>OU823244.1:15010000-16260000 GCA_917490735.1 Dryobotodes eremita
TCAACAGAATTCCACGATTCTTCCTTTCAATTGAAGCGGTAGCAAAATAATTGTAGTAAATTTAGAGATTTGGTGAAAAAGTTCCCTTTGAATGGTGTGCGAGCACAAATACATCAGTTCATTAAGGCGCATTCACGGCGCGTCAGCGGCTCTAACTGACGTAGAACGGCGCCGCAATTCGTTTTACATTTGACCTAAATTCTGCCTATAGATAATATAAGTGTGAATGGCTTAAGTTTTTGTGTACTACAAAGTTGGTGATTGATTCTTTTTTTTTGCTTTTTGTGGTTGATTTGAAAGCGTTAGTGTGGTGTGGGTAATTTATTAAGGCTGGTTTTCACTAAAGCAATATCTTTCCACCTCTCCGCTTAGTTACAACGGAATATGATACTTTAGTGGTTTGGTGAAAACCGGCCCTTACTGATGTTTCGCTGTTTTGCTAATAAACAAAACCTTAGAACATTTTTCTTTTTTTTTTTAAAACATTGTCCGGCTGGCAACTCGTCCTGCTTATTTCATTTAATTATATTTTGGATTTCTCAATAAAATGATTCCTGTTCCGTTCCGTGATTGGTTATTTACTTTACACGTTTCCAGCTTATTTTCATTTTGTCAATTGTACTGTAATCAGGTAACCAGACAGTTACCTACCTACTCCCGTAAACATACACGTGTATTCTTAAAAAAAAACGTAGTGTTAGCTTATTCTGTATTTAAATAGAGTCATCTAATGGAGGAGCATCTCCAAAGGACTTCAAAGGGGACTATGTGGAACGCGCTTTTGCTTTCTTCATTTATTCATTTTTTCATTCATTTTTTGGGGTTTTTGGGCGAAAGGGCCTCTGAAGCATTCAAAGCCAAAAATAGACGTAGATTACACATAGATGACACAACAGCACATTATGAGTGTAGTTTGTTTGCTGGCCGGAGAAGTACAGGCAACTGCACATGAGGGGTAGCACTTGGAGGTGTCATGTCAAATTGTTACTACTGATGTGCGGTTGACTTTACCTACGTTACCTTTTAAATACTCAATTCGTCGTCCTAATAACATTTTACATCTGCATTAAACGCTAAAATCTGAAGGCCTCCATTAATTCAATTTGTAACGTTACGTTCTTACGATAATGACGTAATCAATCAATTGAAATGCAACTTATTTAATGAAATATATATGAATAGCCTAGCTATTGTGAGCGTTTAATAAGCGCACAGTACCGGGACGAGTAAATTAAATCACAGTGTCCTATAAGTTAATTATTCCTAGAAATCGTTCTACTTGTAAATCTTTTTATTTTCTCTTGTGTCTTGGCTTGTCAGCCAAATCTGACACCTACTTCTTATAAATTAATATTTGTCTCGTAATTCAGCCAGCTACGTTTAATCGTATGCATAAAGATTACATTTTTACGCATCAGATACACTATAATATCTACAGTACTTATGTATACACGACAACGAAAGGATTTTATTCTCAGAAAAAATCGGTATAATCCAATGGTGTATCACATATTGCCATCTTACAGTCAATCAGCCAGATTCTGTAGTCTTGGTTTAATTAAATGTTATATACTTAACGTTAATTGACAATTAATAGTTCTAGGCTAACGCTTAATTACTATCCGTACCTAATAATGCTCAACTATCCACAATAGGAACTTACAATAGAACTATTTTCTTTGTACACCAAAATAATAGATAAGTAAGTTACAGAGTTGATCCACCTGATATTAATTGAATCGTATTGTACTCGATACAATTCGGAACTACGAACAAATGAACGCTAGTTCCTATTATTGGCGCAGTACAACAGCAGTGGTGTCCTACGGTAACGAACTCGACTTCGGAGGTGCAAGTAGTGGGGTCGAAACCCAGACATAGCGGAGCCATCGCTGCTCTTTAAACACCGTTTTTCTAGCGGAACCCAATATTTAAAAATATGATTTTATCACTGAGGAGATGTTTCAAAATGGGCCAGGTCTATGTACACTACCTCAAAATAAAGAGAAAAATCCGTAGAATTCGGGAAAAATACAGATAATTCATTTAAATATATATAGTTATGGTAGTTAATTATTTTTATCAAATTTCAACATGGCGTCTCACCGATTTACTTACTCCGTGCTTAAAAACAATGACAGTAAACCATAGATCGACCATTGATTATAGAAAGAGAATTGTCAGCTGTCACAATAGTGTCAATAAACACGTCAGACGTCAGTAATCAATCAAAATGACAGCTTACCGCTATGACGGGTTTTTGTTGTGTGTTGCAATTTCAAGTGTAATTTCTTGTGGTTTACCAGCAAACACATTTTAAAGTAATTGGACAGTTGAGAACTGTTTTAAATGTGTTTCCCTATTTTTAAGTAGGTATAGTGTGCAAGGACCTGGCCCAAGCTCCGTACATTTTGGAACATCTCCTTTACCGAGATCTATCTTTCGAGAGTATTTGTACGAATGTATGAGCAGTCTGAATGCGACACCCAGGTTACATGAAGTTCTGTCATTCTTCTTTCATCAAAATAGGGTGACGGAAAAGATCGTGACAAAGGTATGTCTCAGAACCAAAAATTCGCAGACGAATGACATGTTACAACCCACTCCGGGCCCGTGTGTGGTATACGTTTCACTTCCTCCCACAGAGGAGCCCAAGTCCCATCAGTAGGAACATTATGAGCTGATTATTTAGTACTATCAACTAAAACATCCGCTAGTCATTTTGAATCGTCAAACTGCCAGTTCATTCAGAGTCAAACAACAATAAAAAGTAAGTTTCATATTGACTCAGATCCGTTCTGATCCTTCCGATACGTGATCTAATCAAGAAAGGGACCCTTGAATGTAGTTAATTAGGCAAATAGAAAGTTTTCAGCGTTCTCCAACTCAAACCCGTTCGCTGCAAAATCGTTTGTTTTCAAACATTCTCTCGATTGTCGGATTTATTGTCTTTAGTTCTGGTAATTTAGTTACAGTAGTATGAGAAGTTTAATGAAAATCAAAAAGCACTAAATGTAGGTATTAATAACGAGATAATTATCTCGTTATTAATACCTACATTTCGTGTTTTTTGGATTTTCATTGATTAAATATGATGATAATAATATGAATTGTCCAGCTGTGGACTAGAATAGATCGAGTTGCTGATTGATTGATAATTCCTATAGCAATATTGTATAAGCATAAGCACAATGACTCTATAATGTTCTCACTGCTGGGACACAGGTCTTCTCTCTGCGAGAGGGAATGGGCCGTAATCCACCACGCGGGCCCAGTGCGGGTTGATAGTCAAATCGCAGATGGATTGTCGAATCCGCTGTTCTACATAACCACTAGCTATTTTACATAACAGCTCCGTTATGTAAAACAGCTGCAGAACATTCAGCTGGATTGTCATTGCACTACGTTTTACAAAACGGCTACCCACGTTTAGACGTAATGCAGAATGGCATATCTGCAGTTACAATAAGCGTTTGGTATGGCTTCTAATTCCGAATTGGTCGCAGTAACCAAGCGAGGGCACCCTGATCAATTGGTATAGGTTAGGTTGGAACTGTGACCAACCGCGCGCGAGCCGAGCAAGCGAAGCGAGTGGTGCCGCGGCAGCGGCAGGGGCACTGCTTCCAAGTTGGTCGCAGTTACTTGTCCATTTAGCATTTTAGGACTCACTTTCATTAAACTCTGATAAATTTTTATTTATTGTCCTTTAAATCACTGTTTTCGCTTCAGTTAGAGTCATTTTCACTCATATTGCTCGTTATATTTATTTCTGTTTCGGTCGCCATTATGGTTGTTATGACACACAGAGCCACTACCGACAAAATTTAGGACAAAAATCTACAATCTGACATTTCATTTCACGCTGTTTTACATGATCTCTAATCGTTGACCGGCTGCATTGATAAATGCAAAACGGTTATGCAATTCTGCGTGTTAATGTTCAATTATTATGGAAAACTGCTAAACGTCGTCCAGTTGTTTTACATAATGGAGCTGTTTTCTAAAACAGCTAGTGGTTATGCAAAACAGCGGATTCGACAAGCCATCTGCGACAGTCATATTATGTCTTCGAAATTTTTGGTTCTACAATATGCAGCTTATACTGTATACCTGTCATAGTCTTAGTGTTTTCCAATTATTAAAGGATTGGCTACCAGTTAGATCGGTAGCTAAGTATGTGTCAGATTCGTACCGCGTCAAACTTAAGTACGACAATCAGAACCGGTGGGTAGTTTAACTATGCTTAGTTTAAATGAGTAAATTAATCCTCTCTTTCTGAAAATAATGTTCATCCATCCATTAAGTTAGCAGAAGGATATAAACAACCTTCTAAATGTTTATAAACTACATTATTTATCTACGTAAATAACTTCAAAGCGTTATTTATGAACTCTATAGCTGTATTTTTTTCCAAGATAACCTTTTCTTTGTGTTGTTATCGTTTGTAACGACTCACAATAATTAAAGGTTTAGAGTTAATTATGTAATTACTTTACTAATAGCATTTTAATTAAACACTCCAGCTGATGTGTTCAAAGCTTTTACTTTCTCACACAATATTCTAGCTTTATATTATTTCACTAGTAGGTACGCTCGAATAAACTTATAAATAACAATGTAGATACGTAGTTTTGTTTGCTTAGTCCTTCAAAAGCCTTTTACCTGTCCTTTGAAAGCTATGTAAACTTTTACATTGTAGAACGTTTTTATTTATTATATTATCTGTGTAACACTGTTCCCTGCTTCAAGTTCTAGATTTCATCTTCAAACTGGGAATAAAACAAAGGCTTTGGACATAACCGGTACTTTTTTTTCTTTTTATCTTGCTCCTATCGCATTTATAAAGTTTTTTACAAACAGTTAAAGTTATCCCTTCCATATGACAAACATGACGTACTTACGGAACACAAAGAACATAATTTATTAATCAAAAACACTCTAAAACAAAACACATCAAAGATTTCATTTACGAGTCCCCAGATTTTGCTCACATTCATAATAATTCCTTCAACAATAATTATTACGAAATCGTCGCGCAAACAAGAAACTGACGATGACAGAGACTAGTTAGCTTTTAAAATAAATTCATAGTGTAGACAGATATCAGGCTTTGTCTGGAACGATCCCGTGATACGTGAGAGAAATTCTGAATACTGACATGGAATATTAAAATACAGAAGCCTCACTTCACTACATACGCCGTGTCAGTGAACTCACTGATACAAAGACGCCACCTGCTGAATGCTACATAGCTAAAAGCGTGCATTCCACGACTGCAACTAAGACTTTTTACTACTCTAAAATAACTTCAGTGTCGGTTCCTTCTCTTGCGGTCTCATTAATGAGCCTTCTGCACTACATCACTTTAGACTATTATGTCAACCCACGCTTTTGTCAGTCGCATTCGTATAAGGGTGCCTGCATATATAAGAGGTTGCCGCGACACGGACGCGAGTGTAATAGGAGGCAATTTAAATAATGTCGGTACTGTATTCGACTTTGTTGATGACTACATGAAGGTAAGTTTATGAAGCAGTATGGCAACTGTAATTATAAAATAATGGCTCATAATATGCGTGTCAGAAAATATTTCAACACAGAATCTGTTTAATTAAAACTAGAATTATAATCTGCGAAATTCCATTTGTTTCAGTAGAGAAAGCTTGAATAATGCCTCACTGCATTCCAGTTGCCACACCGCAACTGGAACAAACACGTTACGTGTGCTATGAATAAACATAAAATTCCAAAACAATCCCAAAACAGTGCAATTACACGTACCTTAATAAAGAGTCCATGTCCACAAGCTCGTGTAACAGGGGTGTGTATATCACGCGGCATCGCGCGGCAATTTGTAGCGCGCCTGTGTGCGGTAGCCAAAACTGTCACAACTCCAGCGTTTTCATCAGTAATGTGCATTTCGGTGCTGCATACAAAAACAACCTTAACTAATGCTCATTTGTTGAACTTGTAACGTTGAAACGTTACAAAATTATGTTTTAAGATTTTTTATTCGGCGCTATTTTACAAACACGAATAAATTTAACACAATATTTCTTGATGAATAGGTGCGATTAATTATTACTTTTATCATAACGTTAAAAAGCATCCATTAGACTCAAACACCTACACTTCTCATTAAAATAATACTAATGAAATGGTTGATACTAATCTCGTAAGTAGTTAAATGTGATCTAAACCTAAGTGGCCAAGGTTCAGTGTTTCCAACATTAGGCATCGTCTGTGACAGTTGTGAAAATAATGAAGACCGTTGACTCACACAGCTGTATTTTCACAGGCCATTTTCAAAGAATACAACGTGTAACTTAAAGGTATGTCCCCTGATGTTTTGTTGTCGCACATGAAGATATTCGCGAAGAGTCGCTTAAGACGCTCTGAAGACCTCTTCTCTTTTACCTTGTAGGTTGGGCTTCTGTCACCAAACAAAAGCAGCAACGTAATGCTTGCAACATTCACGCTTGTGTTCTATGAGGACAAGGTCGGTTACGCCTATTACAGAACTGTAGCGTCCTGTTAGCTATAGCTTGACCGATACCACTGTACCGCGCCTTAGGTACGAGTATGTGCGCGGCGAGACGGGGGGGCAGTGCAAGCCGCCCATTCGTCAATGCTCACGGCGCGGGCGTCCCGCCCCCCGCCTCGCCGCGCATTCTTAAGGCGCGGTACAGCGGTATCGGTCAAACTATACAGTAAAACCCCATTAAAACGATGCAAGTTTCTTGGCTGTTGCTTATAATCAATATCCGTGATAAATGACGTATTTGCTTATTGCTTGCTTTATTTCAGACTGCCTCGTTGGTCTCGTGGTCGCTAGCGCTAGTGTTGACCATGAGGTCCTGGGTTCGATTCCCGAGTCGGGGAGTGTCATTGGGTTTTCCATCTGGAATTTGTCAGTAGCAGCCCGGAGTCTGGATTTGTACCCGGTTCATGGCAATGGGCTGGCCCCCTGTTCATTTTCGTTTATTTGCGTTCCACAAGGTAAAAAATGATGTTAACATGAGGCTTAGAGTTAAGAGCCGTTGTATATCCAGTTAGGGCACAGCAAAAGGTATTGTTTGTTACTAACATATTTCTTCAAGTTAAAAATCTAAATCGTAGTAACTAAAATTTCAAATTTAAAATTATACATAAACCGAGCAATTCAATTCGGATAAAAAGTAAATAACAATAATATAATAATAACATAATTAGTCAGCTATTTTCATAAAATACTTACTATTTTTACATTTAGATAATGTGGGTGTACAATAGGTGCACCTCTGCCTAACCCTATGGGGAATGCAGGCGTGATGTTATGTTATGTTATTATTGCTTCAAGTTATGGTATGCTACAGGCAATTAAATCGCACCGTGTAAATCAGGCTGAAGCCTCTGTGTACCATGCAAAAGTGCAACGCTCGTTGTATAGCGAAAGTTTTTATGGAGAATTCCACCCAATTACAATACTTTCGGGGCTAAATAAAACCTATTTAACTTAGTTCTATGAATTTCAGTCTTATCTTCACGCGCTATTTCAATTAGAATGCCAAGGCGTTGGCGGCCATAATGGCATTTTTTTGCAAGAAATAATTGGGTTTACATGTTGTATGTAGTTAACAGCTGTTCATCACGATATCAAACGACAAAGTCCAACATATTTTGTACCATAATACAAATTTAAAAAACACTATACATATAGGTTATTGACCCACTTACATGTTCTAGCATTTTTTATTTCAAAAACTAAAATTAAGTCCGTTAACGTCCTGAATCAATATCTATCATGATATTCAACATGTTCCAAAAACGAAAAACTGTACATAGTTTATTGTTTGGGTTCCTACGGAGAGATATTAGGGACAGGACAATGACCACTAATGCCATGCTAAAACGCGACAAGTATAGAACATTTTTGTTTTTAACCCTCATTTAAAAAGAACACAATAATCGTGTTTGACAACAATTAAAATATTTAAACATTAAAACTTTTTATAAGTAGGGAAAAAAATACGATATTATTTGATAAAATGGATACATAAAACATTGAATGGAATTTCAAAGTTTATGACGAAGGAATTTTCACTTCGCACGGTACTGACACTGTCCGAGTTAAGTATATGGGATTGTCTGGTTGCCTTTGTCGAGTGAACACTTTTTGAATGTTTTTGACTTTTATTTTTTTGTATATTTTTTTCTATTTATAAGTTCAGTAATTTTGTCTCTCGAAGCGATGCGCGCTTTACTTGTGGCTACCAAGTGTACGCCGTGAATGTGAGTGTAAGCGCAGGAGCTCTCGGTACCGGCCGAGGCAATGGCGAAGTTGAAATTGTGTGGTGTGTGTGTGTGGGACTGTGTGTGTGTGTTATGTGCTGACGCTACTCGTCTTCATGTACACATTCACAGCCTGTTTGTACACTTGGTTACCACAAGTAAAGCGCGCGTCGCTTCGTGAGATCGCGTCTCGGTATAAAAAAAAACAATGAAAGAAAAATAAAAAAAGAAGAAAGAAATAAAAGAAAAATAAAAGAGTAGGTAGAGTTCATCAACTCTAACATTCTGACGGATGATCGACTTATATTATCAACTTATCATAGATCATGTTGTAAACATTGCCATTATAACGTGTCTACATAATTTGATGTCTTGACTTTGAAAGAAATCGATCTCTGAATTTGTACCCATGTCTCTTTTTACAGATATTATTTGCTTGCTTTGTTATTGAATTATTATCGTCTAACAAAAGTATATTCATAATTTTTATATCATTATGATCATTCATCATTTTTAGCAAGTTTAAACTGATATACCTATAAATTTACATTGTGACGCGTTACTAATGGAGTCCTAGCCGCGGTGTGGCGTCAGTCGGTCTCTGCAAGTTTTGTTGCAAGATATTAAGGCATCACATTTGCTCGAATATAAAAACCGACTGAAAGTAGATAACTACACCCCGTTTCAGTATTATTCTAGTTATATGTAACGAAATAAGAGAATACACCATTTCATTAAAATCTTGTAGACTATGTCTTTTGAAATAGACCTACCGACTAACTAGAAAATATAATTATTAGAAATATAATATTTATATATATAATTTATTAGAAACTTCGAATCCATAGGGTTCCATTCGAAGTTTCTAGAATAAAAATAAATTTTGCAATACGAGTGTAACTGAGCGCAGAAATCCTTGTCAGATAAGTAATTCTAAACGGATTCGAGGACCAAAAGTATACCGCGATTTGAGCGATTCAAAAAACATAGGTACTAAAAAATACGCAAACTTCTGTTGAAATTCCTATATGCTTTACGTAGTAGATCGTCATTTCTACACGTTTTGTAGAGCACACGTAACCGTTTTGTAGGTACCACGTAACGTTAGTGTAATGAGCGTTGCGTCCCAAGATCATTGACTTGCAACGGGTTACCGCGCTGTGCAAACAGAGTCGCGTCACTAAGTAGATAAGTGCAGCAGTGTCATGTTATGTACATTTGTATTTAAAGGTGCATCTAATAACACCACGAGCATTAGTAAAATTGTTTACGAGCATTCAAAAGAGGCTAAGAGAGCTTTCACATGGTTGCGTTATGGAATAGTAATCTCAAAGCGAGACAATCATTCTTTTTTTAAATAATTAAAAAAATGATAAGATCTGGTGCTTGTTAGTACGACATCATCAAAGGAACAACGAGCGCGCTTTGCAATGCTGGTGGTGCAGCTTGGTGGACGCCTATATCCAGCAGTGCACTGCGATAGTCTGAGTTGATTGATTTGAAATGTTCGGTTTAGCGTAAGCACTCGGCTCAAAAATGTTCGTAGCAGAATGCTAATTAGGTACGTGCGAATGCTCGCGGTTTGATGTCACACCACAAGACTGTTTTGATTCCGAAATGAAAATTAGAGAATAACACTACAGAAATACCGCGCACATGAAAAATATAATGTTAATGGAATCTATTGCACGCTTTGGGCTCTACTCTGTCCCAGCTTTGCTTTCCCCGGGGCATTGAATTGGACTAACAGAGACCTACGCGTTTGCCATTGGAATATTGTTGCGTCAATATACCAAATTATTGGAAAAATATTTACTGCGTAAACCCTAGTACTATCACCACATTTACTCAAGAATTATTTACCTTAGCTATATACTTTTTAAACAAAATAAAACAGGGTTTAGTTGCTTTTTCAATAATATTTTTACATTAAAATCAGGCTGTAAAATACATGTCCTTGTTTCCGGAATGAGCATCGATTCCCACGCTTGCACGTTAATCAGAAGCTGTATCTAGGCATACCTACGAGTACATGCAAAAAGTACGGAAACGCCGCTCGCGGCTATTCCATGCTAATTTCCAAAAAAAAATAGTTGGCTGACACGGGTCGCTCGGCAGATGTCAATCATCGAAATTGACGGCAAGACAAAAAAACGCGTGGTGTCGGGGGACCCCCTTTAGGACCGAAGTTCCTTACGATTTTTCTTCAACTCGACAAACTTGAAAAGGTTCGCAGCCGCCATCTTGGATTTTCATTTTGACCTCACTATCGACTTCAGCACCCTCGAAAACCCTGAAAACTATCTCTCTCTCTGTCTCTTTCTATTATATTTATATATAATAAAAACTATAGTTATGCACGCGCACACACAGGGGAGTCGAGAGCGGTGGCGTAGAAGGGCATGACGGCATGAGAGAGCGTCATGCCGTTTCCCGTCACGGCATACGGTTCGATTTTACTGCCAAGGCGCGCCAATAGTTGTTTCACATCAAAAAGAATTAACCATTATTAAAAAAAAAAAATTGAAAATAGAAAAATAAAGGAAATAGGTACGTTTATCCTAAGAAAATCGATCGATCGTAAATCACATATAATTATGGAAACTTGTCAGAAATATTCCTTCTGCACCTATTTACCTCTCTCGTGTTCATACTCACTTATGCAACACGATCCTTGGAAAGCTAGGTTAACAGTTTAAAACTACGTATTCTGAAGTTACTACTATGGACTCCTAATTTCATAAGTTTAATTATACTACGCCTTAATAAGCTAGCTTATTAATAATTATATACATAATTAGATAATTTGTTGTTTTGGTAGGTAAGGACAAGGTTATGATTCAAAGTATAAGCTATAAGCCTGTAAAATTCTTAGAAGCATCTTTGACGTAATTTAATGAAGTTTTTGACAATTTTAATAGATATCTCATCTAATCCACCCACCGTCTTCAGGACAGTATCGAGCATAAATACGTGTGTTAGTATAAATGTGAGCATAAATAGTTTTTCTCGTGAAATAAGAAGTGTAACTTTGAGAAAATACCTATTTCATAATAGTATGGTTTCGACAATACTGTGTTCGTATCGTCATAAAATATATATCAATACTTAAGGAGAAAATCGCTTTTTAATATTGTGTAAGTGTAACGTGTTTATGCTCGTGACCCCTACTTAGGTCTAATACCTATAAGGGCGAATTGCACCAAACTTTTGTACCTAGAATAAGTCATATTATCCTGTGATTTTTTATAAAATTTTTGACAGTTTTTCCATACTAGAACTGTTGACGTCAATTTTATTCCATGGATAAAAGATATCTGACTTTGGTAAAATCAGCTCTTAGTAAGATATCTATTTAAGGTCGGCCGCACATCATAGAAAAATTCTAATACAAAAAACTCACGCACGCTGGAAGGCACTCCGTGCATACATTTTGTACTAGATCCCGTACACCGTAATAATTTTGTCGTGACGACCATTCGGTTCCAATGCTCGCCGGATTGCACGTCAACCGAACACGAGAATTTTTTCTCGAGAGAGCCATCTGCAGTACATTTTGTACCAGTCTCCGCACACTATCGGAAATTCATTCTGTTTGCAAGATGGCGCCTACGCTGTACACACATTGCAAAATGTCAGATAATATGCAAAATTTTATAGTTGAAGTCGAAAAATATCCATGTATATGGAATTTGGAAAGCGAAAACTAACAAAAAAAATTACAGCGGGACTTAGCTTGGGAGCAATATGCGCAACATTATCTTTTAGAATATGGAATGATTTAAATCCAGAACAAAAGAACAAAATATATGTATCCAATAGCAATACTCGTAACGTGTCGGCCATCCATAATATCGCCGTGCGAGCGTAGATAGACAGAGCAGTGTATCGTGGCGGCGGCGGCGGCGCGGCGGCGGCGCAGTCAGACACAACTGGACGCGGAATCGCCAGACCTGACAGTGTGCGTGGTGTGAGACGGTCGGTCTGGCGCGCGAGAGAATTTTTCTATTAGAAATTTCTTATAATGTGCAGCCGGCCTTAAACTGTCCTAGGCTTTAATACTTTTTTTTTAAATCAAGTAAAATACTAGCATCTGTTGTGTGCACTAATGTGATTGCATTTATTGTTTAAATATGTTACTGCGACGGGATTGTAGATCAACGCAGCGTTTGAATTGTGTAAGCGACGTATAAGCTCCACTAAGAGCCTGTTCACATTGACAAGCGTAAGCGGGGGCGACCGCGATTTAAGCCTGATGTACACGGTCCGATTTAATTGCTTATGGCCTACCATAATTATGTTGAAGTAACAATAAAAGAGTTGCGTCTTGTAAATAGGGCTTTAAAATCTTGTTTGAACGATGAGAATTTCTTGATAGATTTCTCGCGACTCAAATAATGCGCGGCTGTAGTATACTCGTCTGGGCTAACTATAGCGTGAATAATACCTACCCATCTGTACCATTCCAAAATTCAGATGCGTCCTGCTGTTGAAACTAGTAGAAAAGATCGCATTACTTGCTCCACAGCTTGTGAGGGGCAAATCATTTTTTTTGCGTCACGCTTCCGCATTCGCCACCGTGCCCGCAACCGCGTGCTAACGTGAACGAACTCTAAAAGTATTTATCCCGAAGCATTCCGATTCACGCAGACAGGACGTTACGCGGACGTGATACAGACATGACATGATTGTTCGCCGGACGGTCCGCGTCCGTTACCTCTATGCGTTGCGCATAATATGACGCGTAGTGATGTACGCAATATGATGAAAGCGACAAGCATTGGACAATTTAACGTTCATGTCGTTTGTCCAAAATACGTCGTTGGTTATAATGATTTTAAAGGATTAGATTTGATTGCGTAACGAAAATTTCTTTGTCTAAAATGGGATATTTTTGTGAAACTAATAGTTACAATGTGATAAATGCATAAGTAGCTTAATATTTTATTTCACAGTCGAGGTTTATATGAGTATGTACTTGTAACGCGCCCCTGCTTCACTCGGTTCTTACAATTTGACAAAACATCAAGATTTCTTTACTGATTATTAATCAGACACTTACATTATTGTTGGCTGTTCAATATTAGCATTAAAAACTGCACCAACATTTGACAGCACATTGTAACGTATTATACGTAATTTTAATAAAAATCTAAGTACTATAGAAATAAACTTTCCGGAATAAATTCTCTAAGGCAAAGCTCGCACTACGATTTTAATCGTTGCGATTTTTATACTGCGAAATAAAATTACAAACGAAAATCATTTTTCAAGCGAATTCTCAAGCGATTTTTTACCGCAGTGTGCGGTCTCTAGTATATTGGTATTGTTCGTAGAGTTGCGATTATTATACGCAACGATTAAAATTCGTAGTGCGCGCTTAGCCTAAATGATGGTGCATCAAAATCCTTTGCGTAGTTAAGAAGAACAACGTGGTCGCACAGACAGACATGAAAAGCGACTTTAATTTATTATATGTATGTATTATCTAGTTTAGTTATCTAAATAATAATATATTAATTATGTTGTTAGTTTTATTTTATGATGTAGGTACGTAGCCTTAACACCTTAGTTAAATATCTCTCTGAAAATGTAAACAGACCTACGTTGATTTCTTTTATCCTAGAAGTTTTTGGACTCAACCTCAACCGAGACAACTTATTTTTAGTATCGTCAAACGGGGTGAATCGGGACGAAACTTTAAAAAGGATTTTAACATTGAAATAATACTTATAGTTTGTTGCCAACAAGTGCACTTAATCGTTAATTATAATACAGTAAATACATTAGAGTCCTTTTTGGCAACAAACTATATATTATTTCAGTGTTAAAATCCCGTTTAAAGTTTCGTCTCGATTCACCCCTGCATCCCCATGTGACGGTACATTTTGAAGTTTGAAATCCACATACATGTATACTGTCCTAATATACTATCTGCAATAACTAGATGTTTTTTGCTAGCGCAATATTGCATAACTGGGAAGCTGTTAGCGTATGAACTAACTATGTTGAATATACATGTCATATATGCCAGTATTATTATGCTCCTAATTAAGATTTAAATATCACTATTGTAGTTGAAACGCTATGCCTGTCTATGTATGTAAGTACTAACCTAATAAAAATTAAACAATAAAATGTAGCGACATGGCAGCAGTTTTCAAAAATAATTACCTATTATAGATTTTGAATTCCTCGTGATGTAGAAAGAAAGAAAATGCGTTTATTTGCAAACATACAAATAAAATACTTAAAAAATAATTTAAAAAAAGAAAAACCTATGCCACAAGAGCCTCAGCTCAGCATTAAAGTTATTAATCACATGCGCGACTGTTGGACGTGGGATTCGATTACCAGGTTAGGTTAGGTTAGGTTTCTTCATTAGGAATTTATTTGTAGGTAGAGGTTAAATTGTTTGTATCCCAACACATGTGCGTTTGTCCACCGCCACCGTCAACGGAACGTCAACCAGAACGAGATGACGGCTTCGAAGTAGCGATACATACGGTCGCCAAAAGTGATAAGTAACCGGAGTCGTTGGATGTATTTAAAGTTTAGAAAGAAACCGATGGATATTTTCGAGTAAAATTTAACTTAATTAATAGAAAAAAAAGGTTAATTTATCACATTAAATTTCATTCGAAAACATCCATCGGTTTCTTACTAAACTTCAACTATATTCGACGACCCTGGTTACTTATCTCTTTTGGTGACCGGACATTTACTATGGCCGCGTGTCCACCGCACGCCGTCACCGAGACGTCACACTTGGGTCGAATAATGTCGTTTCTCGTAACGTCCCGTTGACGGTGGCGGGTGGTCAAATGGTGTATAAGTTTGAAATCGCCCAACGCACCTTGCGCAAGCGTCGTGATCAATGTAAAGAGGCCTTTGCCGAGTGGGATAATAGGAGGTTTACTTATTTATAAACGTTGCTTTAAGTTAAGGGGGATCCTTAGCTGTAGCCCGCCAAATTCAAATTTACTTTGGTGTTTTGCAAAAGCCAAATTCAAATTTTCTTTGGTGTTTTGCAAATTGCAAAAGCCAAATTCAAATTTTCTTTGGTGTTTTGCAAATCGCAAGCATTGCTTCACTGATTACACACATAATTACGCTAATAGCCTCAATACTAGGTAAACAAAACATCGCCCTTAAAACAAAACTCGTTAGCTGCTACCCTCATTCTACTAACATATTGCGAACATCATGTCTGGGTGTTCTTGGAAGGGTGGAGTAAAGCTTTTGTATCCACGATGAGCCTGTAAACGTAGACTTTCATATACTTTTAAAGTCTTTTTTTGCAGACGATGTACGCATATGATTTAGAAGACCCACTCCTTTTTAACCGACTTCAAACAGGAGAAGGTTCTGAATTCGCCTGCTTTTTTTTTTGTAATATGTAATACGGTGTGCTAGCTAAAGTATAAGGGCTCGATAAATACAACGAAATGGATGAATACCATTTCCTGGATTACATAACATAATATAGAATCACGCCTGTAATCCCCGAAGTGTTAGGCAGAGGTGTACCCTATAGTACCTACTGACGCATTTCGCCGGTTATCTTTAAGTCCCATGTAATAGGGGGCGACCCTATTGCCATGAACCGGGCACAAATCCAGACTGCTATACTGCGAAATTCTTGGTGGAAAAATTCAATAATTTTTTTGTCTGACCCGGGAATCGAAACGAAGACCTCATGCTCTGCAGTAATGCTTGCCACCACTAGACCAACGAGTCAGGCATTTCCGGAGTTATTGAATAAGCCACTGTTATGCAATTTGGCAGACTTTATATATGTCATTGTTAATATAGATTTTGAATAAATAAATAAATAAATAAAAATGAAATAAATAAATAACTGCTTACAATTAATCCAATCATTATTGAGGACCTGTCACTAAGCAGCAGCGCATATAAAGATCACTAGACCGTAGATACAGTCTAAAAACCGACTGAAAAACTCATATTAAAATACCACAATAGGTAAATTCTCTGGTACCATGTTGCCTTTACTAAATGATAAATCTTTGACAACACTACTGGGGCATATTCAAACTCAAACTTAAAGTTCAAACCATTTATTTCAATTAAACCATTTACAGGCACTTTTGAACTGTCAAAGAATCGGTCAGTTAGTAAGAAAGTTGAAACTAGTTGCCCGTTCCAAAACGTAGATCTCTATGAAGAAGAACGTGCAAGAAACTCCAAGGACACTTTTTTAAATGAAGATATTACAAAATCTTGGGTACATTATTGTCAGAAGCTTTTGGAACAGCATCTAAATTGGACATAGAACATAGATTAAATCGTGGAATGACGGGTAAACGCAGTATCAGGGATAGAACCAACATTTTTCATTTATATGTGTCTGACGCAACTCGCTATACATTGTGCCGTAGTGCGTACTCAGTTAAATTTACTCAACAAACATACATTTAAACATTGACGTCATGCACGTACATTTTTAAATTATATTGACACAGGCATCACGTAAAGCGGCATCCTGGATTAAAACCAGCCCTGTGTCGCGGCTCACTGCCGCTTACAAAAACCCCCCGTTTCCTTTGTTGTGCAAAGGAGGGTGGAAAAAAAATACCGTTCCGCAACTTGTGAGAGAAAATCAAGCAAATTGCTGCTACAATTTTCCAACGGGAATTAATAGACATAAATAAAAATTTCGATGGACTCGGAGGCAATTATTTGCACGGTTACTTTAATCTTTGGATAATCAATTTTCTATTGGTTTTTCTTTGGATCTTGCTTGGAGGATTCTTTTACATTTTGAACAGTTAAAGAGTTTGCTATACGAAGCCAGCACGTGGTGCTCCCTTGTTTTGATTGACAATACATTGACCTCGATTGATGGTGGGATAGCTTTGAAACTTTAAACGAGCTTAAAAAACTAAAAGCATCATTATCAATGTCACCAACAAAATAGCCAAACGCGGTGATTCTTGCTGCCCAATCTGGGAGAGTCCTGCCATTATCTATTTAATAAAAAATCAATGCACAGCCTAAACCGCTCGGTCTAGAAGCATGAAATTTTGCATAAGAGTTCCTTATGCAGCAAAAATGAGCACTAAGGAAGGATTTTTGAAAATTTACCTCCCAAAGAGGTTAAATAGGGATGAAAGTTTAGTTTACCCGGCTTGTACACCTACAAGAATTTTCCAATGTAACAAAGCTTTTTTTTAGTCTCGAAGTACAACACTTGAAAGAAAAAGTACCAAACCAAACAAAAATAAACACTCAAAACACAGCATCTAATCTTTGACCTAACTATACCCACTTAAAGACAACATCTAATCTTTGACCTAACTATACCCACTTAAACTCTCTGAGACGCTCACATTCACACTTATTATAACCAGGTCGAGTTATGCCGCAATCTCAATGCAATAAACATTTAGCTAGGTGGCACGTGCCAGCGACGACTAGCCTTTCTGCTACTGCTGTGGATATAGAACAGACAAATGTGCCTAAGAAATAGAACCTAAACTTGCGTATAGGGATAATAATTAATATGTGTAATATCACGCTTGTATTTGTAGGTATAGTATAGCAGAAGTGCAACCACATGTGTCCAGTTTAGGAATAGTAGTAACAACACATTAAAACAATATGATAAACAAAATAGACTATAAAATAATAATATAGTCGTAAAAGCATACAATTTGAGATGTTTTGTCAGAATATTTACGCTTGAAAAGGCATGACGGTTACTCCTGTAAAAGATGATATATCTCAATAAAATAATATTCACTTAGTATGTAGGTACGTACGACAGCTGCAGATAGCGGAAATGGTCAAAGTCAAAGTCAAATAATTTATTTCAAATAGGCACATAAAATGTACCTTTGAACGTCATAAAACGTCAAACGTCAAATGGCCTATTTTTATCTGAGGATCACACGGTCACGCAGAGATACAGAGACTAACGTATGCCTGTATAAACGCCCCATTTTAAATAATTCTAACCGAAATAAGACCCCTTTCAAGCCGAAAAGCTACGAGTAATAACGCATGTTTCCAGATTATGCGAATATTATTATTTGAGAAACTTCTAAAACAGGATAATTTTCTAATACATGCATTAGAAAATTACGAAATGCACGATTTATTGGATAACAAAGCTCTCTCTACGGGTATATTGTACACTTTTTATCATCTACGTTTCCAGGAATCAACCGAAGCAAAATCTGATATCTATAACAATATTCCCGTAACAGCCGACTATCGTTAAATAACACAATGGCCGTTTCCAGCTAACCAATGTTAGCTGGAAACTGTTCCTAACTGTGTACGTAATATTGGAGAGGCTTCCATTCTATGTGCAGGCCTTAGCGGTAACAGGAGCGGAACGTGACGTATTATGTGGGGTCCACGTAACACTCAACACAATATGCAACAAATGTGCAATATATTCCTCACGGGAGAACATTGCAACGCTACAGCAGTGTTTGCGGTGCAGCAAGACCGTCGGGTACAAACGGCTAACTTCTGAGATTGATTAAATTTAGCAGCTTTACCTAAGTCTATTATGCTGAATAATCTGGAACTTTATTAGTAAGTTAATCTAACGCTTGTGGTCATTGTAATAAACTTTGTTGTTGTACAGGCTAACTCTTCTGGTGCAGACAAATTGAATAATTTGAAAGCTCCACATTATGTTACTGAAACGTAGGACGATAGGTGGAAACTATTGTCGGTCGCTTTGAAAGTGCATGAAACTCGGGTTCATACGAACTCAATGATTATTAAGCTGCAGAAGTTGCATTGAAATACATGAATACGCAGGTGCTGTGTGAGGCAAATTTTTGTTAGGTGTTTTGAATCTGTATATTTTGTAAAACTGACCTGGACCCGCAATGACCGGGTGAAAGACGTGGAAATCCACTGGATTGAAGAAGCGCAGGCTGGGCGTTGTGGTGATGCATGAAGAAGATGATAAACAAACACACAACACACTAACAAGTAACATAAATAAACACAAAAAAGCTGCACTTTAAAAGACTAGTGAAACGTAATTATATAAAATTTAAATTGATTAAAAATGCATTTTCCCACTTCTCCTATTCTGGAGATAAGTTCCCAATTGTTTGCGTTGTTGAAATAAAATGGCGATGGTGGTGGCAACACAGAATCCATATTGTAAACACGTTTCCAAAATTTACTGATATGACTGTTCTCATTCACGGAATCTTAGGTTTTATGTTCTCGATACATGAAATGCGAAATATTACTTATGTTCTAATTTTAAACCGACTGCACCGTGTTGAGTAAGTGCTATAGAATTTGACAGTCAAACAAAACGTTCAGATCCAAACAGCCGTCAGACACCCTGAATTAGTTTCTCACATCACAGACGAAACACAATTGACATGTACCATACAATGACATATTATACTCGTATTATTATAATCTACCGACGCCATGCCACATTTATATGCTATTGATGAGAAATGAAATATACGGTTTGCGTCAGTTTGAACTTCTGGGAATAATTCTGATTATTAAAAATAATAACGTCGTAAGCCATACCCATTACCAATTAGAAATGATGATTAAAGTATTATTTAAATTTCCTTTTCCGGTAGATAGGGTCTTTAATAGGAACAACAGTATTTTTATCTCACGAAGCGACGCGCGCTTTGCTTGTGGTAACTAAGTGTACAAACACGCTGTGAATGTGTGCGTGAACACGAGTAGCGTCGGCACATAACACACACACGCACCCACCCTCACACACTTCCGACTTCGCCATTGTCTCGAACGGTACGCAGAGCTCCTGCGCTTACACACCAATCACAGCGTGTTAGTACACTTGGTAACCACAAGTAAACTATGCGTCGCTTCGTGAGTTAAAAATACTATACCATTCTATGGGGTTTTCTATAAAATATTGTCTTGAATTTGGTAGAAATATTTTAAAAAGATTTCACAAACAGTCTAAAAATTAAATTCATATCGAAATCTTTTGAGATAAATCCATTGCACCTGCCACGGTAAGAAAGTGCAGCTTTAAAAGGTTTTATAAGTATTATTTGAAAACCTCTCCAGTAACTGTCAGACCAACGTCGGCGTGTGTTCCCCTTCTTGTCTAAAGCTGTGTACACATATGGCTACGTACGTCACGTCAGTACGTTTTCTAAGAAATTCTCAGAAATCAAATGCTATTTTTCACTGCACAGATATTAGATTATTCAAGATAAAGTAATCAGCGTTCGTATCTATTGTAGGTAGGTATTAATAGGGTATGTTTAAGGTTCCGTAACGTGAAGGTCCCTAAGCGATCTTATTACTAAGCCAACGCCATCTGCTTGTCTATCGGTCTGTCATAGGGTTAAGTCTTTCTAACCGTAGTATGTAGGAAGCAAGTTACAATTTTCACAGAATACGTGTTGACCTATTATGACCCCTATTATGTCCATACAATTCATTATTCTAAATTAAAAAGATCAACAAAAACGACAACAGATCCTTCGTATTTGAAAAGCAGCTGAATGTCATTAATATTGTACTAGAGAAATTCCGAGAACATTTCATCAAAATCGTTCGCAGAATTTAGTAAAAAGATAATACCGATGATAATGGTTAGATATCTATCTAGGCAACAGGGTAATTATCTAGGCTGAGCTTGTATTTCGGCAAGAATCCGTAACATTTGGAATGTAATACTTGACGTATGTAAAAGGGCTCCGGGGAATGCGATCTCTATTAATCCAGCATGTTGGCAGTTCCTTAAAATACTTTTAATATGCGTACAAAAAATAAACTTGTTGTAATCGTGGGTCTGCCCGCATGTTGAAATTCAATGTTTTGGTTTTCTGGAATTGATCTTTTTCTGTTTGTGTCACCGCGAAATAGAAAAGAATATTAATCACCTTCTTTCATAAAATACCTATTAGCCCAGTTAGCAAACGTGCTAACGGGGCTGACTGCTCAGGAGGTGTGGACAGTATAGGTACTGTCCACACCTCCTAATAATATTAACACAAAGCTAGCACTCCAGCAAAATAATAAAAGTGCCTAAAAGTCCCGTAAATTCGTGATAAACCGAATATTTAATAATTCAATAATATGAATTAGGTAATCATGATTGTTACCTACAATAGTATAATCTTAGTTTATTATACTGTAGTATAATGTATAATGTAGATACCAACGTCTCCCACAGCTTATGAGTAGGTACAATTACGATGATCTATTCTAATATTATAAAGAGGTAATATTAGTTTGATTTTTTGTAAGTTTGTATGTAGGGGGTAATCTCTAGAACTACCGATCGGATTTGAAAAAATCTTTTTGCATTCGATAGCCCAATTCTTGAGGAAGGCTATTTAACATCAGGCTTGGACCCAAAAGAGCCGAGCTAAAAAAATAAACATAAAGAACGCTAAGCGAAAACCAAGTATTAGCGCGGGCAGGCGATGCGATGCGACGGGGTGGGTCCGGGGAACAAGAAAATTTGACGCGGACAAAGTAGCGGGCAGAAGCTAGTTGTAAATATTTTTTGTCGCCACTCAGGGAGCAGTAACTTTAGTTCCCAGAAATAAACATGCGAAGGTATGTTTTCATTGTAGAAAAGCTGGTTCCATGATTATTTTTCAATACCGCGCATGATTTAAAAAGAATAGGTAATATACAGGATATACTTAGGACAGTAAAAGTTCGTAGAAAAATATTGTAACAATCAATGTTTCTAGAAGTTTCTTTTTTCACAGAATATTGTGTGAATGTTTTATCGTGCAAACATAGGTACCTATTAAACATGGTGACTTTGGAACTCTTTGGAAATTTTTCAAGGAGTGAAAGTTCTCATGAATATGAACAACTTTTTCCTGCAGATAAAGTATGAAATATCCAAACGAAAGAACAGCTTTTGTTTTTTCAATATTTTAGTCTCGGTCTCATTGCAAGAGTTGTAGTCGTACTATGACGTGTTAATACCATCATGGTTCCATTGCGAAAAAGGGATAGTGCTATCGGTCATATATAGCTCCGTCTCTCTTTGAAGCTGGAACAATGATGGCTTTTACACGTCATAGTACGGCCGCTGTTCATATTACCTACAAACTAGCTCCCTTAAAACCATTTAACACCATTATTTTTAGATGTTATATACTTATGGTAATACGACCTATTTACCTAGTTATAGTGTGAATGCCGCCTTACCGCTCTATCCGACATAAAAAGCATTGTCAATGCGTTGTCAAAGTGTCAATTTTGCATTGAATTATGTCACTTTGTTGGGAAGCGCCGAGTTACAGCGTAAGTGTGGATTCACTCATGATTTGACGTTCAGAAAATAGTGGGAATAACTTACTGTCTTCCGATTATATAGTGACAATAATGTTTGATACTGCAACAATTTGCCAATATTTTGTCCAGAAAATGGAATATTTAGGTAACTTAATATTCCCTACGTTGTAGGCATCATACAAGTCAGTTGATTACTAATTTTAAAAGGGAAGTATTTAAATGAGTGACTCTAGATTAAAGTTTTAAGTGACAAAAATAGTTAATTTACGTTATAGTATTACTAAGTGAGCGACTGACTGCGAGTGATGAGAAATCAACAGAACAGTAACTTACAAACATTAATTTGAGTTACTTAAAATACAAAATGAGAAGCTTCATAATATTTGAGCGACCTAATATCACATTTTTTGGAAAAAATTCTTATGAAATAACTATTTGTAGAAATACTATTAGCCAAGAAATGTAATTATTTAAGGGTTATTTATTTTACGCAAAATACAATTAGCCAAATATTTTGTATCGTCAGTTTTCAATTTACCATTTCTATTATAAGGCGTAGTCGAGTAGTAGTGGCTAACCTAACCTGTCCGAGTCGTGGTGTCCTAAGTCCCGAGCTCGCTCTGACCTGACTGCATTGATTCGTCGCCCGCCCCCATTCGAATTCGCGCGCATCAAACAATCTGTAGTTTTCGTTAAAAAATCGTATCAAAATAAAAAAACAAGACCTCAAATAGAATATCAGTAACCAATAATCATTAACAAAGCAGTTTACAAAACGTTGCTTAAAGTGAACTTTTCAGTAGTTCGTTATGTAAAACCTCAATTGGAAAATTCGTCTCTATCTTAATATTGAAGTTGGGCTCTCTGTATTTCTAGTTGCTCACTAGTTGCTTCTAGTTGCTGGTTACATTTTGTCGCGGCTAGAATTTTAATATCTGAAATGGATTAATCACAACCCACTTTTTGTAAGATCGTTCTGGATTTTATTATTAGTAAATATTCGTCGTTAGTTTAGTTAATATTTCGTTTACTCAAATTCATACCACTCAAGTTATTAAAACAGTATTTCATCATCAGTCGCAATTTTTTTTGTATTCGAGCATTTTATAATTCCACATTTTAAAAAATTAGGCACAACCTAGAAACCGTGTAAAATATATCTTCAGCCAAGCCTGGTCAATCAATATGCTCAGACTATGCAGTCCACTGCAGGACCTAAGACTCTCCTAGGCTGCGTTGCAACACCCTGTCCCCACTTTCCGCATTCGGTCCAAGCGTGGTGATTAATGCAAATTCCTTTTTGACCAAGCGGTTACCTGTCCCATGTAAATCGTATGATATAAGTATGCACATGCTGTTAATTGGAATTGTGTATATTTATTTATTTAAGTATCAAAACTAATTATGCCTAATTAGCATTCATAATTCATAGGCAATATTCATCAAATCGAGCGCTTAAATAATAATTATTCTTCGTTGCTTCGTCCTTCGAGATTAGGTAATATTGTAGTAATACGTTTTAGATATAATGATAGCTTCCTTGTCCAAAAACGCAAAAAAAAAAAAAACAATATTTATGACGTTAAAATTCGACGTTGGGTAAGCTTTTGTAAAACTCAGAATATTGAAATACATTAGGCGTCAATACCGATGGTAATTTATATTCTCACTGAATTATTTAATTCTGGTGTACAATACTGATCTTTAAAAGTCATTGCTCCGCTCTGTCTTTAATCTTAGGATCGAGAGTAGGGTCTGAGGACCGTGTTGCTAGGTTATTTAAAGGTTTTTAGAGACTTTTTCCTCCAGTCGCCAAGCCGTAATTTAAGTTTACAACAATTGACCAAAATGACTGTAACTTTGTGCATGCTAATAAATGCACACAGAGTGCAGATGATTGGCAAAATAACACAAAAAAAATATAAATGTGCATAGTCAACTTATATTAATCAAGATAAACGATTTAATAAAAATAAAAATATTCCATTTTATAAAGACCGTCCGGAAATATGTCCGGCTGAAGCGTTGGTAGCTTACATAGATAGGACAAAGTCCAATCAACGCCAATAGCCTATTCTTAAGTACAAAAAATCACATAAACCGGCACCCACAAATGGAGCCGTTGGATAAAAGATATGCTATAAATTAGCGGAATTGACACCTCAATATTTTCTGCTCACTCCACCAGACATGCAGCCACCTCATCCGCTCATAGACCTGCTGTCAATACTGACACGATACGAAAGACCGCTGGGTGGAATGGCACCTAGGTTCCAATGTCTTCGCTAGATATTATCATAGAGATATTCAATGAATCTAATCTCTGAATGATACATTATGTTCGAATGTTATTAAAATGTAATTCCTTATAAGTTACCCCTAATGAATGAGGAGCTACTATTAGTTTTAAAAAACAATAATAGTAAGTATTTTTTATTCATTATCCATTTAATAGTTATGAGTGTTTAATATTTCACCATCTTTCAAAATCTACGGTTTTATCTAATCTAGGTCGAAGCAACGAAGTATAATTGGAGATTAAACGAACTTACAAAGTTCTCAAGCCACCTCATGTATTGAAATCCATCCAGTCATTAGGATGCTTTGAGGGTACAAAGAATTCTATACACAAAGATACAAAGTATACGTGTGAAAAACATAACCCTGTCTTTGCTGTCACGCTGTCGGGTAATAACAGACCGTAAAATTAACTAACTATAAAATGATGTCTTATACCAGCAGTGGTTTGTGACAGTGCGAGCACAATGGCTCAAACCACCTAACGAAGTTCTAGACAAATTATATGAGTTGCTTCGTCCGAAGAGATTAGTTCCCTCCCAACCCTATAACTCTCAATTTCTTAAGCGAAATATTAAAAGATTCCAGGCTCTCAACTAAATGAATGACATTGCAGGCATAACGAGAAGGAAGACAAAACACACAAAAAAAAACTCTTAACTTAGTGGGTGAAAGGCCATATATTAGACGTATTTACTACAATGTTACTTAATCTCGAAAGACAAAGCAACGAAGTATAATAATGGATAGAACTTCACTTCAGGTAAGTTCGTTTAATCTCCAATTCTACACAGAATATTTTTGCTTCACAACATATATAATATTACTAGCTTTTGCCCACGGCTTCGCTCGCATTAATTTAGACTTTGGCTATCAATTCGGGTTATAATTCAATCATGATTCGGAAGACACGTGGTGCCATCTATTATCATAAGGACGTTATTGTTGTTTTCCTCGGGAACAGTATATTTTTGCGGGATGGAAGGTACCCTATGTCCGTTTCTGTATCCCTGACAACGTATATGCAAAATTTCAGGATGATCGGTTCAGTGGTTTAGGCGTGAAAAGGTAACAAACAAACAAACAAACTTACTTTCGCATTTATAATATTATATAATATAATATAATATAATATAATAATATAATATAAAAATATAAATATATATATATATAGTTAGGATTAGGATTATACATTAATTGAAATGAACAACCGATTTAGTTGGCTAATGTTTTTTGTGTCAATAAGATGAAAATCATGATATAACGATTTTGTATGTTACCGATGCAGCGATTTCTGTGAACTTTGTGACACAAGGTTTATTCTTCTATCATATTTTTTATTTGTGTATCTCCTTGTAAGCTTGGTTTCAGGGAAGTAGGTATCAACCACTTTAATATTTATTAAATTTTAATTTAATAAATATTAAATTAAATTAATTTTTTATTTAATTTATTAGAAAGTATAGAAGCGGTACAATGAGGTAAGTACTAGAACATTAGTCTTTTGTTCTTTAGGTATATTTATGATGAACAATACATTGGCTACTATTAAACAAATTCTACGTAAAGTTTACCTTACCAGCAACAGAAATCCCCAAGTACTTCGCTTTAACAACTTTAACAGATCCTCAGAATTCAAATGAGCTTTCCGATAAAATAACGCTAAATCACTAAAAAACTCATGTTACCTCACGACTTTAAAGAAAATACATGTAACATTTTAAAACTGGATACTGCAATAAATCTTCTACGTAGTTTCTTGAATGCCGGATAGTTCTATCCTGCATTCTGGTCAGGAATGGAATGTTTTCTGTATTCTGGTGAGCATTGTGTTCTAGTTATCATTTCACTTGGCGTAGTAAATCTTAATTCGGAAGGAAATTGTTTGTTTTGCTATTTATTTCAATATTTCGAATTTATGAATTACTAGTTTCTGCCCGTGGCTTCGCCCGCGTGGTTGTCGGAAATTATGCCACGAGAACGTGCTACCTAGACAAAAAGTTGCCTATTTCCTTCGCCAGGATGCCATCTATCTTCTTGCCAAATTATATCAAAGTCCGTTCAGTGGTTTGGGCGTGAAAAGGTAACATTCAGAGTTAATTTCAAATTTATAATATTAGTATGGATTTGTGAGTTATTTATTTCTTTGGTTGTGAAACTAAACACAACGCTTAAAGAAAACGCAAATCCCTGGTTGCTAAAAGATCACACTTTAAGCTATTGCATAGCTTTTATCGCGGGCTTTGAGCGTGGCGACCGAATCAAGAAATTCCGTAACGAAAATAAAACCTAACACCCCCACTCTACCTACCATGTAGCTCGACCGAGCGTTCGCTTAACGTGTATGTATATGGTACGACTGTACTTGAATGAATATCAAAGAAAAAAGAATACTGCATAAATAAAAAATAAATAAATAATTATAATTGCATAAGTTGATAAAAATGCTATGCAATAGCTTTACCGCGGCAGTCCCCGACGTCCCACACGTGTTTTAGTGTGATCAAATAAAATGTGTAAAAAAACAAGACTAATACATAAGTTGATTGCGATGACACAAATTACCAACATGTACACCGCAATTTATTCGAGGGCAAATGTTCATACAAATAAAGGATCGTACCTACTTCAACAAACAATTTCTGTATAAAATGACACTTGATATTTTGCAAACGGGTAAGGTGCGAATGTAACCGATAAATTGCCGAATTCCCGTAGCTAATGCATCTGTCACCGATTGTTACTCGAGCGAACTGAATACATTTTCATACTTTATATCACGTTGTGGTACAATTCATAGAAGGTTAGGTTTAAGACTGTTATGTAATATTTACTTCCTGCAATGAGCATTAGGTACACATTTTAGTGGTATAGACATACTATTTGCAGAAAGGCCACGATAGGTACATTTCAAGTAGCATAATCAGCCTATAATGTTCCCACAATGTGCGGGTGGCACTGGCTTCGTCTCTGTGAGAGGGAGTGGGCCGCAATTCATAATGCGGCCCAGTGAGGGTTGGTATATTATGTCACATGTCTTCGAATTTTTGGTTCTAGGACATGTCATGTGTGATTGTAATAATTTTGAACGTAAAACGTTATGGTACTGTAAAACCATAATGACGTTATAATTTATAAAATATTAGGAGTATAGAGGTATGAGGAACAGGGTGTAAAGCTCACTCATACTCTATGGAAAAGGTCATGTGTGATTGTAATAATTTTGAACGTAAAACGTTATGGTACTGTAAAACCATAATGACGTTATAATTTATAAAATATTAGGAGTATAGAGGTATGAGGAACAGGGTGTAAAGCTCACTCATACTCTATGGAAAAGGGAGGATCATCCGACCAGACGGGTGTCGTGTCTGGTGGGCAACTGCCCGACGTTTGATGTCGGGACGTTGTATATATGCTAGTTGCGCGGTAAACTCTGCTCGCGCGATGCAGGATCTTGCGTGACGTCATTGTGACGTGCAGCTCGCATGTAGCGATGTAGATACCGCTACAGGACAAATGGGACATTGTAATTCTTCCTTATAAATCACTCTTGATCAGAAAAATAACGACAAGATACTTACTGTGGAACACATAGGTTTTCCGCTATAAGTTTCAAGTAAGGTTACGTTTTCACCTTTCACGCGTGAAAATAGAAACAATATTAAAAAAAAAACGCTTTTCGTTCAACCCTTGCGCCATATCCGTTCCCGAGCGGGCTTCACTCCTTAAGCTTCCATAATTGGGAAGCATTCGGATCACGTATTAAAAGCCGTGTCGGTCCCAGACACAGTCCGATAAGAATTCCGTGAGTCAATTCATATTCACGGAAAGAATTCACCTTCTGAAAATTAAATATTAAAATTTGTAAACGTCTGCGATATTTCCCGGAGTGCTTTTAATACGTTTGGTGAAAAATGTATCTCTTTTGTTGTACTTAATGAAGTAAAAGCGATTTATTATTCACTGCTACTGCTTGAGGAAATTTAATTGAATAGGTCCTCTTATATAGATACAATGTAATGGTGTTCTAAAAATACAGTTACCTTTTGTATTTATAACGTACTCGGTTATTGTTAAATCTATTAAAGAATTGAGAGTAATACATATTATTCCTGAAAATATTGAAATGATCATTCTATTTCATATTTTTATTTAAACCTTTACTCTTTTTAATTCCGCTTCGTGAATTATTCACAAATATTTAAATAATCTAGCAAAATACTGTAAAGAAAAATATTCTATCAGATTTTTTTATTTATGTCCTGCTCGCTAAGTTTGGTTTTCTAGGAAATCCAGTTTTTGCCTCACAGTAAAATAACAAATGAAAACATTTAAAAAAATATATACATTGCACATGGAATTATTCCTGCTACTTTGGTTACACTTTTGATGGCATTATTAGACCAGTTTAGCACAGCGCTGGGGCTCTGTCTCGCATAGGGTCATAGCATTATGCTGAGCGATTGCCGTTTTGCGTGGATCTGACGCATATTTTCCGCCAACTTGTATTTTTGTGATTTTCTCTGCGTCATGTTTACTGCAAATAAAAGTATTTTCTTTTCTTTCTAGTTTTCACAGCTTCACCAATTCAGATAGTTTAGTTTGGGACTCGTAGATATATGCAAATTACACCTTTATTAGTTTATCTACACCCATGATATAAATCCTCTATAATTTTTTCTGAAACAGTTAGATTATTGCCAACATTAAAATAACTAGTATCTTAGTAATCATAATATCATACAAACGAGTGTTCTAATGTACTAAATTTCATTATGCAATTCCTTTTCAAAAAAAGAACATTGTCATGGACGCGCGTTTCACTACCACGGCGTCCTAATTTAAAAAAAACTTATAGTTTATTCAAATTCACGTTTTATTCCGCCATTTTTGTTCGATATTAGTATTGCAAAAATGTTTTACTTTGTTGTTTACAAAAATGAGTGATACAAGCTTTGATAATACACCACTAGACATTTCTAATTCAGCAAAGGACAATTCTTACCAATTATTACCAGAAAAGTCGAGAAAACAATAGGAATCAATAATTTGTACGATCAAAAAAGTAAATAATTATTACAATAAATAATTCTATTACCAATACATAGTTTGTTTGTATTCGATACTCAGCAATTAAACTTTCCATAAATTTATATAGTTATTATATTACAACACTGTGCAACACCCTATGGTTTCAGAACCTTTTCTAAAGGATTCATATCATGTGTGTAGAAAAAGCCTTGTATGCAACTGTACATAATTAGGTATTAAAATGCTCATGTGGTACTATTATCACACTCGGCCTCGTCTCGTGTGATAAACCCACATCCGTGTTATAATACCCCTTATTATACAACAGTTGCATAAATAACTAATGTCAAACTAAGAAGGCTTTTCAAAGCAAGGGTTAACTATAAAATACAGTCGATTTACCGATGAAACTAACCTAAGCAAGGCTGTTTATGGAGCTTGGAAGAAATTTTCAGAGACTATACAAAAGCTATCATCTTCTTCATCATCTTATCCTACTTATATCCCGCCTGAACTTGAAACACAATAGTCTATTGCTATGCATGACGTCACTCAGTGCCAGCATCCAAACAGTATCAATGCGTACGCTCGATACTGTTTGGAGATCTTCTAATCTAACGGGAGAAAATATATAGATAACAGCCATGACGGTATTCCCTGAAGTGTAAGGCAGGGAATAAGCCCAAAATCCAACGGATTCAAATGCGAGCGTATTATACCGGGTCATAAGAGAGATAATTCTGAGCTCTGTCAAACTTTAGATGATTCTAATACTTTAAGACCAAAGATATTATTTTTCGATATATAGCCTGAAACAAAACAAACCGTGGGCGGACATAGTAGATATAAATATTATTTGTACTACAGGAAATTATAGGAAAACGGATCGCAGTAATTAACAGGCACGAATGATTTATCTGACACGTCATTAATTGGCTAGACAGGTACCTACGATAAATCGGGCCATAGTTACCTACTCATAGTCCATAAACAGTCAAGGCCGCAGGAAATATTCGTGTTAAAGACGTCCGTTGCCAGAAAGGGAATACATTTATGTAAATAGGTACAGACCGCATCTAGGGTGAGTGGTGCCTCTAGGCCCTGCTTAATCTTGCAAATTTATGCAAGTCGACGACAACACGTCAAACTGTCTTCGCAAGAGGACGTGATCCAAATCCGATTCAGCGCGTCATTTCGGTCGTAAAACGCTTTAGCAGTTGGCGCATTTGTCGCATAATTCTGATCTCCTCGGAGTCCAATAGCTTCTTGTGACGAACCCGATTATTATTCAAAGCTGATCCGTTTGCGTGCGTGTCAGTGGGGTGCGTTGTTTGAATGCTAGTTTACGTCGGAGTTAGCGGTGGCTGGGGCATCGATAGTGCGATACATTGTTCATTATTACTATGGGTTATTAATCAAAGTTTCGGGTTTCGTGTGTAGGTATGTATACTCTGCAGAAGTGGTTGTGCCTACCTCTTATAGCTACGATTATTGCGAAAATTATACATTCTACGTCCACTTTGTAAAAGGGTAGGTTTTAGTATTCTATTACGAAATCTTTCGTAATTAACACGTCATGAGAGGGTTTTAAGGGTCTCATTAAAAGGTTTTATTATGTCTGGATTTGGGTAATTACGTTACGAATCTTTCCTTTACTGTAGCAATGATTTGCAAACAAAGCCTAGATTTATAAAAAAACATACTTTAATAAATTTTCTCTAAATTTTTATACCGTACGCAAAATAGGCGCATTGACGTGGAATTGCGGGCACCACCTAATAATCTCTAAATAAACTGAACTATTATATTTCATCTCTTAGAATTATTACGTTAGTAATTTCTGAACTATGGTCAAGAAATATATGAAAATGAAATATATCTCAAGTAATAAGTTTTGTATGACCTATAAAGGTACAATCCCTGAATAAAGAAGGCTATTTGTCCGGCTAATAATGTTCAACTAGATATAATATTTCTCAACCTGATACAGGTAGCTGTCTCAGGTAAATAGGGTTCTTTAGCTCGTTAGCCGTTATGTTCTGACTCTTTTCCGAGTTGCCTAGAAAAACGGGAACAATACAAAGTTAGGTACCTTCTTTAATGGACTTAATGTTTCGGGCAGAAGGAAAAGAAAATAAATAAAATACGTACACGATTCTATTATAATGAGCATCATTCTATCTTAGAAGGTCCTTTTTTGTATTTTGTTGTTGGTATGTAGGATCTTAAATTTTTTCTAAAGTTTCTATTTAGGAATGCGATATTTTTATTAATAGAAAATTGTGTTTTTAGGGTTACTGAATCATACTTATATAATTTACATACACCTACCAAAAGTGTACAGATAAAGGGTATTAAAAAAATCCCTATTGAAATTAAATAAAAACGTCTATTTGGATTTATTAAATAAAATATTTTCTAACTCTAGATCGACGAAGTAATTTCTGCTTTTGCATTAATAAAGACTTTTTGCGATTATTGCTTATGCTAGATTTTTCACCTTACTTAATCCTGACATTAAAATGTAATAAAAATATAAGAATAAAAGTTTTTAAAGGTATATATTGCGAAAAATAAGTAATTAGTAGTCTGTATTTCCGCCGTTAACGTGTATAACACGATTCGGCATACTCAATATAAGTTCATTCAAATCAAGTTACGGAATGGCCGCCCGCGTCCGTTGTAACAGGCGATAAAGACTTTTTGGTGTGTGTACGGCTCCCACATTTGGCAGAGCTCTTCTTTGATGCATATCCCATGCGTGCTCAATGGGATTCAAGTCTGGCGATTGAGTAGGCCATGGTAAGATGTGGATATTATCTGTGGCAAGTGTGTTTGCAACGACTCTGGCGGCGGCAAGTGTGTTTGCAACGACTCTGGGTGCGGCGGCGATCTGTCGACGTGCATTATCATGCATAAGCAGAAATGAAGCACCAAATTGGGTCCGCAAAGGAATAACAACATCTGATACAATCGTTTCAGTTTAAATCTGTGCATTGAGATTGCCTCTGATCCAAATCAGTTCGGTCTTACGCCGATCCAAATACCCGCCCATATCATGATTGTTCCACCACTGTATGCATGGACTTCCTGGCATGATTTTAAACGTTCGTGGCATCCAGGGGTTCTCCAATACCATGTACGTCTAGTATCTGGCCTCATTCCAAAGCCAGATTCGTCAAAAAAACACAAAACGACACTCTTCTTCTGCCCAATTGTAAACGGGCTCTGCGATTGCGGGGCTCAATAAGTGGTACACATAGCGGCCTTCGAGAATTGAGATTGACTTCATGTAAGCGATTTCTTATAGTTTGATCGCTTATTAACATCCCTGAAGAGCTATGAAGCCTAGTAACTAACATCATCGCGGTCATTGTACGATTTCGTCCAGCAGTAACTTGTAAGTAACGATCTTGTCTGCGTGTGGTGATACGAGCTCATCCTCCAAGTCGCTCTGTCACGCTGCCAGTGATGCGGTAAAGTGTCCAAAGTCGACTTATAACACTCTGCGTAGTGCTCAATACCTTCCGCCTGACGCAGGTCCTCACCGGACATGATCGTTTTGGGAGGTTCCTGTTTCATATAAGGCGGGAGGAAACGTCCGAGTGGTACCACTGTGTGGATCGCCCGGAGGACACGGTGGAGCATACGGCGGAGGTCTGCCTGGCTTGTGGGAGCACCACCGTGTCCTCGCGAGGGCGATCGGCGGCGGCGATCTCTCGCGTTCGAGCCTGGTCCAGGCCATGGTACGGAGCGAGAGGGTATGGGAAGCTGTCACCTCCTTCTGCGAAGCAGTAATGCTCGTGAAGGAGGACGTTGCGCGTGGGGGCGAGGCAGTCGTTGCGCCCTCACGCCCCTAGTCGCCGCAGGAGGAGACGCCCTGGGCGTCGGGAATCGATAGCAGATTCCCGGCCACCGTAGGCGTGCGGATGGCGAACAATGGGTAGCTCACCGTCCGGTAAGGACCAGGCCCGGGTCGATGGCGTGTCGTGTTCCACGCGCGCCTCAAAGAGATGTCAGCACTAATTGACGGGGTCCGATAGGGCCGATGCCTGCCGGGGTCGCTGATTTTTCGAAAGAGTTACCGTAGCCCCGGTGCACGGGTAACTGAAAGAACTCGGGTGGGTTTTAGTTAGTAAAAGTCTGCCACGCTCTCCCGCTCCGCCCAGAGCGGGAGAAGTTATTTGAAGACGTCCAACCCAAAAAAAAAATCGATTCTCTTTCTTATAAGGATCAAAGAACTCTGTGGGACCACTGAGGTTTGAGTACTAGAAAAGTCAGAAATCGCAAAAAAGCTTCCAATATTTTCCCATTCATTTATCATTTACCAAACATTTCGTAGGAAATGAGGCTGATGAGAGAGAACACAATATACCAGTGTGTCATACACACTGTCATCAGTCGAATTATTCCATTACTTCACTGGGCTGATTAAGGAACGAATATAGCAGATATTTACAGATTTAACCTTTTAAATGATTATCATTCCGCTGTACCTTTATTGAGCTAAGCAGTCAATCATAACATAATAGTACGGGTGATGATGTTAGTTTGTAAACGTAAAATTATACCGCCTGAAAATCATACCAAAAATGGTTTTTCCGTAGTGTAAAAGATATCTGAGCGTCAGCTGCTCGAGTAGTGGGGGAGCCCAAAGTTAAAGCATGTCAAAATATTTAAAAAAAATTATAAAAATAGTCATTTCATACCGCGCCAAAACCTTACGGGACGGTTTTTGGAATCATCTTCAACACAAAAAGATTGTTAGCTGCATGGAAGTCGAGGGAATATAATGTGTCAGTCACGTTAATGAAAGTGATTGTTGCCATGGAATATTAGGGCTAAATTCGAAACTATGAAAGTGGTCAAAAGAACCATGACCTCAATTTTGAAGACATTATAAAAGCTGCAATTTTTTGTTTTTTGGAAAAGTATCTGCTTGAACCGGGAAACGAACCCGATTGCTCAACTTATCAAAAAGAATCCTGTATTTTTATACTGAGCGATATTGTTACTGCCAAGAATTTAATACTGCAAAGGAATACTTTGTGTAAAATCAAAGGAAGTTCCAGTTTTAGTAATTTTAAAGATTCATAAATTAAGAAATTTTAAAAATTGCCATTTTCTTTGATTTGTCACATTATATTTGTTTACAGCAATTGATCCGTATCACCTACACTATCGATTAGGATTAGTGCTACAAAATAAGTTGCTGTTTTTGTAAAAAAACGCGTTCGATTCTTTGCTCAAGCAGAACCTTTTTAAAAAAACAAAAACGTAGTATTATTTTCATTCAAAATTGAGATCATGGTTCCTGTTACAACTTTGCCTTACTATCAATAATTTCGAATTTAGAGTGATGTGCCATCGCAACAATCATGTTTAGTTACGTGACTGACATAAATTCCCCCACTTCTATGCAGCTGGCTATTTTTTTTGGGTTGAAGTGGATCCTAAAATCCATTCCATAAGGTTTTAGCGTGGTATGAAACGACAATTTTTTTGTTTTTTTTTTACAAATTTGACTTTCTGTAACTTTGGATTCCCCCTTTACGTGCGGCGACTGACTCTCACATTCATGATTGTTGAAAGTTACACAACCACTAGAAATTTATATTATTCGATACAAAATTGGTCGCAAAAATCGAGCAGTACCGCCCCCCTACGTATAAGTACGGCTATTTTAGTCAACTTTCAACAAAGCAAATAGCTTAAAAGTTCAACGACTGCTTTGCAAACGAAGTTCGGTTCCCAACAATTGATATTTTTTATGCTTAATTTTTTACATCTTGTTACATTATTATATGATAGTAGTATAGAACGTACACAGAAAAACATTCAGTTTAGGCCTCTTCTGTCATCTTTGGCAATAATAAAAATTTGGTTAAGTGACTGTTAATGAGATATCCCGTGTTTAATAACTACTGTTATAATATTATTTTGGTGATAGCTGTCCGTCAGGAATAATCTGTAAGAATGCATCAGAGTGTATCAGTGTTGTGCCATTAGGTAGTATATCGACGATGTAGTATCAATATCTAATAATTAAAAAACCATAACTTTCCAGGAGGCGAAAAAACGTTTCATTTCTATAGTTATTAACATTTGAATCAAAAGTTACTTATATTTAAAATATAGTAGAAAACGCTTTCGATGGTGATAATAATTTAAGACATATCTTTGCAAATACGAGGTCTTTCACATTTTACCTACGAATATGTAATAAAGTTAAAATCGCTAAAATGTTAGTTATTAGATATTAACACTTCACCGTCAATATGCAGGACCGCAGGCGTTCATTAATTTATTAAAAACGAAAAACTTCGCAAGCATTGGGAAATTACTACTGAAAACTGCGGGTGTCGACCTCGGGACGAGCTGCTTCTCACACGGACAACTGTACGGAGCTTGCTGGGAGCGTCACCAGTCCTGAATCTCTTCATATTTTGGTTGCTGAGACCAAAACTACAAACAAAGTATACAGGAAAGTTTTAGGAAAATGTGGGTGTTATTTTAGTATATTGTGGTGTCTTTCGACTTTCACGCGAACGAAGTCGTGAGCAGAAACTAGTAATATTATAAATGTGAAGGTTTGTATGTTTATTATTCAAACACGCACAACCGGCTGAAGGCATTTGCATGAAATTTTTGAAACAGATAGCTTATAGCCTGGATTAACACATAGGATACTTTTGAAACCGGTAGTACGTTCCCGTGGGATCTTTTCCGACATCCACGCGGGCGAAGCCGCGGGCAAATTTATAAAATATTCAAGGATGCTTATTGGTCTCAATGTACCTATTTAATGAAATAAACAGCAAAAAAAAAACACTCAGGTAAAGTAAAAATCTGGTTCTTCTACTATGTATGTACCTACTGCTATTTAATTCGCTATACATTATTTCTCTCTAGGTAGATATAACTTTGAACAGAACATTGGTACAGGAATTTATAGTTATGTTGATCAGCCGTGTATAATTTATAGTTATGTTGATCAGCCGTGTATAATTTATAGTTATGTTGATCAGCCGTGTATAATTACAATAATTATATTTTCAAGCAAGTCTTTATCAAGTAAGTACCTACGTGAGGTTACCAGCAAAAAAAGGGTTTTGTGCTGCAGTAAAATATTCAACTATACTTTAATTTTAAACACTTCAGTTAAAAAAACACGTACCTTGTATTGGGACACCTTAAATTTTTTTCTTTATTATTTGTTGTTATAGCGGCCGAGTACACTATGAAAATATCAATTAAAACTCAAACTCAAAGCATTTATTTCAAATAAACCAATTACAGGCACTTTTGATTTGTCAAGAGGTCGGTCAGTCAGAAAGATGAAGCTAGTTGCCCATTCCAAAGCGTAGTAGGTACCTATGGAGAAGAACGGGCAAGAAACTCCACGGACATTCTTTTAAATCAAAATATTGTTACAAAAAATTGGTTACATCATTCATGTTGAAATTACACGTCAGAACGATGTAGAAAGACGTGTACGTTAAAAGCGTCCGTAATAAAAAAAAATAAAAAAAAGAACTATTCAGAAATTAAAATTTGCCGTGGCAGCTAAGAGATGACCAGTCAGTCCCTACTGACGGCGCCCGTTCACGAACATGACGTATGTATTCAGCTCAACCATTTTGAAGTGAGCTTAAAGATCCAACACACACGCCACCACCAGCAAGACGTTTGAGTGAGCACGACATACTCTCAGCCGCCAGGGCACATTCAAGTCAATGAATCACGTACTCACTAAATGGTAGATTCATTCTTTCCTATTACGGTACAAATGATACAGCCCTATGACATATGAACGGATATTAGTAATAAGCCCGGGAATTAGTAATAGGGTTCCGTTTACAGCCGTTTGGTACGGAACTCTAAAAACCAGGACTGCGGACTAAAACAGCTATTACTACATACACAAACATACATAAAAGCACGCCTTCTTCCCATGGGGCTAAGCAGAAACTAAAGAACGCCACCTGCTACGATCCTTACATACTCCTTTTGCCTCGTTTACGTTCATACATCTGGTCATACACGCACGCCGGTTGCAACTTGCGGTAGCGGTTGCGGTTGCTATTATTAAACTTCGAAATGATGCCGTTATAAGTTTCAGTTGTAAATTTCAATACTGAAAGTTTATTGCAGTGTTCATAAATATTCTAGTAACCCAATACAATATACAATTTGCGAGATGGTAAAATGTTAAGCCGCACTTTGTTCCATAATCGTTTATCTATTTTTTACCATATATACGAGCCTAAAAGCTGTACCCATATTTCTGTGTTTTGAAAGCTGCAAAAAAAACTCGGGGCACCATAAGCAAATAGTTGTGCATTACAATGTGCGGTTTTATAATTTCTAACGTGACGATAAATATCGTGGACGTTAACGTGATGACGTGGACACGTCATCGCGATAACACAGGCAGTAAAATGTATGGAAATGTGATATGAACACGCTTTTCTGTTAAAGCTAACGTTATAACGTGCACGTATTCCCATACATTTTATGGACGCCGTCCGCGATAATATCGTAACGATAGAAATTATAAAAGCGCACTGTCTGGTAAATTGCATTATAACGAACGTAGTAACAAGCTATTTATGAAGATATTTTTTCTTATTGGAACATTTCGTGTATAGACACTGTATTATTATTAAACATTTCTTATTGTGTTATTTCTATATTTAAAACTGCAGAAATATAATTGAAAGATAAATTGAAATAGTGGGAGTTACATCCAAACCCACTATGATTAAGATTTACCTATGTGAAAAAATAATTTAAGCTATTTGTAGTTTCTACCCAGACGACGTGGCTAAGTATTTTAATGTTAATTTTAACTTGGAGCGCTATCCAACCAACGAGATAATAACTTCATATAAATTAAATGTCTGCTACTTTTGGTGGTATGTACTTAATGCCTAGCACAACAAAAAAATAAAAAATATGCTCACTATTAAATTTCTTCTACTAGTTTATTTATTACTGTACTACATATTTTGTTTACCTAAAATAATTTTGCTTTTGCATTATTTGCGCCTATAGAATGCAATTATTTCTTACAAGCTTCTGCCCGCGACATCGTCCGCGTGGAATTTCTGGCTTCCCCGACCTAATCCAGGCGCATCGTATTAACTTCCCGCGCCATTACTTTGTTTTCGCTTAGCGTTCTTTCTGCCTTTTTTGCTCGGCTCCTAAGGGTCCTAACGTGATGTTAAATAACTAATACCCTTCCTCAAGACCTGGCCTATCAAAGGCAAAAATAATTTTTGAAATCCGACTGGTGGTTACAGAGATTTACCCCTACATACAAACAAACAAATACCTCTTTTTTATCTATGTATATAAAAATATTGTGTCACGGTATTTGTGGTCGCACTCCTCCGAAACGGGTCGACCGATATTTATGATTTTTTAAGCTATTGCATAGCTTTTATCGCGGGCTTTGAGCGCGGCGACCGAATCAAGAAATTCCGTAACGAAAATAAAACCTAACACCCCCCACTCCACCTACCATGTAGCTCAGCCGAGCGTTCGCTTAACGTGTATGTATATATGACTACGGTACGACTGTACTTGAATTAATATCAAAGAAAAAAAAAATACTGCATAAATAAAAAATAAATAAAAAATTATAATTGCATTAGTTGATAAAAAATGCTATGCAATAGCTTTACCGCGGCAGCCCCCGAGTGCCACACGTGTTTTTTTATGTATATTTGGTAGGTATGAGAATAGGTCGTAAAGTATATTTCATACCGCTCCCACGGGATGAGACTTATGCGGGTGAAAACGCGGGGCGCAGCTAGTATTTAGATAAATAGATAGATTAGGTAGATTTTTCGAGCAATGCACGGAAGGAACGAAGTAGATACAAGTAAATCTTAAAATCCATATCAATTGTTACCAAGCTAAAGCTGCAAGAAATAAACCGCAGTCTATCCTGTGTCCCAGATATTTTTACGTTTGTTTCTAGATATGGCATTGGGAATTGAACGTACATATTTCAGTATGAGGGTAGTTTAAGCGCAACAATCTGCACGAGGATTTTACGAGGCCTCCGGAAGGTTGAGGATGTTGATATATATTTAAAAGGCTTTGGTTACTGAGTGTTGGAAGGGCTCGTGGCTTAATAACAGCCATACTGGTCGATCTTCAAGGTTAAGGGGGATGTGCTAAAGTAGCCAGCGAAATTCAAATATAAGTACTTAAGTTTTTTGCGATTTGTAAGTCAGTATCAGGTTGTATGTTGATTATAATTTCGGAAGTCGATGGCAAAGAACGAAAATGCAAAACCAAATACACCGACTTCCGAAATTAAAGTTATTTTTCACTTTTTTATTTAGTGTTTTTTTTTTGGAAGTCAGTTGATTTTTTTTGTAAAAAAGGTTTTATTTTAATTTTTTTAGTTGTGGTTCCTACCGCAGAAAAATTCGTATATCACTACTTGATATGTAAATAACAGTGACAGGAAATTATTAGAACATGATCAATATAAACTAAGTGGAAAAAATACGCAGTATTAAAAATAACTTAAAAACTACTGGTCAGAACTTGATTTATGGGATCACACGGGAAGACACACTTTTTTCAAATAAAAAAAAAGAATCATTCAAATCGGTTTACCTAGAAAAAGTTCTGAGCTAACACACATAAAAAAAAAAGTCGAATTGAGAACCTCCTCCTTTTTTGAAGTCGGTTAAAGTAATTCAATAGGGTTATATAAATTTAGAGAGTTGTCTTGATGATTTTTATGATTATAATTCTAGAAATGAATATTTAATATGGCCGCGAATCATATTTAGATCAACATACTGAGCTGATACTGAGCTGTAAATTGCAAAAAACGTAAGAAAATTTGAATTTCGCGAGCTTACCACGGTAAATGATTAATGTTTTTTTTTCTGTAAGTAGGTTTGTACAAACACTTTTACACGTCAATCATATTTTAAAACTAGACGAGGTCGGCGTTTCCTATCTGACTACTCTGAGAAGAAAGGCCGAAACAAACTCAAGAGGTCCTGCCGGGGTCGCGGATTGTTCGAAAGAGTTACCGTGGCCCTGGCGCACAAGCGACTGAAGGAACACGGGTGGGTTTTAGTCAGTAAGAGTCTGACACGCCCTTCCGCTCCGCCCAGAGCGGGAAGGGTCATTTGGTGGTATCCCACCCAAAAAAAAAAAAGAGGTCACAGTCTCTTTTAAAGTCCAGACATAATCTTGGTCAGATCATATGAAGACCATGTAGATTTGTGCCTGAAATGGTCTTTTGAGGAAAAACCACACAGAATGAGTGCACCTGACCAGTTAGTGCACGCATTTGTCAGTAATCGTGCAGCTCAATTCAAAACTTAAGGAGCTCAACGATTCGACGAACAATACCAAAGAAGGGACATTTTGGTAGGCCGCAAAACTAATTAAGAAAGAAAGAAAAAAACAATGATCTACATAGTCCTTACATTCACAATAATTAAAATAATATACAATTTTACAAAGTAAATATTCATGTCAATGTATTTATAAAAATTCTACAATGTCAATAGGTATATAAAAATCCTGAAATAATCTTGGTCAGATCATTTGACGACCATGTTAGATTGGTGTCTGAAATGGTCTTTTGAGGAAAAAACCATGCAGATTTGAGTGGACCTATCCAGTCAGTGCACGCATTTGTCAGCTCGTCGTTTCGTGTACCATCCTTTATATATCGAGAACCCTCCTAGCTTCGGAAAGCACGTTAAGCAGTTGGGCCGGCTTTCGCTGTCGCTGGTCATGCATAGTTCTTCTGACGTTACGGGTAGTCAGGAACCCAAAAATCTGACAACCAGTCTTACCATGAGGTATCGTGTTACGCAGTAACTGGGTCATGGTGGGTGGATCTTCTACAGTCCATACGGGTAGTCAGAAGCCCAAGTCTGACAACGACGATTACCGAGGGATATCGTGTTACCTAGTAGCTGGGTTGTGGAGGTCAGATAGGCAGTTGTTCCATGTAAAAATGGTATTTACTGTATCCTGTTAGACTGGAAGCCGATCCCAACATGGTTGGGAAACGGCTAGGCAGATTGATTTTGCTTTGGTTACAATGGGTTGGAGGAAGAACAGTAACGCAACTTACGTAGTACAAATGACCAATTTTTATATTCGACCTCGTAATTGCTTTATAATTTTTGACAACAATTCCCACTAAATTGAAAATTAACTAAGGTAATAACTAAGCAGTATTACGTCTTCATTCAAAACGGCCGAAACGACGCGTTTTGAAATCTCGGTGTACACCAGTATTCAACAGACGCGCGTATGCCGCAGTTGAGGTCTCAGCCACGACATTGGGCGGAGCGTCTTGCGGCGCGGGGCGTCCTGCGACTGCGACCGCGTCGGAAAAAGCAAAATTATTTATTCAACACGTTCGTCTCTAAATTTTTTCGTGGCATTCGCCGGTCGCGCCGCTCTGAGTTGTGGCCCACGCGCTGTGAGCTAGTATTTTTGTTTACATCGCACGCCTCTCCGCTACCTGCCGGCCACGGTCGCTCGAGTGTTTCCGCGCCGCAAGCCGCACCGCAAGTCGCACCGCGGCGACTCGTGGCACGCTTAAATAATTTCTAACATTTTTGTTCTCGCCGCGGTCGCAGACGCAAGATGCTGGTCGCGCGAGCGGTGAAGTCGTGGCCAGAGACGGTGCGAGAGGCTCTCGCACATTTATTAACGTGAAATTTTCAGTGTGTCGATGTTTGATTCATCAATATCGAAACCAGAAATAAAATTGTTTAAATTACCAACTGAGTTGCAAACTAAGCTGAGTTGGTAAGCCTAAAAATATTTTTAGTTTTCATTAAATTTATTTCTGTGTTATGCGGGTAATTGTATATTAATTGAAGCGTAGCGAGCATAACTTCCTTGACAGGTACTTAGTAAGTGAGTAGGTACCTAGCTCTCTTTTTCCATGCGATCGATGCCCGAGTGAAGGAACAAAATATACCTATACTAGCTTCTGCTAGCGGCTTGGCCCGCGTGGATGTCGGTCTATCACAAAAAGTCATAATCGTGCGTCCCGAGATTTAAAACTTTCGTGAAATCTAAACTATTCATCCCATATTCATCTAAATGATTTGGAGTAAAATGCAATTTTTATCTATACAAAATTTCTGTGACGATAAGCTTATTTCGATACGGATTTAACATAACCTACTTAAATTACCCTAGTCAAAATAACATAACTTTTGTATACAACTCTGTCCTATTTTATCAATTTGCGAATTTGTGTGTTTTTAGATAAATGTCATCGCGGACTCATTGTCATGTCAACATTTCTATAGAAAATATTTTATTTTTGAACCCGAATAAATTGATTGTCGACGCACTACGCGAGCACCACGCAGCACAACCATGAAGAAAATAATAAAAGAAGTGGACTGTATTAGAATAGGTGTAATGCCATAATTTACAAAGATCAGCATATAGAAAATAATATAAAGAAATGCCCATAGTGGCGCGCGTCTATGATCTGAGTGGTATGGAGGGCGCGTAGCGGCCGTCGCGTATGGGGTTCGGTACCCCGACACCCCGCAGCTTTCCGCCGTCAATCACGCGCATATGTGGTACGCAGGTTATCTATTTTTGTTTCAGACTATCCGAATCGCTTCAGGTGATGTGCTGAGATAATTTAGCAAACAAAACTAACACTACAAGCTACTGGATTTGTGTAAAACATTTTAATTTTAATGAACCGGACATACTACTTACGACGTTTTAAAAAGAATGCTCTGCCGTAATTTAATTTGCCGGACTTACAAAGTACAGTTACAACCTAAGAGACAGTCAGTGGGCAATCCTAGTGCGTGTTTATTTACCGTGCGGCCGTTGGTAATTATTTCAGGGACCCTGCCGAGACGTGACACTGCTTATTTTATTATACTGTGTTAAGGTTGAAACGAACCACCTTGTCGTTTTATGACGTATAAGTGACATTCAACCAAAATAAAAGAAAGAAACCAGCCAAGTGCATGTCAGAGCACGCACAATGAAGGGTTCCGTAGTTGGGATGAATTTATCCCAAAAACAAACTTAATATTGTAGTTGAAAAACATGTTGTCCTAACATTCCAATTGCAAATGTAAGTTCGTCGACTATTGCTCGTTAACTTGTAAAGCCTAAAACAACCATTTAGCTTGGGAATTACACTAACAAAAAAACTGCACTATTTTGCAAACGGATCCCTGAATTGAAAAATGGTTTCCATACACCCGAAATATTAAGAACGGCCTATCCACCAACACCCCCATACAATGGGATAGATGAGAAAAAAATATCCGCACTTTACATGTAGGGAGGTACCTACCTACCCTAAAAAAATATTTTTATCCAAGATTTTATTTTACCACTTTGTCGGCATGATTAATATGTATAAGTGCCTACCCATGCCAAATAACAGCTCTCTAGTACACACAGCTACAAATTAAGCTACACATTTCCAGTATAAGCTGATCTCTCACTGTACGGGAATCCTATACAATGCGAGATCAGCTTATACTGGAAATGTATAGCTTGATATGTAGCCGTGTGTACAAATAGTCCGTGAGCTAAGCCGCGGACAGAAAGACAGACGGGCGGACATGGCGAAACTATAAGGGTTCCTTGTTGACTACGGAAGCCTAAAAAGATGAGGTGAAAGCTGTTTACACTAAATAGATACACTTGCTCTAAATATTCTAGCTTCTTGCAGAGAAATCTTTGTTCTTAATTTCGTCATTTACAACACAAAGATACCCTCATGATATAATCACTAAAAGAAGTAAAGATAAGGTTTGTCAGCAATACTCATTTACTAAACGAATTCTTTGCTTCCAAGGGCCACGATTATATTATAATAAACTCAATAGGGAATTGAAACTTTACTCTCTTTCAACCTAATCCCTCAATAAATCTGTGACAAACTTTCTACTTACAAATAACTACCTGGATACAGAACACTTGCTTTTCTCGGAAAATAACCCACCCTAAACCCTTCCACCGAGAACATTACTCACATTCTACACACGCACACAGCACACGCCATCACTATTACACAAACACACACACACAAATAATCCAAATGTCAAAAAATATCTTAAATTGTTATTTCTGATTTCTGCAATCATGGTTTACTATCTAATTATAAAAGTGTAATAAATACAAATATACTAAAATGTTACCAGCTGGATAAATGATCTACATAATAACGAATTATATTATTAATTCGTAAGTAGGTAGATTTTCTGTAAATATCTACTTCTTAGGTATCTGTGATGGTGGTTCAGATGTTATTATAAATCAGCTTTAAGTCATTAAATAAATCAGATTTATAATTGTTTGGTAATGTATAACAAAAGCGTAACATAACTAACTGCACATAATTTAAATCAGTATGTGCAATCGAAGAGAGAACGTACTTACCCACAATGGCGGCCTGTATGATGGCTTGTAACGTTTGCATGTTTTTATGAATAGCCGTTAATATTGACTGCGAAATGTCAGAAAGCAGATGCCATATACTACAGTCCTTTGACAGTTATTTTACCTCTGATTTTGCATCACTGTCAAAATCACAGTGATCTTTATTCTCATTCTGATATTGTTGCTGCCACTGACAGGTCTGTCAAAATCACTATGATCTTTATTGTCGTTACAATAAGGTTGCTGTTAGGTTGCTTCTGTCAGAGTAAAAAATACTGTGAACGAGCTGTACATTGTTGTATGGGCCGCAATAATAACGTATAGCTCCACAAAGATCTTTTGGCGCGTGGCCAAAATCGGAACTAAACCGCCATCTTGTTTTTTCAATACATTTCACAAAACAATTGCAAAAATGTTTACCAACAGCGCCCCCCTGTCAACGTCACTAGAGCATCACACAGTACTGCTGGTTTAAACTACAGGCCATTTTGTAATACTGTTACAGGTATACCCTGTGCTATGGTAGTGCCGAGTATGCCATACGAGGCGTAGGCAGCCAATCGGAAAATAATAAAGGTTTTAATGAAATGTTTTCGTAACAAAACGTTCTAAAATGTTGATTATAACATATCTATACTGTTGTTGATACTGTTAAGATTATGGTTGGTAGATATTTACGATAATTCAGGTTTATACCCAGGTACCCTATTTTATACTACTTTTCATTAAAAACATATTCTAATTTATTCGACAAGGTATCGGTTTATTAAATATTTCAAATTCATAATCAATGAGACCATTCAAATTATAGTGTTAGTTTAAAGTTTTAATTATTTTATGTAAACTTCAACCTGCTGGTTGACGAGATAATATAATTACTCGAAGGCTTTATATGGAATATTACTAATTTAATTATTTTTGTCATAAAAATAAGTTTTATGGCTGTGTAACTGAAATAATATTTCTTTTTTTATGTTTTTGTACTTGCCGGGATTTTTAACATATATTTAAATATAGGTAAGTACTATTAAGTTTTTTCTTTGACTCCAATTTACATAATACAAAGTAATATTTATATCTTATATCTCATACACAACTAGCTACCCTCTTTATATTATGATGATAATTTTATATTCTCCAAAAAATATATTTCTGCCCTAACATTTTCTTGAAACGCCTATAAAATATCTCGGTTGGTTGTTGTAACTATAGTTGTCTCGCTTAAGCATGGCAATAATGGTCATTGCCCTTGCCCTAATATCTCTCCGTAAGAATCCAAACAATAAACGATGTATGGTTTTCATCATCGGGACATGTTGAAAATCACGATAGATATTGATGAAGGACGGTAACGGACTTTATTTCTGAAATAAAAAATGCTAGAAAATGGAGATGGGTCAATGACCGCTATTACCATGCTAAAGCGCTACAACTATAGCAACGAACATTAGCTTTATGCTAGGTTTTTCTTCATATCTATGAAATGTAACATTATTAACATATTTTCAGGCAAGAGGTACTGTAGGTCTTTTACCGTAATCACCGGAGCCCCGGCGGCGGCAGCGGCCTATGAAATATTCAAAAACAAAATGGCGGCATTCTTGTTATCACATTATGTGATTTTCACGCAAATAAAGGTACTTACTTAATATATTTATTACAGTGGGAATATTTTATGTGGCAGCTGGTTTTTGAAATTTTAAAAGGTTGTTGAAATGATTACATAGTTATGGGTTATTATAAAAGTAAAATAATAAAGCATAACATAATAAAATAAAAAATTGCTTTTTTTATAATATTTATGCTGTTATTCTGTTAGCAAATCAATGTTTCTGTAATACAATAGTACAAAGAACTGAAATTATGCAAGCGACAATCTCATTAGAAACACAATTTACAAGAAATAAAGTAGTATTGTATGAAACACAGAATATTGACTAACAATATAAATTCTAAGAATAATATTAAGAGGACTTCCATAGGTACTTTTACTTTATTTTCTTGGCTTAAGAGAATTTCTATATGCCTGAAAACAGATAAAAACTTGTCCAAAGCAACAAATTCGAATTGAAAAACTTGGTGATTATATTTTTCAGCATCGCCGCGTAAGTTTGTTATTGGCGAATCCCTTATAAGTCCGCGTATGCTCACGGTCCGCACTCCCTAACTTAGACGAACCCAAAGTAATCTAAAACAAATAAAGATGAGTGGGACCCCGCAGACGTTACGCGCATATCGAATTCCCCTTTATGTTCATATGAATAATAACAAATTTTGTATTCAGCGTTTTGTTTGAGACTTCACCAAGAACTTTTGCAGAAGGAAATTGTTTCCACGTTTGTCGCCAACTTGGAGTTCAATATTAAATCTGCGTTGGGATCAATCATAATGATGTAATTTTGACGTCGCGTATCTTTTCAAGCGATCACCAGTCTCCACATGTGAAACTTTTTTGTTGAGTACTTCACGAGTTTTATTTATGAACTTCAGTTTTCGAATTGCCTTATATTTCATTTTTCCTGCTACACATAATGTACCTACTAACGTTTGTTAAGTGTGGTTAACATAAAAAAATGTAAGACCCATTAAAAAAAAATAGAAGACCTTATTATAGGTATCGAAGTAAATATTAGAAAAACTATTACCAGATTTTCAGTACCTACACTGAAAATCTGGTAATAGTTTTTCGAAACAAATATAGAAAAACTATTGATTACCAAAGTAATCAATACGTAATGGTGCAGCAGTAACAAAAAAAACTAATACTTTGTATTAAAAATGGTCTAACTGCTGTAGTTTATACAAAAAAAAAAGAAATACGAAGATCAAGTGAAATGAACACACCTTTTCCAGTATAAATATTTCTGTATTTGAATTCTTGCACACATACAAACCTAGTATAGAAATAAGTAACTAACTATTTGATTAGGTTCTTACATAATATCGATATAGACTTCTTGAAAGCAACCTTTTGGTTTCGAAGCTCGAAGAGAACTAACTTAGAAACTGGGCGATGCTCCAAACATCATAATTATTTCAATTCCGTTTCTTTAAAACCTGCGGGGTAATTGCGTAACACACTAACAGTAGGAATGGCTTTCATTTTGACAGTTCAACAATATTCATTGCATTATTTACGTTGTTGAGCAGATAAATTTTTCGAACATATGCAGCAATGGATTAGCAATAGGCTTCAAAATTAAGGTGCAGTACTTTTTCGGTAACTGTCAAATGAGATACTTTTATACTTCATGACTACACTGATTACTGACAAGTACAATAATCATTTAAGGCAATTCATATACTTTCAATTTTTATATTTATTATTTAAAATCACTACAAATCTTATTAATATTTGTAAGTCATGACACAAGGCACATGAAAACGTACAGTGGTACCGGGGTAAGCCGGCCGTGAAGTTATAATGAAGTTTTTAAATGAACGTACCCGCTTCATAAAGTGGAGGGTGGCCTTCCAATGGTCTTCTTTTAATTTATAACGCTGGGCCCCTATTTTCCGACAACTTAACTAAGTGAGGAAAGGGAATGAAAACTTCACTATTGTATAGTAAGTAAAGGTGCATAGTTAAGTAAGCCAGGGTGTGGGTTTCCCTGAAAAACAGATAATGAACATAACATCAAACCTATTGCCCCGAAGGTTTAAGCAAAGGTTTACCATTCGTACACCCACATTTCGCTAGTTATGTTCATCTGAATCATCCTCCCTCACCCCTATCAGAATACCAGCGCTGCGACACTTTTTTTTTTTTTTAAATGTTGCGTCGTCATGCTGAGATAGGGGCCTTTTGGTCTCGTACAGGACTTACTGTTGTTATTTTCATTTTACTTTTGTTTTTATTTTATAATTTTTATATTTTTATTTTTATAAGTGTGTTAATTCTGATAATCCTGTGCGAGTCTCAATAAATACTTTTTCTTTCTTTCTTTCTATTTCAGTCATAATACCTGTGTGAAGGTCTCATTCTAAAGCTTGATGTAGGATTTCATCGCCCGAGGACTGTATAGTTTCAAATGCTACACGTCATGTTTACAACACTAGTTGGCCAATACAAAATTTACAACAGCACGAAACAGTGGGTATTACAAACGTATCCACAATATTAAAATATGAACCAATTTGTTGCGGCCCATCACCTATTCTAACAAAACAATATTCGTTTTTTAACGCTCACACATCAATTTATTTCCGTTGTTGCCTAAACTAGCTGCAGTTTTTCAAATGGGATATAACTAGAAAAATATTCGCTAGCATACAATTCAGCTTGTAAAGAGATTGTTTTTTTTTTATGAATAAAATATTACTACGTGATACCACTGTAAATATATCTGTTTTTTAACCGAATCCAAAAAGGAGGAGGTTCTCATGTTGTTTGTTTTTTTTTTTGAAAAATTGCAAAAAAACGTAAGAAAATTTGAATTTCGCGGGTTACCGTAGCGCATCCCCCTTAAGTTGAATGTTTGCTTACAACTTATGGATTTACTCAAAAAACATGATTATTATTTATTATCTCTTATATTGTTTAAATATTCATATAAATTACATATTTAAATATGGCATAATCAGCTTATACTGTTCCCACTGCTGGAACACAGGCCCCCTCTGGGTGAGAGGGCGTGGGCCGTAATCCACCACGCGGGCCCAGTGCAGGTTGGTACCTGTCCCGACTTCGAATTTTTGGTTCTAGGACATGCCAGTTTCCTCACGATGTTTTTCTTCACCGTTTTGAGAGCAATGGTGATGAAATAATTTACATAAAGTAAAGCACCTGTCTGAGTTCGGACCTACGACCTACAATTCGTAAGTCGCGGCCGTTACCACTGCTCGCATATTTAAATATACCTAATCTAATCTAACTGCCCTGTATTTTCTCACTGCAGAGTCAAGGCCTCTCTCTCCCTTTTCCACACAATTCTGTCTTCTGCTAATGCCGGTCAGTCCTTTCGGTAGGATTCATGGTCTTAATATACCTGACGGCGGGAGTGTAGGCGTACCGATAACAGGGTTATCGTCATCGTTTCTTAGTACAGGTTCCATGAGGTAGGTGGGTACTCCGGTAAACCAGTAAAACGTATGTTGAAGCACAAATCACAGTCACGTTTATTCGGTAATTTACAATGAGTAGCAAGGAAGAAAGGCTTGTACGGTGAACGTGACATTTTCGATTGTATGATCTCAACTATATGGCGTCAGCTACAGCAATGCGAATCTAGCCTTCTAGATCGGCTCTGTGTGGCAGTAGTTTCCCGCCGTACCCGTGGGTGTATGGCGGGAAATTAAAGCGCCACCTCACGGCGTTCTTCGTACTAACCGATCAACCAATGAGAATTGAGTTACTGTTTGACCAATATTATGAAATCAACGGGATATTTTGATAATGTTCTTTTAAAATCGTTTGCGACGACATACCCATATTATTAAAAACTCTTTTACAAAAAACAACCGACTTTCAAAAAAAATACTAAAAAACGTGAACAATAACTTTAATTTCGGAAGTCGGTGTCTTTAGTTTTGTATTTTCGGTTTTGGCCATCGACTTCTGTAATTAAAGTAGTTTTTCACGTTTTTTTTTTGTGTTCTTTTTGGAAGTCGGTTGTTTTTTGTAAATACGTTTTTATTTTTTACTTTTTAGTTGCGGTATCTACCCCACACATATTCGTATACCACTACTTGGTATGTAAATGACAGTGACAGGAAATTATTAAAACATCATCAATATAAACTAAGTGGAAAAAATACGCAGTATTAAGGATAACTCAAAAACTACTGGTCAGAACGTGATCAAATTTAAATGGGATCACATGTAAAATGACAACTATCAAATAAAAAAAGAATAATCCAAATCAGTTCACCCAGAAAAAAGTACTGAGCTAACACACATAAAAAAATAAAATAAAAAATGCAGTCGAATTGAGAACCTCCTCCTTTTATTGAAGTCGATTAAAAAATATTTTAGTATGTACCTATTATTTTAAATATGTTTGTTTTCAGACAAGTCAAACGACTTTTAGAAAGTTATTAACAAAAAAACTGAAAATGATGTCACCCGAGTTATAAAATAAACAGAAGATATTCTCAGTCGCTTTATTCGTGGTAATATTATGAAGAAAAAAGAGTGATCGCTCATCCCTTATCACGTGAACCGCGTCTCTCAACCTAATATTATAATGAAACACCTGATTCATGACTACTAAAGCCTTCTGTCTACCAAGTGTTTGTTGAAATGTAAACTCGGTTTTAATTAAAACATCGGTCTGGGTTTTTTCTAAAACTATTTTAAATGTGAAATTAAAAAGGGGTATGTACTACCTTTATTAAGATGCGGTAAAGTGGGAAAGGACTCGCGCGGGTAGGGTTCTGTAAGCACTATGAGGTGGAGCAGGAACAAGGTTTTGACTTTTTATTATATTGTGGTGGTGGTAGGAAAGTTCCCTACTTTCCTACCAGGTGGTATTCCACCTATACCCGTTCCTTGGCTTTCCAAGCAGGGAAAGGACGGACTTATTATGAAAACGCGGATAAGTGCGCGCCGGACTGTCGGACCATGCACAATGAAGGGTTCCGTAGTTGGGATGGATTTATCCAAAAATTAAACTTAACATTCTAGTTGAAAAACAGGATACATAGATATACGTCACGGTCAATTCTCCAACTGCAAATGTTAGTTAGTTCATACATATACTCACAACTTAGGGACTTAATCCTTTACTTGTGCTGTAAGACCTTGCTTCCTGCCAAATTTCATGATTCTAGGTCAACGGGAAGTACCCTATAGGTTTTGATTTATTTGCGAGTATCAAAATATGTCGCATCTATGGCCGTATTCTTTTATTGCGTTGACTGAGAAGCTTGACTTTTTTAGAGCTCCAAGGGTCTGTAGTAGCGTTGAAAATTGCGAAAGATACATTTTGCCTTTTTCGAAACTTTGTATCTTTCCTACAAAAAACATGTAATTTTCGAAAAAAAAAGAATAAATTTCATGTTCGTCTGAAAAATACAATCATACACGTATAATACTTGTTAAATACTGTGTAGGTATTTTTCATATTTAACAATCAAAGGGAAAAAATCTTGCTGAATTAAAAATTCATAAAAAAGTAATTGAATTAAATAAAAATAAAAAATATGTAAATTAAAAAAAGAACGATAATTAAAAAAAAAAATACAAAATAATAATAATTAAAAAAAAACATGAAATATTCATTAAAAAAAAAATTAAAAAATTAGAATAATAATAATAATTAATTTATAATTTATAATAATTCATTAAATATTAATTGAACAGTAATTTAATGTCATTGAATGATACAAGTTTTATGTACTATACTCAACATTATTAACGGGAACGCCCGAAAAATGCCTGAAATGGACAGAAACTACTAATAGTCCATAATTCTATTTAGAATTTATTATGTATAATGAAATAATTCTCAAGTTTGTTTATCTAGGGTAAAAATATAATGATTTTTAAAATATTTAACTTGGTATCCGTATAGTTTATTCTATTTTTTTTATTGGAGGTCAGTGTTTATTTGACATGAGTAAGTGACATTCAGCCAAACAGGAATCGTCAAATAATCCTTAACGAACTATTTTATAGAATTAGTGCACAGTTATCATTAATTTAATATAACTCGACCTATATGTACCCTAAATCTAATTAAAATAATATATGCATGTCAATATTAATTAAAAACCGAATTATTTTCAAAATAGAAAAAGTATCGTAGGCTGTATGAATCACATGTCTTTTGCCTTACTGACACTTTGACATTACTGGTTTTCATTTTTTCGTTTGTATAGTTGACACAGAGTACCTTTTCTATTACTTGATTCATGTTTTTGCGGAATTACGGATTGCTTTTTATGCTATTTCACAACGACTGTAGCCATTTATTAAGGATTTTGATTATACTTCTGCACACGATACCTATTTTTGAACACGGACTTACATTGGATCCGCCTAAATGACGACTTGCCTTTTTGACGACGGACCTGAACCTGCTTTATATACAACGCTGCTGTTGTTTTGGACTTGTGCCCAGTGTACATTTAAACAAATGGATAGAAACCTACACTGGTTTAATTGCTATCTCGATATTGCAAGGATGAGACGTATTCTCTTATCAGTGCAAAATGATGAAGTACTTTATTTAATACAGGCATTTATAACATCACAAGCTGTAAGTATAGAGATTCCTCAAATGAGAAAAAGAAAGAAGTTCCTCAAATGAGATCCATCACCTTGTTACCTAATTATGGAAGAGCAGTCGACACTCGAAAGCCATTGTTTCTATCCAGGATGTAATATGAGAGACAGACATGTAGTACCTCTTTCATTAAAGGTGACTGTATTATCATTATGTACCAAAGAATTCACAAATATGTAGTCATCATTTAAACGGCGAACCATTGGTATCTTCGTCCATACTATGTATGGTACTTAGCATGGGCCCAATACTAATCCAATATCTATCCTCCTGCATTTCTTGGTGATATATATATTTTTTAATGATGAATGAAACATTTAAATGCTTTTTTGTTGTTTAATTATTGCATATTAATCCTTGACCTAGACTTAACCTATATTGTAAAAAAATGTTTGGAACTGGCTTCTACCTAGTTTTTTGATAATTATTGAAATTGCATTGGGTTTCCTACGATTTGTAGTGCAATTTGGCTTTTATTTCATTGTTGTTCATTTTAGGCATTTTTTTGTATGGGTGATGGGCATTGCCCTTTACCCTCAAAATACCATCTTATTATACTATGTTAATGCGAAAAATACACCGTAAAATACATGTAAAAAACTTAAACTTGCGAAAGATTCAACTGAAGATCCGCAAGGAAAGTTTCTGTATTTTATTGAAAATTACAGGAGCATTTAAAAAATATATGTATTTTACATGTTATTTTCAACGCTAGCCTGTAGACTTTACGTATTAGATATTAATTTCAACTTGATTGATACCTCTACGTGTTCCGTAGAAAAAGGGTCTTGACAGACTGACAGACAGACGGACAACGAAGCGATCCTATAAGGGTTTCGTCTTTCATTTTGTGGTACGGAACCCTACAAATAATCATAAAAACCAAAGCGCCACGATTTTTTTTTTGCAAAAATGGTAACCTATTCCAATTCAAAAGATGAAGCCCTGTGCCAGACCTACACAGTACCTAACAGAACCTTTGGGCACCCTTACCAAACGGAACCCTAAAAAGAACTGAAACAAAAGATTGCTAAACGAGTTTGTAAGATAGCTTTAGTTTCTTCGACGGGAAGGAAAATGGTTTGATAATCCCTCATCGCACAGCGGTATTATAGGTAGGCAGCGTCAAATCGTTTGAAAACGCATCTTAATATTTGAGTGGAATTTAATTTTAGTTAAGATTTTAATTTTATATTTCAGTTAAAAGGTAGAATCAATATAAGTTATGGTTATGTTATTATTATTTATGAATTAAAGGATATGCTAATAAAAATATGGATAAGTTTATATAAATTAAAATGCTGCATTTAACATATTATTACGTACAATTTATCGGTGCAGGTAAATATGTAAATAATTTACGTAATAAAGTAATGACATAATTAAACTTCTATAAGTATTAACTGTGGCCAAATGCATTCAGTACGTAATTAATTTCCATATAACATATCAACACACCAATAATCCCCGAAGGGATAAGCAGACGTGCAAAGCTTTCGGAAAATATATATTACACCCACATTCCGTCAATTTTGTTAAATAATACATGTTTCAAAGTAAAACGCAATCATTCGTTTATATCAGAACAAATTAAACAACAGTAAAATGATAATTACAAACTTTGCGTACAGCTGTTTCAAGAAAAATACGAATCGCTCTTCTATCTCTTTTTGCTGATACAAACTTTTGGTCATGGAAAATTAAGATATGGAGTGGTCACATAATTATTAATTATTTAGACATCAACAAATTCTAATTTTCTGAATGTAAATGTGTATTATTTAACTCTAGCAACCATTGCAACCAATGTGCAGCGTTGTAATTGTGTGGTAGGTGCTGATGAGGTGCTGGTAGCGTTGGTGCCGAGAAAAAATAAATAAAACGGCGGACAAGTAATCTTACGCGTGTATTGGACCAGTATCCACAGAGTACTTTATACTATATGCCAGTATCACATTTGGAAGAGGTGTGTGTTGCCACAGATAACATAATAATTTACACTTTAATTTTTACTTTTTAATTTAATAGTTACAAAAATACCTAACATTCTGCAGCCTCAGAGAAGTAGCAATGAACTTACTTTATTGTGAAAAGTTACATAAAATTAAATTATATAAACTCAAAGCTTACGTTTTGTTTATTTATACTATATAAAAATAGAGATAAAATAGTTTTACCAACTTAAGACTTATTATTTACAAGAAAGGCAATTTTGATTTTTAACAATCACAGTTAGGGAAATATCTTAGAACTAATGTCGTATTCTATTGGTAATGGACAGAATTTATTGATGGCCCGGGAATTAGTTTTTCCATTTGGGGTCCTAAGCTCCACTGCCCTAATTTTGCCATCATGTTCTGAAAACAAATAAAAATGCACGAACATGAGCATGGAAATATTGTCCTCTTTTAAAATGACTAAGTTGCATAGTTTGACATTACATATATTATCACACCACTTAGGTAAATTTTTTTTGTAACAAATTTTAATAATATCGATACCTACTACACTTTCCAAAAGGACTGTTTGAGAATAGGTGTGTCATGTTTAGACAAAATCACGAAGCAATACTGTCTGATATATAAAATATACAGTTGAATGTTTTTCTATAGTACAAAATTCGAAGCAGTGCAAGAGTGAAACATTGCCATTTAAAATCAATAATTGTTACGAAATAAACACATAAATTTAAGACTATACGAGTAATCATTTGTTTTCTCATTAAATCTTTTGAGTCTGTATCACTGTGTCAATCACGTCACATTCACGGTGTATTTTCGAAGAGGGGACTGTTACAATGTTTGTGAAAATGTCCCCCTTTGAGCCACGCCTTCCTTCCGCGCATTATCACTCCATTCTCTCCCTACTTTGTGCACCAAGCCTCACTTCCACAGTTTAATCAGAGGACTGCCGGACTTAATTTCGTTTTCGTGCCTTCTTTTAACTGTCTTAAGACATCGGCACAATCGTTTAACTTAAGTTCTTTATTAAATTTACAATCCTAATTCATTGTTATATCAAAAGTCATTGGAATGTTGTTCACTGATAAATGATGATACGTATATCATTATTTATATCTGTAAATTGGTTAAAAAATAACACGTTTACACGCCAAAGTTAAATTATGTTTAAAACAATACATGCGTTCGGTATTTCCTAACTGACTACCCTAAGACGAAAGACCGAAACAAACTCAGAGTTCACAGTTTCTTTTAAAGTAATGACATAATCTTGGTCAGGCATTATGTTCGTACTACTTAGTACTAAGTAAAATTAATTATCTCAACATTTCAAGAATTTCGCAATACGAGTTATTTTGAGCGTCAGTTGAAATTTATTACCAATGGATTATACAGTTTTTAATATTACTCGCTGATATTTACTTAATATTGCCAAGCCGAGACTATAAAAATGTCTGTAGACCTTTTAATTTTGTTTTCATTTTTAATTAAACATTGAGACTTGTTTACCGAAACCCTAAATTTGGCTTTACGTGTCTGCTTATTACGCTTCTTGCTGATTTTAATTTTAATAATTTAAGACTGACATTTTATTAAGTTTGAAATTTTAATTAGTTTCAGCGTCTATATAAATCAGACAGTTATTGAGTATTTAGTTTATAAAAGTCACACCTTAGTTAGGTACGAATTTGTTTTTTTAATATCTCTATTTATTGCTGCTTGTAACACAATGTTGTTCGTATAAAAAGTGCCTAACGTTGTAAGATATAATGCCTAAAGCAATTTGTTTTAGAAATTTCTCTCACACTCGAATTTTACAATCTCTCTGACCTAACACAATAAATACAGCTTCTTCAGAGCTATAATGGCCGCCATGTTAATTTCATGCAGCTCAGCAGATAATTTTAACATTGAAATGGGATTAGGAAGAAACCACTGGGCGTAGTTAGCATAATTTTCAAATTCTCAACTGTCAAAGGAATTTATTAATGCTCCATGCAAGTTAGCTCGTGCGACCACGAGAGCTGCAAAAACATTACTAAGAGGGATAAATGTATAAAATCCGACAAAATGTACGATTTGTTCGTATGAAACAGGAAATGGTACGTAATCCATGTACTAAAGTGCGTCAGTTGAAGCTTTGTTGGGCTTTTACGCAAAATCCTGTTGGAGATCCTGCACTGTAACTTCTGTACTGAATGTTGGACTAATCTTGATATCGTGTTTAGGGAGAGGCAATTCCATCGATTGTTTTTGTGTCTTGAAACTTTGGAAGTTAATAGCACTTTCACTGAGCCCTTGTCGTTTTATAGTAATTTGTGATATTCTGGATACTTTTTATAAACTTGAGAAAACAAGTTGAAATAAAAATAAACCGTGTTCTTATTTCAATTTCAAGTCCAAATGTATTTTACCGTTAACCAACACTAAGTGTTAATTTTTTTTAAATACGATTACAAAATACAGAATTATCATAATTTCGCTACCAAATGTGAAGTACATTTGGTACACGCCGACATTATTAAAGAAAAATACACTCGAAGAATATAGAAAGCTTATGTATTTTATTCCTATTTTTCTGTAGCAAATATTCAGGAAGCGAACGGCAGGGGCGGAGTGTTTTCGTTTAATTTCCCAGCAAAATGGTCTACCCTCTTCAACATAATTACAGACCGGCTAACTGAATGTACGTATCGCTTCATCACCGTCTCATCTTTTCACAAAGTGTTTTTGCATTTTAAAAAGCTTCTCTCTCATCTTTTTTTGATGGCCATTCTTTGGATATTTTGCTCTCGAAGATTATTAACAGTTTTGGTTGCACATTATTTATAGAAATTATTCTTATTAAATTCATCAGATATTTTATAAAACCTGATTAAATGATAAATGATTTTATTTCTGTAAGTATATTTGAACAAACACTTTTACAAGTCAATCATATTTTAAAAAAACTAGATGAGGTCGGCGTTTCCTATCTGACTACTCTGAGAAGAAAGGCCGAAACAAACTCAGAGGTCACAGTCTCTTTTAAAGTCCAGACATAATCTTGGTCAGATCATGTGAAGACCACGTAGATTTGTGTCTGAAATGGTCTTTTGAGGAAAAACCACACAGATTGAGTGGACCTGTCCAGTCGGTGCACGCATTTGTCAGTAATCAGCTCAACTCAGAACTTATGAAATTAAGTCTGCCAACGTTTCTTATATTTTTACTGGCGGAATTTTAAATAGTAGGCTTTCGTTAATAATGACATATGCGGGATTGGAAGTCTAGATTTTTCACTCATCGATTAGTTACCTCGTTAATTGAAAAATCTGTTAAAGCATATAATTTTGAATGTTCCATGGAAGGGCTAAATGGAATGCTTTGGTAAAAATAACAGCCGGTCGTCAGTGGATCGTTGTTCAGTGGAATCGGATCAGGTATGTGAAGTATATGACGTGCCTAATTTATTCTGATAATGTGATGTGGTTTTGTTTCTCTTTGGTATATTTGATACAATTTAGACACTAAATTAAAGTATGACCCTCTCATGAGTGGAGTATAACATAACATGCCTGCCGAAGCATTAGGCAAAGGTGTACCCATAGTACACCCACATTTCGCCAGTTTTGTTTAAGTTCCATGTAAAAGGGGCGAGCCTATTGCCATCAACCAGGCACATATCCAGACTCCGGGCTGCTTCTGAGAAATTCCTAATGGAAACACCCAATAAAACTTTGCCCGACCCGGGAATCGAACCCAGGACCTCATGTTCGGCAGTGGCACTTACGACCGCTATATCAACAAGGCAGGTGAGTGGAGTATAGAATAAGCATAATCAGCGTTTATTGATTCCACTGGTAGGACACAGGCCTCTTCTCTGTGAGAGAGAGTGGGCCATAATCCACCACGCGGGTCCTGTGTGGGTGGGGTGGTGATGGATTAGAGTATACCAATTTATTTTTTCTAAAAGTGTCATGATATTATATTTTTGGCGTATTTTCTATGCGTTGAAGGTTAATGATGTACGTTGTTTTTATATCTCTTTATTATCATAAGAACATTCAAAAATAGGAAGTTATATGAACATTCTAAGATTTCGCGTAAAGCCATTTGTTTATCCAATTATAATTGTTGTTCGTAGAAGGCATTGTTATATACGCTTTGTTCTAGACAACAGGTATAATAATAATAGTTCAGATTTACTAGTTAAACTGAAATAACGAGTAGGTACCTACCTGGTTATGACGTGGCTATAAAGGTCGATTAAAATAATTTCACAGTCCAGTAAGGATTGCTTACAGTTTATTTATTTAAATGGAAATTAAATTCGGCTCAATATATCCTTTGTTTTACTCCTGATTCGTTTTATATGGTAATCGAGAGAATATGTAATAATTATTATAACAGGTGTATTGTGGTTATCCTATTTACTTTAGCTGTTGATAAAGGTGACTGCATCGCCGAAAGAGCAGAAAAAAGAAAACATAATGCGGCCACTAACAAAACGTATTTACAAGGCAGATGCGAGTGGAAACGCCGGGATGGGACGCTCTTGGATGACATTATAGTGACCTTATTGGTGATGTTCTTCAGAAATTTCAGGTGCGTAATCGTTTCACATCCAACCAGATTTCAATGTCTCGACATAATACCACAGCATTCAGAGGAAGTTTCAAGTATGCCGCTTCTCGCTGCTGGAATGATTTACTACCTCCCATAAGATCCCTGAAAATAAAACTAAAATATTAAGTTACATCTGAAAAATAATCTATTAAAAAAACAAAAGTATGAGCAGAATTATATTCTATAATTATATTATTTGTAGAATCTGTAAAAACTATATAAATAAAAAAAAAATAGTTATTATATTATTATTTAGTTATTATATAGGTTATTATATTTTAAGTGTAAATACTATCGTAATTTAAAGCTATATGTTAATTTGTTTTGTATTTCATCTCTGCTAATATTATAAAGAAAAAAATAATACCTAATATTTATACTGACTGCAAGAAAACCCCTGCTATTACAATCCCCATAAAAATTATGAAAACAGACTAGAAATTTATGTAACTCGTCACGAAAAAAACAAATGAGAATCGAAATAAAGAGTACCCACAATTTTATAGAATGAGCAGAAAATATTTTATAAATAATTACTCACGTAAGGTTTATTTGGCTCGAGTATCCTCGAATCTTCGAGGGATCCCGATAGCCATAATTATTTTAGACTCAATTATAAGATGCAGTTTATGAATAAAACTGTCACCATTCAATGGATTCCCTAAGACATTGGAATCATGGGTAACGAAGAAGCAGACTTAGCAGCCTAATAAATATCATTTGGGGGAATTAATTACACATGCAGACCGAAATACTCAGATTGCCTTGGTCATGTCAAAGATCTATGCAGACAAACATGGCACGAATATTTTTATAAACGATCAAAGTTATAGGGAATCTAGTATAAAACCATCCAGTCTGAACCGCTTCGTTACCTATGGTTTGAAAGAAGGGAGATAGATAGGAAATATGTAAGTAGTAGCTATATTGAGAATGCGTTCGGGTCACATCCCATCGAATAAGTTTAAATATTTAATGGGTAAAAGTACCTCACCAAACTGTGAAGTTTGTGGGGTGATTGAGGATATTTACCACGTGCTGATGGTATGTGACCGGAACATACAAGATAGACAATATTCGCTTGGTGTGGGATTTGAAGTGGGGGCATGTAACAGCATCCTAGCGTCCCCTTTGTCGGAGAAGGCTAGGATGTTGTGTCAACTGTTGTTGGTTATTTACCAAAACGTATAGAGACAACACAATTAAGTAGGTTATAATTGTAATAATAACTGTTTATTACCCATTGTTTAGTTTTAAGTTGTTGAATGTTTTCTGCTACGTGGGTGACATTATCACTAAGTGATAAATCCCTTTCAAATAAATAAAGATATAAAATAAAAATAAAGGTTTATCATCTATGGGCACGGTATATCAACATCCAAGCGGCTCGAGGCGGCATCGGCATAGCGATGCGGCGATTACGTCTTATCATCCTCCCTCATGCCGATGGCGATGTATAGGTACTTACACGAAAGTAGTTTACAATGAACACCTTACTTCTTGATCAAGTGTAGACTGAGACGCAAGCGCCAGCCGGTTGCCCACTGTCAGTATATCGTTTGGCGGTAGTAATTCACTACGCGTGACGCACCACGTGACCTTACAGGACTCGTGCGCTGCCTGCACCGCCGCAGCGCACGAGCCGGGCATCCGTGCTCGAGCCAGGCATCTGTGCATGAGCCGAGCAGCCGCGCATAAGCCAGGCATCCGTGTATGAGCCGACCACCCGCGCCTGGCCGCCGGCCGGCTCGATGATTCACAGCACGTCATTACGCTCACAGACGCAATACGGAAATGCAAGCAACTGTGCAAACATATTGTGAGCGCGTGCGCTGGCAACGCAGATGTGAGGGTAGGAGCGAAACAAAATACAAAACACTGGATATATGCTTATGTAATAAATGTTTTAGGAGGGTATTTATACATGCATGGTGATGCCTTTTTGTTTGGGTGGGATGTCATCAACTGACTTCTCCCGCTCTGGGCGGAGCGGAAAGGCGTGTCAGACCAGAGTCTTATTGACTAAAACCCACCCGATGCCTGTGGTTGCCTGTGCACCGGGGCCACGGTAAATCTTTCTAACAATCCGCGACCCCGGCAGGCATCGGCCCTATCGGACCCCATCAATGGTGCTGACATCTCTTTGAGGCGCGCGTGGAACTCGACGCGCCGTGGACCCGGGCCTGGTCCTTACCGGAGGGCGAGATGCCCAATGCTCGCCGTCCGCAAGCCTGCGCCTACGGTGGCTGGGAGTCGGCTATCGACTCCCGATACCGAGGGTGTCTCCTCCTGCGACAACTAGGGGCACGAGGGCACAACGATTGCCTCACCCTCACGCGCAGAATTTATATGTTATTTAATAATATTTATTCTTATACTAGCTGCGCCCCGCGGTTTCACCCGCAGAAATCTCCATCCCATAGGAATATCGGGCTAAAAAGTATCCTATGTCCTAATCCAGGTCATAGTCTACCCATGTGCCAAATTTCATCCAAATCCGTTCAGCCGTTTTTGCGTGATTGAGTAACAAACATCCAAACATCCACACTTTCACATTTATAATATTAATAATATAGTAGGATCATATATTCTAGTATATATTATATTATATATTATATTATATATTATATTATATTATATATTATATTATATATTATATTATTATATTATATATATATTATAGTAGGATGTAATTGTTTGTATAAATAGTAGCTTAATATTGTATGTACTGTTTCTTTTATATTGTTACCTAAGTAGGTACCAATCATTAAACCTGACTTGCTTTTCGTACGTCCTTTTCGTGTAACCATTGAAAACCAGCGCTTTGCTGTGGGTCCCCCATAGCACAGCATCATGCTGAGTGTAAGTAAGCCTTCATGTCACAGTCACGACGTGCAGCTGTCGACTCTTTCTGTTTTGTGCTCGTGATTATAGATCTTTTTTGTTTTTATTTTCTTTGTTATTTGAGTTAATTACCTTTTTGTATGCACGTGTTTCTGTGACAAATAAACCTACTTTTCTTTCTTTTTCTTTATTTCTAGTACTCGCAACCGGCGTGCGTGTATGACCTAATGTATGAACATAAACGAGGCAAAAGGAGTACGTATGGATCGCAGCAGGTGGCGTTCTGTAGTTTCTACCTACTCCCATGGGAAGAAGGCGTGAGTTTATGTATGTATATATGTATTGCGGCCACCATTTTTCATTGCGTTATAATAGTGTTTTCGTGGTTACAAGCGCAACTGCTGAGCGTGGGGTCCTGGGATCGATTCCCAGGTCGGGCAAACTGTTATTGGGTTTTTCCGTTAGGAATTTCTCAGTAGCAGCCCGGAGTTTGGAAGTTGGTGGTGTGATATCCCGGTGCCTCGGTAAGCACGTAAAGCCGTTGGTCTTGCGCCTGATCTCCCCGGACGTGTCGGATTGCCGTCCCATCGGACTATGAAAGTAAAGGAACAGAGAGTGTACCTGTGTTTGCGCACACACTTGTGCACTATAATAAGGCCTGCGTACCTGGTTAATCTGCGTTAAGGTGGGCCTCCATGGCCGAAATCGGTCGGGAAGATACTATTATAATCCATCGGATCATAAGGTAGTCCAGAAAATGCAAGGTTTTTTATAAAATGCAGTCATAGTTGTAGATTAGTGTATCTACCTATACTAGCGTAGACCGCAGTGCCTACCAAAAACTTTCTTATAATTTATACTAGCTTTTGCTCGATTCTTCGGCCGCGTGGATATCGGAAAATATCTCAAGGGAACGTACCACCGGGATTAAAAGTACCTCACGTGTGTTAATCCAGGTAAACCATGTATTCATTCCGTAATGCATTGCTTTCGTATAACTCTATTGGTTTACGCGGCGCACGCCAGTAAAGCTCCCAGTCGGCATGATTTTTTCCGACATCTTCAACAATAATCGTCATATTTCAACCAATTTACACACAACCCTAATGAATTATACACTTCAATATTCCTTATGAATCACTCCGTCCATTGGTGAAAACTGTATGAAAATCCGTTCAGTAGTTTTTGAGTTTAGCGCGTTCAGACAGACGCGGTGGGGGGACTTTGTTTTATAATATGTAGTGATAATATTATTCTGGGACTAAAAGTAGCAAAATTTTTTTCCAGATAAAATAAAGTCATTCCACTTAAGGTAAACTAAAGTAAAAAGGCAACTTAGGTATTCATTTGAGCTATCATACTAATAAGCTACCTTATACATCCGTCCATTACAGCTGATAATAAATTACTACCAAGATTCTTTTCCAAAAAAAAAAACGGACATTAAGAAACGGCGATATTACAAGAAGCAATAAAATATTTTATCTCCACTTCACAGCAAAATAAACGTCTCATTCCGACAAACGCGATAAAAACAAAAAACAAACGTTCTCATTCAAATTCATCCTCAACTTTCACTCTTTTAATTAGTACCTACGAGCCTCTGATATTTATAAATGGAGGAAAGAGGCGACAGAAAGCCTAATTGAGTTTGCACGACACATTTTCTTAGTAACCGGTAATTGAGATTCAACACGAGGTAAAAAAAAAAAACAGTGAAGAAAATACAAAGTGCTGCCGAAGACTCGGAGCGACTTTCAATAAAGTTTTTTTTTCGTTATCCTCTTTTTAGAAGTATGACTGGGAAACTTTACAGTAGGTATATATTATAGGTTATAATTTATAAAGAAGCACGTGTATTGTTTAGTATTTCGTGAAGAGGAATTACCTTTTCATGAAATACTTAACAATTGGGCTTTGTAGGAATACGAAACCGAATACTTTTTGGTGTTGCATGTCATTCACTATACGTGCCATTAAGGTATCTGTTTTATAAATATTTTGATAAGCTGATTTACTCAGCGCAAGCTGTATGAAAACTCTTCCATATTTTAACAAAGATTTTACATTTTACATCTCGCAACAACCAACGATTAGGAGGCCGTTAGCATCATTAAATATAAATCAAGCAAAACATTACCCAACAGGTTTAAAAGCAGTCAAAAAGAAACGTTTACTTTTATTTCCTCAGTTTCATTAATTTGATAACAACATGCAAATTACACTGCAGCGTATTAACTATAACATTTACGAAAGGTTATTTGCAGTACCTAACTGTGTGCCAGTTTCACTTATTAAATAAAAAAACTTGTTCACTATTTCCAAATATCGTTGTAAGGCGTTGAACACGCGAACCGTCGATCAGCCGCCAATAGGTCGCGTTGAGTACCGGAGTCAATCGAATTTATTCAGTAATTTCCTTCGACGAACGACCTTCCCGAATCACCAACTTGTACAAATGTGTTTCGCTAAGCGGAAACTTTGTACACACTCAATGTCGAACACGTCTAGAGCAAAGTCCTCTTTCATGCCTTTCGAGTGAAATAAACCATAGAATTATAATGTATGAATATTTTAGTTTAGCCCACAAATAGCCACGTCGTCTAAATGGGTTTGCCAAACGGAAAGTTTTTACACAACGTGTGTCGAAGTAAACCTTTCATGTTAGCGTGGCCGCACTTTTGAAGGTAGAATTATAATAGAGCGAATATTTTTTGCGAAAACCTCATAACGACTTGAAACGACAGACTTTATAAGAAGTTGACTTTGAATTAAGCTTGTGATTGTGCTTGAAATGGGGAGCAATATGATGTGACATTGTTTATATTTAATTACTAGCTTTTGCCCATGGATTCGCCCGCCTGAAGGTTGGAAATTATCCCACGTGAACATATTACCAGGATAAAAAGTATTCTATGTGTTAATCCAGGTTATAAATAAACTATCTGTGTGCCAAATTCCATACAAATCCTTACATCCAAACATCTAAACATACAAACTTTCACATTTATAGTAGGATACTTTACGTTTGTTTGGTTGCATTGGCTGTAAAATTATTGAAAATGTATACAAATATTCGTATATTTAACAAATAGAACACCAAATTATATCCTACTTCCTACTATAATCCTACTATCCTACTAATACTATAAATGTGAAAGTGTGGATGTTTGAATGTTTGTTACTCAATCACGCTAAAACGGCTGAATGGATTTTGGTAAAATTTGGCACATGGGTAGACTAGGACCTGGATTAGGACATAGGATACTTTTATCCCGATATTCCCACGGGATCGAGATTTCTGCGGGTGAAACCGCGGGGCGCAGCTAGTTTACAATAATAATAATAATTTTCATACTACATAATAAAACGCAGGCGTTTGTAGTAGTGCGTGGGAATGTGGAATGTACGCTGCAGCCGCTTGTAGGTAGCCAATGGTGTGCTTACCTACATAAAACGTCGATTTAGAAATAAAGAGACAGCTGTTAATAAAAATAAAACCTGTTTACTCAGAAAAGGAAATCGATACACTACCGTACTGTCCAAGTCGTTAAATCAATGAGCTTATAATAAAAAAAACAACATTTGACTATGTTCTCGTGCCGTTCTTATTATTTTTATTTCTAATATGTTGGCTGGTAAGGAATCTTTTGAGTTAGGAGCAATGGGCTTTCTGTGAGAACCTTTATTCTTTCAATATTCGTTTTAATCTATACACCTGTCATAATTATTGATTTAGTAATACTATACCTAATTAGGTACCAGAAATACACCTGTACATTCACAAAAAAAACTTATTTCCAACAATAATCCTTCTGCTAAACGGCCAAGTGCGTGTCGACCCACGCACAGTGCTGCTATATCGGGTTTCGTAGTTGGGATGAATTTATCCCAAGAACAAACATAACATTGTAGTTGAAAAACATGTTCTGCCATACATTCCAAGTGCAAATGAAAGTTGGTCGACTATTACTCGTTACCTTGTAAAGCCTTCTTAGCTGTGATAGTTTTCCTTATAAATGTAAATTATATTATAATATTGTATATTACTGTTTTTATAAATGACGGAGAAGGTATGTGTCTCACGATATCATCAGCCATATTTTAACTACTGTGGGCGTACTATGGGTAGTGTTGGTTATTGCGCAATAGAAAAACCGCTTGCAGTTCAAATCAAATTCTAATTTAAGAACGAATTAAACACACTTGCGAGTCACACACTGTAGGTACACGACACAACTATCGAACTGTCAACTATCAACTGTCGGAATGCGCGACAGTTTCTAAACGTGTTCACTGCTTAACCGCCAACAACAAACTCTGCTTGTACTCTGGTCAAGCGTTATGTTATAGACTCTGTCAAGCGCCACCTGGTGGCGCCAGCGTCCCGACTAGTCAATGTCAAACGATTGATTTAACGTATTTTCGACATATATATTGTTTTTTTCACATTATCCAACACACTTGACTCTAACAGAAATTAGCACTTTAAAGCTTAATATTTCGCAAACGAATCCCTGAATCGAAAAATGGTTTTCACACACGCGCAATATTTTTGAACAGCCTATCCAACGATACCCTACATCATGGGATATGCGAGAAAAAGTCATCCCCACTTTACGTGTAGGGGAGGTACCCCAAAAAAATCAAGATTTTACTGTACCACCTTGTTGGCGTGATTAATATGTATGCTAATGCCAAATTATAGCTTTCTAGTACTATGAATTTCTGAGCTAAACCGCGGACAAACACACAGACGGATGGACATAGCGAAACTATACGGGTTCCTTGTTGACTCCGGAACCCTATAAAAGGGAGGGAAGGAATCATAGGGCATCAAAAAATCTATCCATTCTTAGATAAATAATTGTTGCAACGAAGAAACATTTCAGTAGAGAGGCTGGCTAAAATAAAAGAACCGCCATGTTGTAAAACTGCTACGCAAAGCCTACGCCGTAGCATTGCTACAGCTGCTACGCGGTCGTAGCAATTAGCCGATCGGTTCAGTTGTAGGTATTTATTTAGACGTGTTTCTGTTACAATGAAAATTATATCTATCCTTGAAAATGTTCATTCAACTGTCGATCTTATCATCTCTTACACAAAACTAACATGTATTATATTCCTCGTAAATAAATACAAAAGTGTTACTAATACTCGCCTAGTTATTATCCCTCGTCAGTCGTAAGGAGGGGTTGTGACAGCTGATATCGTATAACAGAATATCTAAAAGCTTATACATTTGATGTTCCCTAGTAAACAAAGGGATATTTAACATAGCTTTACGCCTTTGCGAATGTGGTAGAGGTATGGAGTTTCGTGTTTTGTGAATCTCGTAGTTCACTTGTTTTGTGTTCTGTATTTGGTAATGTCTTATTTGTTAAAGACTATACGAAGTGACTAATAAGCTCACTAACTCTTAAAAATTGATGAAGCTTTGCACTTACATGTGATTTCTTCAATACAAACGCAAGCGAAACTCTTCTCTCTTTGAAGGAATATTCATAATAGGTAAAATAAAATAAAAAACACACGAAACAAAAAAGAGCTGATGACCTTGAAACGGCTCAACCGATTTTGATAAAACATGTCTAAAAACAACCGCTAAAAAACCTGCTTTCAAATAAAAAAACCGCATCCAAATTTGTTCACCCGTTTAAGAGCTACGGTGCCACAAACAGACACACGCACATAGCGGTCAAACTTATAACACCCTCTCTTTCTGCGTCGGGGGTTTATGATAAATGATAAATGATTTTATTTCTGTAAGTAGGTTTGTACAAACACTTTTACACGTCAATCATATTTTTTAAATTAGATGAGTTCGGCGTTTCCTATCTGACTACTCTGAGAAGAAAGGCCGAAACAAACTCAGAGGTCTCTTTTAAAGTCCACAATCTTGGTCAGATCATGTGAAGACCATGTAGATTGGTATCCGAAATGATCTTTTGAGGAGAGAACCACACAGATTGAGTGTACCTGTACAGTCAGTGCACGCATTTGTCAGTAATCGAGCAGCTCGACTCAGGAAGTCAGGACTTAAGAAGCTCAACGATTCGACGAACAATATCAAAGAAAGGATAATTGGGTTTGCCGCAAAAAACCACTCAAACTGCCAGATCATGATTAAAATTAACTGAGAAAAAAAGAATCGACCCACATAGTCCTCACATTCATAATAATTAAAATAAAATAAGACTTTTATATATAAAATTCATCAATGTCAATGTGTATATAAAAATTCGGTCATAATGTTTGAAGACCATGTAGATTGGTATCTGAAATGGTATTTTGAGGAAAGAACCACACAGCTTAAGTGGACCTGTCCAGTCAGTGCACGTTAAAAAAGGATAGTTATAAGGTAGGCAATTTTAAGAAAAATATAAGCAGCATTTTGCTTTGTTCTTGCTTATACATATAACACCAGACTACAATACAAAATCTAAACGTGGTAAATCTGATGACTTTTGTAACGACGAAAACGCTTCACTTAAATAATGATTCGTCTGTTTTATAAAAGGACGGGCCTCTAAAATAACTTCCATGTTTTTATAATGTACCTAATATTACTTCAATCCATCCTATTTTTCTTAAACAAAAGCCGTTTCCACGTTAAAACCGTAAGCAAACAATTACAAAGCCTGTGTTTAAGAACAAAAAGTATTTTAATCGTCGTATCGCGTGTCGTCGGTACCGGGTTGTGCTCTTGTGCGTGGTTACTCGATAAGAAGGCGTAGTTAGCTGAACCTGTGGCACTGCTATTTATGTTTTTAATCTACACTAAGAGGTGCGATGGCTGTCCCAAAGTGCCGAAGCCGGTAATAGGGGCCTTTCGGGCCTTTTACTTCAACGTTTCTGTGTATATGTTTTGGGGTTATTTTTTATATGTTGGGGTAGAAAGAGAGTGTATGAATTGTGTGGGTGTTATTTGAAGAAAAGACATTTATAAAATTAATTTTAAGAAAGTTGGCGGGTGCGTTATTAATTTAATAACTAGCCCAAGCCTATAAGCCGCTTCATGCTTCCTGGCGGTCGATACTTATTTAAAATTGAGTTATCAAACTTCGCATAGCATCCGAAAAGTTAAATTGAAAACCATTAAAAGCCAATCATTGGTGAACTTTTTGGGCTTCCATGCCTTCCATCAAATTACTTTGAATCCTCGACTATCCATTACTGGGAATAGCGTTTTCAAAAAAACGTCAAGGAGGTGAAACTGAGGCAATATATCAAGCGTTCGTGCCCCGCGACCACGTCCCGCGTGACTGATGTCCCCCACTCATTTATAAATTGACCTCACTTTGGCTCCGAGGCAGTTAAAGATCGAGCCCATACGCCGAAATTTTTCCATCTTGCCAACGACATAATAAAGTTATGGGTTTGTTTATGACACTGAAATCGAGTATATGGTAGATGTTAGTAGAGATGTATATAGCTTAGCTCCATACAAATGAGCAGACTGTTTTTACAAACTTAAGAAAACTCTAGTGAACAAGTATTTTGTTAATGCAGGTATAACGAAACATTTCAAACAAAGGAAGCTTGGACGTTTGTTCACTGAAAGAGACCTGTATTTACATTTCAAGTTTATGAATACCTTTCATTGAAATACGAGTCTTTTTAACAAACCGCATCAGCGTAATGATCTGAAACTCTGACAATCTTTTCTTTGTTATTCTATAAAAGTTATATATGTTATATATTTATATAAAAGCTATGTAAGACTAGTCGGCCGTGAAATTATTATCTCCACATTCGACAATCAATTTCCCGATACATACCGGTAATGTTGATTAGATTGCTATTGAAATGTTGATCTCATCCTTTCCCTTTAGAAAATTCGTACCAAATCGCGCGTACCGTTCAGTTATAAATTGCCATTACATCGCAGACGACAAAGCATTGAAATTCTGCCAATAAACTTGACTGAACGGGATCCGCCGCCAAGTCCCCTGTCGATACGCCGATAGATCCCTCGGGACTGAAAGATGTGTTCCACTTATTTCAGAATTGACTTCGTTTTATTTTCCCCTTCCTTTTATTTGACGTCACTCTGACGTTTTATAGTTCGTGCGGCTATCTAAATAGTCGAAAATTTTTGTTCTCTCATAATAAAGTCGTAGTATAAAAAATTGAAATTTATTGCTAGCACTTTGTGCCTAAATACGGTAAGCCACACAGTTAATGGTGCCATCAATCATAAAATATAGCTTTGTGTGCGGTCAGCTCGGCGTACGTAGATGGATATTTATAACTACAACAAATCAGTTGGCAAACGTGGATCACAATAATTCAGAATTATTATTTGGAGGGGAAATTATTAAGGTGTGTAATTATTATTACGGTGATTAGTTCTTGTAATTAATTGCTTGCGCTGAGGATTGATAGTCCTGCCTAGCGTAATTGTTCGTCTATTGTGCTTGAAAATACGATAATGTATTAGGTTGAGAGGATGAATGAAAGTCGACTAACAAAAGGTATTTACAAGATGTGAGTGGAAAGTGGGTCGCCCTAGAAGGACATATAGAGACCTTATTGCTGATGTTCTTCAGAAAGATCAGGTGCGTAGTGCTCGCAACCGGCGCGCGTGTATGACCAGATGTATGAACGTAAACGAGGCAAAAGAAGTATTTAAGGATCGTAGCAGGTGGCGTTCTGTAGTTTCTGCCTACCCCCATGGGAAGAAGGCGTGAGTTTATGTATGTATGTGTATTAGGTAATGGTTTACCATAAACATGTGTTACCTGTCTATCTCGTTCTAAGTTATACATTTTCCTGATATCTTCTCAGACACAGGTGTCATCTATGAAAATGGAAAAAAGTTGAGATTCTAAGGAATTATCACAAACAAATATTAATTGCAGTTCTAATAGTGGTCGAAGAAAAATGCTGTCTAAACAAAATGTAAACAGCTTTGTGGTAGGCAATTGGATACTCACACGGCGTCATTTTGGCGGACATCGCCACCATTGTTGCGCCACCATGGCAGTATAATATAGCTCTTAGGCACCCATTGCGCACCTCAAAGAGATGTCAGCACCATTGACGGGGTCCGATAGGACCGATGCCTGCCGGGGTCGCGGATTGTTCGAAAGAGTTACCGTGGCCTGGCGCATAGGCAACTGAAGGAACACGGGTGGGTTTTAGTCAGTAAGAGTCTGACACGCCCTTCCGCTCCGCCCAGAGTGGGAGAGGTCATTTGAAGATATCCCAAACAAAAAAAAAAAAAAAACACTCATTGGTACTGAAAATATTCACGACGAAAGTAAATGTCACCTAGCATTGACATTCATTTTGAAGACAACTAACGTAATTCTTGGTTCTGAAAAAACCTCAGTGACAGACTGACAAGAAAATTATCTTATAAAGGTTTCGTTTTTCACTGAAGGTCGGAACCCTAAAAACATCGGATCGGTACTTTAGCAATAAATCGTGTTTTCTCAAAAAGCTCACTAATATTTCTGCAGGGTTCGTTTTGATCAAAACTGAATTACTTAATGAATAAAATTATTTATAAAAAGAGGTACATTTTGTAAGTTCGTATGTAGGGGTTAATCCTAGAAACTACTGATACAATACCGAAAATTCACTAAAGGGAAGCTACAGTATGACCGATTGTCATAGGATATATTTTATGTTAAAACAAGAAATTTCACGCGGACGAAGTCGCGTGCAGAAGCTAATACACAACAAACCGAAGTTAATATAATTACTTTCTATTGTTCAGCGGCACTCTAGGTATTAATATTTATTGTTGTATGTCGGTATGTCATCAGTTTCAATAAAATACTATTAAATAAAAATGTTAATGGTAAAGTGAAAGCAAACAATAATGGTAAATTTTATTTGGTTTTGCTTCGAGGTATGATATGTAATTAAATATTTTATTTTGTGTGTAAATTAAGTTTTAACTATAACCTGCAAATAAAAATCAGTATGTGCCTTTATTTGACTGGTTCGAACGTTATGTTTTTTAATTAATATGACTAAAGGCTCCTACAGACTGACGCGACGCGACAGCGCTACACAAAGGCGTAGCTCGTCGCGTGCCACGCGGTGCCTTTGTGTCGGGCGTCACGTCACGCCAGTGTGTACGAGCCTTAAAGGCTCCCGCAGACAGGCGCGACGTGACAGCGCGACACAAAGGCACCCCTCGTCGCGCGACGAGCGGTGCCTTTGTGTCGCCCGCGATTCGCGTCGCGTGTCGCGCCTGTTTGTAGGAACCTTAATTTGACAGATATCAATAGCTCCTTTATTTATTACTAGCGACCCCTGCTTCGCACGGTTTTACCTCTTGATGAAACATCGAAATGTCTTCATTACAATAATATGTAAGTTTTAAACTTATGTGTCATAAACATTTATGTTTCCGGAATAAATTACCAAAATTATGGTCCAACCCGCATCAAAACCCGTTTTGTAGTCTAAAAAAACAACGCGGTCACGCAGACAGGCACAAAAAGCGACTAAAATGTATAATATGTAAAAATTCCTAGAATAAATATAATACCTACCTTTCTTTTTTTTTTGGGCGGGAACTCATCAAATGACCTCTCCCGCTCTGGGCGGAGCGGAAGGGCGTGTCAGACTCTTACTGACTAAAACCCACCCGTGTTCCTTCAGTTGCCTGTGCGCCAGGGTCACGCTAACTCTTTCGAACAATCCGCAGCCCGGCAGGCATCGGTCCTATCGGACCCCATCAATTGTGCTGACATCTCTTTGAGGCGCGCGTGGAACACGACGCGCCGTCGACCCGGGCCTGGTCCTTACCGGACGGCGAGCTGCCCATTGCTCGCCGTCCGCAAGCCCGCGCCTACGGTGGCCGGGAGTCGGCAATCAACTCCCGACGCCCAGGGTGTCTCCTCCTGCGGCGACTAGGGGCGCGAGGGCGCAGTGATTGCCTCTCCCTCTCGCGCTCCGCCTCCTCCTTCGCGAGCATTACTGCTTCGCAGAAGGAGGTGATGGCTTCCCATTCCCTCTCGCTCCGTACCATGGCCTGAACCAGGGCCGGCCGCGAGAGGTCGCCGCCGCCGATCGCCGCCACGAGGACACGGCGGTGCTCCGCTCAAGCCGGGCAGACCTCCACCGTATGCTCCACCGTGTCCTCCGGTCGATCGACACAATGATAACACCCGGGCGTATCCTCCCGCCTTATCCGAAACAGGAGCCTCCCGAAACAGCCAAGTCCGGTGAGGACCTGCGTCAGGCGGAAGGTGAGGACGCCGTGGCGCCTCTCAAGCCACTCCTCAAAGAGGGGACTTACCGCCGCAATTGTGGCGTGCCCTGCGCTGGGTTGCGACAGTCGCACTCTCCATGCCGCCATGAGATCCCGCCGGAGCTCTGTCCGCTGTGCCGCGATTTCTCGCGGTAGCGGAGTTACGCCCCGGCGTTTCGCCTCCTCGTGCCACTCCCAGACGTACGCGAGGACCTTTGCCTCCAGATCCCACAGTGGCAATCCGGCAAGGAGGCTCGCCGCCTCACAGGAGACCGTGCGGTATCCCCGGACCATCCGGATGGCTATGACCCTTTAGGACGCGTTCAACTGGCGGGCTGGCCGGAGCCACAACGAACGCGCCCACACTGGTGCCCAGTAAAGGGCCATGGACCACACGACCCCCGCGTAGAGACTCCGGCAGGAGGCGTTTGGCCCCCCCAGATTGGGCAAGAGCCGCTTCAAGGCAGCCCCGACCCGCTGCAGTGTGGGAGCCAAACGTCGGAAATGTTCCACGAAGTTCCACCGGCTGTCGAGGACGAGTCCCAGGTACTTCATCGTCGACTCGACGCCGATGTGAACCCCTCCTACCGTTATTTGGGAACCCGACAGTGGCGCGTTCCGAGGACCATGAAAACACATGGCCTCGGACTTGTGCAAGGCCACCTCGAGTCCCAATTGCCGGATCCTCTCGACGGCTGTCGTAACCCAACCCCGCGTGTCATCAGTTCGGCCGCCGCCTGGTGCAACCTCCCCTGCGCCAAGACCAGCGTGTCGTCAGCGTAGCACACCACGCTGATGCCGCTAGGGAGGTCGGCTTGCAGCACCCAGTCATACCCAATGTCCCACAGATGCGGCCCCAGGACTGATCCCTGTGGGACACCGCATGACATCTCTCGCCAGTTCCATTCTCTCTGGTGACCGGGGTAGATAACCGCCCTATCCGTCAAATAGGCCTCGACTACACGACAGAGGTAGGTCGGCATCCGGTGATACCGGAGTGCCTCCCTGATGCAACTCCAGGGCAGGGTATTGAAGGCATTGGCGATGTCTAGAGACACCGCCAAGACGACCCCACCCTGGGCCACAGCATCCCCCGTCGTGAGGGCTCGCACGCGCATGATGGCATCCACCGTGGAGCGCCCCCTGCGGAAACCAAACTGGCTCTCCGCCAAATTTGGCCCCACCCGCACCAGCTGCCTGACGAGGCGGTCTGCAATGACTCTTTCAAAGAGCTTGCCCACCTCGTCGAGCAGCACAATGGGCCGGTAAGCGGACGGAGAGTCCGCTAGGCGCCCCGGCTTCTTAATGAGGACCAGTTTCCCCGTCTTTCAACGAAGTGGGAACTGGCCCTCCTCCAAGCATGCGCTTAGGAGCCCTCTTAGTCGAGGCCCGAGAGCCTCCGAGGCCAGGATCCAGGCTTTTCCAGGTAAGCCGTTGGGTCCTGGGGCGGTATTTTTGGCACTCAGCCTACGTACCGCCGCTCTCAACTCTACCTCGGTCACCTCAGGAGAAACGTCGTCATCGTCGGTCATGTGGTCCGCACTTGGCACCGGAGGAGGCGGAGCCATGGGCGGGGGAATATGCTCCCCCCGAGAAGGGAACAGAGCGCTCACCACGCCCTCCACGAGCTGGGGCCGGAGACTCTGCGTCAGCGGGGGAGCCCATGGGCGGAGTTTTTCCCGCACCACCTTATATGGGCATCCCCACGGGTCCCTGTTCAGAGTCCCCAGCGATTCCTCACGGGCCAGTCCCCTGGCCCGCAAGATCTCCACTCGGAGGGCAGTCTTCGCCGCTCTGTAACCCTCGTACAGCTCCGCCTGAATGGCTTCCGTATCCGAAGGGCGGATACGGAGCCTGCGGTGCTTGGTGTACAGGCGTCGCGCTGCAACGCACGCCTCGCGCAGAGACGTTAGTTCCGGCGACCACCAGTACACCTGGCCCCAGGCACGTCCGGGCTGGACCCGGGGCATTGCTACGTCACAAATCTTGGACATGGCCTCCCGGAACCACTCCGCCTTGACGTTGATGTCTGCAGGCCTGTCCGGTGATGACACGCAGGCCTGCACGATCGAGGCTTCCAGGAGGAGCTCCCGGTCCAGCTTCTTCAGCGTCCACCGCGAACCACTCGGGGCCTGTCGGACCAGCGCGCTCGAGGTCTGGGCGGAGACGTCAAACCGGATGTACCGGTGGTCGGAGTACGTCTCCACCCCCTCCATGATACGCCAGTCAATGACACGCGGTGACAGAGCGGGGCTGGCGAACGAGACGTCCACCACTGACTCACCCCGCATCCGCACACACGTGGGGACAGAACCCCGGTTTAGGACGACCAGGCCTGTCTCCAGAGCCCAGTCCTCCACCATCGTGCCCCGTGTACCTACACCTATTTCCCTAAAGAAGTACATAATATATTAACTTTTTCAAATGTGAACTTATATAAGACACAATAAAAAGTTGCCTTTCAAATTCGTGTTAGTATTATTATAAAAGGAGAACAGTAATCCCATTATTTACAAGTTTTAGCTTTTATTGTTTCAAAAAAGTGCGGTCCTTAGAGGCGAAACAACAATGTTTGGAACGTCCAAAAGTTTGTTTAGCCACGGAGGAAATTCGCCAAAATACATTTACTGGATCCAACAGTAAATGGAAAGTAACCCACTGAGGAATACTGTGCATAGCCCATGAAGAGATATTTACCTAAATGCGGTAAATCTATACATCTGTACATTCTAAATTAAAGTCGCTTTCCGGGAGATCGCGTTTTTCTTTTAAACTACGCAACGCATTTTGATGCGGTTTTCATCATCATTAAGATAATTTATTCGGGAAAGTTTAATACCTACATGAATATTAAACTTACATTTAATAAAGAAATCTCGATGTTTTGTTAAGGGGGATGCGCTAAGGTAGCCCGCGAAATCCAAATTTTCTTACGTTTTTGCAATTTGCAGGTCATTAAAATATGATTCGCGACCGTAACAAATATGGTTTTATAGAATTATAATAATCAGAATCAGCAATATGTCTTTGAGTGTTTTTATAATTGTTTTTTAAACCAGAGGGGATAACATTGTTGAAGCCAGTCATATTCGTTAATGTACATAGGCTGCAATATGTTCATAATTTGTTTTATAAAAGCTTTTATCGTCTTAAGCTTATTGTATGGGAGATTGGATTCTTTTAATAATGATATAGTAAGATCAACCAGAGAATGTGGTTTATGAACAGCGATTAAAGAACAACTCGATTCACTTACAGTGCACGAAAATATTGTTCACAAAACTAGATCCGAAACACGCGCAAAACTGTTTTTTTACGAAATTGTACTGGGTAAATCTACTAACGTTCATACATTCTAATAATTTTAAATAAGTCTTAGGAAGTGAAATGTTAACGGCACCAGAGCCCAATCTATTTTTCCCAAAATAAAATCCCCAATTATAATAGTTGGAATATTTGTTGTCTCAAATACGTGATACAGTGAAGTGATAAAGTGCTTAATTGTTGGAAAACATACAGGTAGAGGAAGATAGACTGCGCACAGAGCTAGCTGTCGTGATTAATGTGCAGTCGAAATATCAATGGTAACTCAAAGATCTTCATATTTAATATGCCATTTATCAATGCGCTTTGAACTGATTTTGGTTGAAACAGCAATGAGAACTTTGCCTCTATCTTTAGTAGGAAGGAAGCCTGTCGTCTCCCTATCTCTTCTGTAAACAACAAACCTATCATGAAATAGTTCACTATTTAATAGTTTACTATTTAGACAGGTCTCGGTTAAAATTAATACGTCAGCATAATCCGTACGACAAAGATTACAGTAAAAAGTGTTAGTTTTAGTTCTCAAACCTGTACAATTTTGATGGTATATTATTAAATTGTTGAATTTTAAAATATATGACGGAGGAGGTACGTCTCTCTCGTTATCATCAGCCATATATTAACTACTGTGGCCGTACTATGGAAAGTGTTGGTTATTGCGCAATAGAAAAATCGTTTGCAGTTCAAATCAAATTATAATTTACGAACACATTAATCACACTAGCGAATCACACACTTAGGCACACGATACAACTATACAGAACGCGCGACAGTTTCTAAACGTGTTCACTGCTTGAACGCCACCGACAAACTCTGCTTTAACTCTGGTCGAGCGTTATGTTGTAAACTCTGTCGAGCGCCGTCTGGTGGCGCTGGTGTCCTGATGTATCAAAGTAAAACGATTGATTTAACGTATTTCTGACATATAGATAGGTACTAAGACATGCTTTAACAATAATATGATTTTACCAAGGCATGTTTTTGATGATGTATTCTGAGCCGTCGAGTTTTCTCACAAATATTTTGCCATTTCTGACCCAAACATACTTTTAGTTTATTTTCCTAGCCGCACCATGAAGAGTCTTATTGGTAGGTGAAAGGTGTTCAACAACATAGACAGGTACCTTCTGACCGGCAAATCCAAGATGTCCGCAGTTAAGTTTATTCTGCGGGTTATTTTGGTTTTATTTATTATCGGACGCTAAGAGTTGATCAAGCAGCCTAGGTGAAGCCAACTGAATGACTATTGATATAGGACGGATACTGAATGGATTGGTTTTGGCAACTCGCGTACATTTCAATGCTTGAACATCACCATTGACAATAACAAACATCACGCTTTCCCGAGTTGGAACAAACATCACGCTTTCCCGAGTTGGGTGACAATAGTGTAGGTATACATTATAGTTTTTTGTTTCAGGCATACATTGTACTTCAAGATTATTTGATCGAGATTGCTGCTCTAATTTATTAATTCACACACTGAGATTCACCATAGTAGTTTTCAGGTCAGTGTTTTCTGTTTCTTGCCTCTCTATGGTTTCGTTTTATGCCTTCTGATTACTCTGAATGTCTTCGAATTGTTTAGCGAATTTCATAGATTTAACCGTCTCCTTAACTGTTTCCAGTTCATTATTCATTGTGCTGACTATATTTTCACTGAATTGTGTCAACATATCGGTGAATTCTGCCTTAATTATATCTTGAGTAATAGACCGAATATCTTCTTTATTACATAAATGTGATGGTGAAGATGGAGATCCACTAGCCTGTTTACTATTTCCTCTATTCGTAGACACATTATGGTAAGAGATCGAGTAATTTATTAAGATTTTAATTTTACAGTTTTTTATTTTGGTCAGAAAAATAGGTCTGTTTTTTAAACAAATACGTAACACCTATCACGGATCCCTTAGAAAATTAACGACGCACCCTGTAATTACTAGTTATAAGTGGTAAAGGGTCTGTGCGGGCAATAAATATCGATCTGATTGGTATCAGACCTCTAGTCGGTGCTGATAATACATTTGATACCCTTACAATATGTGAAGGGTTTACTAATGAATAGGTTACACGAAGGGAGAGATTATCTTAGTCAAATATAGCCTCGACAAGAAATCAATGAAGCGTGAACATTTACTCGGGTAAATTATGTTATGTTGAGTAGAAATAACAATGAATTTATTGTGAAGGTATTAGGTAAGGTATTTATTTATTTATTATTACATCTTATGAAAATAAATTCAAATATGGGTAATATGATTTTACTTGACTTCTAAATTAGTCGACCACTATAGTATGTATAAAATTATCCCTATTATATGGGATCTAAACATCTGGCGAAATATGGGTTTACTATAGGTATACCTCTGCCTAACGGGAAATACAGGCGTGATAATAAGAACGTAAAGTTATGTATAATTCTAGGTTTTTCAAATCCGTTTTGGCTGCTTATCCACCGCCACGTCAACGGAACGTCAACGAGAACGAGATGACGGCACATACATTTAGAAAGATAAAAACACATGTGTCACTCGGGCACTGCCGCGGTAAAGCTATTGCATAGCATTTTTTATCAACTTATGCAATCTGCTTACGTATTCGTCCGATTTCGGAGCAGCTCGTCTCGATCCGTGCGAGCTTCGTACAGTCGTACCATATACATACACGTTAAGCGAACGCTCGACCGAGCTACATGGTAGGCGGAGTGGGGGGTGTTAGGTTTTATTTTCGTTACGGAATTTCTTGATTCGGTCGCCGCGCTCAAAGCCCGCGATAAAAGCTATGCAATAGCTTAAAAAGAAAGAAAGAAATATTGTTTATTCTGCAGAAACAAAACGCACATTAAAAAAAAACTAGACAAAATACAGACACTAATAAAAAGTAGCCAAACCTCGTATTCAAAACGTTAAAAGTTTGATAATGGCCGCGTGTCCACCCCACGCCGTCACCGGGAGGTCACGTTCGGTTCAAATTATCTCGTTTCTCGTTGACGCCCCATCGACGCCGGTGGGTGGACAAACGGTGTAAGAGTTACATGAGACCCCATTACATGAGAGAAATACAGCTGTTTTTCGAGATCTTAACTATCTGTCGTACGAATATTGGGGTCAAAAGTTTGACGAGCTATCCGATTTGAGACAGGAAAAAGTATCGATGAGTAAAGAATGACCACCCATCAACTGCGACCGGTGCCGCTAAACTTTGTAAATCGATTCAACGGCAGTACCTATGATTAGTAATAGTTAAGATGTGTCCCTTTCAGTACTTCTTATAAGTATTTTAATTGGCTACTCGTACTTAATTGACCTAAAAAACTATTGCACTAATAAAGCTGGTCAAAATTTTAAAAAGTTTCCCTACTACGGTGTTCTATGGTGTAAAAATAAGCGTAGTGCGTAGTGTTTTTCAGTGGAATCTTGTAAATGGCCAATAATTACCAAACACTTCCATATGATAATGAAATAAAAATATACTTGGTTTATTTGAAAAATTTTATTCCTCGTTCTTTACAATTTTATGATGAGAAAAAACTTGCTTCTCTGACGTAGATATTACGGTTTTAGAGTTTTCTATTTGCCATTTTATTTTTCAACGGACTTTTTTCTGAGTATTCTTTGTTAAATGTTTTTAAACATACCTATTAAAAAAATATACAAGTCTTCATTATTATATTCTGAAAATAATCTAGGCGTCCTAAGAATCTTGTAACCATAACTCTCAAAATATACCTTCCTCATACACCTAACAGTTATAAACCCGTTGCAACCGCAACTCTCAGAGATAAATGAAGCTTCCGTTTTAATAATAGCACAGAGAGGAACCATGGCCCCTGCAATAACTCAGGGTGTAGGCCCCATCGTCGGCCCCGTGTCAACAACTGATCCCCCTTGATTGGATCATCGACCCACTGATAAATTTATCACCCGTCAGTCGGTTTAAGCAGTCACATAGTCTACCATGTAATTTTAGCGGTCACTACGGTAATCATTGGGTCTCAAGTTACCTAAAGTGGGTCGGTGGGAATAGAATAAAATTACATTGGAAATGGATTTGATTGTGTTGGATATCACTGTATGTTTGGTGGTAAGAGTTTAATGTTAAAATCAGTATAAGCACTGATTTTAACATTAAACTCTGAATGTTACTCTTTGTTATAGTGTGTGAATATCATGGAATCAGTTTGTACTATCTCTTTGATGAATTAAACATAATAACAATTATATGGCATTTCATTTGGTTTACTTTTTTATTTCGTGTATTGACGTTCAAACCCAGTTATCACGTCATGCCATCTTCGTGTGATTGTCATGTCAGTAATAATCATGAAAATCAAAAATCTAGAATAACATATTCAGTTATTGGGAGAGTACCTAGGGCTAGCACAACTACCTAAATATAAATCAATCATGTTAACGTTGTTGAATGTTACTTTTAATAGAATGTTATGTTAAAACATATCCTGCAGGTGTAGATTTTTTTAATTTTGTTATATTTTTCTATTCAAATTAATATTATGTAGAATAAGTTAAACAAATTCATAAAAAAGTTACTTTTTCCAAAAAATATTGTAAGCAATTTTTTATAATTAATTAAGATGTTTTCTTATGAACTATTTGTCTTTTAGTTAAACTTTGAAAAAATAAATTAATTTAATTGCAGTATTCGTACTTAAAATTAACAATTAAGAGCGGGTAGTAACCAAAATTGCCTATCTTGAATTTAATTTTTCATGAAATTCATAAGACTTAGGTATAAAATAAAAATAATATGAGTAACTACATGATATTTTGAAACTTTTTGTGGAACAGAAACACAATACGTTAAAATTTTCTCGATAAAATATCATCACGAAGTTACCCCTAATTTTCACGTTTTTTCAATTTGTACTTAATATGCTAATGACTAATAGGATAATTTTGTAATGAGTATCTGTATCAAGACAAGGCGAAAAAAATTGTGCAGGCATTTTTTTAAATTCCTCTTATTTTTGGTATTATTACGACTAGAAGCTTTAAGCACTTACGACGTTTTTAGGTCGTGGAAGAAGTCATCTTCCGTCGCACGTTGCGGGAACTTCAAGCATATTTTTGTTTCACAAATCAGTCGCCGTCGCTCTGTTGAGACGAGAGGACTGCGCTTGAATTTTCTGCTGCTCTCCGATTTAATTTATTTGCGTAAATAATATTTTCGTAATTTATCACATTGTTAGAATGAAACTGTGAAATACAAAACATGAAATAATCACTAAAACCACTTCCGAAACGATTATTAAAATCGTTAAGAATTGATAAACTAAATAAATACCACGGCTAAACTATAAAATAAAAATATTATAATAATTCAATGTTGATATTTGAAAACTCAAGATGACATACAATTATTTGACAGATTTTTGACTGGTATAGTATAACTAGCGCCATTGTTCTCCACTTCAGTCAATTTTCTTGCGGAGAAAACTTACAACATAGAGTTCGTGCTGGAGATTTTAGATCTTATTACTATTAAATAAAGAACCAAATTCGTTTACTCCAACTTTCGTTGACAAACTTCGTGTAAGGGTAACCTTAGACGACCCATTTCGAGCGACTTTTGACCAAAACCCTTGAATCAAGTTGAAACTCAAAATTTAACATATGGGTAGGTTATTGGTATAATAATATTATTGGAGTTTACAAAATAAATAAATCGGAAAACTAAAATAGGGTTTATTGCGGACACAAGTACGAAACGGTGTGCACGGGACATGACAGTTTTCATACGGATAGTGTTCTCGTGACTAGATCCCTTCTTATGGTGGGGATGAGTAAAGATTGTGACGGATCACAATGTTTGGGACTGTCGGCTTGCTTTTCAAAGCTAAAGTTTCAACAGTTACAAAAGAGGAACCTAATAAACTTTCGACTTTCTTTGGCACCCATATAAATAGATGCCAATTATTTTGTCGGTAAAGCCGAATAATGTACCCTAGTTATTTGTTCCGAAGTTGGCCTGTTTTTCACAAATGTTTTCGGCGAGGACTTTTTTCTACTCGCGCTCCGCGCATGATAGGTTTTCATGACACATGCCATTTGACTTTGCACAATACAGTGCAAAATCCACCGTACCAATATTATTTTTACTTGGTAACACTATTGCTAATTGAATTTGCACGATCCTGCAATGCAATATCCACGATATACCAAATATTTTTTTAGTTTGTTAATAGTTTTAGTTAGGTTAGGTTAATTAATTAGATATAAGTTGTTATTCATGTACTCAATTAAATTTAACTTATTTCGATATACCATTATATTTTTTTACTTGGTTAACACTGGTTTCCACGAAGATGTCGTGACGTCCAACTTGTACAAGGCCCTAAATAAAATTTGGTTACATTGGAATTTGAACTTTGTCACGCCAGCATTGAGTTTCTAGTTCCAAAACATGACTATGATCTAAGATTATGAATTCAAGCTTAGCGTATAGTATAGGCAAAATAAACAGATGTTTTACCTACTGTAGAATTTCATTGAAAATAAAGGGAGTGGACAATGGGTTCACCCTTGTTTGGTATAACAACTTTTGATGTAATGTTACTAATTCGAACAACGTTTCAGAAAATAATCAATTGGTATAATATCGATTAACATAATTTTCATTTCATCGAATATTTATTTGCGATAACAACATTTGCGCTATTGATCAAAAGGTATAATGTTCATTTGATGTAGTGTTCAGGTGGTATAACCCGTATTTTATCGGTTGCATATTAGAAAATCAAAACTTTCTCGAGCAAATTTCAAAAGAACAATAAACGAAATAACAAAATTTACATGACCAAATGTTTTATTTAGAAAAATTTTAAAATCCCAATGTATGTGACATCAAATGAACGACTGATCAAAAGTTGCTAGATGTAATTTTAAAATATCAAATCATTACTAATCAAATTACAACAAAGCAACAAAACATTTCTGCGAGCAACTTGGAATTAGCGCTCGCCGGCCGCTGCCGCGGCACCGCTCGCTACGCTCGCTCGGCTCGCGCGCGGTTGGTCATAGTTTTAACCTAACCTAACCTATTTCACCCAGTTCAAAATTACGAATCATACAATCTGCCGCAGAAATGTTTTACTATTGTCTAATTATCCACTCGCAGGCAAATTGTATGATTCGTCATTTTGAACTGAGTGAAATAGGTTAGGTTAGGTTAAAACTGTGACCAACCGCGCGCGAGCCGAGCGAGCGTAGCGAGCGGTGCCGCGGCAGCGGCCGGCGAGCGCTACTTCCAAGTTGCTCGCAGAAATCATAACTAATCAAATTTATAATCACAAATGATTTCTTATTAAGAATTATTAATTTAAATGTAGGTATACTTATATTTTTACGTTTATTCGTTTTGCCGCTGCAGTATATTGATAATGAATGAATGAATTCAGTAGGTGAAGAAACAATATTAGTTTATAGACAGTGAAAGGAAACGAATTATTAATGAACTGAATATTCGATACGATCTTTTGACTAAATTATTATTAGTCTAGTGAAACATTAGTTTAAATAAAATTAGTGCATTTGAAAATTCGGCGAAATGAAATTAGTTCAAATAAATAATTACGCTAAATAAAAATTTACCAATGAATTATTCGGTCAAATGAATAATTCTTCGAAATGACTTTATTGCAACTAAAATTCGATTTAGTAATATTATATCAAACGTTGTTCTATCAAACAAGGGTGAACCTGGACAATGGTCATACTTCGTTTAAATATTTTAATTGAAAAACCATTCGAGGTACCTATTTGTGCTGTGAGACCTTGCTTCTTGCCAAAAAATCATGATGTCAACGGGATGTATCATATGGATTTTAATTTATTTGCGAATGTTTATTTTCTTATTTTATTGACATTTTTGTTCAATTGATTTCATTTTCTCAAAGTAAAAAAGCGGAAGTTAAGTGATGCGATTACAATTATACGCTTTTATAACGTCAAAAAAGCAATTGCATCGAAATTGTTTTCACCATCATGTAGGTAGTATCATGAGTATGTAGTATTATAGTACTTTGATGGAATTGATTTGCTTTTTAGAGTTCGGTACCTCAAAAGAAAAAATCGAGACCCTTATGGGATCACTTTGTTATCCATCTATCTGACCGCTTATCTCAGGAATGCGTGGGGGTATCAAGTTGAAATTGATATCAAATACTTAGATAAACGGTCCTTTGGAGATGTAAAAAAAAACGAGCTTCTAAAACGTTGACTTAGTATCTTGGCATAAATTTCCATTCATTTCGCATATCTTGCCACTCGCAAATAAATTAAAACCCATAAGATACATGTCGTTGACCTAGAATCATGAAATTTGACAAGAAGCAAGGTACAGGAATAGGTACAGGAAAGTATCTGAAAATTGTTCAATTGTAGTTATGTTACATAATGTATGGAACAATATTTTTTCAACTACAACGTTAGGTTTGTCTTTCAATTCGGAATCGAAAATTTATAGGCCGTATCTTGAAGTAATATTTAGTCTTTATTTCATTTAAGTCAGTCTAATCTCCAATCTAACATCCCACCAGCATCGGTAACAGATTCACGGGCATACAATATTATTTAATAATATACCTACTTGTACACATAGGTAAATTGAATAAAAGTGTTTCATCTGATTATTTTGCGTATACACACTACACACAAATTCAAATTCAAATACCTAAATATACGCCGGGCGAAAAGTTTCTGCTGGCGGGAAGGGATTGTGTTTTGTTTTTGTCGTGTTTGATGAGAGGGGTAGGCAAAGAGGCGCGGGTGAAACTTGATTTTTTTCTGTCTTGCTGCGCCCTCTTAATACGAGCGGAAAAATGCTCCCCACGCGCTCACTGACGTTATACGGAATAGCGCGCCCACTCTAGGGTTAACATAACCCCAAACACAAACAAAACACAACATAACATTCTAACATAATTTATGAAGTTAAATGAATTTACATGTACCAAAACAAACCAATACGTTGACAGTATTAAATGCACAATAGGATTAATTAAACGTACTTACAGCAGGACCAGTCAGTACAAGTTTAGTGGTATCCTTTGTGATATACACCGTAATTGCGTTTTAGAAACTGTGGTTACGTGCGCATTGTTTTGGTGCAAATATTTAGAAGTTGTTTACTGTACTATGAATGAGCGAGTCAATTATAAAATGTGTCAAAATATAGGTTGAAGTAATTCCATGGATAGAGGTCTTGCTACAAGGAACTTTTGACGCTCGAATGACGATAACAGGGGGGCGCTGTTGGTGAACATTTGTGCAATTGTTTTGTGAAATGTATTGAAAAAACAAGACGGCGGCGTTAGTTCCGATTTCGGCCACGCACCAAAAGATCCATGTACAGCTATAATTGTACGAACCTTTCTAGGAAACAAATGAAAAGTACTTCACGTGTTAATAACTTAAAGAAATAACACGTTCATCTCCTTTTGATTCCGTCAATATTCTCAATCCATTATAATTCATCACAATAATGAAAATTCTAAGGTGTACCATTACAGATTTTTTCTTTTTTGCCTTAATAACCAGTTCAACATGATACAGAAGATCTTAGACTGATAGACTATCTAAAATCCCACATATCACACATAGTGATTAACTGACAAACAGAAGCAACATGAAACAGCATAGTGACGTCACAATACAAAACCTCAAGCGTGTCAGGACCTGGTAAACCACAGAAACCCATTTCCATTCTATCTCCCTTACTAATACTCTGAGGTTATAAAACATAGTCATGTGAAACCTATTTGTATTCCTAGGGAATTCAAACAAATTTAAATTCTCGTATTTTTTCAGGTAATCACTTGATTTGGTGACCTACTCAATACATAATCTAGCTACATAATCTACATAATCAAGCTATAAATTTCCAGTATTAGCTGACCTCGCATTGTATAAGCTTTTCGTACAGTGAGAAGTCAGCTTATACTGGGAATGTATAGCTTGATATGTAGTCGTGCGTTGTTGACTGCATCATCGATTACCTGACGTAAAACAATGGTCAACTGCGAGTTTTTCAAATAACAGAAATGAAAAAAAAAACCGATCCATTTTTGTAAGTGATCCGTTTTGCGCTGGACGAGATACGAAATAAACGAGACTGTGCAGTGTACCACTTTTTAAGTTACTACTATATTTTTATTTTAAAGTTTATTTTAAGGCTTATTAAAATAACAATGGCAATCCACATAAAATCCTTAAATTTATCCCAATAGGAAACCAACATACGCAAAGAAAGAAAATGTTTTTTTTTAATGTTTCAGATGCAATCAAGCGTAAACTACAACACCACTCCAATTTCGTGAGCTTTGATGGTTCACAAAATTGGCGTAGCAGAGTTTACACCCACAATGATAGCACATCACGCTGAAATTAGCCGTGACAGATAATTAGCCCGGCATCCCCTGACTCGCTCCGCACTGCAGATTGCAGGGTAACTGTTACATTCGAGGTTCCATCGGATGTAGGTGACAACCGTAGGGCTGTGAGAGAGAACGGTATGGTTTATAGGCTGGTAATGTAGCAAGGTGCCTCTAAGGGCCCGTTGTTTGATACATAGTTAAACATGACCATTAGCCAATTTCAAATTTCAACTATTGTCAATTAGTCACTTGACAATAGTCAATAGCTGTCAAAGTTTAACTACTCTGTCTGCGCATGGTTAACTTTTATAGCAAATTGTGTTTTTTTTAACTATAGTTAGCTTAACCATTTGTCAAACAACATAATGTAATTTTTAACAAATTGTTAGTTTAACTAACGTATTTTAATTATCAGTATGTTTAACTACTGATCAAACAACGGGCCCTAAGTTACAAGGAAAAAATGTATACAAAGAGAACCACGGCATTGTGGCTTATTGGTCGATTCGCACGAATTTACTTGCCCAAATCGGGCTAATCGACACTTTTAAATAATATAGGTATTATTTTCTGTAGGCGATTCGCACGAAGTTTATTTGTTTATGGGCAACTTTGTGGGCGACAACTCCAGAAATACGTATTAAGCAATTGGCACATTTTGAATTTATGCAAAAAAGGTAAGAAAAAAGTATACTAGCGCACAGAAGTGATAAGACTAAAATGTTTTGAAATAATACGTACGAAAAAATTATAAATTATTCTTTAGACTTAAGGTAAGATAATTTACTTGAAACTGTGAACATTATATATGTCAGTAATTATTACTTAAAGCGTGCCGTATGCTTAACGATACAAAAAATAAGAGTAAGACAGCAAATCATCGGTAATGCTAAGAAAAAGTGAAAGAAAAAGCACTATACGCTATATCACTCACTCGTGTTAGGCGCCCAATCGCCCATGTGTCTTTCTTATAATTCAGTTTGCTATGTGTTATGAGTTCAACCACTGACGCTACACGACCAAATTAATTGGATTTAAACCAATATTGTGAATATAGATAATAATGTGAATATTTCTAAGTGTTACGTGCTGGCAGTACATCAAAGAAAGCGCTGGTGCTAATTATGTAAGTAAGTTTCTATATTTTGTAATATTATTGTAGGTACTTTTGAAGGCCTTATACTGTGCCTATTATTTTTATGTAAGATGTTCCTCATAATTTCATCAGCCACTGCTAAATTTGTCGAAGTACATTTGTTCTAAGAATTTAACATAGTTATAATGTTTGTCATAATAAATATAATACTAACAAATAACAGTAGTGTATAATATAAAATGTTGTCCATTAGAATCAGATATGGCGCCGCCTAGTGGAGGTGTCACTACAATATCTACTTACATATCACTATCTACTTATATAATAATAATTAAGTAAAATTATTACTATATAAGTACATTCATCTATCTTGATTTATGCGTATTAAAATTGTAATCTATAACTCTCTAAACGAGATGTACAATTTAGAAATTGTTATCTTAAAATTATATTTTAATAAAGGTACTCGTATGTTTGATTAATTTACGTGTTCTATTTTATTTCAAAATATTTTACTCTTATCACTTCTGTGCGCTAGTGTACTTTTTCCAAACTTTGTTGCATAACATTCAAAATGTTCTAATTGCCTAATACGTATTTCTGGAGTTATCGATTCGCCCACAAATAAATGAACTTCGTGCGAATCGACCAATTATCCGGCATTGTGGATGTAAAGGGAAAAGTTTGTCTGCTAGAAATATTGGTATCGCATGATAGGTGAGACTTCGCTTGTGGTGTAGATATGCTTCTGTTTGGCGACAATGGCTTATGACGAGGTAAGTAAAAAGTTCTTCAATAAAAAAGCTTTAAAGTGTTATTTAAATTAATCAATTTATTTATTATAAGAATATTGAACAGGTATTCGAGGTCGGCCAATGGAATGGTAACAATAATATATAATGGTATGAAGTTCCGTGCAATCGGATTTAAGTGACTACCGTAGTACCGGCTGTGTGAGAGGACGGGATGGTTGTAGAACCAAGCCGTCTTCTCACTCAAGATATTTTGGCAAAGTAGCTTTTGTAAAAGGAAAAATGTGTACCTAATATAAAGACAACCGACTAGAAATGAGGTGTTTTCTCACCTGTCAGATACTGTTAAGCGTAACAGGCGGAATGATTTGTTACGCATACGGAGAGCTAAAACAGCCCTAATGTGGAAAAGCATATTCTGCATAGCCCCGTAAGTTTATAACAAAATTGCAAAATAAATCAGAGTTAAATTTTAATGTATTTAAAAGGATACTTAAAGATTTGCTATGTAATAAATGTTATTATAATTTAAATGGCTATTTGAATGATACTTTGACATCCTAAATAAATTGTGTGTATAAGATATTATTTTTAAACGACATACCTCAAATTGTAATTTTAATTCGTAATTATGCAATCAATAATATGAATCTAACCTAATAATCTCTGTCCTGTAATACTTATGTACCTAATATTTGCACGCCACAATTGTCAGAATGTGATGAGACCATTAATGTACCATATTCTGACAAATCAATGATTATGATACGGAATATATGTATGTATGCCTTGCAGGAATGGTTTTTCGTCAGAGCGCCGATTGCTTGACACCGATCAAAAAGCGAACTAGTTTGAGTACGTGTTAAAATATGTTTTAAGTGCTCATCGAAATAATTTAACTACCTAAACATACGGAACTTATATCTAACATTTTGTAAAACTCTCGTGCCACTGGGTCGGCCAATTAAACTAGCTCACTAACTAACTAATTGTAATATGTTTCCGGTAGTGAATATTTCCGGATGCCTATCAACCCCATAAGCGCTTTTGGGACATGATCTTTCTAAACGAAAACACTCCACATTTTAACGAGTTCGAAAAGTTATAACAAATTAAATCGTTTCCTTACACAACATTTCTCCTAATGTATGGATGTATTAATGTACTCATAAATTATTGTTGTCATACTCGGTTTAAGGCGTACGGCCAGACATTGTACACCTGCAACCTGTACCTGTCCGCTATACGCAGAAGGCTTTCAGTGCCCTACGGATCCTCTATAATAATAGGTTTAGGATGCTGATGGGGTTGCCGCGATACTGTAGTGCATCGGGGATGTTTTTGGAGGCCAACACCGACTGATTTAGAGCAATAGAGCGCAAGAGAGTGGTCTCTCTGATGCGTCGTGTGCGGGGCAGCACCAACGACCTTCTAAATACCATAACGGAAAGGGTTGAGTGTCCTATTGTGGGGCACTGGAATAAGGTACTCAGTTCTGGTGGTGTCTTTTTAAATGTAAATGGATAACTTGAATAAGTAGGTATAAGGTACTAACATAGTTTTAAGCTTTACTAACAATTTTATATAGAATTCATGTTCTGAAATAAAATTATAAATAAAATAAAAGTATTAATGTATCATTGTAGTAATAAACATTTTTGTAAAATTTTAATGAACGGCTTGCCTGCACACAGGTAAACCCTGAGAGGTTTTCTGTGTGGCTAAAACAAAATTATGTAATAGGCTTAGACTTTTAGGAATAAATAAATAAATTATAATAATATTTATTCAAAAATTTAAATGGGTAAAATACAGTGTACATCTTAGAAATAATGTAGGTATTACAAATTACCCGAAAATATTCGTAAAATAATCACCCAATTTTTTATTTTTTATTTAGAGTACTCCAGCAATTATAAAAATTGACAAAAGAAAAATGGCTATAGTTAGGTAATAGGTTATCTGCTTGGAAGAGAGTGGTGAACACAATTTGTGAATATTGTACAGGAAAACAGTATTACTCAATAATCCTCATCATTATTGAAAAACTGTCTTTCTAGGTACTTTCATCGATTAGTTGCTTTTCAGATAACTCAATTCAAAAATCGAATCAACTCAACAGTGTAAACAGTTCTGTAACGTCCCTTAGCATTTGAATCGATGCTCGAAACTTCCATGACGTATTCATAGACATACTTTTTAAACATGGCTGTTATTTAAACCCCATTTGCCACTGTTTATTGTGAGCCGTACGAATAGAAAAGTTTGTAGTTGTTTCTCTATTCCTTTCAGTATTTGTATCGGCAGCATGTGTGTGTACTATTTACAAACTTGCTGCGCTGATTTTCATCCAAGCTCGTAGCTACAATGTTGGTTTTCAATTATAAAATTCTCGAAATGTTATAGTTGCTACTATTATTAACTACTACATTCTGTATTTCTTTTTTTGGATTTACTGTTTTAATTAATAAATCTCTATTGAGAATTAAAACGTACCTAAACCGTTTACGAGTACGATGTCCGTGCGAAAGATACATCGATCTCTAGAAAGAAATTAGCACACAGGCATAGATTTAAATCGTTAGATTCGCCCGACCGCGTAAAAAGATGGTCACGTTTTGTTTTGTTGACAATGACATTTGAATAGTATAGTCTCGCTCACACATACTGAAAATCATATCTATCATTGCACGTGGAATGTGTGACCTCACTCTTCTTAGTATGGACACTTCGCGTGACCTAAGTACGGTGAGGGCAAATCAAACGATCAAAAGTTTTGCACACAGGTTTGAGTGACCGACACGACGGTTATTTAAACTCGATATGTTACGTTTATGGCCAGGTACAGTTCTTATGGTGTTGACTAGCGCCAGGCGCTTAATGGCACATATAATGCTACACGGATTTTTTGGCGCCTGAATTACATTGACAGGCGGCGTTGTTGGTACACAATTGTGTATTAAAATTATTCTCAAGTAAGCAAAATTTCTTTAACCATCAAATTATCACAGAAATTGTATTTACAATAAGTGCGAGTCGGACTCGTATACACAGGGTTCCGTGCCACAAGGCACAAAACGCCGAAAAAAAAACACGTTTTTTGTATGGAGACCTCCTTCAATTTCTTTTTAGCTTTATTTTATTTTTTTTATTTGTTGTTATGGCGGCAATAGAAATACACACTCTGTGAAAATTTCAATTGTATACCTATTATGGTTTATGAGACACAGCCCGCTGACAGTCAGACGGAATGGACGAATGGACAGCGGAGGCTTAGTATTAGGGCTCCGTCAGCACCTTTTGGGTACGGAACCCTAAAAACAAGATGACGGTGTTGATTCCAATTTTGGTCACAAGCATAAAGATCCTCGTACCGTTGTACTGTCGTGTCGTCATGTTGTTGTTTGTCTATGTCAATACTAATATTATAAAGAGGTAAAATTTGTTTGTTTTTAAGTTTGTACTCGTATGTAGGAGGGTAATCTCTGGAACTACCTGTCGGGTTTCAAAAATTCTTTTTTAAATTTGCTAGCCCAATTCTTAACCAAGGCTATATATAGGCTATTTAACATCACTCCAGGAACTTTAGAAGCCGAGCAATAAGAAAAAACTCAGAAAGAACGCTAAGCGAAAACGAAGCAATAGCCTCGGCAGGAGATGCGATACGACGGGTGGGTCGGGGGAACTAGAAATTTCAGACGAAGACGAAGTCGCGGGTAAACTATTTCTACAAAAAATGATTGCATACATCACAATAGTTAGAGCACAGTCTCAGAACTCCTAAATACATCACATTCTAATATCCGAAAGCTAATATCCGAAAGCTAATATCTTTGTAGATACACTACGCTTCGCACACACTTCAAACGTATCGCTTTGCTCAACAAGCTACATCAAAGTAATCTAACAATGGAGTTGAATGAATGAAGTCCGAAGTGATTCCTGCATTGTGGTGCAGTTAATAAATATTTGTTTGGCGGGTTGTTGGTCCAGCTCTAGAGTGTTTGAGCATGTGTGTTGGGTTTGTAAAGTGTGTATTACGATATTAAAGAATTCCTCTGACGTTTTCATAGTTTACCTAAAAGAAAATGCCAATGGCATTTTTTGTGAGGTATTTGAAAAAATCGCCGAATAAAATTGTGTCGAAACTTATTTGTAAGTTATACAATACGAACACAGGGATTGTACAATATACATGCCCAAGATGTCAACATTGACAAAAGTTGCCCACAATTAATTAATTTAATGTTGGGTGACTTGTCTATTATAAGATTCGCGATTTTAAACTAAAGTTTGACTGTAGGTATGCAATTTTTTTAAACATTTATAACAGAACATCAAGCCTGTATTCCCGAAAGGATAGGCAGAGGTGTAGCTAAATAACAGTAGGTATACTCATATTTCGCCAGTTAAACATTTTTCTTAGAGATAACAGCACAGCAGCATAAAGCCTCGTATATCAATCGCCGAATAAAGTGAAGTGTCGAAACTTATTTGTAAGTTACACATTACGAACACAGGGATTGTACAATGTACATGCCCAAGATGTCATAATTTGCGAAAGTTGCCCACAATGAAGTAATTTAAAGTGTAAAAAACCATAACGTTGTTAAAGTGAGTTAGGTATATGCACAGTTAAAAAATATATTTCATTAATTTAATAAATATTTTACTCTTAATGTAACCTTGCCAGACAAGGAATGAACTTTCATCGTAGAACTCTATTAAAACGAGCACAACTCAAAAATTAACATAAACAAGCCATAAATTATTAAATAAACTTAATGAAACCCTGAGGATCTCTAAAAATGGTTGGTATTGCGCTGCTTGGCTGCATATTCAGAAGTTGATAACTGGGCACAATAACGTGGGGAAAGTTTAAAGTGGCGTGTTTTTCTAGTGGCCGGGTAGTGTGAATAACACAAACTTTAGCCGACCACACGCCACCACAATAACCCCCCCTTTCTGCTAGGTTTTCCTATCCACGGACTGAGACTAATGGCGAATTATATATTTTAGCCATGGGCACCAAAACGATTGCACGAAGTAAACTTTCTAAAAAGCATAACGTATCGCTGACGTTTAATGTCTATCCAAAGTAACACAAACAAAATACAATATTTGAGTTATTTCACGAGCACCACAAAATAATTATTCCAGTGTTACTAATCCGTTAATTCACGACCACTGTGTGTGAACATCAACAACAGTTATCACAACATATTCATGCAAACTAAATTGAAATGCATAAAAATGAACAACAGTTCGAAACTGTTTACAACAAGTTATAGATATTTTATTTTCGTCGTTTCAAAACAACAATTGCTTGCAATTTATAGTAGGCATTAATTAAAATTTTAATAAGATTCCGCGGAAACCGTATTTTAGAACAAAGGAGAGTAACTTACAATGTGATGAAATAAGTCAAACAATAATTTCGAAGAGAAATGTGGTTTGCGCCTTTGTTTTAATAAAATTTAATTAAGCGTAATTATATTTTACCTTCATGTTTGGAAGACGAATCAGAGTAATCTGCGTACGATGGACTCGATGAAATCGAATTTAGTCAGTTCGCCATTGCTGTTTGGGTTTGTTAAGAGAGGGACAAGGGGAGAATTTATACCTTCTTGTTTCCAATACCTTTGGAATTTCCACAGAATTTACAATACACATTTAATGTATTTAAGTCCTCAGATAAAAAGAGCACACTATCAGTTGCACATTGTAGAGAAAATACGATCTATTTAAATTTTAAGTTTGTCTAGGACATTAACTTTTAAACGGTATGCAAAACGTTAGCCAACTTAATCTTTAAATAGGAGACATGTATTTTTTGTCAACGAAAAGAACTTTGCGCTCATTTAGATCGAAATTCTTTGTCCAACTATGAGTGAATAGAAATAAAATGGTTTCCTTTTTGCAATAATTATAATATAATGTACTTTCAGTCCTCTGTGGTTTTGTGGCAGAATGGAATATTATTTACTGTTGCTACAGGTTTTATATAGAGAAAGATAGGTAAATAAGTTCTATAAATTTGATATTAAAAGGTAATGTGGTAAGATGTTAAGGCCAAAGTCAAAACTTTGTTTTGTATCAAGTTTAACTTGCAGGGTTAAAGGTCAATATTTTACTAAGAAAAGTTTTGTGTTTGTTCAATAACTTTTATTACGTAAATCCACAATTTGGGTGAAAATTGAGTATAATGATTGCTATTGGTGACTGTTATGGTTTGTTGAAGCAATGTCTTGAACTAGCAAAGAATAATTTGGTGTACAGCACGTAGGATACCGTAAAACGCTAAGATTTTTGTCACACGGTTGCCTCGTATTGGTACTTAATATTAATACAAGCCATAAAAAAATGGAGTGTATTGTCAAATGTTCAAAGAAAAGACTGATTCAAAAATATTCCATAAAAATGAAATAGTATCATGATAAAATAATCGTAAAACATAGCTCAACAAAATATATTTTCATCACATAATCCTCAAAATATTGAGCGTTAACTAAGTATCATATTTTATGTAAAAAATATTCCACTGATGGAATATTTTTTAGGTATTTCTTTAGTTGATTGAATTCCCTTTATTTTCATTTATTTTTTAATTTAATTCATTCGCCATTATTTGGTGATGGTCATTCGATTCAACTAACATCAAAGGCATCACTGTTACCGCGATGCGCTATTGTCAATTACTTAAAAATTTGCTTCTTACCGCGCTTTAAGAAAAAAGCTGCGACCAGCAACACAGCGAGAGCGGGTTGGCAACAAAAAAGGAGCAACAAGCGGGCTGATCCGTACGAAACAGATTTTGCCTCTGTCTCTTGAGTCTCAAGATATGGCAATACTTAAGAGGCAGACTAACAAAAACACTATCGTGTATTGGAAACGACCTTTAAAATTCTTACCCACTATTCTAATTTAGATTACCAGTTCATTATCAATAATCATTAGGACCTATGCTTAGTAAATGACAAAACAATAGAAACGACGCTTCAAAAAATTGTAAAGCCTTTCAACCTTTCAGGTATCAGAGAAAAGAAAATCCGTGGAGGTAAAACTTTTCACACCTTACTTCTATTAATAATTTCTTATCATTCCATAAATCGATTCTTATATCACATCCTTAGACCAACAACGACACATCATCACCTACTTATACTGTCCGTATCTCCGGTCACCAAATGACCGGACGATTAATCTAGTTTGTAACATGCGATGTGTCAGGCGCTTCATTGTTACCAGGTGCTGCCCGTGATTAATTATCTGACAAAATTGTGCCACATTAATAAACAATTAGTTGGCATACGAGTCCCATTTTATTTATGCAAGCTCGTTATAATTATGAGATAGTAAAATTTTAAACTAGGATATCAAATATTAAAGTAGTAAATGTAGTATATGCGTAGTAGTAAATGTTAGTAATGGGTTTTGAGCCTTTGCTCAAGTATAATTATGTAGGTATCCTACTGCAACTAGTTTTTACCCAAGTACGGCAAAGCGAAAGGAGTGTTGTGATTTTTACAGAGAACAGATGAAGATACTTACATAATATATGTATTATAAATTATTATCTTATGTATGTATGTTCACCTGTTCTCTCATAACTCCTAAACTACTCGTCGGATTTTAGCAAACGATATTGATAACGAACGGTATCGTTGAAAGCGTCATGTCATTGCCATGTAAGGCCATAATTACATGACGTGTGACTCTGGATTTTTTATTGGTTTGTTTGTGGTGTCTTTTTTATACCTTTTTAGTTGGCGTTTTTGTGCTTGTTGACAAAGACGTGTTTATTAAATGACCTTAGGGCAAGTTAAAGCTGCTGTATTTGTACGCAGCTATTTGTTTAGTTAGTCGGAGAAACTGTTTTATGAGGCGGCCATCGATTCTCAATTATCAATTTTATTCTTTATTGCATTCCATAATGCTGGTGAAACAATTGGTAGGCTTAAAATTAATGAAACAATTTATGAACCCTGTCGGGCACAACATAGTAGGAGAGAGGAGGAAGAGCGCTTACCTATTTGTGTTTATATTATTTATGTATTCTGGTAATAATAATAATAGTATTTTTATTTTATTTCTAATTTACTTCTTCTTCTAATATTTAACTTATTGAAGTATTTTAATAATATTTTGGTTTTATCTCTTAAGTTATAAATAATACCTGCTTGAGTGAGTAGGTCTTTTTTATGTTATACCTACATATTTTAGTTAGTTAGTTACTTATTCCTGTTGTTTAGTATTTGTTTAAACTATGATAATCTTTATTTTTTGTACGATTCTTTATTTATGAATGACTAGATTGAAAATAAGTTATTGCAACTGTGTATTTAATATATTTTCTATGAATTGCAATTGTAGGGAGTGCTTCCTTAGCCTGCCTGCACTGGTCCACCCACAGTTTGTGATGTTGTTCCCTGGTGCGTTTCCATATCAGAGTGCGTAACCCGAAGAGGAGTGGCACGATGGGTTCAGGTCCCACTGGTGCCATGCTCGACCCCTTCTGGCAAGTTCGTCGGCTGCATCGTTACCTAGCGAACCGCTGTGTCCTTTGATCCATTGAATGGTTACATTATGAGGCTACCCACCTGGTTGAGGCGCTGGTGGCACTCGTATTTTAGCCCAGAATCAACTATATGACTGTTTAGCGCTTGCAGACCAGCCATGCTGTCTGAGAGTATGCGGATCGAGTGGTCCTTAACTTCCCTGGCGATGATGGCCGAAGCGGATCCACCTGTGATCAGAGCAGGAGGCCTCCTTGGAGATCTGCTACCCAGTTATAATTTCCGCCGCGCCCCCTGTTACCAGAGTGAGATCGATGGAGACCGCGTATCGGCAATCGCACTGTGGGACTTCCCTCACCTAGATGGACTGAGGACCTTAAGAAATTAGCTGGGACAGACTGGATGAGGAAGGCAGCGGAGGACAGACATTGACAAAAATGTTACAGTTATTGACAAAAATGTGATCATAAAAGTCAGACTCAAGCAGTCTACAAGAGCAGATTTAAGATAATGACTGACCTTACAATTATGGATTACTCTGCAGACTACATTGGTAGTGCTAAGTGCGATAAAAGCAGAAATAAATATCGAGATAATTTGCCCCTTTTCTTGTGTTCTTACTCTTCTCAGGTATAAGGGCTTAGCTTATTTAGTGTACTTATCGTGAAAAGGTCTTACTAAGCCCTTTGTCTACAATAATAATTCGCAATCATATTCCAGATATTAATTAATACCTATAGGTACATAAAAATAACGTAATAAATGAATGGTACCTAATTGTTTTCGAAAATGGAGCCGCTTGATTTATTTATATAAAGCAATCATTTCTGGTATTAAGATCGGCTTGGGTTGAAGGTCAATGAATAACAGATAAAAATAATCGTCCTTGGAAAAATACCTAGATGAGAGACTTATCACCTTGCTTTGGCCCCGTCTTAAGACAAACAACATATTTTGTTACTCTATAATACACAGTAAGACAGTAGTTGGTTAATATACACATTACAACACTTCCAGTATTTTTGGAACGAAGTTCTATATCGGAGCTTGCGGTAGGAGGAAAATTTTAGAGCTCGTCACTCGTCACTACGAAAAAGTATTATGCCCCTTCAATGTGACTATTTATTATATATAATAGAAAGAGACACACAGAAAGAGAGATAGTTTTCATGGTTTTCAAGGGTGCTGAAGCCGATAGTGAGGTCAAAATGAAAATCCAAGGCGGCTGCGATTTTTTTTTAAATTTTCGTCATTCAATCTAAATCTCCATATCGAATTACATTCGGAGTTGAAAAACAGCGTAAGGAACTTTGTTCCTGACTGGGTACCCCGAACCCACACGTTTAAATTTTTTCAACAACAAACATTTTTAATAATGATGTTTTTAATAACAGCCGCACGGGAAGGCCCGGCTGTCATTCGTAGATATTTAACAGTCGTTACGGATAGTCAGAAGCCCAAACGTCTTACAACCAGTTACCAAGGGGTATCTTGTTACCCAGTAATTGAGTTGCGGAGGTCAGATAGGCAGTCGCTCCATGTAAAATACTGGTATTCAGCTGCATCCGGTTAGACTGGAAGCCAACCCCAACTAGTCGCCTAGCTAGGCAGATTGACTTTTTCTATTTTTTCATAATAACTTGTTCGCATGCAGTCATTATACTCACAAACAACATCGCTCGAGAAACAAAGATTTAGTAGCACTAATGAGGTTAAAATAGAACCTAAATTGATAGCCAGTTCATACAAATCAGTTGGTACAGTGGCAGGAAAATAAACCAACACATGTAGTGAAGTGTATACATCAATGTTTCTCGCCCCAACATTATCCTCTATGCCTCTATGGTTTCACGGACGTCGAGAAATAAATGTGGCCTCAAGTGTTTTACTACCACTCCGGGATAAAAGGATTCGCCGTAAATAAAAACATATACATTAACATAACATGTATATCTTTATACACATACAAAACAGAGGATGTTTTTCGTAAGAGTATGATTTAATTGAGTATGTTTTTTTTTAGTTTGATTTGATCTTTGGTTTTGATTTTAAGTGATAGTTGTGGATATAGGTAGCTAGTGATTTGACCTAATCTAGACAATTTAGACAAGTGCTGATTGTCTATTTAAGGAAATCTCCAAACGGCTAGTTGACACTTCCCGTGATCCAAGGGCTGGCTTTTACCTTGGCCAGAGGCTAAACTTTGCCATACAACGTGGCAATTCCGTTAGTTTCTTGGGTACATTACCAGTCGTCAGCGATGCCGACGAAAACTTCGACGGCATATTTTAATTTTCTACTAGAGTTGTAGTTAACTTAGGATATTATACAGGTGTTGCGGAAGATTTGTACGTTCCCGCGACCCCCGGCGTAGGTGTGAGACGGAACACCGGGGTGGTTTTTAGTCAGTAAGAGTCTGACAAACCCCTCCGCCCCCCCCGGGGCGTAGGACATCCATGAGGATTTTCCACCCCGGAACAAAAAAAAAAAAAAAAAGGATATTATACAGGTCGGCAGGGACATCGACGCGCAATCTGTTACCATGGATTCAGTACATGATTTGGACCCCACTGCGTTTAAATTTATCACCGTTTATTTAAAAAAAAATTGCTGTGCTCTTTTCTATGAAACAAGAGATTCCTTTTTCGATTATCGACTAAAGATTTCTACGCTAGGATGATTAGAATCATGTACTGAATTCATGGTTAAAATTTGTGCGTCGATATCCAGGATCGGTCGATGTTCTGGATGTGAAAATAACTGTACAGGGTGGCAGCATTCTGTATAGTTCATTTTATTTATTAATTAGGTATAAGTTGTTATTTATGTATATTTAATTTTAATTCTGAATAAATTTAGACAATGCTTTGTGTATATTACAAACATATTAAGTCGTTTTAACTGGTAATAATTTAAAACGAGATTTCAGGAGTGCCGAGTTCAAGAAACACATTATTAATTTTACCCAATAAAAAATTGATTCTGTTGGTAGTAAAAAGTACGGGTTTCTGGCTTGAAATGGTTTGTTTTGATCTCCTTTTTTAAGGATTAACATTGCTCTGCACTGTGATCAAAAAGGGCGTAACGAAGTCGTGAAAAAAACAATTGCCTTTTACAATACCTACTGGTGACAATAAAAAATCTATATCCATAACTATACATGTTATAAATTAAAGTCGCTGCTCGTGTCTGTCTGTGTGACCGTGTTGTTGTTCTAAACTACGCAACGGTTTTTGATGGGGTTTCCATTATCATTTAGATAATTTATTTCGGAAGGTTTGTATATATAATTTATTTATTTATGTAACAATTGCTTGCTGCACTCACAGTGAACACCAAAGCACGCAGCAATGTATTAATATTTAACTTAAATATAGTAGGTACAGAAATCTCGATGTTATGACATATCGCCAAATAAGTAGATTGCACCGGTACGAAGCAAGGGCGGGTCGCTAATATAAACAAATATTATAAAGAGAAAAGATTTGATTTTTGTATATTTGTTCGTAATGGATACATTTTAAAAACTCTCAACCGATTTTAAAAATGATACCACTTATATACAGCTCCGCGAGTAGCACGGGCTGTACTTTTTTTTTGTATATTGTGGTGTCTTACGACTTCCATGCGAACGAAATCGCGGGCAGAAGCTCGTATTCTATAAACGGAACAGAGTAGTCTCTAAAAATCGTGTTCACATTGTAACGTTACGATTAGCCGGAGGGCTAATTGAAGTCACATGTATAAAAAAAGGAATATTAAAAAATACAACGGATAAAAAGTGAGAGGGTGTAGGAGTTTTAGGTCAACCCAGTTTCACGCAGCTCGGGTGCGAAGCAAGGGCGAGTCGCTAATATGAACAAATATTATAAAGAGAAAAGATTAGATTTTTTGTATGTTTGTTTGTAACAGATAAACACAAAAAAAAAAATACTCATCCGATTTTATTAATTGTTTCACCTATAGAAGATACACAACGAGTCGTATATCTATGACAGCGAGTAACATGGGCTGTGTTTTTTTTTTGTATATTGTGGTGTCTTACGACTTCCATGCGAACGAAATCGAGGGCAGAAGCTAGTAATCTATAAATAGGACAGGGTAGTCTCTAAAAATTGTGTTCACATGGGATTCACAATATTGACACCAATACCAACACAATTCACAATTTTGTTCTGAAAAATTGTGTCAGAACAAAAATATCGAGTGCAGCCGTATTGGCACTAAAATCAAAATTGACACTAAACTACTGTGTTATGCAACAGAGCAGCAGGGATTTGAACTCGAATCACTGGGTACGTGGACAGACAGAAAATTTAAGCTTCCGTCAAATTAAATAATCACAACTGAAATCCGACCCTGAATTGGCCAACTTTAATTAAATGGCCGTAACTTATGAAAATTAAATAGTTTAAATTGTCCTTACAGTTTAATCAATGTTGCTAAATATATTTTTAGTTTTAAGTAGGTACCTAAGTACAGTACAACTATTTTATTAATGTCCTTCGGGAACCATCACATTTCCGAATACAAACGAATGAAATGCTAATGTCCATGTCCATCAATAATTAGATTTATCGTGTATAATAATTTGATTTCAGAACTAAGTACTTATTTTTATTTTAGTCAAAACAAAACAACAATAAGTACTTTATTGTTGTTTTGTTTTGACTAAAATAAAAATAAGTACTTAGTTCTGAAATCAAATTATTATACACGATAAACACGATCAATCTAATAATTGATGTACATGGAAATTAGCATTCGTTAAGATTCGCTAGCATGTAACAATGTATCTTCCGTAAACTACAACCAAGTTAATAAAAACCTCGTGAGACACTGTGGCGTCACGTCTTGTAAACGTATATGCACCTTAAATACGTGGCGCCGCGTAGCATAAGTTTACGTGCATTTGTGCACTCGTAACGTAATTAACTGGCGACACTCAATTAAGTTCGAGGGGTCGCATATATTATTCGAGGCTCTGGCTTGTCGTCCGTTTTGTATTGTAGACTAGTGTACTTTCTATGTTATACTTTCCTTCTATTTTAACCGACTTCAATAAAATGAGGAGGTTCTTAATTCGACAGTATTAAAAAAAAAAATATCTCAGAACTTTTTTCTAGGTGAACCGATTTTGATGATTTTTTTTTTGTATTTAAAAGCTGGAGCTTCTCATGTATTTCCATTTATATTTGATCAAGATCTGACTAGTAGTTTTTGAGTTATCCTTAATAATGCGTATTTTTTGCACTTAGTATATATTGGTCATGTTTTAATAATTTCCTGTCACTGGTATTTATTTACATATTATTATATCAAGTAGTGGTATACGAATTTGTATGGGGTAGGTACCACAACTAAAAACTGAAAAGTTAAAACTTTTATACATAAAAAACAACTGACTTTCAAAATAAATACTAAAGAGTGAAAAATAACTTTAATTTCTGAAGTCGGTAGCAAAAAATGAAAATACCAAACCAATGATATCAACTACCGAAATAAAAGTAATTTCTCACTTTTTAGTGTTTTTTTTTGGAAGTCGGTTGTTTTTTTTTTTGTAAATAAGTTTTTATCTTTATACCTTTACATTTATTGTTTTCCAGTCTAACGTGTACCCATGTGACATTATAATAATAACCGCAAGGTGGACTTTTACTCCCCAACTCATCACCTTACCTCACCGACAAGACGCAAACGAAACGGGGACAATCTCAGAGAATACCTACCGCCTGACTCCCTAAAACACTAACAAAATAAATTACCACTTTATTACGACGTGGCAACTATAACATAATTGAAGGAAGATGCTCCGAGCGTATCTTTTTTCAAGGAGCATGTTCAGTTCATTAATTATGGGGGCGTATTTTTGTCCCTGTCCATTAGAGATACGTCAGCCCGCCGTTAACCTGAGATTAATGACGTGGCTAGCTAAATTCTAACGCTATTTTAAGCATTTTACAGGCTGAAAATTTCCAGTTTTTGATCGGATGAAAGTTTAATTTGTAAATTTAGTTAAGCTTTCGGCTCGACTCGTTCGTGTGAGCTTAATGATTAACTTTGTTTAAACACTGCTTTATTATAACTAGTTGATTGTTTTAGTCCAAAAATGTTTGTAAATGTTTTGACCGTTCATTGTAGCGGTCATTAAAAGGCTAATATAACAGAATTTCACATTAATAATATACCTAATTAAGGGTACACTGGATGCCTGGAGTCGTTTTTAGTGTGAATGGATCACATTGCCAAACTGGGTTATTAATTGGGAATTACAGAAGTATTACAAATCTGTTATTGGTATAATTATATCCAAATTAAACACCCGAGGTCTTATTACACGACTGCCCAAAAAAGGAGTGTTAAGGCTCCCGCAGACAGGCGCGACGCGACAACGCGAAGTGACTGCACGACGCGACTCTTGTAGAACAATTTCCATTAAGTTTTCATAGAAATTGTTCTACTAGAGTCGCGTCGCGCCTGCTTACGGCGGGGCCTTTATGTTTCCAGTTCATGTAGGTAACTATGTGTGTTTCTTTATTCCACATTAACTTGTTTATGACTGATACCACATTGAAAAATATTTACCTCCCAAATACTTAATACTTCCAAACTAAAATAACTTTACTAAATTAAAACACCGAAACGTCAAAAGTCAAAGTCAAATCATTTATTTCAAGTAGACCATTTATAGACACTTTTGAACGTCAATATTTACAAGAAAATAGAATTGATTCCAGGCGGTTCCAAAAGGTATTTTCGTATGGAGGAGAATGGGCAACAAACTACGTAGTTACTCTTTTAAAATGTTTTACAATATTTTGTATACATTAATTATTATTATACGTGAAAACCATGAACCTAGAATAAAAATTATTATACTCAATAGTACCTATTGAGTATAATAATTTTACATTTCACAAAGCAGACGTTTACATAGTATCCATCCGTGATTCAAAATAATACAAAGACATCTCAGTATTTCCGATGATATAAATTCTAAACCGCATTATCTAAAAGCATCCAACATTGAAACAAATTCTGCAGGACAGAAAGAGATGAAACACCACAGAGTATCCACTTCAGAACATATCTCGTTAGCCATCCAATTAGTGTTCGGATCGACAGTTGAATATTTTATACATCCCAGTTACATTACCGATAGGTACGATTTTTTTGTTTGTTTACTCTACATTCGATTTTTAAAAAGTCTCTTGTCTTTTGTTATAATAATAATGTTTTTTATTCGTTCCTTTTTCCGAGTTATCAGAATGGACTATGGGATTGATTATTTGGATTAATTCGAAGTGCATTGTATGTATGTGCCAATATGCTGATAGACCTGATATGAGCTTTTTTTGAGTGCATCGAAAAATCTTTATTTTAACAGGCCATCCATTTGCCATAACGCTTCTCAGCACAAATTTGGAAAAGCGCTCGTGAAATTCTGAAATATGTACTGGAGAAATAACAGGATCGAACAAACGAGTCTATTTCATAATCAGAAAAATACCAAGAACCTCCTAACTTTCTACATTTTGCTGTCTGCGCCATAGACATTTTTTACCACAACCAGTTGATGAATGAAAACCCAATTGTATGGAACTGACCGTGCTGGCGTATTTGTATAATACCTACTGAAGTTGTTTAGGCTCTGTTACAAATAGTTGCTCGTGGCTTTTAAACTAGCGTCGTGTATTAATGACTGCTGCATTTGGAGATAAGTAATAAAAAGAAAAGAATGAAAGAAAAATAGGTTTATTTGTCACAGAAACAGGTATATACAAAAAACACATAACGCAAATAATAAAGAAAAACAAAACAAGTGTTTGACGGTCGAAATGTTACACGTTTTTCGGTCAAGCGCTCATTCACCAAGTCTGCAGAGTATAACGAGTGATAAGTAACTTTGTTCCAAAAAAAAAACAAAATAGATTTAAAATCACGAGCACAGAATAGAAATAGTGTGTGACTACACACATTTTCATCCTCCTGTCCCAATCCTTTAAATTTAATTTTAGAATATATAATGTTTGAGTACGCATGACACGCATTGATATTTCTAAATCCAGACCAGCATGGCTAATAAGTAGCCCAAGGCAACAAAACCAAGAAAAAATTAACATCTACATTGAGCACATAAATAGTTAACACACCAGCCAATGGACTACGCAAATTAAAATTGTACAACCCCGACCACAAGTTTCGACCGGCGACAACAAAATGGCCCTTAACATTTTATAGAATCGTAACTCTGCTACGAATGGACTTACATAAATAAAACTATGAAAAATGAATGGCTCAATTCCTTTATCCCTATTTTTTCCTCCATCGGACTCCAAATAACGTGCTCGTTTGCCGTCCAGGGTCATAAATTCGGCATCTCTCTGGCCCCACGACCCATTTGCAATTGAAAGCGTTCTTTATAACAGGATATGTCCGGTCTCACTTTTACGATCGTCTGTACATGCAAGCTCGGCCATACTAACATAATACACTCGCCACTTTCCTATCGACAACATTCGCTGATATTTTTCTTTGTTACTACATTTTTTGAGTGAGCTGATAAAGATTTCTTATTGGCGATGTTGCAGGTAATATTGTTGTGTAGTAAAAAGGTAACCCATATTCGAATTTATGATACCATGAGTAATTTCATTAAGCCACATTTGCATTATGGTAAGTTGCGATACTGATTGTTGAGTTTATGAAGATTAAAATTTACTTTAAATTATTTAATGTTGAATAATATTGTGCTCATTTGTGTAGAGATTTGCTTATTAAAAGTAGCATCTTGTTACTTTAATAAAGGAAGAATTTTTAACAGTGCGCAAACTGTGGCCATAAATTCTGTAAATTTTCGTCAGTTATCAAACAAAAATCTGCTCTTTCACAGAAAAGTGCAAAACCTACGCGGTCAAAATGTATGAAACAACAATTTTTTTATTTTTATTACCGACCAATAATTTCTACGCTACCGTCTAGAATCATATGCTGAATTCATGGCCACAGTACGCGCATTGGTTAAAATATCTTCCTGTATGCATACCAATTTATGGCGAAATGTGTCATCAGTTCATCACACTAACAAATTATTTACCTACCATCTTTTGTACCGCATTTACTGCAAATAAATGACTTTGGCTTTGAATTACTGAGATGTTTACTTTTTGCCCATGATACAACAAAAAGAAAAGAGAGATTTGCTAGCCTTTTCGCCGAAAGACATTAATACAGCAAAGTCCAAACTTGGCCTTCATTTCTCAACCTTAACAATTTGTAAATAAAGGCTAAAAGGCCTGTTTCTTAATTTATTTGGTAGGTAATGACTGTAATGACAAAAACTTGCAACGCTAATGTAGAAAAAACACACCGTTTCTTTTCCTAAAATCCTCATTCAAAGATTCTATCTTCACCTTTTTATGGCAAGACCTTAAACAGCCAAATTGAATCTCAAGCGATTGGGCATTCCAATCATACTAACCCAGATATACAGCTTAATCTCTCACTTATCTCGCTAAAACCGCTATAAACAATCGTATTCCGCGTGAACATTATGGCATAATTATCTCAAAATCCAATCGCCTAAAATGCTATAAATAAAAGCCTATTGTGGCGGAATCGGATTGGATTTAGCCATACCACATGGGTCTACGCAACGGGAGAAGGATAGAATACAAATAGCGAATCAATTGGATTGCATACATCTACTAATTGATTGCTAATCCGTCACGAAAGCTGATTGGTCAAAGGGTACGGTTAAAGGGTCTGATTTACAGTTTTCGCTCATTATAATCAATAGTGTGCCTAATCCGTCTGTCTCTCGATCAGACGATTCAAAACAGTTCGATAGTGAACTTTATGATAGAAAGCACCTATACAGGGTGGCAAGGAATTCGATACGCAACCTGTTAACATGGATTCAGTACAGGATTCTGAACCCCCTGTGTTGAAATTTTCGTGCCGGTGATTTAAGAAAAAAAATGCTGTTCCATATATTTTGACCGCGTAGGTATTGCAATTTTGTTGGGAACAGCAGATTTTTTTTAAAATAAGCGACGAATACTTTGCACAAAATCAAAGAAAATTTGAATTTGGCTGGCTACAGCTGAGGATTCATCTTAACAACGTAACATCTAGAGTAAGAAAGATTATTACCTATTAGAATGACTTTTATATATAAAGGTGACGCAAATCTCAATTTCATTGATAACTCTTAAAATAAATACTTAACTAAACTTGTAATGTAGAGTAGTAGCAGACAGAAGACTCAGAATTCTCAGAATTATTAAATGAAAGATTCAGACTAACGTCCAATTTCATTCTTTAGTTTACCTTTGAAAAGACGGTTGTTGTAGCTATTTGAAAATCGTTGTTAATTTGATACAATATTTATTCACAAAAGTTTGGAGTTAGGGTATATTATCGCATTGGCCCCGGCGGCGTATTTAGGACGTGTACGCATACAAAACGAAACGATGCACAGGATGTATGTATAAGTAAAGTCGTTAGGGGGTCCATAAACAATGTACGGAGTTGACTTCTTACATAGTCGAACATTTCGTTTTCGTCCTTCGCTGATTTTACCAAACAAGTTTTGATTCTGTTTACAATAAATTAGGACTAGCCTACATTATAGTCGATATAATTAAGAAATAAGGATATAAGGAATTAGCTGTACGGTAGGTATTAATTCTGGACACTGCGAATTTTGCTCGTAACGTAGATGGCTTGCACGCTTACTGCGTATCACGCATATGCCTCGTGAATGCTACGCTGCCTTCTACGCTTGTTGCGTATTACGTATACGCCAAATAAACGCTACGCGCTGACCGAGACGTCAATGCAGCATCCAACCAGCGTGCAACATACCCGTACACATGCATATTAATGATGTTAATGCCTTTACAATATTCATAAAAATTTGCCACTGTTGTGATTGAAAATACTGATATTCATTTTAATTTTATTATTAAACATTTTGGTATAATATCGTGCTCACGGTCCCTAATGAGTTTAACACATTTATAATTACTTACTGCAAAACAATTTAGGTTCAATCGACATGCGGCTTAAATATGGCGTGTGCTGGATTAAAGATTTATAATGTTGCAAAAAACAGGGGCAGATTTTCAACCCTTTGGTTAATAGTTTCAGTTTAGACCTACCTATAGTAGGAAATTATTAATATTCGAAGTTGTAGGTACTTATACCTAGTATTGTTAGGACTTTTTTACAAAATCTAATTTTCATTTTGCGTCTCCGTTACATTGAATGTCAAGTACCTAAATGTCATTGAATTAAACATGACATGCCAATACTCTGAATCTATTTTGCGTGGTTTCATTTTCGGGGCTGAAATTACATAATAAAGTTAACAGAAAAACTGTCTATCTTTTTTAAGACTTCGATAAATATTAAATAAAGCCTGAAATTTAGTTCTGTTTGGTTTATACGTACGGTATCAAAATACCGTATTTCTTTCTGTTTTGATCGGCATGACAAAACAATTTGGATCCTCAATTCTGGGTGAATATGAAAAATGAGAAATCGTACAACATATCCGCTTAAAGACGTCTGCTTAAATAGGTAGTCGACAAGGTTTTAAGCCTTTTATCGTTGTTCGGCAGTACAGTCGGGGAGAAATACGAGTTATACTGCTGGCGCCGATACCATATGATACTTAACTTTATTTTTGTATATGTTACCTTTTTGAGAATGTACATAATACATAGCAGTGGCGAAGGATCTACAATTTATACCATACAATAAGATTCCTCTTAGCTTCCTTTTCTAATTATAACATTTAACCAAGACGCCAATCCCTGTAATTAAAAACACTGAAAATCTAGTTGCAATCTAAACTCAGCAACAATTTGTCAAAAGTATAGATAAATTATAGGTATTTTTGACAGATTGAGATTATAAGGCGAACGTTATTAAAATACGGGAATAGCCCGGCTGCAGTGTGTTGCACAATACTATACTCTGTTCGAACCATGGAAGAGGTAATTCCTTTAAAATGTTATTATTAAATAAAATAAAAATCCTTTAAAGTTGTGTTCCTGTAACATAAAATAATAGTAAAGTAAAGTAAAAATTTATTTGCATAGATTGTAGGTACAGTAGATAAGTTGTGACAGTAAAAATATGGGTGATTCTTGTACAGTCTACCTTATATTAGGCATGCAACATTATTCGAACATGAGAGAATTAATATAAAATGAATGACAATGATGATATAGATAGATAGTTGAACAATAGTCGGCATGCGGCATGGTACATTCATATAATAAAACATTAATTTAAATAACTGCAATACAATAGGCATAAAATGAAACAATGTCATAATTAGGTATGTCAAAAATTACATTTATTTATTCAGTACATAAGTCAGTATCATTAAGAAAGTCGTTCACAGAATAATAAAATTTTGCAATTAATAATGCTGTCAGTTTATTTTTAAAGTTTTAAATTGTGTAATTTTTAATTATGTTAGGTATTTTATTATATATTATTGGGCGCACGCTAATAACAATTTTATTTTGTAATGCAGTATTACGGCTTACAACATGAAGTAGATATTAATAGGTAATCCCAATACTAAATCTAGGCAATACATTCTCCTAGCTACAGTTGTACGTGGAAATAGTAATATTGTGGTTTATTTATAAGCGTTGCTTAAAGTTAAGAGGCGTTTAAAAATCAAACATGTATGATTAAACAGTCGCTAATCACTACTTCACTTTAAGCAACGTTTATAAATAAAGGGGTAAATCTAGAACACTAGTTTCAAACTAGTTTCAACCAATCAAAAGGCTTGAATCTAGTTTTATGTAATGCTTGAGTATCGAGTGACGTTCTGTAATACGGGCCTAAGGATCCCAACAATGAGTTACATTATAATTCCCGGAAAGTTTACAACAAGATTGGCTGAACTAAACGACAAAGGGACGGGGATCTTGTCATCTGAAGCTGATTACCTACTAAGTTCCTCAGTAGTCAACAATGTAGAATACTATGGCACCATTTAGCTACCGTTAGTATGGTCTTGACAGAACGTTAGTTTGAAAGCATGCAATTATATCCAACACCCAGTGTGAGTGCGGTGCTTACGATCAGACCATGTCGCACTTGGTGGAGTGTCCTAAGTGCCCGTTCACCTGCGTCGTGGCCATCTACTGGGCTCAAACAATATTAAAACAAAGAAGAATACTAAGTACTGTCGACATGAAAAGAAGAAGATATTAAAAATTTACTGCTGTGTAAAAGATGTTGGTGGTACCGAACCTGATGTGTGGTTGATGCTTGATAGTTCACAATCGGCCAAAATGCGAAGGTACCCCGTGTTACGAGGTACACGCTTAAGCAACACCCGTCTTGTGAGAGTGACTGCGGCGAAACAAATGAAAGAAGTTGTTTAAATCATGCCGCGAGTCACCGCAACACGACTTGCGGAGCGACGGGCGAAATAGGAGACGCTCGCACGTGTCGCTTGATGCAAGTCGCGTCGCAAGTTCGGCGCTTAAAGCTATGCATGCTTAGAAAGAAAAGAAAGAAAATACGTTTATTTGCGGTAAACATGACGCAGAGTAAAACACAAATAAGTATAAAAAAGAACGGGTTGGGGAAAAATATGCGTCACATCCACGCAAAGCGGCAATCGCTCAGCATAATGCTACGACCCTATGCGAGACAGAGCCCCAGCGCTGGTTTTCAGCGACAGCCGGCGTTGACGTGATGACGTCAATCAGTGCAGCATACGAAAATTAAAAATAACAAAAAAAATACGATATACCTAGTTCTAGTTGTAGTTTTTGGATGGGTGACCAATATTCACGAATTAAGACCTTCCTTCAAGATCCTGTCCCGGCCTCATACATCTATTAAGGCAGTAGTTCCGGGTAGCGAAAAGTTAAAAATTGGAGTTAATTATCTTTTGAATGCACGTGTTTCTGTGATAAATAAATCTTTTTACCTTTATTTTCTTTATTTCTTTCAAAAGTCTGACAATCGGTCTTACGGGTTATCCGGTACTGTCCCGTAGTTCAGGTTTGGAGGGCTTGGAGTAAAAAAAAGAAAAAAGAACTTGTAAAAAATGTTTAACGAATGATCAAAGCCGAGAAGTTAAACCTTTTCTGTACCGTTTTTTAACAATTTGCTCGCAATTTAACCATCGAAGTGAGCCAGAACAAAACAACTTTAAAAGTAAAATTAAAAACGAAAGTTACACAAAAACAAAATAGTTTGTTTGGGCGACGACTGTTTAATAGGGTTTATCTTTGGCTAAAGTGACAAATAAAAAGGTAATTTCACGACAAGGTAGATAAGGTATAATATGATTGACGTTTTCTGTCTACTGTTTATCTAAATAAGAGCATATAATTAGAAGGTAAACCAAAGAGCAAAAAATAAACTTTTATTTTGTATAAGAAAATTCCATGCAGCAATTTTATAAAGTCTCTGAAAATGTTTATTGTAAGTATTTCTACAGATGAACCATGTAGAAAGAAGTACCTAAAGATAAATAATATAAATAGACAAAAAACACAACACATACCTACTTTCTCGAGCAAAACATAAGTAAACCGTAGTACCAAACCATTTTCCATTACCTTTTAACATCAGCATAGTTATAATATAAACGAAAAACAAGCGAACAGTGCTTAAAACTCCCTCACACAAATCACAAAATTCGTTGACACTACAGCCAGTTATTTCTTAATACACAGGTTAAATATTGAATAAGAGAGTACAGAACACTGCAGTCCAGATAAGAACCATAATTAATTAATATCATTAACCCAGGTTAACACGGCAAGTTCGCAGTAACTATGGGCAATGAATCTTAATAAGGAATGTACGACGCTGCTTGCTCGGTCCTCAAGCTATAAGTTACAAGTAATGGGGAATAACTCGGAAACAAAGACATACTCTACGTTTGTTATAAAATTATCTGTGACAATTTTATACGATGTTTTCTAACAAATGGCAAGCTTTCTAAGTAAGTGCTTATGTTTTTCATAGTGAAACAGGGTTATCGCTTTGAGTCGTGCATTGACAAACGAAAACGTGTAAATTTTGTTGCATGTAGTGTTTTGATAAAAGTGGTGCTTCTTGTGTCCTGCTTTGTATTTTAAATTATATGTGGACAACCTAGTGACAATTTTAAATGGTAGATAATGTATGTTGTTTTTGCTTTAGGCTAGTGACAACGAAACATGCAAGGTTCAGAAAGTTGTGGTCAAAATTAAGGGTGTGAAGCAATAATAAGTCGTCCCATACATTTGGGTCGAGTAGGTATTGAAGTTTTGTATGAGACAGTTGATAATTCTTTCGTGATTAAGATGTTGGTCCCACGGGGAGGTTGTTCAGTTTAATGGTTAGTACCACACCCTCAATTTTGACCACACCTTTCTGATACACGCTGAATAAGGTGAAAATAGTATACGAAGTGTAGTAGCAGAAGTAATTAATATATTTATGTATCCAGCAAACATATGCCGATACAAATAGCCATTGTTTCGGCACCTTTCACGTGTTTTCACCTGATTTACCCACACATTCTTTGCCGGGTACCCGACACCCGCTACCCGACTACCTGACCGTGTAAAAAGGGCCCAAGGCGGTCAATTCCTGCCCAGAACCGAGACGATCAAGTTACATCACTAAAAGAAAAAATATAAAAATAATTAAGGTTTTATTCAGCGAGAACTGTCTCTGTTGTATAAAGGAAATATGCAAATAAAAGCTTGGAATTGAATTTAGCGCATCGACTCAAATTACATTTAGAGTGAGGTCAGACGGGGTCAGCTTGTTATCGAGTGAAACACAATCGCTCGAGCCTGGCCTCGTTCCATACTGAGTAGCTATCTCAATACCCAAATAACTTACGTAAAAATAACGCAATTTACTACGGAATTTGTGTTAATGTCTGTCACTTTTTATTGAGGTATAAACGTATAAAGTTGTTTTTCAGGACTTGTCAAGAACTACCATGATGGCGGTAACCTACTTTGTTTTCTTATCAGTGTTTTGTTATTTCAAATGCACGATTACTGACAAATGCGTGCACTGACTAGACAGGTCCACTCAATCTGTGTGGTTCTTTCCTCAAAAGACCATTTCAGATACCACTCTGCATGGTCTTCGCATGACCTGACCAAGATTATGTCTGGACTTTAAAAGAGACTGTGACCTCTGAGTTTGTTTCGGCCTTTCTTTTCAGAGTAGTCAGATAGGAAACGCCAACCTCATCTAGTTTAAAAACATGATTGACGTGTAAAAGTGTTTGTACAAACCTACTTACAGAAATAAAATCATTTATCATTTATCAACTAGTGTAATTTGGTTGAAGATAGACGAATTTTCAGAAGAAAGCTATTAAATAGATATGTAGGTATGCATTTTTCTTTCAGGAAACCTTCATACAAAAATGAAAAGGAAACCCAGCTGAATTTACCTTTATAACAAAAATACATACCTACATAGTATGCATCTATAGCTACACAAAGGTGCAGTTGTTGGTCCATGTAGAACATTGTCAAAGAACTAAAAATGCAGGTTTCATTCTTACCTTGTACACGTTACCTGGTTCGTTACCAGTTTACCGCCCTTACGGGTTAGGTACATCCATAGATATCCGAGGTACATCTGAATGACCTAAATCTAGCTCAGTCCCTCTTTTGACTCCTTTAATTATTTTTTGCCCTACAGTCCCGGTCTCAAAGACGAAGTTCTTCAAACATTTAAAAACCTAAAGTAGACAACAGCTGCCTACATACCTATCCTAACTATCCTAACTTCCTAACTCATATATTATATTATTATTATATAATATAAATATATATATATATATATATCATATCATATATATATATATCCTAACTTTTTAATATTATAAATGCGAAAGTAAGTTAGTTTATTTGTTTGTAACCTTTTCACGCCTAAACCACTGAACCGATCAGCCTGAAATTTTGCATATAAGTTGTCAGGTGTATAGAAACTGATATAGGGTACCTTTCATCCCTCAAAAAACTACTGTTCCCGAGGAAAACAACAGTAACGTTCTTATGATAATAGATGGCGCCCCGTGTCTTTCGAAACATGATTGAATTATAACCCGAATTATAACGTCAAAGTCTAAATTAACGCGAGCGAAGCCGCAGGCAAAAGCTAGTTTTATATAAATCCAATAGCAAAACAAAATGATAAAATATGTATCAACTTTGTCGTTTGACCGCACCTCAGCTCTTAATACCACAATTTCATTAGACGGGATTATTCGCCCATGCTAATGGGATGTTTTATAATACATAGTTCGCCTAGACACGAATCATCCGATTGGCGGCCGGCTAATAGGATTACTATTAAAACTTTCACTTTGCTACGTCATAATACGGATTCCGCCATGTTTGTCTTTTGTCTTAATGTCTATGATCTAGGACTTAGGTCATAGGTTCCCAACCTTTTATAGACTACCGCCCCCTTTACAATAAAAAAATAATTCCTAAGCCCCTCTTTACATAAAAGTTAATTATACCATTTTTATGTCTGTCTATTATCTATTGATAATCACAATTAAAAAATAATTCTCTCTCTCTCTACCTACCGCCCCCACGAAAAGCTCCAGCGCCCAGTAGGGGGCGGTACCGCCCCCGTTGGGATCCCATGATCTAGGTAAATAACAAGTGAAGGGTACAAAAAAAGAAGGGTCATTTTCAGTTTTTGTTTAATATTGGGTTGACAATGCCATCTAGTAGAAAATTCATAAAGCTTTCAAGCTAAAAAACAATAAAACGCTAAAAGGGATCAGTGTAATCATGCGACTAAAAAATTGTTTGTATGGCTGTAGAAAAAATAATATCATAGTCACCGATGTTGTTTAAAAAAAGATCATTGTCTATGGACTCAGCCTGATCTTTTTCGTGTTTTAAGATTAAGATTCAGTGAATTAATTAATAATTAATATGAATTAATTAATAATTAATTAATTAATACTTCATATTAAATGACAGGTATATACTGTGATTATTGTATTGCCTTCTTAATGCTGTATTAAAATATGTCAGAAAACAATTTAAAATAAATTGGTTTTTAAAGTTATTAAAGTTTTTAATTTTCCCAAAAATTATAACATTATGACAATGATCCTTTTTCCCTGTACCGGCTGTACCCTTCACGTGTTTTGTTTATAGGGATATGACTGACTTTGGTTATCCTCTCTTGTATCCCACTAAATTCCTGTTGGGTTGCCTAAGTTACAATTCTCTAGAAGTAAAACGGGATCAGATGACTGTAATATTTAAAATTCTTAGGAGGATTCTAGATGTTCATGATCTGCTGAATGAAATCTCTAATGTATTTGTCCTCGACAATTACTGTCGTGGCAGAAAACACCGCTTACTGGCTGTTCCAACTTGCCACATGGAACATTCCACTTGCAACTTGCGACTTTAGCCGCTATTAACGGTATTCTGAACTCAAAGACTCTTGATATGTTTGCGAATGAATGGAACATGATACTGTCAGAATGTTTGAATTTTTGTAAAAAGAATACATGACTGTGTTAAATAAATTATATTTTTAAATAGTGTAATTGGTTTCGGCCGTTTTAGTTAAAATAAATTGGGAAAAATGGAATACCAGTAGGTACCTATATTTAGTTCGACTGTCTCATTGGTCTAGTGGTCGCAAGTGCTACTGTTGAGCATGAGGTCTTGGGGTTCGATTCCCAGGTCGGGCAAAGTGTTAAGTATTGGATTTTTCCATCTGGAAAAATCCAATACTTTTTGGGTGGGAAATCATCAAATGACGTCTCCCGCTCTGGGCGGAGCGGAAGGGCGTGTTAGACTCTTACTGACTAAAACCCACCCGTGTTCCTTCAGTTGCCTGTGCGCCAAGGCCACGGTAACTCTTTCGAACAATCCGCGACCCCGGCAGGCATCGGTCCTATCGGACCCCGTCAATGGTGCTGACATCTCTTTGAGGCGCGCGTGGAACACGACGCGCCGTCGACCCGAGCCTGGTCCTTACCGGACGGCAAGCTGCCCATTGCTCGCCGTCCGCAAGCCCGCGCCTAAGGTGGCCGGGAGTCGGCAATCGACTCCCGACGCCCAGGGTGTCTCCTCCTCCTGCGGCGGCTAGGGGTGCGAGGGCGTAGAGATTGCCTCTCCCTCTCGCGCTCCGCCTCCTCCTTCGCGAGCATTACTGCTTCGCAGAAGGAGGTGACGGCTTCCCATTCCCTCTCGCTCCGTACCATGGCCTGAACCAGGGCCGGACGCGAGAGGTCGCCGCCGCCGATCGCCGCCACGAGGACACGGCGGTGCTCCGCCCAAGCCGGGCAGACCTCCACCGTATGCTCCACCGTGTCCTCCGGTCGATCCACACAATGGTAACACCCGGGCGTTTCCTCCCGCCTTATCCGAAACAGGAACCTCCCGAAACAGCCATGTCCGGTGAGGACCTGCGTCAGGCGGAAGGTGAGGACGCCGTGGTGCCTCTCAAGCCACTCCTCAAAGAGGGGTCTTACCGCCCCAATTGTGGCGTGCCCTGCGCTGGGTTGCGACAGTCGCACTCTCCATGCCGCCATGAGATCCCGCCGGAGCTCTGTCCGCTGTGCCGTGATTTCTCGCGGCAGCGGAGTTACGCCCCGGCGTTTTGCCTCCTCGCGCCACTCCCAAACGTGCGTGAGGACCTTTGCCTCCAGATCCCACGGCGGCAATCCGGCAAGGAGGCTCGCCGCCTCGCAGGAGACCGTGCGGTATCCCCGTACCATCCGGATGGCCATGACCCTTTGGGACGCTTTCAACCGGCGGGCTGGCCGGAGCCTTAACGAACGCGCCCACACCGGTGCCCCGTAAAGGGCCATGGACCGCACGACCCCCGCGTAGAGCCTCCGGCAGGAGGCGTTTGGCCCCCCCAGATTGGGCAAGAGCCGCTTCAAAGCAGCCCCGGCCCGCTGCAGTCTGGGAGCCAAACGTCGGAAGTGCTGAGTAGCAGCCTGGGGTCTGAATTTGTGTCTCTGAATTAGTTAGTAACTGGTGGTGTTATTAAAATATTAGTTTCATAAGTTTGAATTGCTTCGATGGTCCAGTGGTCGCGAGCGCGGTCCAACACAAGTGAGGTCTTGGGTTCGATTGCCACTTCGGGCAAGAATTTCTCAGTTGCAACCCGGCTCTGGGTTAGTGCCCGGTTAATGGCAATGTGCTCGTCCCCTATTACATGAGACTTAAAGGTAACTGACAAAAAGAGGGTATGCTACAGGTACACCTCTGCCTAACACTTCGGGGAATACAGGCGTGATGTTATGTAATATTAAGTTTCAATACAAAAAAAAAATAGGCGATATGTTGCTATTGCAGAATAGAATAATGTTGTATAAAAAAAGGTTTTTTTTTCTTGAAATTGCATTTATTTTGTGAGGTAATCTGCTTAAGTTGTCTAAAAGTGCTTCGTTATTTTAAAAAGCTTACCAGTCTAAGTACCTTTTTATTATGGTAACCATTTAATTGGTTAAATGTAGGGAGGTACTGCGGAGCAGTTCAATATTGTATGTACAGTTACCAAAAGAGATAAGTAACTAGGCTCGTCGGATATAGTTGAAGTTTTGTAAGAAACCGATGGATGTTATCGAATGAAATTTAATTTGATAAATGATCTGTTTGTTTTCTATTATTTTTTTTTTATGCGGTAATATTCATCGTTTCTTATTAAACTTCAACTATATCGACGACCCTGCTTACTTATCACTTTTGGTGACCGTACCTAGTATGAATTTAGGTTAAGTATCAATTAGAAGAATAAACCGAATAATGATTAGATACTGGTTGTTGTTGGTAATAATGTTTGAGCTGCACCCTAATTACGTAACACACTATCTATCACAATCTGAATCATTTTGAAGCCTATTGCTAATCCATTGCTTCATATGTTCGAAAAAGTGTCTGCTCAACAATGTAAATAACGCAATGAATGTTGTTGAACTGTCAAAATGAAACCCATTCCTACTGTTAGTGTGTTACGTAATTACCCTGCTGGTTATGTGTATGTTAGAATATTAGATTAAAAATTGACGAGTCAGCAGAGGTTCCACGAATGTATCTGAGTAATCTACCATTGCTGTAAGGTCATTAGCATTCTGTATACACGCTTGTGTTTGTAGGAATCTTTGCAAAAATGTAATAACATATATTGGACATACATAAACGCACGCCTTCTTCCCGGAGGGGTAGGCAGAAACTACAGAACGCCGCCTGCTACGATCTAAAATTAATAAGTAAAGATGAATTTCAAAGCCCCCCCCTCGCCCCCTGTTACATGGGACTTAAACATAACTGGCGAAACGTGGGTGTACTATAGGTGAACCTCTGCCTAACCCATCGGGGAATAAGGCGTGCTGTTATGGTATGCGAATTTCAAAAGGACCTGCATCAATTCAAAGTTCAGGAAGTTCTGGCCCAGACAACAATAAAAACTGAACGATTTTTCAGAGAAACGAGGGTCCGACAAAATATTGAACCAGAGTAATGCACTGTCCAGTCTCTCACGTCACACAAGACTTAATCTAGCATTGACAACATACAACAAATTGCAACACAAGTGTCCCAGCTGTGTGGCCTAGACTGTGCAGCCCGCACGCAAGCTAAAATAGGACGAGGACGGGGACGTTTACCCCTCAGTCTCAAATATGACACAGATTTTGCACAAAGGTAATGTATAATATGTTCCAAAAGCATCTGATTAAAATGTAAACAAATGGATCAGAAAATGTACCTGCGGATGCCAATTTATAGTGCCACTTTTAGATTGAGTACCTTATTTTGAATTTTTGAATATGAAAATTCTAAATCTATTTTTTTTTATCGCCTTAAAGTTGTTTTTCATTTGACATTGGAGGTTAATTATACAACCTTAATTTTCGTAAATGAGTTTTCAATCACTATTCAATAATGATATTGAAATCTTGCAGATGAATGTTACCTACTCATTCCCTTTAATGAGTGATTGGGTAAGAATTTAACTTGTACATACCATGAATGATATGCGAGGGAAATTCATACACTTAAAAAAAAAAGCACTTGAGCCCTTATTCTTATAATAAACAATAATATCTTGTCTCCAAAACGGTCTATAACAGTTTGTTGACTCCACTCTGACTCACTTCAGTGAGTTGAAATAAGATTTTTCAAAGAGACATGCTTTATAGGTACTTACGCTTTAAGCAGCCTATTATGCTACTTAAGTACCAAATAAGCACGAATTGTTACATACAAAGGGTAATAATACTTTATTGTGAAAAATCTGGCACTGGAAATTTTTCGTATTTATACAATTTATAAATTTTTGTCTTTTTTAACGTTTTTTCTCTATAATTAGAGAAGTAATAATAAAATAAAACCGACAGGCGACAAGTAGCAGGTGACAGACAATTCGTCAATCCGATAATTTTGTAAGATTTTTTCGTAGTTTTCTGCTTTATAAAACAGCAGCTATCCTGAAAATATGACAATTGCCATTTTAAATTTGTAATTTTTTTACAAATTTGTCGCATTGTCAATCATTTAAATAGGCCACAGATCTCAATCACATTTCTCTACATTATGGAAATGTCAATTAACAGGTCTTGTCAGTATATAAAATACAAAATTTCTCTACAGAAAATTAGTTGTTTCATAACATCAAAAAGCAATATCCGAGCGCTGTGCTTCCAATTACCGGAGTTTGTGGTGGTGCTCGGTGCTACTGTAGCCGAGATGGAATTGCCCAAACATAGGCGTACCTACTATTGGCAATACCCATCAAACATAGCGTTAATGCTAATTTACATTATGTGCAACCATTTACCGTTAGATGTTACTAAATGATGATTTTGAACGCGAATGCATGGCTCGCTGATTTTATTTCCTTGTTTTAGGCAATGGTAATAGTTGTTTTCCTAATTAATTAGGAAATAGTCAGGGATTATGTGTATTTCGTAATTAGTTTAGGTTATTTAAATTATCCTACTAATATTATCAATGTGAAAGTTTGTATGTTTGGATGTGTGTTACTCAATCACGTAAAAATCTGATATTTTGTAACCTGGATTAACACATAGGATACTTTTAATTCCGGTAGGACGTTTCCGTGGGATATTTCCCGACATCCACGTGGGCGAAGCCGCTGGCAAATGTAGTATTTTGATAAGACGATTAAAGGATATTTCAATATTATAAACTTTCCAACAATCAAATTGATAAATCAATATAATCGTCGTTTGTTTGAAATTAAGTTATATTGAGAATGAAATGCGATGAAATATTTAGTCAATATAACATGTTCATTGCTATGATAAAATACTCGAACCGTGTGTATTTGCACATTATTGTTATTGGTTACTCGTCCAATTTTGTATAGAGCTTTAGAGGTATGAGGAACAGGGTGTAAAGTTCACTCATCCTCCATAGAATAGTGAGAATCCTCCGACCAGACGGGTGTCGTGTTTGGTGGGCAAGTACCCAACGCTTGTTATCGGGACGTTGTATATATGCTAGTTGCGCGGCAAACTCCGCTTGCGCGATGCAGGATTTTGCGTGACGTCAGTGTGACGCGTAGCTCGCATGTGGCGTTATAGATGCCGCTACAGTGCGACTTGCACATATTTCCGGTTCAGTGATTTAGGTACAGTACGATTTAAACTTAATGGCGGCTGTGAAGTGCACTATTCGCTGCGCAGCACCTCACCCCTCACGCCCGCTGACACGTGAATTGGTTACTGCGCAGCGACTCGCCTCATGTTTCGAGCCGCCATTAAGTTTGAATCGTATTACACCTAAGTATTTACCATAGCAAAGTGAATATTTAGAAGCCACTCTTCCAGATTAGAGGGAATAAAACATTAGAGGCCGTATACATATGCGACGTTGCTAAAGAACGATATTCGACAAATATGGTTTAGCGCCTCCTTTTTCAAAATAATTTCATATCATGGAGTGTAATTTTACATGGTCTTTGTATAAAATTTACTTACTTACTGTAATTTGGAAATTCCAGATGGAATAACCCAAATGCTCCAAATAAGTTCATACATTTTAAACACTAAAATTGTTACACGTGGTATCGCTCAACGTAAATAAAACTGTTTTTCAGATATAAAAGAAAGTACCTCCCTAAAACGTAATATGATATGAAACAATGTAACTAAGTGTTTTGAAAAGCAATTTAGATAAAATGATGGCTTATTAATCAATTCGCACGAAATTACTCGCCCAAAACCGGCGAATGGACACTTTTAAATAATATATTATTTTAATTTAGTTAATTTATTTGTGGATGAATCGACAAGTCCAGAAATACGTATTAGGCAATTGGCAAGTTTTCAATTTTATGCAATAAAGTTAAGAAAAAGTACACTAGCGCACAGAAATAATAAGAGTAAAATATTTTGAAATAAAATGAAACACGTAAATTAATCAAACATCTTTATTAAAATATAATTTTAAGATTACAATTTCTAAATTGCACATCTCGCTCAGAGAGTTAAAATTACAATTTTAATACGCATAAATCGCAATAGATGAATATACTTATATAATCATTAAATAAATAAAAAATAACATACATTAGTTCAATTTTCTCCTATTATCTAGTAAGAAAAATACAAATTTTCCCTAATAATTTATTAAAAAAGTATTTACTTTTGTACTCATAAATATTTTCTGAGTAAATATAAGTTTTTACAAAAGAAAATGTTTAAAGAAACAATAATAACATCATTAAGTACTCTACATATATCACCAACAAATTACAAAAATGTGTAAATACAGTAGATATTAAAATCAACTCATAATAATAATTCTTACCTCTTCTTACTTAATAACTTGGCAACACCGTGTCAACTAAACGTCTCATTTTCTAATATTCATATAATTATAACAGTGAACGTAATTTTGATCCATTTTTACTATAGTTTTTCATTATAAACCAAAACCGACCATTACAACCATGGACAAACTAAAAAAGAGACCATATAACACAAAAATTAAATAGATTAAATCAAAAACTACCGATTCGGAGGTGACATGACAGTTGTCACCTTCAAACATCAGTGAAAAAATATTAGCAAAATGAAATAATGTTGACAAGATTAGCCGCACATCGCGCACGCCCACCACCTCCGGACTCTTCGCTTAGCTCCGCCTCGCCGCCGCCGGTATCCAGCCCCATCGTGAGCGCTGTGATGACACCGGCCGCGGTAGTTGCGTCGAGCTCGAGCGACGAGTATTTTTCCCCGCCGACGTCGCCAACACCTGTACGTCGGCAGGGGAGAGGCCGGCCACCGAGGAGCTTGGGACTTAGGGGCCGTCCGGCCCCGAGCCGGGTCCCCGCTGCCGGTGGTTGTGTGCAGCGCATGAAATGGACTCAGTCTATGAACGAGAACGTCATGCGCGCATATTACAGGTCTACAGAGGGAGGAACTAACCTCACTGCGTACCGTGGTAGGATGCTGTCTCTTTTTCAGGAACTAGAGCCAACTGTCAACGTCTCGGCCCAACGACTGTCGGATCAGGTGCGGGTCATCCAACGCAGTCATAGATTGGACAACGCCGCACTTGATAGTCTGCGCTCAGAGCTGAGCAACCATATCGTCTCGAGTTCGACACAAACCGCGATACAAGCGTCAAGCATTAATGAAATACCGCCGCGGTTAAATCATGATGTAGAAGTGGAAGATGATAGGGTTGCTTCAGTAAGTAACCAGTGCAACGCCCGATTGAGGAGCGCACTGGAGGATGCATTTCGTGAGTACAGATCCACTCCGACCGAACTTAGACCTCGATTACCACGCCTACCTATGCACAAAAAAAATAGGGCGCTGTTGTGTGCCTTGGACTCGCAACTTAAGAATTTGTTCGAGAGCAGCGAGGATCTCGTTGATACACATTCGATCCTGTATTGCGCGGCTGTTGCGGCATGTCGTTTAGCTAACGTCAAGTTTCCAAATTCTGACGGGGCTACTCGACCAAAACCAACCGTACCAGCCTGGCAGTGCAGGATCGAGGGTCGCATCGATGAGGCCAGGGTACTCATCGGCAAACTGTACTGCTTCAGGGAGGGCAATACACGACCACGAGTGATGCGCTTTGTAAGGCGGGCATTCTCGGGGACTGGAATCAGCCCTCGAGATTACATGTCCCGTGTCACAGAGCGCATCGACTTCCTGAAGCAGAAAGTTTGTGCATGGGCGAGCCGTATTCGGCGGTATAAGCGGCGGGTTGATCGGTACACACAGAATCGCATGTTCCAGAGCGATGAGAGATGGGTGTATAGAGCTTGGGAGCGACCTGAACAGAATGTGACGGACGAGTGCCGCCCGGATGATGCCGCCACGAGTACATTCTGGCGCAACATCTGGTCAGTGCCCGTCTGTCACGCTGAGGCTGGCTGGATGCGGGATGTCGGGCGAGCGTGTGAAACTGTACCAGAAATGGAAGCAGTCCTAATTACGCCACTAGACGTCGCCAGAGCAGTCCGTCCGTTACCGAATTGGAAGTCACCGGGACCGGACGGATTGCACAACTTTTGGTTGAAATGGCTAATTAGTTCACACGCCCGCCTGGCATCTCAGTTCCAGTCATCTTTAGAGTCTGGATCGCTTCCGCAGTTTCTAACAACAGGCGTTACCCACCTGCTCCACAAGTCAGGTAGTCCCACGGATCCCAAGAATTATAGACCGATCACGTGTTTGTCGACGGTCTATAAACTTCTTACATCCATTTTGAGAGCGAAAATTAATACGCACATTGAAAGTAACTCGATTATGTCAGCCTCTCAAAATGGATGTAGGAACGGGTCCCGCGGTACTAAGGAGGTGCCACATACATGGCTCATGAGGGTGCTGGAGTTGTACAAGATAGATACAACTCTACGCACCTTCCTTAGGTCGTGTATGGGGCAATGGAGAACGGTTCTTCGCTATCCAGGGTGTCGACGGATCCAGGGGAGCGATGAGCCTGTATGGATTAAACGGGGAATATTTCAGGGCGACAGTTTGAGTCCACTTTGGTTCTGCTTAGCCCTGAATCCTTTAAGCACACTACTTGAGGATTCAGGACTAGGCTATCGGTTGAGGAGAGGTGGTCAGGTCATATCTCATCTCCTCTACATGGATGACTTGAAACTCTTTGCCCCCAACAAATTGCAACTGATGGAGCTACTGAAGGTAACTGAAACTTTCAGTAACGCCATCAGGATGGAATTTGGTGTGGACAAATGTGCAGTCATGCATGTAAAGCGAGGTGAGATTATGGAATCCAAGGGAATTCAACTTTCGGATTCCTTACACCTTAGATCCCTCTCCTCATCCGAAAGCTATAAGTATTTGGGTATGTCGGAAGCGTTAGGCATCAACGTTGCTGACATGAAGCAATCGTTGAAGGAGCGCTTCTTTGGTCGCCTGAAGAAAGTATTAATTAGTCTTCTTTCAGGCGGAAACAAGGTGCGGGCCTTCAACGGTTGGGTCATGCCGGTTTTGATGTACTCTTTTGGCATACTCAAATGGACTCAGACTGAACTCGACGCCCTAGATAGGAGGGTCCGTACACTGCTGACCGCAAACCGGATGCATCACCCACGATCATCGGTAATGAGACTGTACATACCGCGGAAGTGCGGGGGTCGAGGCTTTTTAAATGCAAAGACCCTCCACAACCGCGAAATGTGCAGTCTCAGGGAATATTTTTTAAAAACCGAGGTGGGTATGCACCGTGATGTGGTAGCAGTGGACAAGGGACTCACCCCGCTCTCCATGGCTAAAGAGAATTGGCGCAAACCTGTGGTACTTACTACCAATGACCGCAAGGAGGTATGGCAAAGCAAGGAGCTTCACGGACGCTTCTATCGGGCTCTTCATGAGCCCGGTATAGATTTCTTAGCGTCCGTATCCTGGCTACGTTTTGGTGACCTTTTCGGGGAAACAGAAGGTTTCGTCTGTGCAATTATGGACGAAGTTATCTTGACGAATAACTACCGGAGACATATTATGAAAGATGGGACGGTTGACATGTGTCGGGCATGCCATCGTCCGGGTGAGACCATCAGACATATTATCTCTGGTTGTTCTCGTCTAGCTAACGGCGAGTACTTGCACAGGCATAACCAAGTAGCCAGGATTATTCATCAGCAACTTGCTTTGAAATATAAACTAGTGGATTCTGAAGTACCGTACTACAAGTATGTGCCCGACCCAGTTCTCGAAAATGACCATATCACGTTGTACTGGGATCGGTCTATCATTACTGACAGGACTATTGTCGCCAATAAGCCTGATATAGTGGTGATAGATCGATTAGCGCGCCTCGCAATGATTGTCGATATTACCATTCCGCATGACGAGAACCTCGTGAAAGCTGAGAAAGAGAAACAAATTAAATATCTCGACTTAGCACATGAGGTTGTTGACATGTGGAATGTGAGCTCGGCTATCATTGTGCCGATTGTCGTATCGGCCAATGGCCTGATGGCCGAAAGCCTCGACCAGCATCTCTCGAGGCTCTCGTTAGGCAGTTGGATCAAGGGCCTGATTCAGAAGGCAGTACTCCTCGATACGGCTCGCATTGTGAGGAGGTTCCTATCTCTGGAGTCCTAACCACCGGTAGCTTGGACCCTGCTCCCGATACCGGCGGACCACTATTTTTTATATTTTTAAATGTTTTTTTTTATGTTTTTATAAAAATATTTAAAAATGTATTTAATAAGGATGTAAATAAATAAATGAATAATAATTCTTACTCGTAAATCCTCGTAAATTTTATATTGTACACTACTGTTGATTGTTAGCAAATATTTAAAGTCTTTGAACCAATGTACTTCGACAAATTTAGCAGCGGCCGATAAAATTATCAGGAAGAATCATACATAAAATAGGCACAGTGTATGGGCCTTAATAAGTATCTACAATCATATTACAAAAATAGATATTTATTTTTGACTTACATAATTAGCACCAGCACTTTTCTTTGATTTACTGCCAGCACGTAACACTTAGAAATATTAAATTATTGGTTTAAATCCAATTAATTTTGCTCGTGCAGCGTCAATGGTTTAACTCACAACACATAGCTAAACTGAATGATAAGAAAAACCCATGGGCGCCCGACGCGAGTGAGCGATATAACGTACAGTGCTTTCTCTTTCACTTTTTCTAAACATTACCGATGATTAATTAGCTGCCTCACTCTTATTGTTTGTATCATTAAGTATACGGCACGCTTTAAGTGATAATTACTTACATATATGATTTTCACAGTTTCAAGTAAATTATCCCACCTTTAATCTAAAGAATCATTTATAAATTTTTCGTACTTATCATTTCAAAATATTTTACTCTTATCACTTCTATGCGCTAGTGTACTTTTTAATTTTTTTTGTTTCATAAATTGAAAATGTGCCAATTGCCTAATACGTATTTCTGAAGTTGTCTATTCGCCCACAAACAAATTAACTTTGTGTGAATCGTCTACTGAAAATAATATTTAAAAGTGTCGATTCGCCCGTTGCGGGCGAGTTATTTCGTGCGAATCGACTAATAAGCCAAAATTGTACACACAAAGAAAGTCAACGTCTAAATGTCAGAGAGCTTTGTTCGAAAGTCAAACAAAGCTCTAGCGATATTTCTTCGTTTGTTTTCCTGTAGGTACTATTACAATAAAGTCCCAAAACAATTGTTATCTTAAGAATAAGCAATGGATGTCTAATGACTCAATAATTAAGAGCCAGCGAGAAATTGTTGAAGATTTCGTCGAAGAAAACACTAACAAAATAGTCGAAATAGTAAATTTCATACAGTCGTATGTACACAGCTAACTTCGACAGGCTTGCAATCGTCGAGTCGGTACAAAAACTGTGCTAGTGAACTTTGCTGCGAAAACTTGCGAACTTGTAAAGGCGGTAAAAACTCGTTACGCCAAATCGGCCACTAAAACTCGCGAAGCGAAAATTCTATCCAACTTCAATTTACTTTTATTGTTCTTACTCTTCCTATTCTTCGAAGCACAAAAAGTTTTTTTTTTCTTTCGTTTAAGAGACTAAACACATTTTTTATACCGATTCAAACGAACACAGCGTCAAAATTTCACGTTTGTAATTTTCCTTGTTACGCTGTATCAAAGGAAATGGCAGAATCTCAGTACCACTGTAATGTAAATAATCCTTATTTGAATTTCACTTTCAGTCTCCCCACTCAAGTAAGGGATGTCAGCGGTATCGTCAGATATATTATGTTAAAACATTTAATACTGAATATAGAATTTGAAGTTTTAAAAATATAACATTAAATTGAAAGCTCTTGGAATAATTTTTATTTATACTTTCAATAAACGTCAATCTCCTTTTAAAATATTGAAGTAATTTCTTTTAGAAACATATTGATATCAAACCCATTAGATAGAATTTTGAAAAGTAATGTGGTCAAATTGAATTTTCTTAAAAGCTTTGAGTGGCAGATATGTAAAAATAAATGCTTTTTATATCTAATGTTTTAAATTTAGAAAAAATACAAAAAATATACAGCACTAAATAAAACAGTAGATAGATAAAGAATATTTGTTTTAATACGTCTTCGTCTTAAGAAATATTCTCCTTTATGGTTCGTTTCCCATACACGTGATGGGAATTCCCTTTCGGAATTGCATTTGGGTGATGTATTATTATCCATTTTCCGTACAAATCTGCGCTTCAACGTAATCAATCAGGCTTTTACGAGACATAAATAAACCGGGATGTGTGCTGTTAAGTTGACAAATTGTGCTATCGGTAGCAACAACTAATTCTAGAATCAAATATAGCTTTTGATTTAGATTCAGCATTCTAGACTTTAAACGGCACCTTGCGTGTTAAATTATCGTAAGTAGGTAAGCAAGTTGTTTAAAAAACAACTGACAGTCACGAGCTTTTTTGTTTTTAATGCTGGCTTAAAAAATGATGTATAACCATTTATTTATTTAATACTACAACGATTTTAATTAGTCTTCTAACTGTTTCTAAGGATTCCATAACCGGAGTCCACAATATAATAGGTAGTACTTATATACTGCCACATTGCGTTTCTGAGAACTTCAGAAACTGGGCATTACTCTAAATAACCCTAATCAAAAACGAGTAATAAAATAATTACGACAAACATTTTGAAACCATTACAAATTACCGTCTATTGTATCAAATATAACTACATAACTAATTTAATACAACGTTTTTTATTAAAATTTATATATCACGTGACAAAATAACATTAATCATATCCCATTGATCGTCGATCGATCGAATAAGCTTAAGCATGCATTTAATAAGTGGCTAATCGTCGAATCGCGTGTTTTCCTTAATAACTACCCTTAAAATTATATTGCGTACATTGTAACAAAACGTTGAATTATAACCTCGTGTATTCGTTTAATCTAGGTGTAACATTCGAATAGGTTAATTACTTTTGTCAAGGGCTGATGAAACTTTTGCTTTTGATTTGAAATGTAGTTATTTTTATGGTATCGATGTTTTGTGTTCAAATGGCATGAACCTTGCTAGACAGAATTATTATTTTGACACTACCGCTGCCGCCTTGAAGAAAATAGGTATGTTTAAATATTTTCCTCCTTAGCCTTCTCTAGCCTAAGTTGGTATGCAATGTCAAGGAGATTCTTGACTTCATGATCAGACCACTTGTAAACAGTGACTCCAACTGCTGCATGTAGTTATAATCCTCCTTGGATTGGTGGCCCGTCTACTCCATGCTGGAGGAGACTAGTTGTAGCTCCGAAGCGGGGAATTCCGACACTCCGGTAAATTGGTCAGGCCACAATTCTGGAGAAGCACGATCCAGTTTCTCCGAGCAAAAAAGTTTTCTTCATATAATGTCTGAGACTAAAATGGGAATAGTGTAAAGAGCGGTTTATGAGCTGCAGTGGGTTGTAAATGGCTATAGGCCTTTCATTCACTTTCAGTTTCCGTATAGTGAAAATATATGCTATACTGAAAATTATGTATCACTTAAAAATGTAAGTGTAGGTACATTAAAATAGGATATAAATGTTTTATTGTATATTTGTGACATTTTTATCTAATAAATAATATTAAGCAAGGGAAATAAGAATCATGGCAAAAATAGGAGGAGGTCTATAAGAGTACTCAGCAGTGGGTGGAACAAGGCCACCAATGACGATGAATAAGACAATAATTATGATAAATCAATTCAGTTATACTAAACATTAAACTGAAATAACACAGAAAGCGCCCTTTTACACAAATGTTCAAAGCTTTATTAAAACCGCTGCCGCGTACTTTTCACTGTTGAAACGACCTATTCAGAAGAAGTCTGCAAAATTTATGCCCGGTAACTAATGATAGCGTACCTAGTTGAAATATTCGTCCACAGACTAACTTTGTTATGTACCAAGAACATGAATATTCTATATTATAAAGCGGAAACTACGCCAGAAAGCCTACTGAAACTACTACTACTGATACTGTGAAAGACTATATTGAGAACAAAAAGGCTTGGGATTGAGCTGCTCCAATAAATTTACACAGTGAATGTTGATTTTTTAAATATTATTTGGCTAACTATTTTAGACATAAATATTTACTGTAAAAACTATTATATTATTTCAATTATTGTGAATGTGAGGACTATGTGGCTCATTGTTTCAGTTTTAATCGTGGTCTGGCAGTTTAAGTAGTTTATGCGGCCTACCCAAATATCCTTTCTTCAGTATTGTTCGTCGAATCATTGAGATCCTTAAGTTCCGAGTTGAGCTATACGGTTATTGACAAATGCGTGCATTGACTGGACAGGTCCACTTAATCTGTGTGGTTCTTTCCTCAAAAGACCATTTCAGGCACCAATCTGTTCACATGGACTGACCAAGATTATGTCTGGACTTTAAAAGAGACTGTGACCTCTGAGTTTGTTTCGGCCTTTCTTCTCAGAGTAGTCAGATAGGAAACGATGACCTAAATATAATTGACGTGTAAAGTTTTTGTACAAACCTACTTACAGAAATAAAATCATTTATCGTTTTAGCTGTCGCGTTTTAGTATGGCAATAGCGGTCACTGGCCCACCTGCATTTTCTCGCATTTATTATTTCAAAACCTGAAATAAAGTCCATTAACGTCCTGAGTCAATATCTATCGTGATCTTCAACATGCTCCTATAATGAAAAACCATACATAGTTTATTGTTTGGGTTCCTACGGAGAAATATTAGGGAAGGGCAATGACCGCTATTACTAAGCTAAAACGCGAGAACTATAGTCATTCAATTTACTTTTGATTGACTGTTTCAGGAATCTGTGACGGATATTGAAAACTAACATATTCGAGAAAATAATTGAATACGAGCGACTTTGTGGGGGTAAATCATCGGTGAATGAATTCGAAAATTATCCGTTTGATTATTGTGTTAATCCTGAGAGATAATTGTCGATACATTGGAATAGGGTTGACAACTTATAATATCACTTGCCACCTATAAAAGTACCTTTTTCGTGACGTAATAGGCACATTGTTATAAAAGTCCTGTTCCAATCTCAAAATATTTGGGATACGTTGTTCTTCTTCCGTCTCAATCAACTCAGCCTATCGTAGTCCACTGCTGGACATTGGCTGAACCCAGGCTGCGCCACAACACCCTGTCCTCCGCCTTTCGCATCCAGTCTGTCCCAATCACCTTTTTAAGGTCGTCGTTTTATCAATTTGAGGAGCGTCCCAAACTACGCTTCCCGATAAGCAGTTTCCGCTTCAGGACTCGTCTGCTCCACCGGCCATCAGTCCTTCGAAAAACATGGCCAGCCCGCTGCCACTTCAGCTTGCTTACTTTGCAAGTTACGTCGGTAACTCCGGTTCTTTTCTACATCCCTCTAAGTAGGTAGAATAATCTCAGTCAGTCAGTCCAAAAACATTTACGATGGTACTGTCACAGAAGGTAAATCACTATACTTAGCAAACGAATTAGTCTTCATAATTTTCGATGACGAATTAGTCTTCTAATAATAATTGTGACATTTTATGCTTAATTTATTTTACTGACTTATCAATGTTTATTATTTATAATTATGATTGAAGTGCCTTTTTGTAAATTTTACAAATTTGTACACCTTACGGGTGAAACAGGTACGTACCAAATATTAATATTGACACATCCTGCATGCTTAATTAGCATGTATACGCATGTTTTGACAAATAAAATTATCTTTATCTTTATAATTTGAAATGCTTAGCAACCGAGATTGTGTCCATTCCGTTACCGTCATCTAACCGTGAGGGAAAGTCAGTCTTTTTGCTGAAAAGATAGCAATGATAATGCTATTGATATCCAATCAATAACAAACAAAAAAGTAATGTTTGTTCTTAAAAGCATCTGTCACAGCGTTTTCCTATTCACACACCACGGTCTCACTTGACTTTGCATAATAATGCAAACTATATTCACGACGGCACAGATTTATGGTAGTACAGGGTGTTAGGGGACGAATAAATATCTAACAGTTTGCCGCTGCCGCCAGCTTATATTTAGTTTGAGTGAAAAAAGTGCTGATATCTGTCTGTTAACGCCTCGCTACGGCCGTTTGTCAATAATCGTTTTAGTTTTTACGGAATTATAGTTTTGTAATTAAAATTAGGTTTTAAAATATTGTTGTTTGTTAAAGCAGTTTGTTTCTTCCAGACCATTGTATGGAAATAATTATTAAGAAAAGTGTGGAGTGAAGTCCAGTGGGCCTAGCATGTTCATTCCTACGATTTTTTAAATTGGAAATATTTGTTTCGCATTGATTTAGTTTGAAGAATATTCATTATGTATGGGTGATACTTATTGTCATATAAATTTTAAACAGAATGCATGGATAGTTGTATTTTCGATTTAAAAATATCGAATTTACGTTACGTTTACTTCGCACATTTTGTATTATTTTTAAATGAAATACAAAATATATGATTCGATTTTTTATACTAGAAATTTTACTTGTTATAGTGCTGAATTTCCTTTTCTATTTCGCTTCAGTATGTAAGATTCTTTATTTTCTCATAGCATCCAGACGTCTGCATGGATGCATTTTAATGATTTACATGTCTTTAGGTTTGTGGTGACCGCACTTCACTTTCAATCGCAATCCGAAGAATTTTGGAGAAAATTCCTAATCTAATAGGTGACGTTTCACAAAAATCAACATTGCGGACTTTAGAACTCAATCAGTAGTCTTAAAAAAAGTTTTTAGTACGTGAAAATAAAGGGCTTCAGGAGGCGATTTCAAAACTATTACTTATGACCCTGGGGCCATCAGGGTCAGTTTTGTTCACTAACAATTGTTTACATTGGTTTTATGATAAAGGTAACATGCAAAAGTGTGCATGAAACAGTGCAACAGTCGTTTACGGTCTTAAGTCATATTTTAAGAATAGTCTAGTGTCTACATCAAAAATAACTAATAACATACACATATATGCACGTATACGTATTCTTTCTAAGACACGGCACGTTTCAATAGCAAAAAGAAAATAAAATATTGTTTTTCATTGTTTATCTTTTATGCCTCCCACTATGTTATTTGTTTTTTTTTCTCTATGTTGTTTGTTTTTTTTTTTGTTGTGTTTTAATTTTTTTTTTTTTTTTTTTTTTTTTTTTTGTTTTTTCCGTTATTTTTTGTTTTTGTTGTATTTTTTTTTTTGCATAGCAACAATTTGACAAATGCATGACAATGACGGGCAGTGATAATGATTATGAAAGATAAAGAAGGTGCTGCCATTTCATAATTTTAAGACTGGACTTATCTATGTAATAAAAATGAAATTGATACATTAATCAATGATTAAATATCATGTTCATTACAGTCTAGTTATTATTGAATACGCTTTAAATAGAGTTTTAATATTTTATATTCTAAAAATGCTCGTGAAACCATATCAATTCTTACAATAAGGATGGCCCAATTACCATCTTATTTCTAAAAATGGCAACATATAGATCTCCCCGAATACTTGCATCAAAATATCTTAAGGCGAAAGCGTCAGGGTAGCCCACGAAATTCAAATTTTCTTACGTTTTTTGCAATTTGCAGGTTGGTATCAGGTTGTATGTTGATCTAAATATGATTGGCGGCCGTAACAAATATTTTTTATAGAATTATAATCATAAAAATAATCAATATATCTCTCGTAAGTTCTTATTACTATAACGGATATTTGAGGCCAATTCTAACTTAAAGAGTTGTATTGATGATTTTTATGATTATAATTCTATAAGAAAATATATGTTACGGCTGCGAATCATATATTTAGATCAACATACAACCTTTTTTCTTTTTTTTTTTTGGGTGGGAAATCATCAAATGACCTCTCCCGCTCTGGGCGGAGCGGAAGGGCGTGTCAGACTCTTACTGACTAAAACCCACCCGTGTTCCTTCAGTTGCCTGTGCGCCAGGGCCACGGTAACTCTTTCGAACAATCCGCGACCCCGGCAGGCATCGGTCCTATCGGACCCCGTCAATTATGCTGACATCTCTTTGAGGCGCGCGTGGAACACGACGCGCCGTCGACCCGGGCCTGGTCCTTACCGGACGGCGAGCTGCCCATTGCTCGCCGTCCGCAAGCCCGCGCCTACGGTGGCCGGGAGTCGGCAATCGACTCCCGACGCCCAGGGTGTCTCCTCCTCCTGCGGCGGCTAGGGGCGCGAGGGCGTAGAGATTGCCTCTCCCTCTCGCGCTCCGCCTCCTCCTTCGCGAGCATTACTGCTTCGCAGAAGGAGGTGACGGCTTCCCATTCCCTCTCGCTCCGTACCATGGCCTGAACCAGGGCCGGACGCGAGAGGTCGCCGCCGCCGATCGCCGCCACGAGGACACGGCGGTGCTCCGCCCAAGCCGGGCAGACCTCCACCGTATGCTCCACCGTGTCCTCCGGTCGATCCACACAATGGTAACACCCGGGCGTTTCCTCCCGCCTTATCCGAAACAGGAACCTCCCGAAACAGCCATGTCCGGTGAGGACCTGCGTCAGGCGGAAGGTGAGGACGCCGTGGCGCCTCTCAAGCCACTCCTCAAAGAGGGGTCTTACCGCCGCAATTGTGGCGTGCCCTGCGCTGGGTTGCGACAGTCGCCCTCTCCATGCCGCCATGAAATCCCGCCGGAGCTCTGTCCGCTGTGCCGTGATTTCTCGCGGCAGCGGAGTTACGCCCCGGCGTTTCGCCTCCTCGCGCCACTCCCAAACGTGCGCGAGGACCTTTGCCTCCAGATCCCACGGCGGTAATCCGGCAAGGAGGCTCGCCGCCTCGCAGGAGACCGTGCGGTATCCCCGTACCATCCGGATGGCCATGACCCTCTGGGACGCGTTCAACCGGCGGGCTGGCCGGAGCCTCAAGGAACGCGCCCACACCGGTGCCCCGTAAAGGGCCATGGACCGCACGACCCCCGCGTAGAGCCTCCGGCAGGAGGCGTTTGGCCCCCCCAGATTGGGCAAGAGCCGCTTCAAAGCAGCCCCGGCCTGCTGCAGTCTGGGAGCCAAACGTCGGAAATGCTCCACGAAGTTCCACCGGCTGTCGAGGACGAGTCCCAGGTACTTCATCGTCGACTCGACGCCGATGTGAACCCCTCCTACCGTTATTTCGGAACCCGACAGTGGCGCGTTCCGAGGACCATGAAAACACATGGCCTCGGACTTGTGCAAGGCCACCTCGAGTCCCAATTGCCGGATCCTCTCGACGACTGTCGCAACCCCGCGTGTCATCAATTCGGCCGCCGCCTGGTGCGACCTCCCCTGCGCCAGGACTAGCGTGTCGTCAGCGTAGCACACCACGCTGACGCCGCTAGGGAGGTCGGCGCGCAGCACCCAGTCGTACCCGATGTCCCACAGATGCGGCCCCAGGACCGATCCCTGTGGGACACCGCACGACATCTCTCGCCGGTTCCATTCTCCCTGGTGACCGGGTAGATTACCGCCCTATCCGTCAAATAGGCCTCGACTACACGACAGAGGTAGGTCGGCATCCGGTGATACCGGAATGCCTCCCGGATGCAACTCCAGGGCAGGGTATTGAAGGCGTTGGCGATGTCTAGAGACACCGCCAAGACGACCCCACCCCGGGCCACAGCATCCCCCGTCGTGAGGGCTCGCACGCGCATGATGGCATCCACCGTGGAGCGCCCCCTGCGGAAACCAAACTGGCTCTCCGCCAAATCCGGCCCCACCCGCACCAGCTGCCCGACGAGGCGGTCTGCAATGACTCTTTCAAAGAGCTTGCCCACCTCGTCGAGCAGCACGATGGGCCGGTAAGCGGACGGAGAGTCCGCCGGGCGCCCCGGTTTCTTAATGAGGACCAGTTTCCCCGTCTTCCAACGAAGTGGTAACTGGCCCTCCTCCAAGCATGCGCTTAGGAGCCCTCTTAGTCGAGGCCCGAGAGCCTCCGAGGCCAGGACCCAGGCTTTTCCCGGTAAGCCGTCGGGTCCTGGGGCGGTATTTTTGGCACTCAGCCTACGTACCGCCGCTCTCAACTCTACCTCGGTCACCTCAGGAGCAACGTCGTCATCGTCGGTCATGTGCTCCGCAGTTGGCACCGCAGGAGGCGGAGCCATGGGCGGGGGAGTATGCTCCCCCCCGCGAAGGGAACAAAGCGCTCACCACGCCCTCCACGAGCTGGGGCCGGAGACTCTGCGTCAGCGGGGGAGCCCATGGGCGGAGTTTCTCCCGCACCACCTTATATGGGCGTCCCCACGGGTCCCTGTTCAGAGTCCCCAGTGACTCCTCACGGGCCAGTCCCCTGGCCCGCAGGATCTCCGCTCGGAGGGCGGTCTTCGCCGCTCTGTAACCCTCGTACAGCTCCGCCTGAATGGTTTCCGTATCCGAAGGGCGGATACGGAGCCTGCGGTGCCTGGTGTACAGGCGTCGCGCGGCAACGCACGCCTCGCGCAGAGACGTTAATTCCGGCGACCACCAGTACACCTGGCGCCAGGCACGTCCGGGCTGGACCCGGGGCATTGCCACGTCACAAATCTCGGACATGGCCTCCCGGAACCACTCCGCCTCGACGTTGATGTCTGCAGGCCTGTCCGGTGGTGACACCCAGGCCTGCACGATCGAGGCTTCCAGGAGGAGCTCCCGGTCCAGCTTCTTCAGCGCCCACCGCGGACCACTCGGGGCCTGTCGGACCAGCGCGCTCGAGGTCTGGGCGGAGACGTCAAACCGGATGTACCGGTGGTCGGAGTACGTCTCCACCCCTTCCATGACGCGCCAGTCAATGACACGCGGTGACAGAGCGGGGCTGGCGAACGAGATGTCCACCACTGACTCGCCCCGCATCCGCACACACGTGGGGACAGAACCCCGGTTTAGGACGACCAGGCCTGTCTCCAGAGCCCAGTCCTCCACCATCCTGCCCCGTGTGTCCGTGAACCGGGAACCCCAAGCCGTGTTCTTGGCATTGAAGTCCCCGAGTACGAGCACGGGCAGGGTATGGTACCCGACGACGACGACTCTCAACTCCGCAAGGGAGTTGTGGAACTCGGCGAGAGTTCGGTTCGGGGAGAAGTAAACCCCTACCACAACAATCTCCCCGAACCGTGCTGCCACGCAACCCCGTCCCCTCTTGACTGCCTCAAGCGACGGGGTACCGGCGGCGGCCGACGAAATGAGGGTCACTGAGCCGCTCAGGTCCTCCACCCAGTCATCCCTGGGCGGGACAAAGTACGGCTCAGCGACCACGGCGATGTTGATCGACCACTGCGCCATGCTCTGGAGCAACAGATCCTGAGCAGCGGCGCAGTGGTTGATGTTCGCCTGGAGGAGGCGTAATGGGGCCATTATTGGCACTCCATATCAGCCCCCTCCCGAGCCCCCTGTGAGGGCCCTGCCGCGGTGTTTGCGGCAACGACGACGGTGAGGGCGGCAGCGGCGGCGGCAGTGGCGGCGGGTGCGGCGGTGACGGCGGTGGCGGAGGGCTTGCCCCTGCTTCTGGTTTTGGCGGGTGGAGCGCAGGCCTTACTCCCAGCCCGGTGATCGGCCGGCTTGCCAGCTGCCGCACATAAAAAGCAGTGCGGCGTGGCATTGCACGAGCCGGCCTTATGACCGGGCTGACCGATCAACATACAACCTGACACTGACCTGCAAATTTCAAAAAAACGTAAGTAAATTTGAATTTCTCGGGTTACCTTAGCGCATGCCCCTTAAATTAAAATGTTTACTCCAAAGCTATGCCAAGTAATGAAAGCTGTGGTAAGATTTCAAATAATATCAGGTATTTTTTAAATATTACTAACTTATTGTCGGAACTTGGTCCGACTTTATCCATGTCCTTTATAAGAGATACGTACAACGATACAAATAGATAACACCAATGTTTTACCCTCACGAATCCCCGAGCTACCAATAAATGCATTTCATTGAAACCGCATTACGTAGACTCGAGCTCCAAGTGGTTTCATTTTAAATTGTTTATCGCAACCCCGCGCTGAATGTCAACCTAATGTTACTGGGCCAGGTCGAAAGCCAAGAACGGGAACTTTAACTAACATACACGAAAACAAACTAATTCAAACAAGGGGTTAAACTTCCCAGTACTCTATTATACATTAATCAGATAACCATGAACAACACGACATGACTTATCTACTAACAGAATCTAATTTCCCACTTTGTTTTCAATAGCAGAATTAGGTTTATTGCTTGTTTGTTTCACCCGAAATCACAAACGGAAATTCATAAAGCATAGCACTGCGGTTTCACTAATAAATGAGCTTTTATAAAAACAAACAAAATGCTGAAGTCGGGACACGAACAAATTGAGGGCGAAGCAATTTGTATCTCTTGTCATACTTTTTAATTTCATCCCGAGGAAAACAAATTAGTTCCACCCGAACACTTTGCATATTTACAAATCTTGAACGATGAGAGCGGGTTTTCTTTCCTTTGTTGTATTTTTAATATTTTTTAAAGCTTTATTAAAAATAAGACAATGAAGGAAATCGGCTTAAGACCTCGCTAAAATCTAAGATTTTTTTTTACATTTCACTTTATATTTCATTTTCATTTCAGCCAATTATCCTTTGTACATTACTCAAAAATGGAGTGCCAGTCATGCGTTTTTATTGTATTTTTTCCTTAATAGCTTGATGGATGTATTATGAGCGCTTGAAATTGTGTTTACTCGGAGATATTAAATTCTCGAGTTTGAAATAATATTAACTGAATAAAGAAACACGAAACACACACAGCCCTGTACAAATATAGATAGCAAATGAATCTTGCACTGTCCTTGAAATGCGAAACGAAGAGCGGGCGTACTCGTTCCCGATAGCGTACACATAAATTGTCTGTGACAGGAAAGCTTTAGGCTCATTTAGCTCGCCGAGGATAAATGGCAATAAGTGGAATAAACTTTCATCTAGAAATAGAAAATGCTGCGAAGTCAGATAAGATAAATTGAACGGGATATTTTAATACCTTCAAAGTTAGATTGGAAACAGCGAAGTGTATTGTTGTCTTTATTACTTATGACTGAGAAGAAAATAATGAAAAAGCTGTAACTAAAACTTTGATAAAAAGCCATAAACATATTCGCTGAAATAAATCACTCAAACGCCACTAAATTGAGTAGAGGATGTGGCCTACATGTTGTCCTGTTTAACTGCTTAGCACATTACATAGGTGTGTCAAGCAAGACTTACGCGTGCTGAACTGACGTCAGTTTCCTGTCAACACGCCGTCCTGTCGTACTTAGACATCCGACATCAACAAAAACAATGTGAACTGAAGACCAGTGAAGCCCCGTTTACACGTAGTCGTCGAGTTGAATATCTGTGGCTATAAAACCAGAGTCTTGACCCGTCTGTACAATTTATTTAATTGGAAGTTAGTTAATATTTGAATGACAAAATGTTGGGCAATAAACTACACGACTCACAGACACTATCGCTTTTTAATTATCTATAGGGTTGCCAATTCGAATGTCTACAACCATTTTTGGCCACCTTTTCCATTAGGCGCCAAATTTTACAGATCTTTGATATCAATTAATTAAAATGTAGCAAATTCGTTATGCACCATTTATAAGATCATGACTACCGCAGTAACTTCAGTAAGTGTGTCCTAAAGTTCCTAAATGGATTAAAATACGACCACAATTTGTTTTAATAAATCATTGCGTTTATCTAGCAGAACCCCTAAATTCTTCTTGTTTCGTTAGGTGGAGTAATTGCACCATTCTTCCTTAAAAAAGCTTCAGGACAGGTGCTGCTGTTACTGCGACTGGCAACCACAATAGTTTTATTTTTCGTCTATACTGTCAGTTAGACCTAGAAAACACGTGGTTCTAATAAGATGGATTTAGAAATCATGCAGCACGAAACATAATTGAAACATTGAGAGGAATGTTTCCGAAACAATACATTCCAAGAAATATTAACATTAATTGACCCCTAAAATCACCAGATTCGACCTTTTTTTGTTTCTTTATTTAAATTGACGTGTCGTGGTCAGTTTTGAATACTAAAAGCAGAATATTTGTGATTATGATAGTGGAATACTTAACACTTAGTATGCGAAAATTTTAAGAAAAACGATGAAAACCGATCGCATTTTAAACCAGCAAAAAGGTGGAGATTTGCCAGATGTTATTTTTCATACAAAATTGCTAAGCCTGTATTATACGGGTTATTTGTAATATGTCAGCAATCTATTAAGGGGATGTAGGGGAGGTCATTTGCAACCAAATAACCCCGTATGACCCCTATGCAAATGTCGACCATTTTCGAGTAATTTGACATTTTATATTTTTTGAAGATATCTGGTATCTTGTTGGATAGCTGTGAAATTTTACATGTTTTTGGAATGTTGAATTGTTGTTGTTGTTGTTGAATTTGTATTTTTTTTTTTTTGCAGAAATCGACTATTTTGGTCAAATAACCTGCTCATAATGATAAAAATTGTAACGATTTGTACCTCTGATTTAAAAACGAATAAAGATAATTGTCAATTTATGTTTGATTATTATGTATTGAAGTAGAGGCAGATAATAATAATTTAAAAAAAACATGCATTAGTTTAGAAGCATTTTTTCAATTTTGTAAATGTGGATGTGGACCATGGATTCGTTTATTATATCATTATTGTGTATCTTGCCTTGAAGCATGGCAGTTGAGACAACGTCATGCTCACTTAAATGTCTCAATGTTGGTGGCGCGTGTGTTGGATCATTCGGTTCCCTACAATATGGTTGAGCTTGATGGTGCTGATCCACGCGTCATGTTCGTGAATGGGCGCCGTCAGTTGAGACTGGTCATCTCTGAACTGCCACGGTTTATTTTTAACCGACTTCAAAAAAAGGAGGAGGTTCTCAATTCGTTTGTTTTTTTTATGTGTGTTAGCTCAGTACTTTTTTTGGGTGAACCAAAAACGAAAATACACAACCAAAGACAACGACTTCTGAAATTAAAGTTATATTTCACGTTTTGAAGTGTTTTTTTTTTTTGGAAGTCAGTCGTTTTTATTATAAATTTTATATTTTGAATTGTTTCTTGATACTCGTATATATATATTTTTTTTTTCATTGTCCTCACATTATAGAAGCAACAAGAATAATGTACCCAGGATTTTGTAATATCTTAATTTAAAAAGAGTGTCTTGGAGTTTTTTGCCCGTTCTTCACCATAGAGATCTACGTTTTGGAATGGGCTACTAGCTTCAACTTTCTGACTAACTGACCGACTCTTTGACAGTTCAAAAGTGCCTGTAAATGGTTTAATTTAAATAAATGCTTTGAGTTTGAGTTTGAGATTGGTTTCATAAATACATTTTTAAACTTGTGTACCGCCAAAAAAATATAAAATGTCAAATTACTCGAAAATGGTTGACATTTGCATAGGGGTTATAACCTCCCTTAAATCCCATTAATGGATTGCCAACATATTACCAATAACCCTGTATAATTATGGGAAAATATAGGGTAGTTTTAGTTTGTAATAAAAATAAACTTAATTTAAAGTTGTAGGTATACGTCTCGGATGTATTGTCGAATCCGCTGTTATGCATAACCGCTAGCTGTTTTACAAAACAACTCAGTTATGTAAAACAACTGTTTAGCGGTTTTTCATAATTACTGAACTTTAACACGCAGAATTGCATACATGTTTTGCATTTATCAATGCAGGGGTTCAACAATTAGAGTTTATGTAAAACAATGACCGTGAATGATATAACAAATAATGAATGATAAAAGTGAAAACAGTGATTTGAAGGAGAATATTAATTAAAAGTTATCAGAGTTTTATGAAACTCAGTCCCAAAAATTACTAAATAGTCAAGTAACTGTGACCAATTTGGAAGTAGCGCTCGCCGGCCGCTTTATCGGCCCTGCTCGCTTCGCTCGGTCGGCTCGTTCGCGGTTTGTTACAGTTCTAACCTAACCTGAACCAATTGGTCAGGATGCCCTAGCTTAGTTACTATGACCTATTTAGCATTACAAGCTACACCATACGCTTATTGTGACTGAGATAAGCCATTCTGCAGTACGTCTACATGTCGGTAGCAGTTTTTTAAACGTAGTGCAATGGCAATCCAGCTGAACGTTGTTCAGGTATTTTACATAACAGAGCTGTTTTGTAAAACAGCTGATTCAACAATCAATTTGCGACATAAACATTCGAATTGGCCAGCCTGTATAACGTACACTTTTGACATTCTTTGTACACTTGTAAAATGTAGTCTCTGCAGGAATACTAAAATATTCAAGTGATTCAAATTCATTTTTTTATATCTCATCCCGACAATGTCCAACATAAAAGTTGGACCCCGTCATTTTAAGTCATTTCGAACCACATTGTAGTTGAAGGACAGCGGTTTTTTACACTAGACTACATAAACAGCTTGGCAATAATATCTGATTTCATGATTCATCCATTCATATAATATGACAGCAAATATATATGTGATAATTTGTGGAAGGCATATACAAGTGGCAGCACAAATATGTGACATCGAAGGAACCACAAAACTATCTGGTGAAACAAGCGACGCCAAAATAAAGGATAATGCATCGGCTTCAAAAATATGTGTCGATGCAAAATTAACGGACATGTCTTGCGACATAATTATGTGTCTACTCAGTTAAATTCAGAAGGATATGTGTGATCTGAAATATCTGCCATCACTTTGGCAGCATAAAAACCTGACGCTGCTACTTGTATATGCTGCTGCTGCTGCCACGTGCTGGCGGCAAATATTTATGTGATAATTTGAGGAGCCTTCATATATACATATATATAATCATGAAATCTGATATTATCGCCGAGTAGTTCATAGTAATAAAGATATTTATGCTCGTGACTGTAAAAACGTAACAGAAAACCGCACTTTCCCAAATACTGGATATGTGTAAACGAGCCTTGTTTACGGTTTGTGAGGCAAAAGTAAAGCCACTGAGCTAGAGGAGCGTTTCGATGCGGTTTTGTGAAAGCAAACGTTTGTGGTTACTTCTGACTAGTTTGCACACTTAGACGGGAATCCCCTTTGCACGTTGTTAGTGTATCCTATAGTGGAATTAATATCCATTCCAGCCAATTAATTAATAGCCATAATTTTTGTTGCAATGAAGGATTGATAATTGTTAGATAGATGTTGTTGTTGTTGTTAGATACACTGAATTATTTTTATTTTACATAATTATATTTAGATTATAATATCGGTTTGTGCTTTTTTGTTTGAGATTATTTAGCAGACAGGCGTTGCTTTCGATAATCAACTCTATTTTGTATGACACCCAATTAATAAATACTTAGACTGGTGAGAAAATATAACCAATTATTTACCAAAAACCACACAGAATAAAATAATTATCAAAAACAAAATACTGTTTACCTATTATCTCACTTTTTCCTAAAACTCAAGAGGACTGAAAGTAGAAAACGGACAGATATGACCAGCACTCAGGGCCGAGGCTCTAAAAATTAACAGTGCATTACACTTTAAACGGCGGGTCATTCATCTTAGCGTAACGGCAGAATGACGTCTCTCTAATGGACCGGGACAAAGAGGGGCTCCTGTTAGTAATTATTAATGCATTAATGTCAGCCACTGGCAAAGTGCAGGGAATCATGTCAATAATTTTGTGATAATGTTGTTGTTTGAGGTTTATTTTAGTCAGTATAGGACAGGTAATATTTAAAGTTTAAACACCAGCACTTTGGGACTGCGCTCCGTTACACGCATAGTTCGCATATCAGCGATTTGTCGCAATATATTATAAAATACTGTCAGGCGTTAAAAGTAACCGAAGCTACAAAGGATTGCAATTAAATTTAAACTATGAATTCATTCTTGGAACATGTTACATTCCGACGCACCCGTACACGCTCGGAACAAAAAGATGACAATGGAAACGAATCAAAAAATTTGGACAGTACAACAAATAGCATGCCTGAGTTATCTGAGGACGAAGAGGACATTCAACTAATCGCCTATAAAGATGAAATCAAAAAACTTCAATCCCAATTACAAAGTGCACATAATGAAATTGAGCTGCTATCGTTGCAAAACAGCGACCTAAAACAGAAAAACAATGAATTAATGAAGAAAAATGATATATTCAAGAACATTGCAAGTAGCCCAATCAAGAAAAAAGTAAAAACACCGTTGAAGAACACTATTAACAGCAGCATGAAAACAAAAGAAACACAAACTACGGAATACCCTACATCTAAACTATGTACACAAGAAGACAAGACAAAAATCACTCCTCAAGATATCAAACAGACGAAGATCCAACCACTTCCTATGAGACATAAAATCTGCATTGTGAGCAGTGAAACATCTAACAGGATTTATGAAATGAGTGAAGGAACTCAGCTCGCTAACTATAGTAGGTGTCATTATCGCACTCCACGATGTGGTCTTAAACATGTATTATGTAATATTCATGAAAAAGTTCGTAATTTCACTTTCTTTGACTACTGTATTGTAGTTGTTGGCGAGGACGATTTCAAACAAACTAATAACTATATGGAACTTGTTTCAAATATCCGGGAAACACTACTCCCATTAAATCATACTAATTTTATTATAAGTCTTCCAACATTTAAATATATGGAGAACAATGCTAATTTAATGTTTAATAGTAGAATAGAAATATTTAATAATTTGATTTTCATGGACGCCGAGACGCATAAATATGCGTATATTCTAGACTCAAACCTCAATCTGCCGTATTCATACGACTCATATAGCCAAAGGACCGGCAGTATAAATAACAAAGCTCTAAACATTATTGTAACAGACCTAGAGAGCTTTATTCTAAACCTAAACGCACTGAATACTACCTACCAAGATATTGATTGTATACCAAATCTTAGCACGGGTAAAATCATAACACAAAATGATATTTCTGCTATAAATGACACAAAGCACTGTGATGAGGATAGTTTTTTTCGTGTATAAAAATCTCAATATTATGGATCAAAATATAAATGGCCTCTTAAATAAATCCAATGTATTTACTGTGCTGCTAGAGGAACTACATGATTCAGGGAAAGTTGTGGATGTATTATGTTTTTCTGAGCACAATATGATATTGTCGGATGTAAACCTATTACATATACCTAATTTTACTTTAGCCGCACATTTCACTAGAAAATCCAGACACGGAGGCACATGTATAATGATAAGAAACGGTGTTAAATATAGAACTTTGGAGTCTGTTGCGAAATATGGTGTATCCAATATTTTTGAAGGCTGTGCAGTAGAACTCACCGACCACAACATTACTATAATATGTTTATATAGGAGTCCACATAGTACCGAAGTAAAAAGAAAACAAGAAATATTTTTTAATAATTTAGACAGTCTGTTAAATTCTTTATCCATTCACTCAAATAAAAAAGTGCTTCTGTGCGGTGACTTCAATATTGATTTGCTAAAAGATACCACAAGTTCGCAGCAATTCAAGCACTTAATAATGGGTTATAATCTTAAATTTGCCGTAAACGTTCCAACTAGATTAAGCAGTGGGACCTGCATTGATAATATAATCCACAATGTGCGAGGAGCTAAAGGAGAAGTTTTGGAACTAGCAGTATCCGATCATACAGCACAATTTTTACGTTGCCCAGTTAAACAAACGTGCCTTTTAGACTACTGGCACTGTACAAAACGGGACTACTCAAAAGAAAATATAGAAAAATTCACAAACTATTTGAAACAATTGTCATTTTCTGATGTTTATGAGGAAACAGACCCTGAAAAAGCATTCAAATTGTTCTATGACTGGTTTAAATTACTGTATAATTTATGTTTTCCTAACATTAAAATAAAAATATCGACGAAAGTAAAACCAAACTGGATTAGTCGCGGTATTAGACTATGCAGCAAGAAAAAAAGAGATTTACTATGGAAATACAGGTTATCACCGACTGAACATAATAAAACAAACTTCAAAACGTTGTCTAACCGGCTTAAAAGAATTGTCAATCTCACGCAAAGAGCCCATAATAACCGTTACATTCACTTGGCTAAGAATCGATGTAAGGCAACATGGAAAGTCGTAAATAAAAACAAACATAATTTACCAAATCAATCCACAATGAGAATTAAATCAAATGATAAAGTACTTACCAACCCTCTTGATATAGCAGAGGCTTTTAACAATTATTTTGCGGATCAAGTCAAATCAATTAATAGTTCAAATAATAATAATAAATTACCAATAAATACTCCAATTTCGTCCATGTTTATGAAACCTACAATACCACAAGATATTCATAAAATTATTATGTCTCTAAAGAATACTCCCAGCACTGGATATGACGGCATTAGCACAAAAATTATTAAAACAGTATCTACAACAATTGCACCAGTCCTTAGTCACCTGATCAATATGTGCATATTGCATGGTGTTTTTCCAAAGGAATTAAAAATTAGTATCATAAAACCGCTTTTCAAAAAAGGTAATAAAGACAACATGTCTTCCTATAGACCTATAGCACTGATACCTATTTTGTCAAAAATATTTGAAAGAGTAATATACAATCAAATCAATTCATATTTCGAGAGAAATAAATTATTTGTCGATAGCCAAAAGGGCTTCCGGAAAAATAAGTCCATTGACATGGCAATTTATGATTTTTTACAACTCGTTAGCAACAGCGTAGATAAAAGAAAACCGGCTCTGGCTCTATACATGGACATGTCGAAAGCCTTTGACCGTGTAGACCATAGAATATTAATTAAAAAACTTGACGCATACGGGATTAGAGGTAACATATCAAATTTAATTAAATCATACCTACAAGATAGACAGCAAATAACCGTTATTAATAGAATATGTAAAAAACATGAAACAACATTTAAATCTAGCCAGAGAACAGTGATGTATGGAGTTCCACAAGGTAGCATACTTGGACCTCTCCTATTTATTATATATATAAATGACTTCCCAAAAGCATCGACCTATCCCATGACAATGTTTGCAGATGACAGCACTCTACTTTTCAACAGTGACCAATTAGATACATTAGAATCAGACATTAACTCTAACATAAAATCAGTAATAAATTGGCTAGAGAATAATAATTTGGTAATAAATTTAGACAAGACAGTAATAATGAAATTTCAACAAACAGTAAATAAGGATTTAAATTTAGATATAAAATATAATGATAAAAGGATTGATGAGATGAATGTGACAAAATTTTTGGGATTAAATATTGAAAGCACATTAAAATGGAACACCCAGATTGACAAAGTATGTAGTAAAGTAAACCAATTTTCTCACGCGCTGCGTATGCTAAGTAAAACGGCCAATCGAAACACTGTACTAATTGCATATCATGGTCTAGTAGCCTCAACATTAAGATATGGTATTATGTTTTGGGGAAACGCCTCGGGTAAAGATGTGGTGTTTAAGTGTCAGAAAAGGTGTATTAGAGCGATCTGTAACCTGCAAACCACTGACAGCTGTAAACAATATTTTAAAAGTATGAAAATTTTAACAGTGCCTTCAATGTACTCATATACCAGACATCTATGTTCGTCAAAAATAATATGTATAAATTTGACCGAGTAGGTAGTCAGCGTCGAGCAGACCGGCTACAAACTGTTGGTTCTAAAACTGCTTTACACAAGAACAGTATTTTCATAATGGCTCCAAAATTATACAATAAATTGCCAAAGTGTATCAGAAGTGAGGAAAATGTCAGCCATTTTAAAAGGAAGTTGTTCCTATTTCTAGTTGAAAAGACGTATTACTCGATTGAAGACTTTTTAAATGACAAATTATGACTAAATTTAATTTTCTTTGACATTTTTAATAATTAATAATGAAATTCAATTACTTCATTTTATGCGGCTCATATTTTTCAAGTGCTTCATTTATTTTATCCTAGAATTTATTAATTATGATAGTAAGATAACCAGCCCACTAATATTATATTTGTATGCCGATTATTGGCCGAACATACAGATCAGCCAAAATGTATAAATAACACCTTTTTGTACTTATGTTCACAAATAAAGTTTGATTTGATTTGATTTGATTTGAATAAAAGAAACTAAATAGACGGAAAGGAAATTAAAATGAAAGCTGGCAAATACGATAGCTGAAGAAAATTAATTACAGTACTAGGTCTTGCCCGCGGCTTCGCCTGCATGGATGTCGGAAATTATCCCATAGGAACATACTAGCATTATAAAAAAAAAACATTAAAAAAAAATAACTCACTTCAAAAAAATCATAAGTTAAAAATAACTTTAATTTCGGAAGTCGGTGTCTTTGGTTTGGTATTTTCGTTTTTTGGCACCGACTTCCGAAATGAAAGTTATTTTTCACTTTTTTTTTGGAAGTCGGTTATTTTTTTTTTAAAAGTTTTTAACTCTCACTTTTTAGTTTTGGTACTTACCGCACACAAATTCGTATACCACTACTTTATATGTAAATAACAGTGACAGGAAATTATTAAAACATCATCAATATAAACTAAGTGGAAAAAATACGGAGTATTAAAGTTCCCAGTTCGGTTTTAGACCAGGATTATCAACAGAAACTGCCATTTTAATGTTCAAACATACTGTTGATTAATGTCTCAAAAGAAAAACACCAATATATGCATGTTTCCTGGATCTGTCGAAGGCGTTCGATCAAGTATCCTATGACAGGCTCTGGAGCAAAATAGGTGAAGTAAATATCTCTCAAGAAATAATAGGCATTTTCTCATACTGGTACAGTAATCAGAAAAATGTAATAAAATGGGCAAATGTGTATTCGGATGAATACAAATTAGACTCGGGTGTGAGACAAGGTGGCTTAACATCCCCTAGGTTGTTCAACTTGTATGTCAATCAGCTGATTGAAGAGCGGAGCAGTGTGCATGTCAGTTGCCGCATAGGTGACGTAAGTGTTAATAACATAAGTCATGCAGATGATATGGTACTGCTGAGCCCTTCAATCGGCGGACTGAGGAAACTATTAAAAGCATGTGAGACCTATGTGGAACAACATGGTTTAAAGTACAACGAACTCAAGAGCGAATTTATGGTCTTTGTCGGTAAAACAAAAAACCCAATAGTGTTCTTACGCTGTGCCTAAATCGAGTTCAGTTGAGACAGGTGGCTCAGTTTAAGTATCTTGGTCATATTGTGACAGAAACATTAACAGATGATCAGGATATAGAAAGAGAGCGAAGGGTGTTATCGGTCCATGGAAATATGCTAGCTCGGAGATTCGCTCGTTGTACAGTTGACGTTAAATTAACGTTATTTAAAGCTTACTTTCAAAGTTTCTACACGAGTGGTCTATGGGCCAGTTTCACAAAGCGGGCCTATAATGCACTCCGCGTCCAATATTTCAGGATTCTGTGCGGCTTCCGCGGTACTGTAGTGCTTCAGCCATGTTTGCAGATGCGCACATAGATGATTTTCATGCGATTATGCGTAGGAAAACCATGTCTGTGGTGCACAGTATGAGGGGGAGCCGTAACGGCATCCTGAAAATGATAGCGGACAGAAGGGACTCGGCGGTCATGCGTTGCTTCACTGACCTGCATGTGACAGGTGCAGGTTAGTGAAGAATTATATTAAGTATTTTGTTTCCAATTTTATTCTTATTGTTATTTTAATTGTACTAAAAGAGTTTATAAGATTTATGTTACTATCCTTTTCTATGGACTGTAGTTGTCTGAGAATAAACAATTTTTATTTTTTTATTTTTAAAGATAACTCAAAAACTGCTGGTCAGAATTTGATCAAATTTATATGGGACCACATGAGAAGCACCAGCTTTCAAATAAAAGAATCATTCAAACCTGTTCACCTAGAAAAAAGTTCTGAGTTAGCACACACATAAAAAAAATACAGTCGAATTGAGAACCTACTCTTTTTTTGAAGTCGGTTAAAAATTATCCTATGTCGTAACCTAGGTCATGATCTACATGTGTGCCAAATTTCATCAATATAGTGGAGTAAAAAGTGAAGGAACAAAACAGCAATAAACAACTTTGAACAATACAAAAGGCGTAAAATCTGATTATATTCGGGGTCGAAGAAATGGAAAAATCGTATCATGAGCTAGAAAAAATGGTTATTGATATAATCAACACGTATTTTGGCTACCGATATGATTATAATTCCGTCGAAGCTATCAGAAGCCTAAAGAAAAAAGCGAATAAGTCAGATAGATAGTAATTACGTTCAATATAATGGGGCAAAAATTAAAAATCCACAAGAACGGAAAATGCTTCGGAAAATTGCCATACTAATTGAAACAAGACTATCCCTTAGAGGTTCTAAACAAACGCAAAGAGCTGCAACCCCAACTAAAAACAGAAAAAGGACAAGGAATGTAAGCATTTATTAAATACGATAAATTAATTGTATTGAACAACAAAGAAACCAATACATCTCAAAACTACACGAACAAGAGAAACCTGTCTGAATCACCAGAAATGACAATAAATAGTAGTAAAGAAATTCAGCACAGCAAAAGACCACCTACGAAAAAAAAACAAGACAGCTAAGATGAATATGAAAAATTTTGTGATACAAAAACCAAAAATTGCCTACCACCCTGAAGAAAATACCCAAACACAAACGAACAACAACCAACAAAACATAGAATAGCAATCACGAAGGGCCCTTGTCGTGATCTCCCAATACGGTTTGTCACCGCGGGAGAGATAGACTACAACCCTTTCAAAAAGCCAAATAATCTACACCTGCACCTACAACGTACAATCACTGAAAACACCTCAATCAATGGTACTACTTAAATATTCGCTTCAAAATATCAAATACGATTATATCGTATTTGATATTTTGAAGCGAATGAGTCCGATTATATCGGACTCTCCGAAATAAGAAGAATATTGGAAATAACATAATTGAACAGGAAGACAATATATTTTGCCACAGACGGGAAACCAAATGTCAACGTGGAGTCGGGTTTTTAATTAAAAAGAAGTACAAAAAATCTGGCGATAGGAAAACTTATTGTAATTGGTGACCTAAATGCCAAAGTTGGCTAAAGAAAATGAGATAAAAACATAGTAATGGGACAGTCTTGTCATGGAACCAGAAATCAGAAGCGACATGCATTGCATGCAATATGCACTGGAAAATAAACTCACCATGATTAAAAAAAAATCAAGAAAAATCCTATAAGCCTCTGAACCTGGATAACCCCTGATGGAAAAAAGAAAAACTAAATAGATTTAATTCTATGCAGTAACCCAAGAAGCTTTACAAACACAGAAAATAAAAAAAAATTGAAGTAAAAAACCTTTTTAAACACAAGCTTTTATTGAACTAAAAAGTACTAAATAAAACTTACGTTAACATAAAACTTTAATATTTTCTTAGAAGCTTGCGGCTGGCTTATCTTAAAGTGTAAGAAGGACGTGCACGCCTCAAGCTTTTAAGAAAATATTAAAGTTGTATGTTGTTAACGTAAGTTTTATTTAGTACTTTTTAGATCAATAAAAGCTTGTTTTTAAAAAGGTGTTTTACTTCAATTTTATTTTGTAGTTTTTAGCATTAGAATTTCTATAGATAACCGTTCTATCATCTTCTCTTGAAAAGTACTTGTAAAGACAAATCCAAAGAACCCAAACGCGCTTTTACACAAGTCATGCTGAGAAGCCATTTGAGTTGCACTATCCAAGTCATGCCACACTTTAGAACGGGCTATCATTATAATTTAATGAATACTTATACAACATTTCGTGCTTGTGCTGTTGACCTCTGAGGAGTGTCATATGAGAGCCAGTTCTGGGTGCAACAGCCACATCATGGTAAACTTTAGAACGAGCTATCATAATTGTATGCGTATATAAAATGTTGTGTCTCTGCTATTGACCGTTGAGGAGTTCTCTCGACTGGAGCCAATCCTGAGTGCAGCAGCCAGGTTATGATGGAGTTTAGAAGGTACCACCATAATTAAACGCGTATATTAAATGTCATGTCTGTACCGTTGACCGTTAAGGGGATCCTTCGCCTGGAGCCAATTCTGGGTGTAGAATCACAGGTCATACATCATAAAAATGCATTGTCTACGAAACAGAATCAACGTGTGAAATTTCAACTCCGTAGGATAAGAGGAAGTGGCTTTTTTCAGCTTGCAAGATTCCACCTGGACAAACATATATACACTGAAAGTTAAATAAAAGCTTGTAAAAAATCAAGATATTTTCAAACGATCACAGACTAATATGAGGTTCATATAACTTGGAAAAAGCAAAGGAAAGCAGAGCTAAATATAACAACGTGATACCCCTACTAACAGATGAAAAAACTGAAAATATATATCTGGACTCACTTAAAGAAATGGAAAAGTTATTAACCTGGGACGAATCTGATAACAAAGAGTCTTACATCAAAAAATATTGAAACAGTTATAACAGGAAGTATAAAAACCGTGAATTCTATGAAAAAAGCATACTCTCAGATGAAACAAAAAAAACATTAAAACACGTGTAGAACTACAGCATAAACAGTCCAGAAATAAAGAAGAGAAAAAAGAATTCTCCAACCTCTACAAAATCGCAAACAAACTGTTGAAAAAAGACTACCAAGACCATAGGATGGAAATTATAGAAAGAAGTTTAAGAACCAAAGGAAGCCAGAAAAGAGTCTATAAACAACTAAACACTGACAAAACCTGGATACATAAGTTGAAGTCCCAGGTTCCAGGAGAAACGATAAAATCACGAACAGGTATAGCTCTTTACAGTAATAAAAACTGCCACTATTCAGTGCAAAAAACACCGGGCACGGTACAGACGAAACCCCAGATATTAGGACTCTTCCAGTTGAACCCTTTGACAAATTAGAAATATAAAAATAAAAAATTACTTCAATACCAAACAAGGCTCTTTTTTATATTATTATATTTGCAAATTTCGTGATCATGGATCCCGATTCTTTGGAAAGCGTACGAGGGCCGAAGACAACTCGCAGAGGCCTGTTATTCGTAGACGTTTTGCATGAAATGAGGCACCAACCGACGATTATCCCTGTATTCACTCACAAACTATATATGTTTTCTGCCTGAACAATGTTCTATAATATACACGGATAAAATTATTATTATTGTCTCTTCTTTCAATTAAAATGAAGAGCTTAGAAAAAGTGCAGTATCCAATATTACTGCATGTATATGTAGTATCCTTAACTTATTCACTAAACTTAATTTACAAATCATAACAGCGGCGAGTGTTTCTTACTGCGTTTCTTACTAGTGAAATAAATTATGTTCAAACAAATACTTGAAGGAAAAGAGCAGTAATATGTCTTACTGCAGTTGTGCTTAGTAATTTACTTCTCAACAAGAACCATACTGCTTTTTTGCTTATTAAAAGTACCACTTACCGAACAGCTATCAAAATAAGGGTCAAATCAATATATGTAGAGCTCATTACGAGGATTCCGTATCTGTCAATAACTCAATTTTCAAAAAAATCTTCCTTACTGCGTTTCTAATTAGTGCGGCAGACTAGAACTACAAGTGCAACATAGAGACGGACACGTGTCTAAGCCAAAGCATATGCTAAGTGACGTTTATATAGCTCGGACTTGCACATTAACATTTTCCTGTCGTATTGTTTATAAATGGTTCTAATTGTTTCATTTATTAGGTACTCATGTTCATGTTTTGCGAATGTTTTAATTTCAGTTTCAAACGAAACCCTTAACACGCATGATTGCTATGATTAGTTCATGTTAATTTTATTAGAATGCGGTATTGATTGTAGCGATATCTTTTTGGCTATTAATGTCAAAGAAAGACAGACGTCCATGTTAATTTGACTAAAATAATAACATATTACAAACACTACTGCCCTGATGGTCTAATGGTGGCAAACGCTATAGCTGAGGCAGCTGGGGTAGCATGAGGTCCTGGGTTCGACTCCCAAGTCGGGCAAAATGTTTATTTATTCAACCATTTATGTACACACATATAAACAGACAAGAAAAAAGAAACAGAAAAATACGAACAAAGGTGATGCTTATTTCTAAAGAAAACTCTTCCAGCATACCTGTGATAGGAGAGTATATTAAAAGAGATGTAGACAACGTGTGTAAGAGTAGAAGTGAAAACAAAGTACATAAAATCGAAAACAATTTTCCAATTTAAATATAAAAATACACTCACATACATGTATCTTATTGGGGTTTTTCAATAGGAATCTCTCAATAGCAGTCCGGAGTCTGGATTTGTGCCCGGTTGATGGCAACAGGCTCGCCCCCTATATACATGGGATGTTAAACATTATTTTTACGATAAAAACAATATGCCACTCTCTACTCCTTCAAATAGGTACGCACATTTTATATATTTTTTAAAATTTTGTGCCAACACTCGTAAAGCATCCTAACTTTAATATTATAAATGCGAAAGTATGTTTGGTTGTTTGTTTGTTACCTTTTCACGCCTAGACCACTGAACCGATCATCCTGAAATTTTGCATATACGTTGTCAGGTGTACAGAAACGGACAAAGGGTACCTTTTATTCCGGAAAAAAGTACTGTTCCCGAGGAAAACAACAATAACGTTCTTATGATAATAGATGGCGCCACACGTCTTTCGAATCATGATTAAATTATATTATTATAGAAACTTCAGTGGTGTGTTAGGAGCTTTTTTATTTTTATTTAAGTATCTAATTCATTTTGTTAGTCTAGAGTGTCGATAGACCGGTTTTTTATCCTCCTAATTATAATTCCCCGAACAATCCGAATTGATTGTCAAATTCTAAATTAACGCGAGCGAAGCCGCGGGCAAAAGCTGGTAAGTCATAATCGTAAATGCAATGTAGTACAACACTTTGCACTTTCTTACAGCCAATAAAATCCTCCTTATTCCTTCGCACCGAATGCGACGTTCTTAAAGCGATACTTAGAATATAAAGAAGCCACGTCTTGTTATACAACAGCAGTAATTGCATTTCCTCTGTAATACCAGAAAATAGTTCGAGATTCTTGTGACTACTGTTTCAAAAGGATGTTTCCAAGAATACCGTATTCTAGAACGTTCTTTTCTTTAGAGGATACCGTTTTACTTAGATTAAGAGCTATATTGTGCAAGATATTGCATTTTGTTTTATATTAAACTTGCTTTTCCTCGATCTTCGGAAATCGGATAACGTGACGCTTCAACACTGTTTCATAACATCCTGTGTAAAGGAATACTTTATAGTGAGGTTGCTTCTGTTTACTTTTACAACAGTCTTGAGTGGGCTTGTGGAAAAATAATAACAACAACGCGGGTCGATATTTATGGATGTGTAACCCTTGCCGATGTTGGTCCGTGGATGGATGACCATCCATAACATACTGAGATACCTCCATGCCTCTGACAGCACTTTAAGCCGTTGGTCCTGGCTGTCATTCGTAGATATTTGACGTTCGTTGCGAGTAGTCAGAATCCTGAAAGTCTGCCAACCAGTCTTGCCAAGGGGTATCGGGTTACCCAGTAACTGGGTTGTGGAGGTCAGAAAGGCAGTCGGTGCATGTTAAATACTGGTATCTAGCTGCCTCCGGTTAGACTGGAAGCTGACCTCAACATACTCGTAGTTGGGAAAAGGCTGGCCAGATAAATTTTTTTGGTACCTTTTATCTCTTATTGAAGACGCTACGGTAGTGCTACGCTTTTGCTAAAAAACTGCTACGAGTGATATAAAAATAGTTTTACCACTATTGTAAGTATTATACTATTTAAACAGACCATTTTAAATAAGAAATAAAATAATTTAGAATGTAATAGTATTAAGTCCAGCCAGTGGCGTAACTCGTCCTAAATGGGCCCTGTATTAAAATATGTTGGGGGCCCTTTTTACCCGACTACCGCTGAAAATGGCGATATTTTGTATTTACAAAATAATTAAAATAGTATCCAGAGTCCGAGAGACAGAGTGTCAGAGTCAGAGTAGTATCCGTTAAACTGTTATTGCGCTTTTACTAAAAAAATGTAAGAGCGAGCGAAGCGATCTCGGAAATTGCAGTATTCTGGACCAGGATTGGTAAAGTTTTCACTGTAATTTTTTTTAAGAGAATGCGAGCAAGCGAAGCAAGATAGAAAATTGGAGTATCCTGACTCGGATAGGTTAGATTGTCAGTGCGATATGCCGCGCATATAGCTTACAAGCTTTTACTAGCTATCCATTTATTACGGACCTCTTATCAATAAGAATATTACGCAAGACCTCATCTTGCGTAATATTTTACGAATTATTATTACACATGTGGGGGCTCCGAAGCTTGGGGGCCCCGTATCATTGATACGGCTGGTACGACGGTACCTACGCCCCTGAGTCCAGCACTAATCATTATTATCATTTACTGGCAAATATATTTCTTCGAAAACCATTGTCCAAAGGCACTATCAAATTTTAATCACCTACTATGATTTGTCTCTGCAGCACCCTGAGGTGGACTATTAGACAATGCTTAAATCCGCCTTTGTACGGTGATTATAACTTGTGCATAAAGTTTTAATAAATAAATAATAAAATATGCAACTCACACTACTATTTATTCATATCCGCCTCCATTTTATATTACATTACATATTTATATAAATGTAAGCAATGAATCTCACTTGCATATAAATAAAACAGAACCGTGAATTCCAATTACAAATAATGTTTACTAAACCCAGCTTTACTTCAAATGCGCCAACGGATTTGTGTGGTGAATATTCTCCACTAGAATTATGGAGAATATCAGAAATCGCAAAATATAAATTCATATTTCGGTTGGAGCAAATCGGTTGGTGCATATTTTTATTTCTTTTAGATGCATTAGCGTTAGCATCTAAATACTTGTTTGAAATAGCGATCTTCCTATGATACGTGTTTTGATAACTTCGTAAAGTATACACGAAATTTTGACAAATTAAATGGAAGTCGGTTATTGTAAACTACAGGTATTAGCGTCAATTTAATGATCGCCAAAGCGACTGCTAAACGTTGGGTATTGGGTTTGATTCCCAGTTCGGGCAAGTTACTGGGAATTTCTCAGAATTGCAGCCCGGATTGCCAATGCAGACTCAGGCTGATAATTCCCATGTAATAGGAAGCAAGTCTATTGGCTTACTTATTACAAGGGGCTTAACATACCTACCTAGCGAAATGTGAATGCATCTCTGTCTACACCTCCGGGGAATGAATACAGTCGTAATGTTGTAGGTACTTAATTTGTGTATTAGCAGCTCAACGCCTGAAGTTTCCTAGTCTAAGAGATGCCAAATACAACCTTATCTAATGCTGAATTTGCTTAACTTTGCCTCGCAGTTCAACTAAAACAATATTTTAAAGAATTCGCTTTACATTTATAATGTTTCCTCTTTGTACAGAGGAACTCTATTTAAAACGAGACTGCGTTTTGAAGTTAGTTAGGTACTTATTTACATGTTCCAATTTAACTTTCAATGGAGGAATTATGTATGTACCTGTGTTTCCTTAATAGAACTACACTAAGGGACTTTCTCCAAGATGAACTAAAAAATCTGTCAGAATTTGTCTGATATTATCAGTCACATAAGTTAACCGGATTTTATTCGAAAATTGTGAAACCCTAAACCTATGAAGGTATAAAAGCAAAATAAATGTTAAGTATGCGGCAAAGTTCATCATTCGTAAAATAATAAATACCTATCGCAAATAAAAACACAGAACAAAAGATGTTCGATTTTTTATCGTAAACTGCAAACGTTTCCGTTTTAACGATCCGGCTCATTAACCGCGTCTTATTTCGCCAATTATTTTCCAACAAATCACGTTCAAAGTTCCCCACAATCGATCATCATTACCCTGGCCTCAACACATTTATTTTCTCTGTATATTTTCCGATATGATTTATCAGATCCAACTTTGACAGTGGCTGTCAAAATCATAACGTATTGTAAGTAGGATCTTGTTACGTGTAAAAATGGCTGCCCCATTATTTCTATATTATATCACATGTAGGTAGTATTCGTTTATTTTTGGAGTTTGATAACGGACTTATTATGAACTATAAATATTACTTCACGTTCACAGCTAAAAAGACTTTGTTCCATTGCAGATCACACTAGTGAATTGAGCAGCCTAGCTCCACGCATACATTGACCTCGTAGATAATGAAAGCTATAGCCTAATACGGCAGTATGACAAAAAAAGAATTGAACATAACATGGCATTTTAGAAACCGTATTTTTATAATAAAATTACTGTCACAGAATATGTTCATTATTCACTTCTTGATGCGCCACAAAGAAGTAGGCGAGGTAAAAGTGCTCACACGACTCGACATGTTTCTAAAAAACTAGTATTATAGTATCATACATATGTCTGTATGTACAGTGTGTGATCCGCTAGTGTGATTAATTTGTTCATAAATTATAATTTGATTTGAACTGCAAACGGTTTTTCTATTGCGCAATAACCAACACTTCCCATAGTAAGCCCACAGTAGTTAAAATATGGCTGATAATAACGAGAGAGACGTACCTCTCCGTCACATATATATTTATTCACATATAACTACGTGTATTCTGGTAACGTTATCTAATACTTTGAGTACGATGTCTTTAGGAAACTAATCCGGATTACCGGACTAAGTGGCCGCTAAGTAGTCACACGCCGCAGAAAACACTTATAGCACATTATTACGGCTTAATGTACTGTTTCTTTATATAAAATACATTTATAAGGCTAAGGATATTAGCAGGTTTCTTCAATTTATAAGAACGAAACCTTTGATACTTTGAAAAGGTTGTCTGCAAAAGGGAACCTTACATCATGCAGGCTGGTAGAAAAATGACGCTGGTTGCATTCGATCACTTAATCGAATTTAGAATAAGTTTCAAAATTGAATATATGGTGATTGTTATCATAAAAAAACAGTTATGTGATAAGCGCGAAAAGGTAAGCATACCCTCTTGAAATAAATAGCGAAAATTCAGTATTACTTCTTATTTTCTTATGTAGTGATACACATACCTATAGATTCTGGTCCATAAATGTTAATACCTTTTTCTCTGGCAGTGGAACATGAGGTGAGGACAAAAACTCAATTTAAGTTATACAGCAAAACGCGTATGTTTTTTTATGCCACACCGAAAATAAATTTTGTGATGCCGCACACCAAAACATAGAAACATGCTGTACACGATGCATCACTTATTAAAGAATCAGTTTGCTTTCACGAAAGCGCTGCATTCCGCTGGCACACAACTCTGTTTACATCTTCATGAAGATATTTAGTTTCGATTTTTAGTTATGAGAAGCGTCTTACAATTTGAGCCGATGGCTACGACTCAACGACATACAGTGAGAATCTGTTGGATTCGAGTAGCTCATGACTCCTACGTTGTAGCATTCCTTATTATTTTTTATTATTCCCAACATAACTAGCATTACACGTTACCCCAAATCGGTAGCGTGGTCTTAAACAATATTTTTTCCATTACAGCTTATCACATGTAAAATAATTTTTGTGAACTGATTCAGAGAACAGTTAAATAAATCATCGTTTCCGCGATTTTGTTAAGTGTATGCAAGGCGCGCGTCAAAGGTGCTTTACCAAGCAGGTTGGTCCGGCCGCGACGCACCGTCAGTAACCGCAGTCTCCGTCTCCGCGACACGTAATTATCCGGCACGTTCAGACACACATCCCTTAGCATACCCGCACCCTAATTACGTAACACACTATCTATCACAATCTGAACCATTTTGAAGCCTATTGCTAATCCATTGCTTCATATGTGCCAAAAATTTGTCCGCTCAACAACGTAAAGAACGCAATGAATGTTGTTGAACTGTCAAAATGAAACCCATTCCTACTGTTAGTGTGTTACTTAATTACTCCGCCGGTTTAGAGATCTTTCCACGCAATTTCTTAAAAATATATGTAAGAAGTGCCAAATCCCTTCTTGTTTCCAGCTTGTTGTACCCAACCATACCTAACTCAAATTGGGTTGGGTACATCAATGGATAGAAAGGATAGAGCCCATAGAGATTCACGTACAGGACCTGTACGTGAATCTCTATGGGTTCTATCCTTTATATATTATTTATTATTTATATATAAATTCACACGGTACCTGGTACCGTGTGAATTTATTCTGTATGCGCTCCAGCATAAGGACATATGTGGTTTCATGTGGAGCCCATACCCATTGAACTCTAATTGTGTTCTTACGAGTGCGTTATACAGGGCGGCTATAGCTTTTATATTCCTAAAGCAGGCAGTGAAACTACCTTTTGGAAGGGGCAACTAGAATCAATTCTATTTTTTTGTAAAATTTGACGTTCAAAAGTGCCTTTTATGTGACTATTTGAAATAAATGATTTGACTTTGACTTTTGACTTTTTCAGGGCAAGTAAGAGCAGTAGGCCCTACGAAGTATGAAACCTAAGCTTCTATGGAAGACCAAGACCAGGAGAAGTCTTCAGAAGCCGGTTGTGATGACGATGATTATGAGGTTTTCAGATTGTGAATTCACTTTTTCAGTTCAGAAGAAACTAGCACTAAACTCACCCATCCTTGATTATAGGTTAGTAGGCTATACGTAGTCCGGCTATAAACAACGCAGCCTGCTTAACGATAGCCATGATGAACGTTAAAGTTACTTACAACATGAGCAATTTTGTTCAAGAGTCATAAAGAATGTTTTTAATAGCTCTCTTGCCCACGTTTTAGTGGTCATTAAGTACTCAACGTACTTTATTTTATTTTGTGACATTTTGCGACTGAAATAGATTTCTGATTTGTATTTGTCGAATAAATTAGGCCATTTTATATTGAAAGACTGATATTTAGATATACAGGTATGTATATAATTTTCGGTAGTTTCCATTCGCTTAATTGCTAACGTTAACAGTGCGGAAATTGGCAAATAGTTACTTCAGTGGCTCATTAGCTACGTATCGATCCAAACGATTCAATGAGACAGTAACGTTGTATGGAGAGGACATATATAGAGAGAACTTATGAAAATTATTAAATGCATATCGAAATTAACAAAAATTAAAACCGAACTAAAAGAATACAAACTATGGAGTTTCTTGCCCATTCTTCTCTATACGAAACTACGTTTTGCAAGGGCCGACTAGATTAAATTCTTTGCACATTCAAAACCGTATTTTAATGGTCATTGAAACATCTCAATAACACTATGGTATTTACTTCTTACAAGGTTGTAGAAAGTTATTAAGTGATTTGATTAAACTATTTTGTCATTGTGATAAACATTCCACTTTATACTTAAGATTTTCTTTCAGTGGGCAAGACTTAAAATCCTCTCCATTACTAAGTTTTTTTAATTGTCTTGCACCGCACCAATAACAACTTAAAATTCTTGAAACAGTCAATACCATGTTCTACCTCTCCTATACTTATCAAAAATCAATCTGCCTAGTCTTTCACAACTATGTTCGGGTCAGCTTCTAATCTAATCGGATGCAGCTGAATACTAATATTTTACATGAAGCGACTGCCTATCTGACGTCCACAACCCTGTTACTGGGTAACACGATACCCTTGGTCAGACTGGTTATCAAACTTTTAGGCTTCTGACTAGCTGTAACGACTCTCAAAGATCTACGAATGACAGCCGGGATCAACGGCTTAAGGAGCTTTTCGAGGCACGGCGGGGTCCTTATATGTAACTAGCTTTTGCCCGCGGCTTCGCTCGCGTTAATTTAGACTTTGACTATCAATTCGGGTTATAATTCAATCATGATTCGAAAGACACGTGGCGCCATCTATTATCATAAGAACGTTATCGTTATTTTCCTCGGGAACAGTACATTTTTGCAGGATGAAAGGTACCCTATGTCTGTTTCTGTACACCTGACAACGTATATGCAAAATTTCAGGATGGTCGGTTCAGTGCTTTAGGCGTGAAAAGGTAACAAACAAACTTACTTTCGCATTTATAATATTATTAGGAATTAGGATAGGATATTAGGATTAGGATTAGGATTAGGATGGATAGTCACCCATCCACGAAACGACCGGTGCGGCTGTTATCATTTAGCCACGAACCCCTCTTAACTTATCTATCTTGTTAACCTACTCATTTCAAAATATTAAATTCAATACAATCAGCGGGATAATTACGTAATACACTAACAGTAGGGATGGGGTTCGTTTTGACAGTTCAACAACATTCATTGCGTTATTTACGTTGTTGAACAGACCAATTTTTCGAACATATGAAGCAATGGATTAGCAATAGGCTTCAAAATGATTCAGATTGTGATAGATAGTGTGTTACGTAATTAGGGTGCTGGTCTAATATAAAATAAACCGATATAAGTGCCATAATTCTGATACATCCATTCAGTATATTATAAGGTTGCAGCCCTTCACAACACCATGACAAATGTATCCAATCTATGGATGATTTGTGGCTGCACTAATGTCTGGGAGAATGCGATAGTACATACCACATGCTACGTCGTAACTTTAATAATCTGGAACACTAGAGCGGTCATTAAGATATATTAGGTCAGGGTAATAATTAAACGTTAGATTGTATTTTGGTTACTGCTATAATGGGTATAGAATTGGTGTGAATGGGTTACTAATTATATATCACGGTGGTTTCAAGAGAGAGGTTCAGCAGTGATGTGGTATTAATGAAACAATTTTTCACTTTAACAAAGGTGACTGGAGACAATTTGGTGCTGAGACAGCTATAAAGGTGAAGGCATCTGTCCTACCACTGACGATCAACGAGAAGCGAGTCCCCTACGGCTACTAGCGATTACTCGCTAGTATACATATATACCAAGCGCAAGTCTCTCAGCGAGTGTTCTGCCTGCCAAGCGAGTACTCTCTTTGAAAGCTCTTGTCACTGCGATAAACGAGTACTCGCCGGCGGTGTGAACAGTCAGCGAGCATTTTACTTATATGGAACCTACAATCCTTTGTACGTTTCTTGAGCGGGAAAATTGTTGATTGGTAGTCGCTTCCTCGACGACAGTGGGACAGGTGCCGCCGAAGGGAGCAATGTTTTTTTTTTAAATGTCATTTTATTTTCAGTTTTACTACAATTATCTACCGTCCTCTTTTCTTAAACACGGATATTTTACTCTACCTGATAGTTGAAACCATGACTATACGCTCACTTACTCTGTTTGTATAAGACCAAAGAGACAGTTAAGTAATGAAGACATGTCATAAAAGATAATGTACAAAGGACTTCCTTTAGCTATGTAGCTATCTACAAGGAATTGGTAAAGGCACTCCACTGAATTTGAAGACTGAGGACTATATTACGCCATCAGAGCTGAACACCTGATGCGCAGAATACAATACGTGTATAGGACCTAGAATTGTTTCTCCACCTATAACTGTTCCTAATTTATTCACACTCATTAGACCGTGTCCTAATCTAAGCGAGCATCGCGCAAACACGCGATTGTCGCAATCTTTTGTTACTCATTTGTTCGTGAAACTTGAAGGCGCCCTCTGTTGGCGCGACGACGTGTTCGGGTTCGCCGAACAAAATGAAAGCGACGATCGCTTAAGAGCGGGTAGTAACCAAGATTGCCTATCTTCAATTTAATTTTTCATGAAATTCATAAGACTTAGGTATAAAATAAAAATAATATGAGTAACTACATGATATTTTGAAACTTTTTGTGGGACAGAAACACAATACGTTAAAATTTTCTCGATAAAATAACATCACGAAGTTACCCCTAATTTTTACGTTTTTTCAGTTTGTACTTAATATGCTATTGACTAATAGGATAATTTTTTAATGATTATCTGTATCAAGAGAAGGCGAAAAAAATTGTGCAGGCATTTTTTGAAATTCCTTTTAGTTTTGTTATTATTACGACTACAAGCTTTAAGCACTTACGACGTTTTTAGTTCGTGCAAGAAGTCATCTTCCGTCGCACGTTGCGGGAACTTCAAGCATATTTTTGTTTCACAAATCAGTCGCCGTCGCTCTGATGAGACGAGAGGACTGCGCTTGAATTTTCTGCTGCTCTGCGATTTAATTTATTTGCGTAAATATTATTTTCGTAATTTATCACATTGTTGGAACGAAACTGTGAAATACAAAACATGAAAAAATCACTAAAACCACTTCCGAAACGATTATTAAAATCGTTAAGAATTGATAAACTAAATAAATACCACGGCTAAACTATAAAATAAAAATATAATAATAATTCAATGTTGATATTTGAAAACTCAAGATGACATACAATTATTTGACAGATTTTTGACTGGTATAGTACAACTAGCGCCATTGTTCTGCACTTCGGTAAATTTTCTTGCGGAGAAAATTTACAACATAGAGTTCGTGCTGGAGATTTTAGATCTTATTACTATTAAATAAAGAACCAAACTCGTTTACTCCTACTTTCGTTGGCAAACTTCGGGTAAGGGTAACCTTAGACGACCCATTTCGAGCGACTTGACCAAAACCCCCGAATCAAGTTGAAACTCAAAATTTAACATATGGGTAGGTTATTGGTATAATAATATTATTGGATTTTACAAAATAAATAAATCGGAAAACTAAAATAGGGTTTATTGCGGACACAAGTACGAAACGGTGTGCACGGGACATGACAGTTTTCATACGGATAGTGTTCTCGTGACTAGATCCCTTCTTATGGTGGGGATGAGTAAAGATTGTGACGGATCACAATGTTTGGGACTGTCGGCTTGCTTTTCAAAGCTAAAGTTTCAACAGTTTCAAAAGAGGAACCTAATAAACTTTCGACTTTCTTTGGCACCCATATAAATAGATGCCAATTATTTTGTCGGTAAAGCCGACTAATGTACCCTAGTTATTTGTTCCGAAATTGGCCTGTTTTTCACAAATGTTTTCGGCAAGGACTTTTTTCTACTCGCGCTCCGCGCAGGATAGGTTTTCATGACACATGCCATTTGACTTTGCACAATACAGTGCAAAATCCACCAAACCAATATAATTTTTTACTTGGTAACACTGTTGCTAATTGAATTTGCACGATCCTGCAATGCAATATCCACGATATACCATTATATTTTTTTACTTGGTTAACACTGGTTTCCACGAAGACGTCGTGACGTCCAACTTGTACAAGGCCCTAAATAAAATTTGGTTACATTGGAATTTGAACTTTGTCACGCCAGCATTGAGTTTCTAGTTCCAAAACATGACTATATCTAAGATTATGAATTCAAGCTTAGCGTATAGTATAGGCAAAATAAACAGATATTTTACCTACTGAAGAATTTCATTGAAAATAAAGGGAGTGGACAATGGTCATACTTCGTTTAAATATTTTAATTGAAAAACCATTCGAGGTACCTATTTGTGCTGTGAGACCTTGCTTCTTGCCAAATTTCATGATTCTAGGTCAACGGGATGTATCATATGGATTTTAATTTATTTGCGAATGTTTATTTTCTTATTTTATTGACATTTTTGGTCAATTGATTTCATTTTCTCAAAGTAAAAAAGCGGAAGGTAAGTGATGCGATTATAATTATACACTTTTATATCATCAAAAAAGCAATTTTATCGAAATTGTTTTCACTATAATGTAGGTAGTATCATGAGTATGTAGTATTATAGTACTTTGATGGAAGTGCTTTGCTTTTTAGAGTTCGGTAACTCAAAAGAAAAAATCGAAACCCTTATGGGATCACTTTGTTATCCATCTATCTGACCGCTTACCTCAGGAATGCGTGGGGGTATCAAGTTGAAATTGATATCAAATACTTAGATAAACAGTCCTTTGGAGCTGTAAAAAAAAAACGAGCTTCTAAGACGTTGACTTTGTATCTTGGCATAAATTGCCATTCATTTCGCATATCTTGACACTCGCAAATAAATTAAAACCCATAAGATACATGTCGTTGACCTAGAATCATGAAATTTGACAAGAAGCAAGGTACAGGAATAGGTACAGGAAAGTATCTGAAAATTGTTCAATTGTAGTTATGTTACATAATGCTTTGGTATCCAAGAAGAGCGGTGCCCGTCACATAACGGCTGCAGGGACGGTCGTCATGAAAATGATAGCACCGGGGTTTGATTTTACGGTGTCAAAAAACTCCCTCTAGACAAACACACCAACATACTTTCGTTAATGACGTTTCAGTGACGTCATTCGACAGTAAATTGCCGATGTTAATTGGCGGCCACCGCAGCCTTAGGTAACCCTAGCTTTACAGGACATGGGGTTAAGGCTCCCACAAACAGGCGCGACGCGACAGCGCGACGCGTCTCTAGTAAAACGATTTCTATAAAAAAAACATGGAAATTATTCTACAATATTCGCGTCGCGGTATCGCATCGCGCCTGTTTGCTTGTGCCTTTATGGTAACCTAGCTACTATCAAACGCAGTACCTATAAACACCAGTACAAAACGGATCGAGTAGCTTTCCCTAATTACTATTAACAAAACAACAAGAAACAAGAGCACATAGTTCGATCGAGCCCGTATACAACTTGACCAAGTGAAGCTTGCTAGTCTAGCTAACGGGAAGGCTTGTACTTACTAATTCTCGTACACTTAGGGTTTACAAACTTAATAATATTATGTTAAACAATTTAATTTATTTGAAAACTAGCTGTTGCCTGCGACTTTGTCTGCGATCCAGGATGAAAAGTAGCTTATGTCCTTACCCAGGTCTATCTGTGTGCCAAATTTCGTTCAAATCCGTTCGACCGTTTTGGCGTGAAAGCGTAACAAAGAAACAAAATTACTTTCGCATTTAAAATATTAGTTAGGATTACTATGGTATTATTATCTCAAGACAATACAGAAGAAGCACTTTTTTCCTTCCATAACAATATTTTTAATAATGTCAATGGCTTAATAGCCAAGAACCTCGACCAACACCTGAGGAGGCTCTCGTTGGGCAGCTGGATCAAGGGTTTGATTCAGAAGGCGGTACTTCTAGACACGGCCCGCATTGTTAGGAGGTTCCTCTCTCTGGAGCCCTGACCGCCGGTAGCTTGGACCCTGTTCCCGATACCGGTGGGCCACCATTTTTTATATTTTAAAATGTTTTTATATTTTTTTATATTTTAATATTTAAAAATATAATTTATATGTACATAGTAAAATAAAGGAAATTTTTAATAACTTAAAAAATATCAGAACGAAATATCGTAAGTCAGCATAAATGACACTGAAAAGACACATTTTGTACATTATGTGGCTTTAACCCGCAACATAATGCTTCAAAGCGACTAGCAATCAATGTAAAACCAGGGAAATTATTTGTTAACAAAATTAATAATTCAAATCTCATATTATTATCATTCTTCGACATTTGTATGAAATGGCTGTAAAATAGCAAAAAAACGTGTAAATTTACCATACCGTACCTATATTGCCTGTACCTGTGTCTTTACTATTTAATAATAATTTGTAGCGCAACCCCTGGAGTCAATAACCTGCATAATGATCCTATGCAATATATTTGTGACACAATATAAACAATCGAACAAAATCTCTTTTAAAATCCTCTCTTTAAACTCATGCAAACAATTGATATTTATAGAACAATAAATACAAAATTACTGACCGAACTTCTTAACTCGAGGCCACAAAACACGGGGTTAAAGGCATGACAATAAAGAATCATTCCTAATCTCGACGTCAGTTTTTAACAATTCATCTTGAGTGGAGCGACGTTGAAGTGGCTGGATTTCAAAAGTCATTTTTCAACCGTTATGACGTAATCGCTTATAAACTTTTAGCTTTTTTATTTGGAGAGTAGGGAATTTTTAATATTCAACGTTTTATAAGCTTATCCGGGAGAGGTGGAGACCGCTGGTTGTTCCAAGACTTTTTTATTAGGTGTATCAGGTATATTAATTAAATAAAACGGAATAGGGTAGAAATTAACTTCATCTATGCAAATGAAAATGAAATGCTTTTCATTGGTAAGCGCATCATTTGAGAACGGCTGAACCGATTTGGCAATTTTTTGTTTTAAAATGTTCGTATTCGTCTGATTTCAGTTTTCGGAGAAAAGTAAATTTAAAAAATTCTCGGAAGAAATTCGAATTCGGCAAAATTGATCGTCCTTTTTTCTATGGGATTTTTGTATGAACTTTTGGACAAGAAAACGCCTGTCGGGTCAGCTAGTATACAATAATATTAAAAAATAAAAATATAGGTACACCGTACACCTATAGAATATAATTTAAGATGAGATTATGACATTAACTCAAATAATATTTCGTGTTTAACATTCCTATATCCTAACTATCCTAACTTCCTAACTATCCTAACTAATCCTAACTAATATTATAAATGCGAAAGTAAGTTTGTTTGTTTGTTACTTTTTCACGCCTAAACCACTGAACCGATCATCCTGAAATTTTGCATATACGTTGTCAGGTCTACAGAAACAGACATAGGGTACCTTTTATGCCGAAAAAAAGTATTGTTCCCGAGGAAAACAACAATAACTTTCTGATGATAATAGATGGCGCCACGTGTCTTTCGAATCATAATAATAATAATAATAATAATAAGAAGATAGAAGTGACCAGAATTTGGAGGCAGGAAAAGGTCTACGTTGTACCCATTGTGGTCTCCACGACGGGTGTTATACCCAATCACCTCCACCACAGCCTTAAACTAATAGACCTGAAAGACTCAATTTATATAATACTCCAAAAAGCCGCAATTTTAAATACCTGCAGAATAGTTAGGAAGTTCATGCAAATGGAGGAAAATGAAATTACTCCTCTTATCATTAATTCTACATGATCACCACACACGCTATATTGACTTGGCTTGGGCCCGTTAATGTAGCTTAAACTAGCCAAAGAGCTAAGAAACAAAATTTGTTTACCAAAAATAATAATAATAATTTTTATTTCTTACCACAAATTACAGAGATAGTAATACATAGTCTTCAGACACAATTTCATAATTAATTTGTGGAAGACTGGTGCCTAAACTAAGTTTTTTACAAAACCTGTATGTCAGGTCACCAGGCCCCCAAATCAAAGTTGTACATTATTTTTGTTGCACTGGAGACCATCGGGTTCATATATCATATTTACATAAAAATCTCCCACATTATAATATTGCAGTAGTGCTCATTTAGCTTGGTTTATAGAAATAGTGAAAATAGGTAATTTATTAAGAATACATGCAAGAGAGGATGTATGTGAATGTATATGAAAGCGTGTGGGGTGAGTTTGTGTGATGTGGAGTGAGTGTGTGTGTGTGGTTTGGGAATGCTTGTGTATGCGTTGCAAAGGGAATTTTGTGTCATGAAATAGTTTTGAAAAGATCTTCAATTTGTGTATAATCTAATGTAATAAGCCATTCAGTTATTTTCCTTTTAAAAGCTATTTTGTTTAGGTTATGAACAGAGAGTAAATCATTTAGTCTGTTGTATAGAAAAGGGCCAAGAAAAGAAAAGAAATTTCGGGCAAATTTGGATTTTACTGATCTAGGTTGGCATATATTTCTTCTTCTTCTTCTCATGTCAGAATCTTGATCGGTATTTATAAAAGGAATAAGAGATCGTTGTTTCAAAGCAACATGGAGAACAAAAAGCTGCCGAATTGAGAGGACTTTAGCAGACCTATAAACTTCTACAGTGGGATGACGGAAAGGAAGGAATAGTGCAACTTTAAGGACTGCCCTTTGAGCCCTCTCAAGTGCTAAGAGGTTAGTTTTATACGTTCCACCCCATGAAGTAATGCAGTATGTCAGGAGGGATTGGCACAAAGCACAATAAACAGATTGTAGTTGCTTGGAGTTAAGGATTGACCGAAGATTTTTGACTACAAAGATAAATTTCCGTATTCTGCTAGTCAGACAATTTATATGTTCGGCAAAGTTTAATTTAGAATCCAAAGTGACCCCCAAATACTTAATATGGTCCACTTTCTGCAATTTGGAACAAGAACAATCACCGTTATGAGGGAATGAACAGGTGTGAGCAAGAATGGAGAATGTTTGGAGAGATGACTGCGGACTAGTCCTTAATGAAAATGCAATATATTTGGTTTTAGTGGAATTTAAGGTGAGTATGTTAGTTCTTAGCCAATCATTTACAGTATTTAACCCAACTTGTGCGTACTTGTGCACCTCTTCCCATGAGTCAGCACTGAAAAGAAGCACAGTGTCATCCGCAAAGGTAATAATACGACCATTTTGAAGACAGAGATTGCAGAGGTCGTTTATATACACCAGAAATAATGTGGGCCCCAGAATGCTACCCTGAGGAACTCCAAAAGCTACGGGAAGAGTGTCACTAAAGTGGTTATCAATTTTAACAATTTGCGTGCGGTTATTTAAGTAATCTTTGAAGAGTGACAATTGATTTTCACGTATACCGAGGTTTTCAAGCTTACGAAGCAAGATCGGGACCGACACTGTATCAAAGGCTTTAGCTAGGTCTAAAAAGATGGCTAACGACTTCTTTCGATCATCCATGTTAGAAACAATAGAGTTTGTTAATTCGTGCACTGCCATGGCTGTCGATTTCCCTGCACGAAAACCGAACTGAAACTGGGACAGCAGGTTGTTTGATTCTAGATATTTCACTAACCTGTTGTTCAATAGCCGTTCCAGAATTTTTGATAAGGCAGGCAGAATTGCAATTGGTCTATAATTATTAACACAGTGTCGGTCCCCACTCTTGTGAATCGGATGGATAAGTGCCTTTTTAAACGCAAGAGGAAAGGTACCAGTTTCTATTGCCAAGTTGCAGATATGTGTAATCGAGGGTACCAAAAGATTCTTATGAGCAATGAGAAGGTTTGAAGAAATATTGTCGCAGCCCACGGCGCAGTCGCGCTTGAGAGAGGTAATAATGGCAGCTACCTCATGCTCATCAGCGGGCAGGATAACCATGGAATGTGAAAAAGTTGGTGGGTGGGTAATAGCAGGGGGGTCATCATAGCCCTGCTGTTGGGCGGTTATTTTACCAGCCAGGGTTGAGCCAATATTGGCAAAAAAATGATTTACATTGTTTAAGCAATTAACTGGTTGATCCTGCGGGCTTATTAACTCAGTCGGTGATGTTTTGGGTCTTGATCTATTTGAAACTTTATTTATTATTTTCCAGAGGCGGCGGTTGTCCTTTCCCGCCTTTTTTACTTCTTCTCTTTCAAATTCCCTTTTAACTTTTTTCAAAATTTTGTTGCAATAATTTCGATACCTTGTGTATGTTGTCTTTAGTATTACATTGTCAGGATGTTTTTTTAATTTTTTATTTAGATTGTCTCTGTTCTTTATACATCTTAAGAGACCTGGAGTTATCCAGGGTTTAATAATTGTTTTCCGCGAGGAGACGGTAATTATTTTAGTGTTTGACTCCACTACAGTTTTAAGAATGCGAACCAGTTTGTCCGCTGCTACGTTTGCATCATTTGCCTCGAGAACTGGTTGAAAGTTTGCCCCATTTAAGTCGGAAAGTAATCCAACTGAATCTATCCGTGAGGTCTTGTGCTTCATGTGTCTAGGAAAACATTGATTCAACGAAAGGATGACAGTATAATGATCTGTGAGGGTTGTTTGAGCTATAAAAACTTTTGCGGGCAATTTTGTTTTCAGAATGACGTGATCTAGACATGTTTTTCCGTGTGTAGGGATAACGTGAGCTGGTAGCAAGCCGTGAAACGATGTCAGATCGAGGTAAGCTGAAGCATTTCGATCATGATTTGAAGTACTGATATCTAAATTTATGTCACCGGTGAGAATAATGTTTCTACAAGAAGAATAGTTTATTAATATTTCATTTAGGGATTGTAGGAAGTTTGATATATTTTTATATGATGGTGGGCGATAAATAGCTAAAACAACGGTGTCATTATTAATTTGTATTGTTAGGCAATTTGCATCATGAAAGTCAGGTTCGAGAACATTACCATGTATGCCATTTTTTATGTAAACAACTACACCCTCGTTTTGTGTTTTGTTTTTGTTAGTTGAGTAATATTTATAGCCATTTAATAACGGAAGATTTGAGGCAACCGGTAACCAGCATTCCGTGAGAATTATCAGGTCCCACGAAATTCTCGATTGTGCCAATAGGACATTAAAACCTGACATGTTGCAATTTATGCTTCTTATGTTTTGATTGATAATTTTGAGACGTTTTTCGTTATTCGGGATGAGGTCCAAGCAATCGGCCAGGTCACATATAGTGGAGTCCGCGACTGTAAGGTGGTCAATGTCATTGTTTATTAAAATAGAATTATCGAAGAGTACGGTTTAAATGACAGAGGCAGAGAATAATGTGCATAGCCGTATCAATCAGAGAGACAAGGCATGAGCGATCTCTCTCCCACCGAATCTCTCCTGAACTGACAAGAGATTTCAGTAGGCAAGCAATCGGTATTATAAGGACACTGACAAAAAAACTTTTCTTTTTAGATCTCGTATCATAGAATTCCCAAAAATGAAGTGACAAAACTGTGAAATTGTGTGTAAAATTGATGATGTGTAATTGTTTGCTTGTATACGTAAGTGTTTTATAGATAGAAAAACTTAACTGAAACATATAAAATGATAATCCAAAAAAGTTATAAAAGTACATGCAGGGCTTTAATGTTATGGAATAATGACCAGATAGTCATTTTTCAATTATTTTAGCAAAATCCATTTTAGAGTTAACAGTGATGCGTTGAGCGCCGTCCTCCTTGCGAAGGTAAACTTTACCAAATGCTGACCAACAATGTTTGTATTTATGTTGGGAGGCGAATTCTCTTGCCAGGAAGAACAACTTTCGAGCTTTTGCAGGGAGATTGTCTGATATGTAAACGGGTACCTTTGGGCCGGGGACTCGTAGATGTGTTGTATTCAACTTACAGCTTTTATTATTTTTATTAAATGTTCTTACTGATTGCAGTATCTTGGTTTTAAGTAACACTGTAGTGAAGTCAACTATGATAGTGTTATTCATAGAATTGCTTGAGTTAATCCTGTATACGTCCTTAATATCTGATTCTGCAACTGTGGTGTCTAGAGTGGTACCAACATTTGAGATCACATTTATCAGATCCAATTTTGATTCATTCTCAATTTTAGGGATGTTTTTTATTTCTACAGTGGTAATTTTCGATTGCTTTTCAAGCTGATCTACCCTGTCTTCCAGTTTCCTGATATAGTCTCGATTTTCCTTCTTTTCGACTTCGTACTGTTTCATTTTGTTTAGCATCTCATCATATTTTTTAGCAGTAAAGTCGACTGAGTCTTGAAGTTTACTGTACTGGCTTTTTACTTCCAACATCGTCGCCTCCATGTTAGAGTAGAATACCTTTTGCTCTTTTTTAAGATCTTTGATTACACCAGATAGTTCATCTTTGAAATCATTGAAATCTAGTAGATAGTCTTGGTCATCGCGTTTCCTTTTATTACGACAGGTAACGTTTGAGGCATCCATGGAGACTTCATTTAATCCCGCAGATGCACTTATGTTTGGCTCAGATTGGTGGTGGACTGGAGGTAACTGACTTAATACAGCAGGTGACTTTGGCGGTGTTCGGTTTAGCGGCATTTTTCTAAGTAGTTTAGAATTGTGATTTAAATAAAATCCAAGATACCGAAAAAATATGTTGGACGGCGGGGTTTGAACTTGCGACTCGTTACGCACGAACCGGAGTCTTGTACCGCGGCGCTAAGTTGACACTTAAGCTTGTGGTTTAAATTGGTAGCCGGTATTGTCTTGCGCGAACTATTATGGTAGGTACTCGAATGTACGTGATTAGCGTTTGAGCAGTTTCTTTTGTGTTCACTGTTGAGTCCAAAGTCCAAAATAGATAAAATGTTTGAATTTCGTGGCCGTTTTGATGTTAATTTTGATTTTTGAAGATGATGCACTTGATATTTCACAATAGTTTTTTCACAGATTGACACTGGTACACTGAAGTTTAATATTGTAGGTTTATATTTTATTATAAAGCACTTTTTTGTCGTATTATGATTTAATTATTCGGAGAGTTCTGGTAGCACGTCTGCATTACAACAGCGTCGCGGCGGGGGGGGATCATGATTGAATTATAACCCGAATTTATAGTCAAAGTCTAAATTAACGCGAGCGAAGCCGCGGGCAAAAGCTAGTATGTATATACAAAGCTTCATAGACATTTGATGTATAATTTATTGTTTTACTATATTTAGTGGTATATAAGAAATGACCTCCATCGTGGCCAAAAAATGGAACCAGTCACCAACATAATCCAAAAATTTGCTGAGGCCTATGAACACCGACTCCACCGACATGTGAACATCGAGGCAATTCAGCTGTTAGACCAAACAAATATAGTGCGAAGACTAAAACGAACAAAACCTTTTGGGTTAGTGTAGTGTAAAAAGTGTAGAAATAATAGTGACAATAACACACATACGAGTAATAACACATGAACAAAGTGTTTATATCATTATATCAGACTAAGAAAGTGGAACGGACTTGTAAAGTACAATCAACACTATTCTAAGTTTTAAAATAAATATCACGTAAAAAATTAAGTTAGATTAAAATTGCTCATTAGTCTTATAGGCTAGATTGTAATTATTTTTTAAGAACCTGGCTTTTTTTAATAAAGGATAAAAAACACGTGTGGCACTCGGGGACTGCCGCGGTAAAGCTATTGCATAGCATTTTTTATCAACTTATGCAATTATATATTTTTTTATTTATGCAGTATTTTTTTTTCTTTGATATTAATTCAAGTACAGTCGTACCATATACATGCACGTTAAGTGAACGCTCGGCCGAGCTACGAGTACATGGTAGGCGGAGTGGGGGGTGTTAGGTTTTATTTTCGTTACGGAATTTCTTGATTCGGCCGCCGCGCTCAAAGCCCGCGATAAAAGCTGTGCAATAGCTTAAAAATATAACCATAATTATTAAGCAGCGGTAGAACAATGAAATGGATTTCACACAGTAGGTATATCTATATAATTATCTTCCTAAACTTTTCCCAACTATATTGGGGTAAGCTTCTAGTTTAACCGAAGGCAGCTGGATACCAGTATTTTACATGGAGAAATTGGGTAACACGATACCCCTTGGCAAGACTGGTGGTCAGATTACGGGCTTCTTACTACCCGTAACGTAAGTCGTAGTCATTATTTTTATCTTAATTATGTCTTGTAGTCTTTCTAATTCCGATATAGCTTTGTAAGAATTTCTGTAAACAAAGTTCTTGTTGTTCTGAATACAGTTCTAATGGCAGTTATAATCTTATTATTAGAATTTATGTATTTTTAATATTGTGAATGTGAAGACTACGAGTATGTGGGTCATTGTAGCATTTTTTTTTCCTTCTCTGTTAGTTTTAATCATGGTCTGGCAGTTAGAGCAATTTTTGTGGCCTACCCAAATGTCCTTTCTTTGATATTGTTCGTCGAATCGTTGAGCTCCTTAAGTTCTGAGTTGAGCTGCACGATTACTGACATATGCGTGCACTGACTGGGCAGGTCCACTCAATCTGTGTGGTTTTTCCTCAAAAGACCATTTCAGACACAAATCTACATGGTCTTCACATGATCTGACCAAAATTATGTCTGGACTTTAAAAGAGACTGTGACCTCTGAGTTTGTTTCGGCCTTTCTTCTCAGAGTAGTCAGATAGGAAACATCGACCTCATCTAGTTTTTAAAATATGATTGACGTGTAAAAGTGTTTGTACAAACCTACTTACAGAAATAAAATCATTTATCATTTATAAACCTTTGTTCTTTGTTAAACTATCTTCATCGTTATTATTATTTGTTTAAAAACTATTTTAAACTAGCTTCACAATATATTAAAATAACAGATACATTTTTAAAAAACCTTCCCGTGTACTGCCTTCGTAGTTTTGGTCTCAGCAGCCAAAATATGAAGAGAGTCAGACTGGTAACGCGGGAGTAAGCGACGACGTACAGTTTTCCGTGTGAGAAGCAGCTCGTCGTGAAGTCGACAGCCGCAGCCTTCAGTAGTAATTTCCCATTGCTTGCGCGGTTTTTCGTTTCTAGTGAATTAATGAACGCCTGCGTTCCTGTATTTATTACCTAATGGTACAACACTTGCACTGACTGATGCTTTCTTACAGATTATTGCTGACGAACAGTTATCACTAAAATAATATAACAGTAGATTGTAAACACACGGGATTTCTCATTAACAGTCACCTAACCATTGATATTTATTTTTATTCTAACCAAAGATGACAGAAGAAGCCTAAACTTTATGGTTTTCTGTTTAGGTTTTACGAACTATCATAGGTAACAAATTGTAAAAAAGGAAGCACAAAAATATCAATTGTTGGGAATCGAACATAGATTTACAAAGCAATCGTCGAACCGCTAATCTATTTGCTTTGTTGAAAGTTGACTTAAAAAGCCGTTCTTATATTACGTCCTGATTGACTGCTCAGCTCCACAAAGGTAAATCGTGATGGTAATCATTCCAAAGGTCTTATACAATTTGCGGTAAACTATAATAATACGAAATAATTGCAATATTACTCATCTCTTATACCAAATAGCGTGATAATTTATAGCCTACAGGCTGACCAGACTTATAGGGAATATCTGTGCAAAATTTGAACAAAATCTATCTGGTAGTTTTATCATGCGTGATGTTGGAACATACATTGAGATAATAGACAAACATTCTAAAAAAATATTTTCGGCACTAGAATCGTTCCCAGATATCGCGAAAATTACTTTAAAATATAAATATTCAATGTACAGTTTTCACTTCGCTACGATTTTATTATATACATTTAGATAATTTCAGTTCTTCCTTTTTCATCTTGTCATGGTCGATCTAAAACACTGATTGAGTGATAAACTAAAGACTAACTGATAATTGCTCTTGTATCACTCAATCAATCTTATAACAGTTTTTCACCAAATGACAATGTTTAATCTTTAACATCTTTTCGTCACACATTCATCGTGTTTCATTAACTTTCGAAGTAATCATAATAACTAAGATTTATTTTACAATATAATTCACTATTATTAAACTTAGCTTTCTAACTCCACAACTAAATACACGAAAAGTAATTCATAAGTTTTGTTTTAAAAGGATGTTATTCTAAATGGATAAAGTTTTAAGTGGGTCGCAGGAATATAAGAGAGCTGGTATGAGGTTAATACTAAGATTAACTGCGCGACGTGATAATACGTTACTTTCATCCTAGAAGCTATAATTTATCAGCACCACAGCGGATTTATTATCACAATATACGTTAATACGGCAATTGTGGAAGTTGTCTGCAATAAATTTTGTTTCTAAGCCATAAAACTTTGCCTTTTTGCATTCCCACACTAGAATCTGGAGCAGTGGATGCTATTACAAATACAAATCACATGCACAACCCTCTACGACTCGGAACAACTTTGAGAATTTCATAGAACTAAAATGCTATCGTGATATTTCTGTGAGAGAACTTCAAGGCGGATAAATATCTGTCTTTGTATTTTCTCGAGATAAAATAGAACTAGTATTATTTGAAGAGGGCACTTCACTACTTACTATGTTCATATTCTGGCTTTTCTTATAATGAATAGGTAAGTTTCATACCATACAAATACTGATTCTGAAAATCAGAAAACGACCTCCTTTTATCTCGTTCAAATGAAAGTATCGCCACATTTTTCCTTTCATCTTCTATTACCCTCATTCAGTATCTGCGGAAATATTTATTTCACTTGATTATATTTCTATAGATCTTTGAGAGTTGGCAAAAATACTCAAGAGTCATCGTTACTAATGAAAATTACAGCGATTCGTATTGAAGGTAAAGTGCAAACGCTATCAAATGAGTCGGAACGGGAGCGGCACGGTGCCGATAATTCAGCTTGAGTTCTCTCTGACTCAACGAAATTCATTCTCACAACGCAATCTGATTTAGGTCATAGATATCTACTACTGTTATTAAATAAAATTTATGCTTTTGAAATGCTTTCTACTTTGGTGTTCCAATTTATGTCTGTCGGCGGTGTTAAAGTGTGTAATTTGGGAAGTATTCCAATTTTATTTTATAGCGCTGATTCTCGGGTACCGAAAGACATGGTAAGACCCCGTAACAGAATCTATTTAAGGCAGAAATACAAGGTGATTCTATTTAAACATTATTGATTTAATGTTTTCTCCTTGTAATTTCTAATTACATTTCATTAAAAATGAAAATAACTCTTCATTACAATTTTCAGGAATCAAATTACTTTCCCCCCACAATTTCTGAGAGCCTCGACGAGATTCTTAAAGGAAACGATTGTAGGTTTTAGCAAGTTTCCTTCCATCGCAACTAATTTCTAGAATTTCAATACCGTAACACAATAAACTAAGACGGGTACCTACAAAATCACTTCAACGTAATTAAGGAGCGTACTACAGATAATTTGTTTAGCTCCAAAGCCGGTGGATTATATCCATTTGATATTATGGAAATGAGCTCAATCTGAACGTGCCTCAAGAAACTTCATGCCTTACACACGGTAACTCCTAAATATGTTAACGATGTCATATATACATACATGAATGTGAATCTTGGATAAGTTGCTGCTACTTTTGCTTGTATGAATGATATTTCTCATTTTGATGCGCGTCTAGCAGTGAGATGGCTTGAGTCTCTCAAATAAAAGATAACGTGGAAATAGTCATGTTTTGAGAATATTTTATGGAAGTAAATCTTTTATAATTATGAAGAGTTTTTCTTTTAAGTCTCTTTTTAGACATGGGTAAAACTACAGTCCGTTAGGTAATTAGGGTGTATTTTAAGCAATGAGCCAAATTGCAGGTTTAAGGCTCATACACACTGGCGCGACGCGACGCCCGACACAAAGGCACCGCGTGTCACGCGACGAGCGGCTTCATTGTATAGCGCTGTCGTGTCGCACCTGTCTGTGGGAGCCTTTATGACCGTGCTGCAGTTTTTGTACACATTAAAAAAAATGGATAGGTAAGCAGCAGTGATGAGCATGTGTTTTAATAATGATGAATGGCCGTATCGGCCTGCGTGTTTTTCTTTTCAAAGAGCTTGTACTATTGAACATAACCTTACGTAAATCTCACCTAAACCTTTGATAAAACAAATTGCTACACAAATATATTGACATAGTTATTATCTATGTGGGATCTTTGTTAACCAACTGATTAATATGTATCCGGATACACATAAGTCTTGCTGTATCCGTCTCCAGAGAAAGGGCTACAAAGAGCGATCATAGAGCATAGAAGGATACTATCATAATATTAGTTTATGGTGTATGTTGCACCTTGGAAGCTAATCCCCTACTCACCTTTTACGAACCGAGCAAAATGACGGTTTGATTTATTCATGGTCGAAACCTCTTAGCGTCAAAGTTTATTTTTGCATACGTTTCGTGGATATTCTCAATAGCCTTTTGATCTTGCGGAGGGAAATTTATTTCTAGCCAGATTTGATTTTAAGTTTTTCCGTGGAACAGAAAATTGGTATTTTTATTTACCTACCTATATTTCTTAGAAGCATTTATGAATTAAAAATGTAGATAAAACAAGCACTTAGTAGTTCTCGTCTTGCTAAAACCCAATGAGATTTTATACAGGTAAACGGTCTTCAAACGACGACGTAGGTAACTCGTACAAAGATTTCTTAGTAACAAAAAAATACCTTATACATAATATCTAGGTCAAATTGGATAAAATCAACTCCCAACGTGGTAGATATATCTACTCATACACACGTATACATGATTGTGATGGCAGACGATGGTGGCACACTCCCATACATTACAAAATTTTGGGTGGTTTTCAGTCTGTCCCTGCCAACGTGTACCAGTCGAAAACATAACTCAATTTCATTATTTAAAGCATACGGCATACCACTCAACAGTATTGAGTTCACAGTCAATCTGATTGGTGTGACTGCAACGAAAGTACCTATGGGCCACGTTATTCCCGGAATCCGCAAGAGAGCAATATTTTCACAGATAAGCAAGATGTGTGGAGCAATGCAGTTGAGCAAATGCGAGATGGATTTTAGATAGTTTGCTATATATTCCCACATAAACTGCCCCATACTGAGAGTTACGGGATTTGAAAAGGCTAACTTTATGGAAAATGTTTATGTGGAAGTTTAAGAGATAGTGTCGCAAAACTTAAAAATAATGCTTCAAGCAGCAATTTCGCATAACGCGTGTTTTGACAATGTTTTGATATTCAGATAAGTTGAACGATTGACTTTTAATATTGCACAAAGATTTCATTAAAAATAAAGCACCATGTTTTAAGATTAAATCTATTCATTTGAAACATGTATCCACAGTTAAATACAAGTAACATACACTCCAGCACATTAACATAGCCAAAACAATGCCCATTTCGCACGCGAAGTTCGCCCAATAAATGTTTATTAACAGGATCCGTGGTACAATTTATTACGTCTCCTTATATGGCCCCGATGTGACTAGATATTGCCTACTAGGAAACTACCAAACACAATAAGCTCATAATAAGAACGAATGCGGTGACATGCCTGAGATTATTCCTTACCACGAACGTACCGCAGTGCGCCCATAACTTCCATTAAAGTATTTAAACATAAATTCAATATAAAATCTTTAAATGAAGCTCCAGTAAGTAGCTATTATTGCGAACTTGAATGTGGATACCATAATTTTATATTTTTGCTCACTAATATTATGGGCGTCGTAAAAATGTATTCCGTTGAATTTGCTTCGTGATTACGACATTGACTGGGTTGCCAAAAGGCTGAAATATCCGTACGTAACGGGGCGCGGGAATTCGGTTTTATGTAAAATATGCTGCATATGTAAACGAGCCGTCTAACCTTCTGTTTCACATGTTTGCGAAATAAGTTCTCGTGACGTCATCTGGTTTTCAGCTACGTCGGACTTTTGATTTCATCCGACAGCTTTGGGGACGAATTGTGTACTCAATTTACTTGTTGATGTTGTGTTTTTCAAAATAAACTACAAGCATAGTATAAGCTGAAAGATAACGCAGGTTTAAGAATAATGGCACAATAACTTTCTAAAATCTATATTTATATATACTGAAATAAAATTAAGTAAGTAAGTAAAACTAAATAAAAGAGCTAACTATTAATACTATTGACTCAATTCGCAAAGAGCGTAATGACTGTAATTAATTATTTGAATACTTAAATCCCCTTTGTTACTCAGCGATACTTAATCCATTTTAAAGTCCATTAAAGACTTATTCTATAGGTACCTACTTAATTATATTATATTATATGAATACGACCAATCTTTACTGAACACACGGACACCATAACACACGCATAAAAAATCGTCACAAAATCTCTTAATTCCGCTTTCATAGACGTTTTCTTCAAATCTTATGTTTGTTATTTGCACAAATCGTTTACATTGAGATCCTGAAAGAAGACCAAATAGTTCAGAACTAGGGATGTAACGGACGCCATCTTAGCGGAGGTGTGAAAATATCGAAAATGTTCAAAGAAAAAATCGACCTATTATTTATTTTACATCAAACTTACATTAGATAAAGATAAATACAATAATATAAAGTATGCAACTACTCGACAGTCCTACGCTCATCTCACAATGCTCGAGACATATTAGTATCAAGATCTTTGTCAATTTGTCAACGAACACATCACAGTCAGGCTTAGAGTCCAAGAGAGCGTTGAGCGCGGAGAGTGTGCGAGGGACAGGAGACAGGGCTTGAGCAACGGTTCGTCTCTCAGGCACGGGGAACAATCTGTTCCTCCTATTACGGCTATAGTTTATCGGAGCAAAAAGATGGGACAGACCCATTAGTAATTAAAAAATTTAAGGAGAAAACTATATTTCTCTTCTCTTCTTAGTTTTTGTGACCTTGTCGCAGGCGAAGAGTTTTTATTGGTTCATAAGTGGCTCCTTAATTACATACATAAGTACTGAAGCTGGCGGTGGCGGTGACATGGAAACAGAACCTTGAAACTTAGAGTTATATCACCACCACATTAAAAGGACTTCGCTTAGTTGGAGTTGATTTTCTTTATTAGACCTCCGTTGCAACTCTATTTACTCCGCAACTTGCGGAGGGGGATGCAGATGCGTATTCGATTGATGCGTTTTTACATTTTACTTTATTAGTCGAGTTAAATGATCTTTTTGTAGGCACTTATTTCTATGACAAGTAAACCTATTTTTCTTTATATTTCTTGCGGAAGTTCCGCTTTTGCTGAGGCGGAGGAAAAGTACAACCCTATTCTGAACATCTAGTTCAATGCTAAGAGGATTCCGCAGTCGGAGTCTTGTATGGAGGCGCCCGCTTATTAGGTAACAAATTGTCTGTAAGCGAATTTCGAGGGAGAGAACACCGATTTTGAGGTGATCTGTGATGGTTACGGATTTTCTGAGGTATGGAAACTGTTCTTGGTTATGGTTGACAGCAGTTTTCGAGTAAAATGTGAGTTCGTATAGAATATTAATATCATGAAAGTAATAATAAATGTATCAAAAATAAAATACTCCATACTTTCTTATCTTGAAAATAAATACTTCTTCATATTATCGAACAAAGTTCATTTTATGATGTTTTTTTTATGTTTTTTACAACTTACAAGGATTTCACGAAATATCTCCGGGGTAATATATACCATGAACAGTGAGATACCTACACCCATACCTATACACCTTTTTAGCTAATCGAATCCTAGGAACCTCTACCAACACAAACTTCACCAAAATATAATTTACTTACTTATAACGAAATATCTACTGTATTTCGTTTCACTAAACTTCTCGACTACCGGTAACGACGGCAGCAAAAAAAAAAATATCTATGCAGAAATATGACTGAAAGCTTACTTACAAAAAAAGTCTGCCATGTGCGAGTCCGACTCATTAATTCAGGGTTCCGCAAAATCAGTTATTTCACAAACATGTATTATACATCCGTTTCTGAAGTAAAAGATGTTGTTAATTATTGTTTAGATCAAAAGTATCACACACTAGATTTCGACAAAAGTTGACGCTAAATAGAAAAGAAATGTAAAATGGGTTGGCCTTGGGTGATACATAATTATAGGCACAATCAATGGTTGGTCAGGTTTGGTTGTTCGGGTTTTTTCGCGTATTCTGTGAAAAATCCAACCGGCTAGCTATTACTGTTGATACAGTCCTGAGACAGGCAGATAAACAGAACAGACGGGCCGACGTCTTAGCAATAAATTATGGATCCCTTGGAACCTTTTTGGCACGGGTCCCTAAAACCAAGTAAATGCAGAAATATCAATGAAAACTTTACACAAGTTATTGAAGGAAAATAACGATGTTCGACACATAATACGCTTGTACGATTTGCTGGAGTTGCTTGGTCGGTAAACAAATGGAAGGAATCAAAGTGTGCCATATTGTAGTATCAAACTATTGTCACGAAGCTTAGACACCTGTCCCACGGCCGACGAGGAAGTTACTATCTATCAACGATTTTCTCGCTTAAGGAACTTACAAAAGCTTGTAGGTTCCGTGTCAGTAAAAGAGATACATATCTTATTACATAATATATTTATAATTGATCGCTGTTCACACCGCCGGCGAGTACTCGTTTGCCGCAGTGACAAGAGCTATCAAAGAGAGTACTCGCTAAGCGACGCGCGCTTGGCGGGCAGAAATCTCGCTGAAGACTTACACTTGGTACATACGCATACCAGCGAATAATCGCTCGTCGCCGTCGCGCACTCGCTATTCGTTGCTCGCCAACTTGTTATTAGTTGCTAGCTCTTCTCGCGTCTCGTTAGTCTTCGGCGGTGGAACAGGTCCTAAACGTCCTCATTAAGAGCTATCAAAGAGAGTACTCGCTGAAGATTTACACTTGGTACATACGCATTCCAGCAAGGAATCGCTCGTCGCCGTCGCGCACTCGCTGTTCGCTGCTCGCCAACTCGTTAGTGGTTGGGAGCTCTTCTCGCTTCTCGTTAATCGCCGGCGGTGGGACAGGTGCCATACGTCCACATTAAGCTTTGTGTTGTTTACAATGTTTGTGTTTGGTTTATTGCCGTGTATGACGACCGCGACGTGTTGGACGAACAGAGTTGTTGGGTTTTCTGATTTTATATTATAATAAAGAGAACTTATAGGGTTGAAACTGCGTGAGTTTTGCACTTTGTTGTGTTTTCAGTTGAAAATTGTGCCATTGCGAGTGCAGTGCTTCTGATCAGACTATGTTTCACTTACTGGTGTCCGAAGTGCCCGTTTACGTGCACCTTGGATGACTTAAAGAACGCCACTGATGGCGCAATCAACGTGGCCACCTACTAAGTTCAAACAATATAATAAAAACAGAGAAGACTACCATCGACACGAAAAGAAGAAGTTTAAAAATTACCAAGTATTTTTTTTTATAAATCTTATTATTTATTAGTTTTTTTCCGTGGCTTCACTCGCGTAAAGGTCGGAAATTATTCCACAGGAACGTAGGTACTACCGGGATCCATAGTATCCTATGTCCTAACCCAGGTCGAGGCCTATGCTTATGGCTCTCATCTAAATCTGATCAGCTTTCAGCAGAAAGGTAACAGACAGACAGGCAGATAATAAATTCAAATAATCTTTTTAGGTTCCGTTCCTCAAAATGAAAAATTGGAACCCGTATAGGATGACTTCGTTGTCCGTCAGGACCCTTTTTCTCAGGAACGCGTGGAGGTATCAAGTTGAAATAGATAATATCAAAAATTTTGATCTTTGTTTTTTTTTTTGGGTTGGTAATCATCAAATGACCTCTCCCGCTCTGGGCGGAGTGGAAGGGCGTGTCAGACTCTTACTGACTAAAACCCACCCGTGTTCCTTCAGTTGCCTGTGCGCCAGGGCCACGGTAACCCTTTCGAACAATCCGCAGCCCCGGCACGCATCGGTCCTATCGGACCCCGTCAATGGTGGTGACATCTCTTTGAGGCGCGCGTGGAACACGACGCGCCGTCGACCCGGGCCTGGTCCTTACCGGACGGCGAGCTGCCCATTGCTCGCCGTCCGCAAGCCCGCGCCTACGGTTGGCCGGGAGTCGGCAATCGACTCCCGACGCCCAGGGTGTCTCCTCCTGCGGCGACTAGGGGCGCGAGGGCGCAGTGATTGCCTCTCCCTCTCGCGCTCCGCCTCCTCCTTCGCGAGCATTACTGCTTCGCAGAAGGAGGTGACGGCTTCCCATTCCCTCTCGCTCCGTACCATGGCCTGAACCAGGGCCGGACGCGAGAGGTCGCCGCCGCCGATCGCCGCCACGAGGACACGGCGGTGCTCCGCCCAAGCCGGGCAAACCTCCACCGTATGCTCCACCGTGTCCTCCGGTCGATCCACGCAATGATAACACCCGGGCGTTTCCTCCCGCCTTATCCGAAACAGGAACCTCCCGAAACAGCCATGTCCGGTGAGGACCTGCGTCAGGCGGAAGGTGAGGACGCCGTGGCGCCTCTCAAGCCACTCCTCAAAGAGGGGTCTTACCGCCGCAATTGTGGCGTGCCCTGCGCTGGGTTGCGACAGTCGCACTCTCCATGTCGCCACGAGATCCCGCCGGAGCTCTGTCCGCTGTGCCGTGATTTCTCGCGGTAGCGGTCGATCCACACAATGATAACACCCGGGCGTTTGATTTTGATCTACGGTCCCTTGAAGCTGTAAAGAAAATCAAACTTCCAAGTCAACGTAATAAAAAATACGGCCATTTATGCCGCATATGTTGACACCCGCAAATAAACCGAAGCCTATATGGTATACAATGTACTTCCCGTTGATTTAGCAGCATGAAATTTGTCGAGAAGTAAGGTCTTACAGTGCAGGTAAAGAGAAAAATCGAAAAGTCGTATTCGGGCAGCCGAGCGAGCACCGCTTTGAGACGAAACCCTCAGGGCGCGAGTTTTACTCATACTTGTCCGGTTTTTTAAATAACTATAACAGATTTTTATGATTCTAAATGTCTTATTTAAAATAATAAATATTCATTTTAATATTATCACGAATTATTTATAACACCTACGAGTATTCTAGTGCCACCATTAACCACGTAATACCTAAATGTAGAAAGGATATTTTATCACTTTAAGTTGAACGTACTTTGTGTTGTGCCAATGTTGCGTTGTGCCGATTTTAATGAAATAGAGCCTAAATGTTACTTCATGATACGGACTATGACTATATTTCCAATCCCTTAAACCGCTTAAAAAGAAGTACACAAAATATTCAATGTACCCCATTGAAGGTCAGTGATGTGTTTATGTGGTATTTTTATTTATATTTTAATGTGTGTTTTTATTTTATTTAATTTTTTTTATATGGTAAAACATTTTGTGCATATGACCCTTGTTGGGCGAAATAAACGTATTTTATTTATTTGTTTATTGCGGCTGATTAAAAAAGAAACGCGGGAATACGTAAGTAATTCTTTCATTCTTACCAAAAGCATACATTTGAATTTTAATATCCCTAACTTAAGAAATGCTGGGTTTCCCATACAAACTTTCATCCCCTATACCCACCCCTTTAGGATTATTTTTGAGACAAAAAGTAGCATATTAATTATGTCCTTCCCCAGGATGTCACCTGTCTCCTTGCCAAATTTTATCGAAATCCGTTCAGTGGTTTAGGCATGAAAAGGTAACATACATACAGACAGACGGAGTTACTTTCGAATCCTAACTAATATTATAAATGCGAAAGTAAGTTTGTTTATTTGTTTGTTACGCTTTCACGCTAAAACGGCTGAACGGATTTGGATGAAATTTGGCACACAGATAGACACTGACCTTGGGTAAGGACATAGGATATATTTTATTCGGGATCGCAGACGAAGTAGCGGGAAACAGCTAGTTTATAATATTAAGTATGGATTAGTAGTACGTATCTACAAGTTATTACACACCTTGATCCCGTAATTAGCGGAAGTTACCTCAAATACTTGTGCCTAGAAAATCATAGTTTTTTGGTTAACCCATCATGGCTGTGAAGTTTTGCCAGTTAATTTAATTTGATCTTGTCTATACCTAATAGGTTCAAAAATACTAAATGCAGTATTAAATCTATTTTATAATGTTGGTGACGTCAAAAATCAAAAAAGCGTAAAGGGGTTAACATTCTACGTCAATTTTGATAGTATCAACAGGCTAGTAACTTTAAGTTCCTTCAACCGCTGAATTTAAAGAATTGCGACAAGTAAAACTCCAAAAGCTAGGTTGTGAGCTCTTGATCTAGACACGATTTGGAAATCTGAACATATTGAACATTCTTTTACTAAATTTTCTGAGATAGTGTTGACTTTTCTTTATAGTACGTACATTATGTACGTAATATTTTGCTTGTATTCCTCGAAGATATGTGACATCCACCAACCCGCACTGGGCCGGCGTGGTGGATTACAGCCCAAACCCTCTCACCGAAAGGAGGCCTGTGTCCCAGCAGTAGGATTATGCTCTGATGGGATAAACAGAGTTGTCTACTACACCTTCATTTCACCAGGCATGTAAAATTTGGCGAGTCTATTGTAAATCCAGATTTTATAGTCTTGACGAACTGAGGAATTCTTGACGAAAATCTCTATAAAACATGCTTGACCTGTAAACCAAACTCGGGTCCCCACCACTATCAGGAACAAAGTTTCTTATTACTAGAAAAAATAAGCTGTTTTTCTATACAGTACCTGTGGCTAATGAAATACACAATGTTGATGGATGGAGAAGGAGAGGAAAGAGAGGAGGAAAGGAAACTGGATGAATTGTGTGAAGAGTGATATGAAAGAGAAGGGAGTGAATTACGACCGCATAACTGTTGACACTGGAGAATGGCAGAAGAAAACGTGTTGCACAGACTCCAAGTGACATCGGACAAGGGCAGGGAGACCATGACGGCTCATAATAATCATAATTCTTTAGCCGCCTGAATAAAGTGTTAAATAGTCTTTTATCAGGCGGAAACAAGGTGCGTGCCTTTAACGGTTGGGTCATGCCGGTTTTGATGTATGCTTTCGGCATGCTCCAATGGACTTAGACGGGACTTGATGCTCTGAATAGGAAGGTCCGTACATTGCTGACGGCATATCGGATGCATCACCCACGGTCATCACCACCAGTGATGAGACTGTACATCCCGCGGAAGTGTGGGGGTCCACTACCGCGAGATATGCAGTCTCAGGGAATATTTCCTTCAAACTGACGTGGGGATGCACCGAGATGTGGTCGTAGTCGACAAGGGCCTCACCCCGCTCTCTTTGGCAAAAGAGAACTGGTGCAAACCTTCAGTATTAGATACTAACGATCGTAAGGGGGTATGGCAAGGCAAAGAGCTTCACGGACGCTTTTTCAGGGCCCCCCATGGACCTGATGTAGACTTTTTGGCGTCTGTTTCTTGGCTGTATTTCGGAAAACTCTTTGGGGAAACCGAAGGTTTTGTCTGTGCGATTATGGATAAAGTTATCATGACGAATAATTATACGAAATAAATCGTCAAGGACGGTACGGTTGACATCTGTCGGGCATGCCACCGTCACGGTGAACCAATCCGACATATAGTTTCCGGTTGTTCTCGTCTTGCTAACGGCGACTACTTGCACAGACACAATCTAATAGCTAGGATTATCCACCAGCAACTTGCTTTGCAGTACAACCTTGTGGAGTCCGAAGTACAATACTACTACAGGTATGTGCCCGACCCAGTTCTCGAAAATGGTCACACCACATTGTACTGGGATCGATCTACCATCACTGACAGGACTATTGTAGCCAATAAGCCTGATATTGTGGTGACAGATCGATGAGAGCGCCGTGCAATGATTGTTGATATCGCTGTCCCTCATGACGAGAATCTCGTGATAGCTGAGAAAGATAAAAAATCAAGTATCTTGACTTAGCACACGAGGTTGTCGACATGTGGGACATGGACTCTGCAATCATTGTACCGATAACCGTTACAGTAAATGGCCTAATAGCGGAGAGCCTCGACCGACACCTCAGGAGGCTCTCATTACGCAGCTGGGTCAAGGGCTTGATTCAGAGAGCAGTACTCCTGGACACGGCACGCATAGTGAGGAGGTTCCTCTCTCTAAAGCCCTGACCACCAGCAGCTTGGACCCTGTTTCTGATGCCGATGGGCCACAATTTTTTATATTTTTTTAAAATCTTTTTGCATGTTTTTTGTAAAAAAATATTTAAATATGTATTTAATATGTAATAAGATAAATAAACGAAATAATACTATTCCCTTTTTGAAATCTTGTTATTTTTAGGAACAGACAGCTAATGTTCTTTTAAACCTGTCACATAAAGAAAAACCTAAAGATACCCTAACAGGTAGTCATAAAACCGTGACAGAGTAGTTGTATTGTACTGAAAAAAGTAAATAATATCATTGACGCGTTAAGAAACATGAAGATATCACTTACGCACCATTACCTCGAATGTAAGACGATATTCATACACAAAAGAACGCCGATGGAGATGACTATAATTGTATACACGAGTAATAAGAGACGCGTACTTTTGGAGTTCCATAGGATCATCAGAGATCTCTTAATGTCGCTGTCAGCCTGTCTGTCACAATTATGCGTCAGGACAATTAAATATTAAACTGTGTTTAAAATTCTGTATAGGTAGTTACAAAATTAAATTAAATACATACATACATACATACATAAAATCACGCCTTCTTTCTATGGGGTAGGCGGAAACTACAGAACGCCACCCACTACGATACTTACATACTCCTTTTACATCGTTTACTGGAATTAAATGAAATAATGAGAGATTTAAACAAAATTGGCGAAATGTGGGTGTACTATATACATCTACTCACCCCTTCGGGAAATACAAGCAAGATATTATGTACATAATGGGTAAAACAGGCGTTTTTTTTTGTTTATGTTAAAAAAGATTTACTAAAGAGCAAGCAACCTTAATTAAACTCCTAGAATACGGTTCAAATGAATACAAGAAACAGTTAAGAAATTGTATACTTTACTTGTTTGTACCAAGGGATATATTATACAACTAACTTTTGCCCACGGCTTCGTTCGCGTGGATGTTGTAAAATATCCCACGGGAACGTACTACCGGGATTAAAAGTATCCTTTATGATAATACAGGTTATAAATTGTCTGTGTGCCAAATTTCATCCAAATCCGTTCAGCCGTTTTGGCACCAATCCGGAACATACATCCGGACAAACTGACAAATGGACCAAAATTCTTCGTTACTATTTTATCTATCTATATACATACGAGTAACATTCAACGTCCTGACTGATATATCAACGCACAGCCAAAACCGCTGGTCCTAGAGACATTAAATTTTGAAGGTGTGTTCTTGATCAAGAGTAAATATACATTAAGATAGGGTTTTTCGAAATTCCACCCCATAAGAGGGTTGAATTTTCTGTGAATTTTTTTAATCTCTGTGTCGATTGACTCGAAAATTGGTACATATACTCTTCAATTAAAATTATGAGACACGTGTATCACAATTTTTCCAAAAGAGATTCATTTCATCCTTCCAACAGAGTCAAATAGGATTTTTCTGAGGTAGAGGTGTATCTGTAATATGTGACATCCCGATTTTCGCGTTGGCTCGTGATATGCGACATTGATAATGCCAGTACACTTATGTCTATAAATAGATTTAATGAAACATTGTCGTCACCGGTGTCCAATCTCAACCAAGGTATCAAGATGTATCCAATATGTAACTGATATTACTTTGAACTAATATTTCCATTTATAAGTAAGTAGCGGTTGTAAGTGCTACTGCTAAGCATGAGATCCAGGGTTTGTTTCCCAGGTTGGGCAAAGTATTATTGGGTATTGCCAACAGGAATTTCTCAGTAGCAGCCCGGAGTCTGGAATTGTGCCCGGTTGATGGCAATAGGCTCGCCCCCTATTACATGGAACTTAAAACATAACTGTGGGTGTACTACAAGTGCACCTCTGCCCAACCCTTCGGGGAAGCAAAGCGCGATGCTATGTTATTTTATAAGTAAGTACATGTGAGGAGCTCGTGGCTAAGTAATATATAACAGCCACACGGATCGATCCATCACATTAATTTACGCTTGCCAGAGTTGGTCTGTGGATGGGTGACCATCTTTACATACCGAGATTCCTCCGTGCCTCGGAAAACACGTTAAGCCGTTGGTCCCGGCTGTCATTCGTAGATCTTTAAGAGTCTTTACGGGTCAACAGAGACCCTAAAGTCTGACAACCAATCTTACCAAGAGGTATCGTAATACCCAGGTACTGGGTTGTGGAGGTCAGATAGGCAGTCGCTCCATGTAAAATACTGGTATTCAACTGCATCCGGTTAGACTAGAAGCCGACCATAACATAGTTGGGAAAAGGCTAGGCAGATTGTTTGGATATGAAAATTCAAATTTATGCTTTTGGTAAGAAATAAAAATTACGTGTTTCATCGTTTGGTAAAATAGGAGACGATTTTAAAATTCACACGATAATTAAAATTTCTGTTTACTCCTTTTTTAAGATTTGTAGCGGTATCTACAATGCCACATGCGAACTACGCATCAAAGACCTGACGTCACACAAATCCTGCATCGCGCAAGCAGAGTTTACCGCGCAGTCAACATATATTATATAAGACTTCCCGACATCAATTGTCGGTCAGTTGCCCACCAGACACAACACCCATCTGGTCGGAACGTCCTACATTTTCTATGGAGGATGAGTGAACTTTTCACCCGGTTCCTCATGCCTCTAAATATTTAAGGAAGTGGAATTTAGTCAGCGTCCGTATCATGACGTAATATTTAGGTAGCGCTTATTATCTGCCTGTCTGTCTGTTACTTTTTCACGCTTTAACGGCTTGATTTGGTTGATAGATAGGTTACGGATAGGTCGTGACATAGGATACTTTTTATCCCAGTAGCACGTCCCCGTGGGGTGATTTCCGATCTCCACGCGGGCGAAGCCGCGGGCAGAAGCTAGTTATATATATAGAAGGAACCTTTCTTTACAACACATAACACGCTTTCCTGATTTCTTTATTAAATTCATATATTATTGCTCAAAAATTATATTGATATGAAAATATTCTTAATAAACCATTATTTGGTACAAAAACGTTATTACTGAACGTGCTCTCTAATTCAATATCATACAATTGGAGAATTCGTTTTGAATAATACGCCATGTATTTACGTTAATTGTCAGATTCGAATATAATTTTAACAATTATCGTGAATAACACACGATTAAAGACCATCCATTTGGTATTCATTGGTCTAATTGACAGTTTGTCATATTATTTTTGGGTTTTTCAGGTTTTTCAGGTTTTTCATTCTATCGAATCATTTGATTGTCTATTTGTCCGTCTGCGGCATTGAGGCTCAAAAATGGATGTAGCCATTCAATAATTTTAGTTGGTATTTTTTTTAAATGTGGGAGCTTGTGAAATGACTGAGCTAAGAGTACTTAATAATCTACAAGTTTAATTTAAATTAGATAGAAAAACTCCGCAGACGTAATGGGTATCGATTTTTAAACATGGTAAATAAAAAAAGAAACAAATTTGACGATTGTTTCGGTGGGGTCTTTGACCGCAGTTAGTTAGTGTAAGTAGCCACTTGAAATATCAGAAAATAAAGTCAGTTTCTTGTGTGTAAACTTCATAGACGTGATGATTATCTGTACCTAAGTACGATAAAACAAAAGAAAACAGATTTTCTCAACTCATACTTCAAGTAAAAACTCTACCAGCGGTCGTTAACCCTAAAAAAAACATCAAATCTATTTTTTATTAATTTCATCATGTTTAAATAATGATACCCATCGCGTCTGCACAATTTCGCTAATATAATTTGACCCTGTATATTGACACATTGACATTTTATAAAATTTAAACGATGTTCATTGGTAAGCGTATAACTCAGTTAGTATGATTTTTTATGTTTATACAAGATCAATCAATACCAAATCTATAAAACTCATAAATAAAGCAGTCTCTTTCATTCAACAATCGAACTTGATTTCGGAGATTTACAAACAGCATCCTAATTGCGTTATACACTTTTTCAATGACAATCTAAATCATTTTGAAGGATATTGCTAATCCATTGCTTCACATGTTAGACAAATTTGAATGCTCAGCAAAGTAAATAACGCAATGAATGTTGTTAAACTGTCAAAATGAAAGCCTGCTACTTATGGTGTGTTACGCAATTACCCGAGATATTCAATTAAACTAGCAACAAACTTGACAAATTAAATTAAACTAGGTACCTGCGATATGGTAATTGGCAGAAAAACTATAAAAGTCCAACAAGATTTTCAAGTGCCTACCGCTGAAGCTAATTAAATCTGATCATTTTACAGTCTGTTTTACGGAGATTCAGAGCAGGTTGATGCTATAAATGGATTCTAGGTATATTTTACCAGGTCAAGTGGAACTCAGGAACTAACCTACCCAGTTAGAATGTATAGTCCTCCAGACTGTACTTCGGCAGTTAAGAATCGGCGGCGGATCGGGCGAATTAGAATGTATTTACATCTCGTAATAATATTTAGTTTATAAAGTAGTAGTTTTAATTCCAGTTGGTTTTAAGTATTATGATTAGTATGACACAAGCAAATGCCTCGTTGGTCTCACGGTCTGCTGAGTATGAGGGTTCGATTCCTGGGTCGGGCAGTGTTATCAGGTTTTTTCATCTGGAATTTCTCAGTAGCAGTCCGGAGCCTGGATTTGTGCCCGGTTGATGGCAAAAGGCTCGCCCCCTATTAGATGGGACTTAAACATAACTGGCGAAATGAGGATAAACGATTGGTACACCCCTGCCTAACTCTTCGAAGATTACAGGCGTAATGTTATGTTATGATACAAACAATTTTAAAATCCGTGAAAAATCATTAAGACGTTGGGACTGCATTATGACACGGAATTCGAGATGGACAGGAAACTGGGCAAGGAAAAAGGACACCTTGGCCAGGAGAAGTGATGATAGGATCTGTCATGATGATGATGATGATGGAGTAAGGTACTGACGAAGACGTCCGTTATGTGGCGACGGCAAGATTCCAAGGCCGACAAAATTGTGAAAAAACCATTGGTCAACGAGTGGTTGTTTATCACGATTTGGGGAACCAGACTAATCATATTTCCATTTTAATTTTCAATAAAATTCAAAAGCCCGAAACGCTGACAAACAATAGCCCCACGTACAAAGTTACGTTTATCGTTCCAATTGATTGAAAATACCTACCTAGTGTAAAATATTAGTTTTAGATACGTGTCAGTCAGAAAATGGATTGTCGCGGCCCGCAGTGATTGATATGCGGCCCACACGATGACACACAATTTATCTTGTGAAATTTTTGCAACAAAACCTTTGGGTAATGCAGTGACGATTACGTGCAATTTTTTTAGCTTTTGACGCTATTTTCTGGTTCAGGTGGCGATAAAAGAAGTTTTTATTGAATAAAAATCAAATATCACAGTATTTAAAATGTTTTCTACTGATCAATTTGCCTAGCTTTTTCCCAACTACATTGGGATGGGCTTCCAGTTTAACCGGATGCATCTGAATACCAGTATTTAACATGGAGCGACTGCCTATCTGACCTTCACAACCCAGTTGGGTAGCACAATACCCCTTTGCAATACTGGTTGTCAGACTTTCGGGTTTCTAACTGGTGACTACCCGTACCCGTATCTACAAATGACAGCCAACGGCTTAACGTGCTTTCCGAGGCACGGAGGTCTCGGTATGTAAAGATGGTCACCCACCCACAGACCAACCCTGGCAAGCGTAACTTAATGTGATGGATCGACCCGTGTGGCTGTTATGTATTACTCATAATAATAATAAGTATGTAAATAAATAAATGAAATAATAATAATAATAACCCCACCGCTGTATCTTTACGTTGACGTCATGGTGGGGCTTGTGCGCTCCTGAAGTCTAGGTCTGTACTGGTAGAGTTTACTTTGCCGAAACAGGTCTAGGGTGAGGAGCCAGACCAAGAGAGATACAGAAACCCGCAGGGCAGCATGTGGCGAGCTGTTGGGCAGTAGCGACCCCACGGACCCTGTCTCCCGGGAGAAGTCTTGTTCCTCACCTCTGGCTTGCCTTTATTGGCCGGCTGGAGTGAACAATAACGAGGAACCGAGCTCCCACCTCTTCCTTGCCTTTATTGGCTGGCTTGAGTGGAGATTCGCAAGAGCAAACGTGCTCGGAGGAAGGAAGTATTTCAGTAAGTGCTGGTAGGGATCTTGACCATCTTCCGGGCTCTGGGATTATTCTGATAGCCGTGGAATACCTCTCCAGTCCTCAAGCACCTCAGGAAGTGTTGCCTCCTCGTCGCTACGTCACTATGTGCTAGCGACGGTTTCCGGGGGCCCATCATTGAGTGTGCATGTCACCCCCTGCCATTTTATCCGTGTATTTTATATATAAAACATTGGTCAGGCAGGGGCCATAGCCGTTCCATAGTTCTTGGTAACCAGTCCATCTTAGCCACAGAAACCCATAGTTCAATAATTATTTTTGTTTCCATATCCTGCAATAGTCCAACACCAACCGGGGATTGTCCTTGGGTGCACTTGCACAGTGCATACAGGGATAATCGTCAGTTGGTGCCTCATTCCATTTAAAATTGTCTGAGGGGCCTCTGCGAGTTGTCTTCGGCCCCTCGTACGCTTTCCAAAGGACCGGGATCTCATGACTTCGAGCTATGGAAACATATAAAAATAATAATAATAATAATACCATTTATTTCAGGCGACACAGGCCCATAGAAAAATACCTTAAGAGGGCGCAGCAAGACAGAACAAAATCAAGTTTCACCCGCGCCTCTTTGCCTACCCCTCTCATCAAACACGACAAAAACAAAACACAATCCCTTCCCGCCAGCAGAAACAGACTGACCTCGGCAATCGTTGCTTAACCTTGATGATCGACCAGATCCGACCCTTGAAGATCAAGCCCCACATTTTGACCATTCATCAACCTATGAAACTAAATTAATACCTAAGTAATTCACCCGTACCTATGACAGTAACGGAACTAGACATTATTACTATATATTTATTGACACTCCTTCAACCAAAATAAAGTTCACGACTTTAACAACACTTCTTATGAGCAACCGAAATCGCCAGACTAACCTGTACTTCTCCTTAAATAAAATGAGCAATTAAGCATCATTAATCTTCTTAAACTCTGCAGCTATTTTCAAATCAAAAGGATTTCAAGGATAGCAACAAAAGCCACAATTTTTTCTTTCATAAAGCATAAAATAAAAAGGCAATTTTTATAACAAGAAACTGAAATGGCACTCAGTGCATGGTAGAAGTGAAGAGCGCAAATATACGAATAAATTTTGAGACTCAGAAACGGTAACTGTAGGATTATTCCTCTTGGAGCCGTTAAAATTGTATCAATCTATTTTGTTTAAAAATCCATCTATTTTACCTAATCTGCCTAGCAACTAACAATTCGCTATTCGCGGTATCGTGCTTCCCAACTATGTTAGGGTCGGCTTTCAGTCTAACCGAATGCACCTGAATACCAGTATTTTACATGGGGCGACTGTCAATCTGACCTCCATAACCCAGTTACTGGGTAATACGATACCCCATAGTACGAGTAAGACTGGTTGTTAGACTTTTGGGCTTCTGACGACCCCTACGACACCCGACGACTTTCAAAGATCGACGAATGAAAGCCGGGACCAACGACAACATGGTTTTCGAGTCACGGAAGCGTCTCGACTTGTAATGGACGATTACCTATCTACGAACCGACCGCGGCAAGCGTAGCTTAAAGTTCGATCAACCCGCACGACTGTTATCAATTAACTCCCTCCTAACCCGTCTTATATTTTTACCTAGTCATTTCAAAATATGAAATTTAATATAATCAGTTCTAATATAAAATATGACAGTAAGTTGATGAACAATGAATTCGAATTGCTCCGAAATCTCTGCAATGCAATCCATCAAAAAGCTTTTGGTAATCGGATTGACAAAATCTATCCAATTTATTTTCATTTGATATAAAAAATTAAAATAGATCGCTCAACTATAGATAGCATTTTTACGATCCTTCATTTTTCTCCATCATTTCACAAAGTGAAAGGGCGAAATTTTTCGTCGAACTAAAAAATCTGGTACTTAAGTTATAGCGAGGTCGGGTACCGTGACAATATTTTTAAGGTTAGGGAGGGTGCGGGTTGCAAGTGGAATAATACAACCGTAAAGTGTCCCCTTACAAACATTCCAAGAATCTCATTTAAAGTTCAGCATACTCCAAAAGTCAGAGTCAAGAGTATTATGTGCACGTTCACATACTAACTTTTGCTCTTCACATAATGCAAACGGCTTTAGTGCCTACATTAAGGCCTTACTGCCTTAGTATTGCACATTTATACCCTTAGTTTGGGTGAATTAGGCGGTATTGCTTACATGCCTTTTTGTTCAGTAACTGCAGAAAGTGGGGATTAAGTGACCAAGGTTTCTAGTTTAATGAATAAATTATCTAATGTTCTCACTTAAAGTTGATATTCAGCAGTGATTGTTATGTATATAATACTGGCTTCTGCTCGCGGCTTCGCCCGCGTGGGTGTCGGAAATTATCCTACGGGAACGTGCTACATGGACAAAAAGTAGCGTATGTCCTTTCCCAGGATGACATCTATCTCCTAGCCAAACATTATCGAAATCCGTGTGGTGGTTTAGGCGTGTAAAGGTAACATACAGGCAGAGTTACTTTCGAATTTATAATATTAGTATGGATTAAGTTGCACTTGTCTATCTCGCCCCTTCCCATGGTGAATCTTCCCATGGTGTCAGGCCAATAAGCATACGAATAAAATATTTTTTTTGCAGTTTAATGGTATCTAGATAGATAGATAGATAAGTTAGTGATTTATTTCTCACCACAATATACAAGTTCTTTTCAAATTATTAAGAACAATACATAATAGTTTTAATTATACTGTGGGAGACTGGTGCCTAATCCAGGTCTATATTTCAGGACACCAGGTCTCCACCCTTTCAGAAGCAGTACATTTATATCGAATTATGCACTCGTACAAAAATGCGGTAAGTTAAAAAGACAGAAAAATAAAGTTTAAAATTAAAATTAGGTAAGTAAGAGAACCAAAAAGTCCCACTGAAAGGCAAAATAAAGCTCACTCCTTCCGGGTCACCACTTTTATAACCTTGGTGTAACCTTTCGTGGTCCACTTGGAAGTCCCTGAACCGTCTCCGGACACAAGTGGGAAGATGTAACTCCAACCTGGTAAAGTGGGGCTACCTCGATGGAACGGCAGCTGGATGTGGATGTGGAGCTATGTCGCAAACTATTCTCCGTCATCTATCTTGCCCTCCCTCTGTGTCCTAAACTTGCAGTCAAAGTGACCTCTGCGCTGCCACCGATGACGCCGCGGAAGTGGCGAAGTTTTGGGCCAACAAAATATGAGAAAAGTCGTGCCAGCGACACGAAGAAGAAGAAGACCACTTCTATACATAGATGTTGTAAAATAAACTGTACCTTTTACGAAAAAAATACTCTAATACTGTCATTTTATTTAATGAATCTAAATATATTACAATACACAAGCCTTTTGGGCACTTATCTCACTGACAGCGATGCGGACGAATTTTTTGAAGCCGTATGAGCTCTTCCCCTCTTTTTTATTAGGTAAAATTGTGTTTTTTCTTCTCATAAGGTAAAATCTTAAAATAATTACTCTAATGACAGTGACCTTAAACAATAATCCGGATTTAATTTTTTTTTTAATATAATAAGTAGGTAAGTACCTCTTATAACAAGCCAAAATCTTAAAATAATTACTCTAATGACAGTGACCTTAAACAGTAATGCGGATATCATTTTTTTTTAATATAAAACGTAGGTAAGTGCCTCTTATAACAAGCCAGAAAAAAACTTTATTTCCCACCATTTAATATTCCTGCAAAACATTATAATAACTACAATTTCTTTTATAATTTTTCCTATTCAATGGTGTGGTAATGTCATAACCTTCTATTCTAATAATATTATCATTTATCAAACATTATTTATTAGTAGGTACCTATTGACCATAGCCCTTCGTTTACCTTCTACGGATGTAAAGGTTTTCTGCAAAAGAGAACCTTAATATCATGCAGGCTGGTAAAAAAAAATATCTGAATGTATTCGATCACTCAAGCGAATCTAGAATTAGTTTCGTGTTTTAAGTTTCGTTAGGTGATAGGCGCGTAAAAGTGCACACGTCCTCTTGAAATAAATAGTAAAAATATCAGTAAATATTGCTTCTTATTTATTATATAACGCCTACCCCATAAGATTTCGGTTACTCCTTATAAAAAGCCAAAAAAACCTCATTTCATACCAAATAATACATTTTAAAAATAACAATTTCTTTAATAATTTTTCAGGTATAATGGTGTGTTAAGGTCATAACCTTCTTTCTATTAATTATAATTAATTCGACATTGGAAAGGTAAAATGGCTAAAGCGCCATTTTGGTCTATATTGAGTTTGAAATGGATTTTTTCTAATTTTAGTCTACGTTTCACGTTGATTTGAGTACTTTTTTGGCACTTCAGCATCACAAATTTTCTAGCTCTTTCATTTTATCGTGGTTTAAAGCGGCGTTATTTTGATGTTTCTGAACTTCATGTCGCTTATGTGATTGATACTCACTGTACATTCATGTTAGACAATGCTTTAGCATTTTCGCGTTCCTCTATTCGATGTATATTTATGTATATTTTATATATGTACCTTTTAAGTAGTTTTACCTGAACTACATCATTAATTGTGTGGCGGTTTAGCAAATATCTTTTCTGTTTTATCTCTCATCTCTCTCTCAAAAGTCTTTTCTCTTTGGCGCTTTAGCAAAAGTGCTCGTAAATATTTTCGTTTGTAATAGTTAGGTTGATTAGCAATTTCTTATGTCTTTTGTTTGTAAATAAATCTAGAAATTAAGTAGATTATGGCTTTGACCACGATGACTGATAAGATAAGAATGCCCAGAAACAGATCTTAAAATAATCAGAAACTAAAGAACATGCTAGTAGGTATATTTGTAAATAAATCTCACACCTACTTAGACGTAGGTACTTCTTTCAACTGAGCAGATTTTTTATACGCGTGTGTAGATAGTTCTACTATAATATTCAAATAATTACCAATAAAGTGATTTGATGATGGAGTTTGAAGCTGTTTCATGGAAATATACAACGCATAGCTCGTAGCTAAATTACCTACACGCATTTAGACAGTTTGTGTTTAAAATGCAAAGTAATTAAAATGCTGTAATTAAAATTAAAATGAAAATGTGTTCCTAAAATATTTTTGTAAGGACTATTTTGTTAAATTGTAGCACGATGTTATTGTGTGTTGTTGACATACAGTTGATTACAAGTTGGCTAGTAAAAACATTTTTCCTTTACTATTAATTAATTAGCCTTCCCTCTAATATTCAAGATCTAATAGTAGTACAGATTAAGGTTACAGATTGATGCTAACGCCTCATAAACTAAATAATTTTATCGACAAAAACTATACGTTAGCCACAATCAAAATTTTAAATATACACCTTTTAAAAGTTATGCCTCATTTCCATGATACATCCATGAATGTATTAACTCTTCAGCTAGTTTTAGTTCCGCTTTATTTCAAATGAATTAGTTAGATTTTTTTTTACTGTATGGTTATTATTAAGTGCATCAGCAAATCTCCGATTTCTGAAAGAATTGTAATTCTGACAGCAAGCGTATTTCATTTGATGTAATACGCGAGTTTTCTGGACATAAGCATTTTTTGCTTGCTGTAACTGTTTTAATTTCGATTATTTTTAGCTAAAGCGACACTTATCTCGTAAAATAAAGGTTTTAGAAATCATCTATGATTCATATCATTGGAAAGAACTACGACTTATGAGAATATAAGTTACGCAGAAATCCATTAGAAAACTTTATATCAATGGTATGATACTTTTTCGTACAAAAAACCTTTGAAATTAATTTTTGAGATTTCAGGTTTTGGCGCTTTAGCCATTTTACCTTTCCACTGTCATTATCATTTATCAAAAATTATTAAATTTATTGCTACCTATTGAGCATAGTCCTTCGTTTACCCTTTATGAATTTTAGAATAAGGCCTAAACCAATTCCAGTCTAGACGGTTTTCTGTCCACATATCAATCTAAATTAGTTACTTGGAGCTCACATTGTGTTTACCGTGTGAGGTTTCTTGTCCACTATCAAATTATTTGTGAAACCCGAATTGTTGTAGACCCGTACCAAATCATACCTATGTTTACAATGACCTACGTTAATTTGGTATTAAAAAAGTTGTTCTAGGAATATATTTGTAGTAAATATTTATACATAATTATTTTATTACTAGCGAACCACCCCTGCTTCACACGGCTAAGGTTTAAATCGCAACTTTTCATTTGCCAATACTTGCCTTAGCCTAGAATGTTGTACCTATACCTATCTAACAGTACAACTGTTTTCTTAATGTCCCTCGGCAATCATCGCATTTCCGAATACAAACGAACGCTAATTTCCATGTCCATCAATTATTAGATTTATAGTGTCTAATAATTTGAATTCAGAACTAAGTACTTTATTATTGTTTCGTTTTGACGGAAATTAAAACAAAACAACAATAAAGTACTTAGCTCTGAATATATTGGTTCTTAGTTCTAGGTAATTTCTCGATTGTATTTATGATCTAAAAAACCATATTTCATGCTATTCAAAATTATTATTTTATTATATTCGGTTATTCTATAATATCTTACCAGCGTAAAAATAATGATCTATTAAAATAAAATACACAATCAATGCAACGAAGAATAAAACCACACGATCACCATTATAAAAACTGAAATAGTGTGTTTATAAATATTTTTTTTTTCATTGTATTTGTTTAATTAAGTAATGGAAAGATAACATCGACTGTGATTAATGGAAGTGTTTAATTTTAAATAAATTGATAAATAAGGTAATTATCGACATTATTGAAACCGAACATGGTGCTTTAGACAAAAGACCAAAGGCTCCATCAGAAAGGCGCGACGCGATAGTACAACGCGACGCTTGTAGAACAATTTCCATGAATTTTTCATAGAAATTGTTCTACTAGAGTCGCGTCGCGTTGTCGCGTCGCGCCTGTTTGAGGGAGCCTTAAAGCTACGGTTTCCTAAAAGAACGGTGGCCACCACATAACGGCCGCAGACACGGCTGTCATAAAAATAATGGCCGCGGGGTTTGACTTTACCTCTGTCAAAAAAGGTTCTCAGGAAATCCATTGATTTTGTATAAACTACGCTATTAAGTATATACTAAATCTATGAGGGAAAGCACACCAATTGATTTTCGTATATCGTTTCAATGACGTCATTCGCTGGTAAATTGCAGACGCTATGTGGCGGCCACCGCTCTTTTAAGAAATCGTTGCTTAGCGATTTATCTCTGTAGAGGACCGTGGTGCAGACCATACAATATTTGTTTTGCATGGGAATCAAATCCGCGACTTTTAGCACAGAAGCCACTTAACTTCTGTGCCAACCGAGCCGTCTAAGTGCCAGCGCAAAGAGCGCGTCTTGCCGCTGCGTCTAGTAGCTACAACAAGACGCAGAGTTGTCGTTTGCATCTGTGTCTTGTCACTGCGACTAGACGTAGAGCTATCGTATGCGTCTGCGACTAGTCGTTACGGCACCTTCCTCAACGCTCACGGCATGACTGACACTGAGTTGTCGCATGCGACTGTCGATGACGTTGCGTGTGGGCGTGCACCGTGCGTCTAGTCGCTGCGAGAAGTAAAGAGAGCGTGCGAATCCTAGCCTGTAGTTTTCACTGTGTAACGCGACGCTAAGTGTGCGGAGCTTTGAACAAAACATATGAAAGCTGTCGGCCACAGCCTGTCGTTGCGTCTAGTCGCCGAGCTGTCGCAGTCGCATGTCGCATAGTGTGCGACTGCGCCATGTATTACGATGTTAATATTGTCCTTATCAGTATATTATCTAAAATCAATACTCGCTCACAAAGGTTAGCGGCAATGAAAATAAGTTGAAGGGCATCGCACCAAGTAAGCTAATTCCTAATATTGAACTCGCGTGACCAAAGGACGAAAGCACATGTTATTTAATAACCAACTTCGCATTTAGGAAACAATGAATTACCTAATTCTGTTTGTATAACGACTCTCTGTCAAATTATTTCGAAATTATTATGTCCTTGCCCATATTAAGGGTTTTGTTGAGTTATAATCATGAAACGAGCAAATTATTACTAAATTGTTCAATTATTAAGTTTCGGGTATAATTTCTGGTAATATATTTTATGGTTTATTATAAATAGTAAGTTTAAAATTGTGCCCACGCCATGTTTGAGTGCTAATTGAAAAATTGGCAATTAACGACAGGACCGATCCTTTCCGTCAAACTTTTTTACTACCTTAATTAAGACTGAGAGCTACCTAATATAAAATTACCTACTTCGCAGACTATTACCGGTAATAAACGGAACTTTATAAAGTTTTCTTACGGCAGAAATACACTAATTACTGGGTGCTAACGTTGCTATATTATTTACGTTTCTAATCAGTACTTTAGTCTTTTTCAGAACATAGGTAATTTTTACTGACTACACTAATAAATTTGTTAAATTTGCCACTACTATGCCAAACTACACAGCCTACTTAAGGGGACTACAGGACCTAAATGTAAGTTTTATAACGCCTAAACGTATATGATCCACTGCACTAAACAAAATCAGAAAAATATATGTTATTCTTCAGGATACTTGCTAATTAGATAGTGTGTTGAAAACATAATACAACTAATTCGATACTATAGAAAAAAATCACGAAGATACCTCTAAAAATTTCTTATAACGATTAAAAACCATACTGCTATGCATTAAATCATACTGATTTTCTGTCAGATTATTCTACAAGCAACATACTAACGTAATAGTGTTTTAATTTTGTAATCCAATCAATAGATTTTTTGTAAATAGATAATTGCTTCGTATTTTGCAATAAATTACCAGGGTTGTGACATCGCGCTTCTCTTTCTTTTCTATGCAGTCGGAACATACAACCGGACACTGACCCGCAAATTGCAAAAAACGTAAGTAAATATGAATTTCGCAGGCTACCTTAGCGCATCCCTCTTAACAACCAGTCATCATCTTAACTACTAACGACCAATAAAATATAGGAACGCGCAAACCTCACAATAATTCACTCAAGGAATCCATAACGTTATTTTCCACTTGTTACGTGGTCCCCGGTCTTAACCCAATAATGTACAAACACTGTCCCGCTGGGCCGTTAAGTCAGATTTATGTTCGTAACTTAGGGACAGTATAGTGAGGACAGCAACGACGGGTTAACTCAACCGGGTTATGATAACCCTGTTTAGTGCGGATAAATGACTTATTAACAATGACAAGGAAATATTGTTACGACTTGAATGCTGTTTGTTTTGTTAGAGGCGAGTTATAGATTAATAGGGACTTCAATTGTGTTCCCAATTTTCGAAATACCTACTTACGAGTATATACCTACTTATTCAAAACGGAATTGTACAAAAAATACCGTCGAACGGGGTGAATAGAGATGCAGGGGTAAATCGGAACGAAACTTTACAAGGGATTTTAACATTCAAATAATATAGTTTGTTGCTAACCAAGACAGCTAATCGTTAATTATAATTTATAATACAGTAAACACATTTGAGTCCTTTTTAGCAACAAACTATATTATTTCAATGTTAAAATCTCTTTTAAAGTTTCGTCTCAATTCACCCCTGCTTCCCTATTCACGCCGTTTGACGGTACTAACGAATAAAAAATTAAATTCGCTGCAACATGTAAATTTAAACTAAAGTGCGTAGTATCTATCGTATTATATCGTATACCATTTCTTGATCGAAATCATGAACCAAACATAGCTGACAATAATATTTCCTGACATAACGATGATCTAAATGTGATTAAGAAGTTGTTTCATCGTAAAGTTATCTCTTTATTAACCTCGAGATGAAAGCAGCGAAGTCCTAAATATTATTAAACATCAAATGAATTATTTAGCACTTTCAAATTATCTGGCGGAGTAGAATATCATGGACAAAAGACGGCATAACGCGAACGAGGTAGCTTAATATAATAAAGGCATTCGGAATTTTGTGTAAAGGCTCCAACAGACAGGCGCGACGCGACAGCGCGACGCGTCTCTTGTAGAACAATTTTCATTAAGTTTTCATGGAAATTGTTCTACTAGAGTCGCGTCGCGCCTGTTTGCGGAAGCCTTTAGGCTTTTCTCTCCGTGCCAAATGTTTCCAAGTCGACTTACGAGTTAAATTGCCGGGATTCGTCTTAATTCTTTAGCTATTACGACTCTCATGACGTGTACACGGCAGGTGCTTCTGAGATAATTTTGCAGTTCGTTTTGTTCATGATCTCTTGTTGTTGAGTAATTAACTCGCTAGAATGTACTTGCGAACTTACCTCATTTTTTACCGTGAAACACTGAGAGCTCTTAATGAACGCGAGTAGGCGAGGCTTTTAACGCTTTTATCTATGACACAAGAAAGTAAGAAAAGTTACTTTGTACATAATATATGACGCTATAGTCAGCCATATTTTATGTCAAGTTTATCGCGTTGTGAGCCGACTGTTTAAAGCTGTTTAAAGCCATTTCATGTCAGTGCTGACGGGTTAATAGGTGAAATTACGGTTATAGCCGCAGCGACTTCTATACCTGCGCGCCTACGTCCGACAATTTAACGAATACAATAATTGTTTTAATAACCAAACTAGATTTTACAGAGCATAAAAGAAAATATTTACGGAGCAATAAAATAATTTTTCATCGTAAAAAACGAAGGGTATAAGTACCATCATTAATACAAACTTTGTATTTCCATGATTTGTACCTCTTGCTTTGTTGTATTGTAATTTTTACGGTCGGGGATGTCTGCGCTCGCGTGGCTACGCTGCGTAATCGTATTTTATATCAACAATGGCCCTTATCTGTAAAAACGTATTTGAAATTCATGGGTCTGCGTCGTTGAAAAATTGTCTACAGTATTTTTATGTTTAAAGCTCTTGCGGTGATGATAAAAAGTCGGCGTTACCTGTTTAGACGCAGGGAAAGTTGACGTTTACGTAATTTATATTTGTAATTTATAGGCGACCTTTAAGGGGTCAAAAATACTTTGTTAGTAATGTTTTAAGGCGTAATAGAAATGTTGGTTTCTCGCTTCAGAACTAACAAGGGAGGGTGAAGTTTTAACCGTTTTCTTTCTCTCCTTTTACGATATTGGTTTGGAGTGAAATATCGGCGTCCTTAACTTATTTATCTATGGCAGCCAGCCTAAGACGTGCGTGCAATGCAAAGTTCGTGAAATATATTTCGAATGTAAAATGAGCTAATTTAAAGAATTTTCACAGAACGTTTGCGATGATCAGACGTAATTTAATAAACAGGTATAGAGTTAGTGGATTCTTGGTATAAATCAAAGTAGAGCCCGCAGTCTTAAATAAAATATAAAAACTGAAAATGATTGCTGTAAGTTACCTGATTTTACTTTAGATACTGGAATTGAATTATGACTAGCTGAGTTATTCAAACTTTAAATATACCTTTGATTAATTTATGTTTTATTTACTTATGTACCTATATAGGTACGTACATGGTACACACCTACTAGCTAAGTAATTATTTAAGCTTTGCTTGTTTGTATTACTACTTTTCGTGACATGAAATAATGTAAATTTATACATTTTCCTAGTACTAAGTAGGTTGTGTTACTAAAATGTTGTGTTACGTTGTGAGCCTTTACAGCACTAAACCTACGTACTTTCATTTGCGGAGTTAATTGATTTACGTCCTCAATTACAGCACTCAATTGTTCCTATAACACGATTAACTTCCGTACCTACTCACAGACGTTATTACCGTTAATTAGTAATTTATTAAAATTAAAATAAATATACGTTAATATATTTTTTAACTTTCTTTCTTTTATACATATAAACACACATAGCACACACATACACACACACCCACACACATATATTTATTTCACAATTACTTTAGAATGCCCACTTAGGTACCTGTTATCTTTCCGGCCACCGTAGTCGCGGGCTTGCGAACGGCGAGCAATGGGCAGCTCGCCGTCCAGGAAGGCCAAGGCCCGGGTCGACGGCGCGTTGTGTTCCACGCGCGATAGGGCCGATGCCTGCCGGGGTCGCGGATTGTTCGAAAGAGTTACCGTGGCCCTGGCGCAAAGGCAACTGAAGGATCACCGGTGGGTTTTAGTCAGTTAGAGTCTGACACGCCCCATACAGAGAGTCAGCGTATCAAGCTCTGCAAAAAAAAGAAGCTACTTGTTATCTTGATACACGTCATGAAAAAAGTTTGTCAAATTCTCCACACTTCAATGACCTGTTCTGCTGCCTGCCAAGACATAACTTATTTTATGTGTTAACCTAATTGAACACGTTCCTTCTTATGAACAATGTCCCTCCACGATTTATAGATCTTCTTCCAATTAACCCGACAAATGGTGGATACATGGTACGTAAGAAAAATGCAATCGAAACGACAATAAATATAATCGTGAAAACCGCTGAGCTCATACGAGGAGACGGCGGATTAGCGGATCAGATCGCTTGACAGGTTTTAACCACACCATCGTCACATCATCGTAGTTGTTTTGAAAAACAAGACCACAAGATTTCTGGCGAAACGCTATAATAGTGCCCGTCCATTTCAGAAATAATAGTCTTTTGTACCCACATGAAAACGTGGAAAAAACGCTTGCACATCAGCCACAGTCTCGCGCAATGGAAGCATAAATATTCCCTTACAGATTCCTCGTATTTAAACCGAACACACAAATAACCATACAAATTACCATATCATAAATGTTAATTATTTAAATTAAAGTTCAAGCCCACAAAAATCTGACGTGAAAACGGAACAATATCAAAATGCCCAGTCTCGCCGAATATATTAAGTGATACTTTTTCTGAAAAGCGAATTTAACTACGCGAAGTGAACTACGAATTCAAAAAGGAATTAATTAAGCTGATGTGTTTAAAACTCTGCACACGAGAGTTATAAATTTTAGTGAGTGAGTCACGACTTCGCTACGTATTTATGTATTCGCAAGAATTTACTGGAACTACTCCAGTCCATACGTAAGCTTCGTATGCTAAATTAGCCTTCTTGATATTAGTAGTGGTTTTATATTTGATGGATTGAATGGGAGCTTAGGCTTTCTCGGTATGGGATGATAAATGTCTGGTGAACCTGTTAGATTAAATACTTGTAAATATATAGCCTTGTTTTCATTTGATCAGAATGTTATCGCCTATTCTGTGGTCACTGTTATATAGCTAGGTCTTTTTTTGACGTGTTGTCTTGCTCGACCCTCATGCACGTCCGCTATTGCTAAGTTTGCGAGTGGAGCTCTTATATTTATCAAAAACCTTGATCGTTTTAACAGAACCTTTCAGGAAGCGATACGAAGCGTACGTACTTATCACACTGTCCAGTCCTATTGTTCAGACTGCTAATACATTTGAGCCGAACAGATTAGGATCAATCAATCTGCGTAGCCTTTTTCCGACTATGTTGGGGTAGGCTTCTAGTCTAACCGGATGCAGCTGAATATTTTACAAGGAGCGACTTCCTATCTGACCTCCACAACCCTGTTGTTTCGTTAGACTCCCTACAAGGAATAGGATAACTGCGTCATTTATATTGTGGCTGTATGATGCCCGTCACCATCTACATATTTAGGTGCTACGCTGACGCTCTGTATAGGTATTCGCGCCATGCATTCATTCTGTATTTTCGCTTCTACTGAGTATTCACTCAGTAGGAGCGAAAATACAGAATGCTTGTGCAACGATTCTGCTACGGACCCAACTCCACATCACTCATTTTCTAATAAGCTCTTTGGCACTATTTTTTAAATCCAGATTATTTGTATAACAAGTAGTCTTGGTCGCGTGATGTTAAGAATGTAAAAACCAAAGCATCTTTTTACCTCATGTTAGCTCTAACGCACAGAACTGCTGCATTCCGTGGTAGTTTCAACTTCGATGTCATTCGCTGCTGGAAAGACTTGCCACCTGCTTTTCGTGCTATAAAAACAGTTGGTACATTCAGAACATTATTTCAGTGTGGAAGAGATTTGGAGCTAAACGTCCTATATAGCTCCATCTCTTTCCTGCACTGAAGTATGGTAAAACATATAAGAGATGGCAGGCCACCATTTTTTTTCTTTTTTTGTCCGGGAAATCATCAAATGACAGCTTACGCTCTGGGCGGTGCGGAAGGGCACTAACATCACTTACTAAGTAAGTCAGCTTCAAAAGATACAACACTCTGAACCTACCGTTGGTGTACAGGTAGTTGGAAATGGTGACCAGAGCGTTTATTTACTATTTATTTATTTATTAAAACTTTATGAACAAGTAAAAAAATACTGTACAAAGGCGGACTTAATGCCTAAGGCGTTTTCTACCAGGCAACCTTAGGGTGAGACAACACATGACAGGTGCAATATACGGGATAGATAGCTCGGAGATAAGTATAAAATACAAGAATAAATACTAATACTACATGTATATAAATAAAAAACTTTGTCAGGAGAAATAACGATCGGTAGAAGAGAAAACGAATCCAGCAAATCAGCGCTGGGATGTTTCGGCCAACTTCTGACGGATATGCTCACGTGCCTTCACTTTAAAACATAACCGACTGGTTGCCGTCTTGATGCCCAGAGGGAGCGCATTCCAAAGAAAGACCGCCTGGACAAAGAAAGAAGAATGAGTGAAGCCTGAACGGTGAGAAGGACATTGTAGAAGACGATTGTTGGTGAAACTAAGTTGATGACACTGACAGCTCTTAAACGCGCTTCAGATGTGCTGATCGCTTTTAGTTTTGGTGAAATTCGCCCTAATTGGACCAACCTATCTTCTAATTTTTAATTTGCTAGACCAAAATATTAGCTGCGATCGACCTTTTACATCAGTCAGTTTCTCATATAGTTCGTGCAAGTTTCTGTTGACCACTATATACATTCGTACATTCTTCACTAAACATATTCTACACATTGGCAGTTTTTCCATCTTTGAACTCAAAACGTATCGTAAAGTTATTTGGTCACAGCTTGCATTTTGATCTAGCAAATTAAAAATCACAGTATAGTTCAGTAGTGATTCTCGAAACAAAACTACGAAAAAAAGGAAATTAACTGATCTCATACAAAACTTTGTTAAACTATAAATTTTTACTGAAAATGAGATACAAATGTGCCAAATACTAAATACAAGTTGTAAAGCACACAGACATAATGAAATACAAACATTTGCACACATGTAATTCGGTCCAGAATTCCTTTTGTCGTCGCCCAATCGCCGCATAATCGTAATACTGTGTTACATAAATTTTGTCAGCTTTGTTCTCGTCAATTGAAATGTATTTTCATAAAATATTGTCCTTTCATACATTGAGCTTATTAAATTGAGTTAAATTTGCCTATTTTCGGGTTAAACTGTCGCGTGGTACCGCTTATTGTTGAATCATTACATTGCTCTGTGTTTAATAATATGAGGTAACTCTTACCCCATACTATTAAACAGTACATAGCAATGTAATGATTCAACAACATGCGGTTTAAGTGATTAGGTACTAAATGGTTATTGGTGCGGTCAACAGTGTCAATTTTAACCACAAATAGTTGCTTTTTGAATAGAAAACTTTTTACCAAAACTTTTTTTTTTTCATAAATCCGTCGCGTACCGAACCAAATGTGGAACAAAACGGTGATGGTAGTTTAATGTAAAACCGATAAGCGGCATTTTATTTGTTTGTCACACACAAGAAAGGGAAACTTTCAGTTATGTTATATACCTATCTACGTATAGGTACTTTCATATCATAAATCTTCATCAAATAGCTCTTTACGTCTGAAAATCGTTTTTAAAAGGATTAATGGTGTGTGGATTTTTATTGTTTCTTTGCAAGAACTATCTCTGTCTATAATCTTAAAAAGTTTATACAGTCAGGGAAATTAATTGTTAAGCACCTACAGCCACTTTAGACAACTGTCAAAGACATGATTTTAATATACGGACATATTTTTAATGTATTAATTATTTGGTATACTCTTAAGTTGTTATTTAAATTGTTAATTTTAATTCTTAATAATAAATAATTTCAGAGATGGCCAGTAATTGTTTTTATTAGGGCTACAATTTAATTGCTCACCAAAATAATTTCTAGACCCTAAGACTAAGTACCAAGTCAAATATATCAACTTCATATAAAATAAACCCACTCTATACCGAGGTGCTTAAAGATTTTAAGTTCCAAAATACTTATACACTCATCAGAATAATTGTCCGTGTTGTATTTATATTCTTTTTGCCTACCAAAATGGATAAATGCTCACCAAATCTTGTTTAAGTTACTCACCAAAAATAAGTTTGCTGCAAAATGCAAGGATGGAATAGTATGCAAGAGCGAGCGAAGCGAGCTCGGGACTTGGGGCAACCCGACTCGAACAGGTTAGATAAGATGGGGATGGCGGGGTCTCCGCCATCCCCTTCGTGGTTATTTTTTTTAAACCACCCAGTCTACGCAGACTACGCCTTATAAAATTAAAAAGGAAAATAGGTTAATTTCTACAATACTTTACGAAACTCAATTTGGTGAGCATTTATCCATTCTGGTGGACACAATTTGCTGAGTATTTCGAATTTTTTGGTAGTAAAATAGGTACTTTTCTGGTAGGCATTTAAACACAAGTCTTTTATTAGTAGTCAATTTGCTTAACAATTAATTTCTCTGATTTTACTTTAAATCTTGTGTAAATATTATAATTAAATGCTTAAGCTTTAAATTCGTAGTTATAAGAAATTTTGCCCGGTACCACTTAAGGCGGAAGCCGACTACACTCTCGATTTTTCAGCGGAATAACTTAGTCATTCCAGTATAGTTGCACCTTGCGAGTGAATGCTGTAGGATAAAATATTAGTGCAGTTTCGAAGCTTTTACGCATATTATTTATTCAAAATAAGAGCAGAAACTACTTGGAGCCACCCTGGTTATCTGAAACCAGCCGGTAGATTCTGGAAAAATCTCACCGTGTAACTTAGGTGAAATTGTTTTGGAGTGAGCTGGCAATAGTGTCAATGAATCAATCCCCCTCGCATTAAGTCGAATGACACCTATGTATTCACCGTGAATTTCATACAGAATACACCAACAGAAAAAAGAACCTAAAATATTGCTTAGTTCTAAATATCTATTGTTAACGAATGCAACGTGTTACATATTTTTTTCTTTTTCATTTAGATCATTAAAAAATATGGGTTCGTGGAAGTGAACGATTAATAAATTCTTTGCAAATTAAACTATCAGTTTGGCACCAAATATAACTTTAGCAAAATGTTGACATTCATAAAACATACGTTCCTTAGTATAGCTATTATTATTTTCAGCACAAATACATTGCTGTTTATTTTCAGTAAAATATTCGTGTGTTTTTATATCCTATACCGCTGTGCCTCGCGGTTTCACCCACCGCTGTCGTTTAATTTAAAATAAATCGGATTATTTATTAATAATTTACAGTACCTACTTCAGTAATAGACAATATTTTTATGTGATATTAGTACCTATATACCGGCTTTAGCGTATTTTTGACTTTTTTTCATTTTGTTCGGCTCCTGCAGGCCTTAGCGTTATGTTAAATAGCTTATAACCTTCGTCAAGCATTGGGCTATCAAAGGAAAAAATATTATTTGTAATCCGACTGGTAGTTTTAGAGACAGCGCGTTCAAACAAACAAACAAACAAACTCTTCAGTTCGTTCTCTTCTTCTTCTCTCTTTAGTATATAGAAGATAGATATAGACATTATATGTATAGATATTTTTAGAAAACTAGTCAGTCAGTTAAGGATTTTTCTAGAACATTCATTGTAGGTCACATAATTTTAAGCTGAACGCTAACAGTAATTTGTTGTTAACATACCTCTTACACACAATTATTATTATGTACGAATAAACAGCCCTTGTAAATGTGATAATTTGTTATAACCGAAATTAGTGTTACTAAATTCCAAGTACAAGAAGTAGCACATTCTCCCCATTTATACCTACACATATTTGACTAAATTAATCAATGTCTCTCCCAAATGGGCTGGAAAGCTGTCCGGTTTGGTTGTACTGACAAATGTTGAAGGCTTCTTTAATGCTCATTTCATTTGCTACTAAGATTTGTTCATTATTTTGACACCATTCATTCTCAGTATTAAGTATGAAAAATATGTACTTACCTATAATGTTGTTTTTCTTGAAATAATCATCATCTGCCTAGCCTTGTCCTAACTATGTTGGGGTCGGCTTCCTGTCTTACCGGATGCAGCTGATTACCAGTATTTTACATGAAGCGACTGCCTGTCTGACCTCCACAACCCGCTTTGTAAGACTGGTTGTCAGACTTTCGGGCTTCTGACGACCTGAAACTATTGCCAAAGATTCACGAATGACAGCCGGGACCAATGGCTCAACGTGCTTTCCGAGGCACGGAAGAGTATTGATATGGAAAGATGGTCACCCATCCACGGACCAACCGTGACAAGCGTAGCTGGTTAAACTTTAGAAATTTGCTGCCTTGCTAGAAAGAATGTGAGACTATTTGGGGGTTCTAGGTCTTCTGAACACTCCACAACAATTTTTTTTTGACGGAGACGCTTATTTTTTTAAATAAAATATAATATATGTAGTATTTTTTAAGTTAGAGACGTAAATTTTTATGAACTGCCAAACTGTTTACCTAACTGCCCATTCCAACATTTTTACTGGCCATTCATTTATTAGTTATTATACTACTTAAGTATAAGCAGTAAAATGACTGAACGGGCAGTTACGTGAGGGCGGTTAACAAAATTAAATCGGAATTAGTCGGTAAGAAATCTAACATGGAATTAGCGCTCGCCAGGCGCTGCCGCGGCACCGCTCGCTGCGCTTGCTCGGCTCGCGCTTGATTGGTCACAGTTCTAACCTAACCTAACCCATTACTTTATTAACAAATTAAATTTTAGGTTATTGACGTAAATATTTTCGTTCCTAACCTAAGAAATATTACTTGTGATTTTTTATTTAAAAAAATAAGCGTCTCCAGCAAAAAAAGAATGGTTGTGGAGGGTTCAGAAAATCCTCTAGAACCCCCAAATAGTCTCACATTCTTTTCAGCGAGGCAGCACCTTAACCCAACTCCAAAATTTCCTATTATAAGTGCTGAGATCAACATTGGACCCATAGAATTACCAATAAATAGTATAGGAGCTGTGTTAAAATTTAAGTGTTAGAATAAAGTATATTCTATAAATATCTAGGGATTGTTATTGTTCTAATCCAAACAGCTTTGACAGAACTTTCCTAGTTATTTCCTAATTTCTAAGTATAGAGGATAGCATGGGACATCGACGCGCAAACTCAAACCATGAATTCAGCACATGATTCATAGAGAAGAAATTTTTCGACGGTTATCAAAAAAGCCAGCCGTTTCATAGAAAAGTGCAATACCCACGCCGTCAAAATCTATGGACCAGCAATTTTTTTTTTTTAATAACTGACGATCGATTTCAACGCAGGGGGTTCAGAATCATGTTGTACTGAATCCATGGTAACAGGTTGGGCGTCGATATCCCCGCCACCCTGTATGGTCCTATGGTTCCAAGAACAAACGTTTACCTATTTATTTATTTAAACTTAATGTACAAGAATGGTACATAGGCAGATTTAATAGTAATTGTAATATCTCGTTACCTTCCCAGCCCAGATCTAAATGATTAATTACCGTGAGTAATGCTTGCTAACATCACACCACTTTTCAAATTCGCTTAGCAAGAACAATGATCAACCGGATACACGCTTAGCTGAAATATAACCGAGGATAAAACACCCTTTGTTTGAAATAAGGGATGTATTATAACGACCACTAGCAAAGGACACTCAACCCATTAGAGATAGTAATGAAATTCATTGAGGTAATAAAATAAATCAGGTAATTTATACGTGAGGGGACTCTATGGTTTCCGCTAGTTTGAAACTATTTTAAAGCAGCCCCTGAAGCTTCTTCGTAAATATAGTGGAGGTGTTTAAGAACAACAGCCAGACCAATGTTCTGAGACGCCAGTTCAAACGAGCTTGTGTCAAGTCGCTGAAGAAATATGTAAATAGGAACACAGGAAATTAATGAGTATTAGTAATGGGTGTACATGGGTTTAGTTTCATTTTCTCTAAAAAAGGATTTTATAAAGAAACGAATCTATCTGGCCTTTTCCTAACTATGTGGGGGTTGGTGGCGCGTATGTTGGATCATTCGGTTCCCTACAAATTGGCTGAGCTGGATGGTGCTGATCCACGCGTCATGTTCGTGAACGGGCGCCGACAGTTGAGACTGGTCATCTCTTAACTGCCACGGCTTATTTTTATTATTAATCTTATATTTTGAATTGTTTTTTTATATATTTTTTTTTCATTGTTCTCGCATATAGAAGCAACACGAATAATGTACCCAGGATTTTGTAATATCTTGATTTAAAAAGAGTGTCCTTGGAGTTTCTTGCCCGTTCTTCTCCATAGAGATCTACGTTTTGGAATGGGCAACTAGCTTCAACTTTCTGACTAACTGGCCGACTCTTTGACAATTCAAAAGTGCCTGTAAATGGTTTAATTGAAATAAATGCTTTGAGTTTTTGAGTTTTGAGCTTCCAGTCTAACCGGATGCAGCTGAATACCAGTATTTTACATGGAGCGACTACCTATCTGACTTTCACAACCCAGTTCCTGGGTAACATAATACCCCTTGATGAGAGTTCTGACGACCAGTAACGACAGTCAAAGATCTACGCATGACAGTCGGGACCACGTGCTTTCCGAGGCACAAAGGGGCTCGACATGTACTAGACCCATCCACGAACCGACCGCGGCAAGCGTAGCTTAACCTTCGGTCGACCCGTTCGGCTGTTATCTATTTATTTTTATAAAGAATATGAGCAGCATATTCATTCAATGGAACTGCTACCACCAATCTATTTGCCAACGTACTTGCAATAATTCATCATGAAAATTTATTACAGCAGTTTTATATGATTTATTAAAAACCTTTCAGATATTATTACATCAATTAAAATAAACATCAGTACTCAAATACCCCTTCAACAATTAAAAGTTAAAACAATTAGGAGACGGCGAGTGTAAAAATCGGGTTAATCTCTTTTACAGTGACATTTTCAATAAATAATTCAAATAGAGAGGAGTGCCAAGAAGGGTCTGTAATTAATGGAGCATCGTTTAATTTACATTGTTTTAATCGTCCTTTGTACTTCGAGGTACATTATCTGAAGACAACTGCTTGCTGAGAAATTTATGTGTGAACCAGAATTTGGGCTGGTTCCTTTGATTTGATCTTTTACTTCGAACATCGGCGTAATTATGTAACACTCTTACATTAGCAATGGCTTTCATTTTTACAGTTCAACAACATTCATTGCGTTATTTACGTTGATGAGCAGACAAATTTTTCGATCATACGAAGTAATGGATTAGCAATATCCTTCAAAATTATTAAGATTGTGATTGAAAGGGTGTCACGCAATTGGGGTGCTAGACTTAGGTGCTAGGGTGTTAGGGTACTGTTTCTTGATATAAATACTTATGGCTTGTTGTTGTCTAAATAATAAATACATGGTCAAATTAAATTAGGTAGCGAAACTCCGCAGATGTGATGGGTATCGATATCTAAACATGATAAAACAAAATATAAATTAATTTGATGTTTTTTTTTGTGGGGTCTTCTACCGCATTTAGTGTATTCACTTGATATATCTGTTTAAAAAATCTGTTGGTTTTCTGTAAGCTTCACACACGTGATTAGTACCGATATCTAAATACGATAAAACATATTTTCTCAACTCATACTTCAAATAACAACAATACAAGTGGTCGTTGACCCCTAAAAAATACTACAAATCTTTTTAAATTTAATTTTATCGTGTTTAAATATTGATACTCATCACGTCTGCAGAGTTTCGCTAGCTAATTTAATTTGACCCTGTAGATACAAGCTGCTACTTTTTGTTTAAGTGGGCCACACTCCTTTGTTGTTCTATATTGAGTAGGTACCCTCCAATCGATTGAAAATGGCCGAAGTTAAAAATGATGAGGTTACACAAAAATAAATACAGTCAAAAGAACTACTTTTAAAGTCGGTTAAAAAGCGATTAAGTATTTTAAGCCTAAAAAGCTAAATGTAAGTATGTTAAGGTAATGGATATAAAAAAAAACTATATTAATACCAAACTTTGTTGCAAAAAATTTAAAGAACCATGCACGATATAAATTAGCTCGATGCACGAGCATTATGGTAACCTATTTAGATAAGTCAACGCTTTGAATTTAGCACATACAGGAAAAATAAAAAGTGCTACCTAGTTAACGGCTCTAGATTTTTTTCTTTGTGTTTGTCAGAATTTCTTTGAATGCTGTTTCTTTGGTTGGCAAGCGCAGCTTTCAATATCAGGTTAGTATTTGAAAAATAGCAACCGTGAAAATTGAGGTGGGATATTGTACGTAGGTATGTACTACCTATCATAATATATACCTACTTAATGATAAAACAATTTGGCCGATTATCAGAAGTTACTTCTATAGGTACTTACTATTTAGGGAGATATAGGCATGGCTTTATACCATTAAATATCGTAACTCAATTTAAATATTCAATTCTGGTTAGCAAGTCACTACCTACATATCTTGGGCACACTGGGAAATCGATTCAGCACCAACTTATTACAAACTTGTTGGGCAATATCAAAGGTCACAGGGAAGTTTGCATGCCGGGGTCCCTCTGAACCCCGAGACGTGGGGTCCCAAAACACCCTAAAGCATTTTCCCTTTCAACAATCCCGAAAATTATTCTGTATAAGAAAATATAAGTTGTACAAAAGCCATTTCTAGACGTAAAATCGGATATAAGGTTTGGCACGAAATAAGGCTTGCGATTTGCGACATGTACAGTCTTGTGCAAAAATATGTTTTTCTTATTTTATCAAATCAATCAGTTAGACTTGGAAAATACGTGGTTTTAATAAAAAGAAGCACGAAAGCATGCAGCACGACATATTGTCGGATAATTAAGAGGAATGTTTCCGAAACAATAAATTTTGTCATTAACTGACCCCCAAATCCACCAGATTCGGCAGGTTCCGACTTTTTTCTGTGGGGTAATCTACAGGGACGTGTCGTGGTTAACGTTGAACACTAAAAGCAGAATATTTGTGGCTCTTATAGTGGAATACTTAATAAAGTATACAAAAAATTAGTGTAAAACACGATGAAAAGTGATAGCATCTTATACCAGCAAAAAGGTGGAGATTTGGCGGATGTTATTTTTCATGCAAAATTTCCAAACTTGTATTATGGGATAATAATATTAATTTAAAAGTTGTGTACATTCGAAATGGTCACCCTGTATAATATAAAGTGTAATACATCTCTTTGCTTTCCACTGTACCTAATTTTCGCGAGTATCCAGTGTTATTTTCTAAAACAAGATTTTTTATTTAGATTATGTATGAGTATAATATTTGGTGCTAAATTACTTGTATAATGTTATTGGTGTGATCGCGATGTTATTAACACACTTATATTATGGAAATTACATTTTATCGTGTGGGAATTGTCTGTGTTATGACTTAAATAATAAATGTAGTGTGTACGTGTTTATACTGCAGTAGATAGCGCTGAATATGTATTGTCTAGCTATAGAAGGTACCTACATGTTTTTCAAGGATTTTCATAAAGCGACACAAGAAAAGGAGCTTCTAGATTTTTTTTATAAATCGAAAGCAACTTGTGATTCATATATTATCAGGATTTGATGTTCAAATGTCTGGCAGTACCTCAGATAGGGAACCGAGAATAAAAAATAAAATAGTGAAGTGTTAAAATAGTCGTTTATTACTGAACAGAAAAATTACAATTCACCACATTGATTAAGTGAACATTGCAAATAGGTGATGTTATAAGCCTAAATATGTGGAAAATGGTGTTGGTTATACATTTATACTTCCTTTTTAGTTTCAAGTTCTATGCCATAACATTGTAATGTGTACCCGTTTATTTTCCCAAATAAAAAAAAAATAAAAATATAATTATCATTTCTTAATGGAAAGGCACCTGCATCGGTCCTTCTATCATAAAGTCAAGGATTATTGTATTAATTTATTGCAGTAATTCTATCCATTTTCAAGTGAATTCAAAGAAAATTGGCTCTATCTAGTAAGTTACCATTAGAAAAGTTTTCTTTTACTTACAGTAAGTAACAAGCTATTTGAGAGACTGGTACATGGTAAATTATATCCTACTATTCGCTGTGTTTTAATAAAAGAACAGCACGGTTTTGTCAAAGTCAGATCTTGCATTAGCAATCTCCTCATTTTCATGTCCCAACTGTTTGATAGTCTCGATAATAGACAGCAGATTGATGCGGTGTACACAGATTTTCAGAAGGCCTTCGATAAACTTGACCACACACTACTACTTAATAAAATTGCTTACAATGGAATCAGAGGGGACCTTTTACGGTTAGGACAGGAAACCTCCCCGTGTGTCCGTGGGCTGGAGTTTCCCTTGGATGCGTCTGGGGGAAAGGCCAGTCTCCGGGACGGTGCACCCTGGGGTGCGGGCAATAACTCTCCATTAGGTACTCTGTGCCTAAGGGGTCTTGTTGCCCGTACGCTAATATCCTGTCGGAGGAACGCTCCAACGCGTGTATCTCTGTTGAGCAGAGACGCACAGCGGCGGAGTAAGAGCGGGCTCGGTGTGCACTTACCCTGCCGCCGGGCAGGCAGTAAGGAGTCTGCTCCTTCTGCCACCGTTAGTCTCGTAGCCCCGAAGATCGTCAACGTCATGTCTCTGACTTTTGACGGGGGTCGAGGGTCTTGGCTTAACCGCCCGGGCCGCGAGGAAGATAACCTCTATAAAAAATTCCTCTAATATCAAGTTCTGGTGCGCGGCGAGGGTATGAATGGCTGAGGAGTAGTGTCATCTACAACTTTCCAGTTGTAGGTGGCGCATCAGTCGTTAGCGCACCCCCAGCCAGAGTACCAGTGGACCCTCTGGTTGGGAAACAAATGAACACTTGCCTAGGGACAGGGGGTGAACCTGGGAATGACATTTTATATCCCCCATACTCGTGGGATCAAGTATGGAAAAATTGAACACAACAACACAAAAAGAGAGCAGTGGAGAGGAGAGGAGCGATGCGGGGTCGGAGTCCGATGCCGCGTCGGGCGCGAGGGGCTCTGTCAAGAGCCCGGAGCGCGTGATTACGGGGGATGCTGGGAAGAACCGTAGGCTCTTCCAGAAGCGCCCCAAACCAGGGGATGGCCAGTGGTCGTCCTCTGATGGCGGGAGAAGCTCCGCCCGAAAAATCGGGAAGACCTGTCGGCGGGGTGGAGGTCGTGAAAGGGGTACAGGGCTCATCACTCAGGAGGCTAGCGAGCCGAGTTGTGCCAGCCCAGTCGAGCCGGACCACCGAGCCGGTAGGCTCACTACGGAGGGCGCGCCACGCGGGGCGGAACTGTCTGAGTCGTCAGACGGTGAGCCGGACGCCGCTGGCGGCCCCAAGGCCGAGCGACTGGCCAAGCTAGAGGCGGCCGTGGTAGCTGCGCTAAAGGGTGTGGCCTTGAAGAGGATTCAGTCCTCCAAAGACAAGGCCATACCCGCTGCCGCGGCTTCCATTATGGAGGCAGTGAAGGCCATTCAATTCGGGCCTCAATCGGACGGGATGTCCGAGATGCGGGCGGAGGTCACCCGGTTGACGGCCACTATGGAGCTTCTCCGAAAGGAGAACGAGGAGCTCCGAGCGGACCTGGCCGGCCTCCGAGCAGCAGCCGCCCCCCGAGAAGTGCCGCAGGAAGGGGATAGGCAAGGCCGGGCGGTGCCAGTACCAGTGCCTGCAGAGGACCGGGTTTTGGCCCTGGTGCGGCGGGAGCTGGCTGCCTTCCAGAGCCGATTTTCCGCTCTGGAGGCCGTTGTCCTGCGCCCCCCGCTAGCGGCGAGCCGGCAGGTATCGTTTGCCGCCGCTGCGGCCAAGCCAGGAACGGCAGGGCGGTCGAAAGGCGGGCCAGCATCAGATCCCGCGAAGCCGCCCCTGGCTAAGTCGGTACCGCCCAAGCCCAAGAAGGGTGGGGTGGCTACGCAGGCGGCGAGGGCCCCAGCCCCGGCGGCGAGACGGCCGCCCCCCCCGCCTCCTAATGCTCCTCCGGCCGACGCCGAATGGCAAGTGGCCGGAGAAAAGAGGAAGGCGGGTAAGGCAACTAGGGCGGCCAAAAGGAGGGAGAGGCGGCAGCGGCGCAAGGAGCGAAGCGTCGCGGCTAGGCTCCGCGCCCCGAAGTCCGCAGCTGTAGTGATTACACTACAGCCGGAAGCGGAAAAGAAGGGCGTGTCCTACCGCGACGTGCTCACGAAGGCGAGGGCGGCGGTGAACCTGCAGGAGCTGGGCGTCACCAATGGCATCCGGGTGAGGGTCACTGCGACCGGGGCCCGGATGCTAGAGGTGCCCGGTGCGGCGAGCGGCCCGACCGCTGACGCTCTGGCCGAAAGGCTCAGGGCGTCCCTAAATGCGGACGAGGCCCGAGTGTCCAGGCCCACCAAGTGCATCGACATGCGCATTCTGGGCCTGGACGACTGTGTGACGGAGGCTGAAGTGGTGGCCGCCGTCGTCAGGACTGGGGGTTGCTCTGCCGAACAGGTGAGAGCGGGCACCATCCGTCCTGACCACAAGGGGATGCGAGCCGTTACGGTGAGCTGCCCCGTGGCGGCGGCCAGGAAAGTCGCCGGGGAGGGCCAAAGGCTCCTGGTGGGCTGGGTTTCCGCGCAGGTGAAGCTGCTGGAACCCAGACCTCTGAGGTGCTTCCGCTGCCAGGTGGGCAACCACGTGGGAGTGCAATGCACCTCGGAGGTAGACCGCAGCAATAACTGCTTCCGCTGCGGTCAGCCCGGTCATAAGGCCGGCTCGTGCAAGGCCACGCCGCACTGCTTTTTATGTGCGGCAGCTGGCAAGCCGGCCGATCACCGGGCTGGGAGTAAGGCCTGCGCTCCACCCGCCAAAACCAGAAGCAGGGGCAAGCCCTCCGCCACCGCCGTCACCGCCGCACCCGCCGCCACTGCCGCCGCCGCTGCCGCCCCCACCGTCGTCGTTGCCGCAAACACCGCGGCAGGGCCCTCACAGGGGGCTCGGGAGGGGGCTGATATGGAGTGCCAATAATGGCCCCATTACGCCTCCTCCAGGCGAACATCAACCACTGCGCCGCTGCTCAGGATCTGTTGCTCCAGAGCATGGCGCAGTGGTCGATCAACATCGCCGTGGTCGCTGAGCCGTACTTTGTCCCGCCCAGGGATGACTGGGTGGAGGACCTGAGCGGCTCAGTGACCCTCATTTCGTCGGCCGCCGCCGGTACCCCGTCGCTTGAGGCAGTCAAGAGGGGACGGGGTTGCGTGGCAGCACGGTTCGGGGAGATTGTTGTGGTAGGGGTTTACTTCTCCCCGAACCGAACTCTCGCCGAGTTCCACAACTCCCTTGCGGAGTTGAGAGTCGTCGTCGTCGGGTACCATACCCTGCCCGTGCTCGTACTCGGGGACTTCAATGCCAAGAACACGGCTTGGGGTTCCCGGTACACGGACACACGGGGCAGTATGGTGGAGGACTGGGCTCTGGAGACAGGCCTGGTCGTCCTAAACCGGGGTTCTGTCCCCACGTGTGTGCGGATGCGGGGCGAGTCAGTGGTGGACATCTCGTTCGCCAGCCCCGCTCTGTCACCGCGTGTCATTGACTGGCGCGTCATGGAGGGGGTGGAGACGTACTCCGACCACCGGTACATCCGGTTTGACGTCTCCGCCCAGACCTCGAGCGCGCTGGTCCGACAGGCCCCGAGTGGTCCGCGGTGGGCGCTGAAGAAGCTGGACCGGGAGCTCCTCCTGGAAGCCTCGATCGTGCAGGCCTGGGTGTCACCACCGGACAGGCCTGCAGACATCAACGTCGAGGCGGAGTGGTTCCGGGAGGCCATGTCCGAGATTTGTGACGTGGCAATGCCCCGGGTCCAGCCCGGACGTGCCTGGCGCCAGGTGTACTGGTGGTCGCCGGAATTAACGTCTCTGCGCGAGGCGTGCGTTGCCGCGCGACGCCTGTACACCAGGCACCGCAGGCTCCGTATCCGCCCTTCGGATACGGAAGCCATTCAGGCGGAGCTGTACGAGGGTTACAGAGCGGCGAAGACCGCCCTCCGAGCGGAGATCCTGCGGGCCAGGGGACTGGCCCGTGAGGAGTCGCTGGGGACTCTGAACAGGGACCCGTGGGGACGCCCATATAAGGTGGTGCGGGAGAAACTCCGCCCATGGGCTCCCCCGCTGACGCAGAGTCTCCGGCCCCAGCTCGTGGAGGGCGTGGTGAGCGCTTTGTTCCCTTCGCGGGGGGAGCATACTCCCCCGCCCATGGCTCCGCTTCCTGCGGTGCCAACTGCGGACCACATGACCGACGATGACGACGTTGCTCCTGAGGTGACCGAGGTAGAGTTGAGAGCGGCGGTACGTAGGCTGAGTGCCAAAAATACCGCCCCAGGACCCGACGGCTTACCGGGAAAAGCCTGGGTCCTGGCCTCGGAGGCTCTCGGGCCTCGACTAAGAGGGCTCCTAAGCGCATGCTTGGAGGAGGGCCAGTTCCCACTTCGTTGGAAGACGGGGAAACTGGTCCTCATTAAGAAACCGGGGCGCCCGGCGGACTCTCCGTCCGCTTACCGGCCCATCGTGCAGCTCGACGAGGTGGGCAAGCTCTTTGAAAGAGTCATTGCAGACCGCCTCGTCGGGCAGCTGGTGCGGGTGGGGCCGGATTTGGCGGAGAGCCAGTTTGGTTTCCGCAGGGGGCGCTCCACGGTGGATGCCATCATGCGCGTGCGAGCCCTCACGACGGGGATTTGCTGTGGCCCGGGGTGGGGTCGTCTTGGCGGTGTCTCTAGACATCGCCAACGCCTTCAATACCCTGCCCTGGAGTTGCATCCGGGAGGCATTCCGGTATCACCGGATGCCGACCTACCTCTGTCGTGTAGTCGAGGCCTATTTGACGGATAGGGCGGTAATCTACCCCGGTCACCAGGGAGAATGGAACCGGCGAGAGATGTCGTGCGGTGTCCCACAGGGATCGGTCCTGGGGCCGCATCTGTGGGACATCGGGTACGACTGGGTGCTGCGCGCCGACCTCCCTAGCGGCGTCAGCGTGGTGTGCTACGCTGACGACACGCTAGTCCTGGCGCAGGGGAGGTCGCACCAGGCGGCGGCCGAATTGATGACACGCGGGGTTGCGACAGTCGTCGAGAGGATCCGGCAATTGGGACTCGAGGTGGCCTTGCACAAGTCCGAGGCCATGTGTTTTCATGGTCCTCGGAACGCGCCACTGTCGGGTTCCGAAATAACGGTAGGAGGGGTTCACATCGGCGTCGAGTCGACGATGAAGTACCTGGGACTCGTCCTCGACAGCCGGTGGAACTTCGTGGAGCATTTCCGACGTTTGGCTCCCAGACTGCAGCGGGCCGGGGCTGCTTTGAAGCGGCTCTTGCCCAATCTGGGGGGGCCAAACGCCTCCTGCCGGAGGCTCTACGCGGGGGTCGTGCGGTCCATGGCCCTTTACGGGGCACCGGTGTGGGCGCGTTCCTTGAGGCTCCGGCCAGCCCGCCGGTTGAACGCGTCCCAAAGGGTCATGGCCATCCGGATGGTACGGGGATACCGCACGGTCTCCTGCGAGGCGGCGAGCCTCCTTGCCGGATTACCGCCGTGGGATCTGGAGGCAAAGGTCCTCGCGCACGTTTGGGAGTGGCGCGAGGAGGCGAAACGCCGGGGCGTAACTCCGCTGCCGCGAGAAATCACGGCACAGCGGACAGAGCTCCGGCGGGATCTCATGGCGGCATGGAGGGTGCGACTGTCGCAACCCAGCGCAGGGCACGCCACAATTGCGGCGGTAAGACCCCTCTTTGAGGAGTGGCTTGAGAGGCGCCACGGCGTCCTCACCTTCCGCCTGACGCAGGTCCTCACCGGACATGGCTGTTTCGGGAGGTTCCTGTTTCGGATAAGGCGGGAGGAAACGCCCGGGTGTTACCATTGTGTGGATCGACCGGAGGACACGGTGGAGCATACGGTGGAGGTCTGCCCGGCTTGGGCGGAGCACCGCCGTGTCCTTGTGGCGGCGATCAGCGGCGGCGACCTCTCGCGTCCGGCCCTGGTTCAGGCCATGGTACGGAGCGAGAGGGAATGGGAAGCCGTCACCTCCTTCTGCGAAGCAGTAATGCTCGCGAAGGAGGAGGCGGAGCGCGAGAGGGAGAGGCAATCTCTACGCCCTCGCGCCCCTAGCCGCCGCAGGAGGAGGAGACACCCTGGGCGTCGGGAGTCGATTGCCGACTCCCGGCCACCGTAGGCGCGGGCTTGCGGACGGCGAGCAATGGGCAGCTCGCCGTCCGGTAAGGACCAGGCCCGGGTCGACGGCGCGTCGTGTTCCACGCGCGCCTCAAAGAGATGTCAGCACCATTGACGGGGTCCGATAGGACCGATGCCTGCCGGGGTCGCGGATTGTTCGAAAGAGTTACCGTGGCCCTGGCGCACAGGCAACTGAAGGAACACGGGTGGGTTTTAGTCAGTAAGAGTCTGACACGCCCTTCCGCTCCGCCCAGAGCGGGAGACGTCATTTGATGATTTCCCACCCAAAAAAAAAAAAAAAAAAAAAAAAAAAAAAAAAAAGGGGACCTTTTACGGTGGTTTATATCTTACATAACTAACAGAACACAAAAGGTGGTTGTTAATGGCTTTGAATCTGGCTCTTTTCGGGTCACCTCCGGTGTACCACAAGGTTCCATTTTAGGCCCTTTATTATTTATTTTATACATTAATGACATAAAAGACTGTTTTCAAAATTCAAAATTTCTTCTTTACGCAGTCGATTTAAAGGTCTACAAAATTATTTCTGATAAAGACGATTGTTTACACTTCCAGCAGGATTTAGACCGTTTCTCTAGCTACTGCTCTTCCAATAAGCTTCACCTCAGTCTCCCAAAATGTCACGTTATAACATTTTCCAAAAAGAAAAATATTACCGAGTTCGACTATCGTCTAGCTAATACGCCAATTAGTAAAGTAGGTTTTCTCCGTGATCTTGGTGTTCTGCTAGATTCGAAGCTCCATCTGGATGCTCATATAGATAAAATTGTTAACAAGGCCTACCAAATGTTTGGCTTTGTCATGAGATCTTCCAGGAATTTTCGTCGACCTTCCACCTTCTTACACTTATATAAATCAATAATTAGGCCACAATTAGAGTTTGCAGTACCTATTTGGAACCCTTTTTACGTAAAATATAGTGAACAATTAGAACTAGTACAACGTAAATACCTTCGTGCAATGAATTTTAGATGTTATCGGAATAAAATGTCATACCACTTACTTCTTAAAAAGTATGATCTTCTAACCTTAAAATCAAGACGGAAACTTCTGGAGGTCATGACTCTGTTCAATGTTTGCCGCAATCATTTTGATTGTCCGGACTTAGTTAGGAGTCTGTGTTACCTGGTTCCTCGAACAGTTCATGTACGAGAGGTACGCTCTCGACGTCTATTTGCTACTCGCCTTTGTAAATCCAACGCTGGCTCGCGTTCACCACTTCATCGTTTAGTTGAGATATATAACAATGAGTTTAATTCAATCGACATTCTTTTTCTTAGTAAAAATGCGTTTAAGAAGCAAATCCAAGCAACCCTAAAGGATCAGCAAAGTATTGTATAATGACGTAATGTTTGATATTAGTACGCACACAAACCTACTTTAATTTTTTTTTTATTTTTTTTTTTGTCTCTTTTATAAATAAAAAAATCCAGATATGAGTTCCGGGATAATTGCCGTTTGTATAGGTATTGTATCTGTGTCACTAGCTAGTTTTTTAAATACTTCATATTGTAATCTGTGGAAAACGTAGTGGGTAGCATAATTGTTTAAAATGTTATATTTAAGATATTGTGACTGTTTTTTATTGTGCTACTGTTTGTTTTTCCTTAAATAAATAAATAAATAAATAAGTAACATTTCTCAATCTGGGATGAAAAATTAATGTGTCCAAGAACAGTTTTTAATTGACCAGTGCCCTTTTCTTGGCATGTTTGGATACCACGAGTTATATTTTACGTAGACATCAGCAAGATACGCTATAGTAATGTAACTGAAAATAGAAAAAGGAAAACAGAAATTATGTTGGTTAAGTTATTTTTCAGCGCGCACTGTCGGGCTCAGGTCCGTTGTGTACAGTTTAATAACCATCTAAAAATAAATAAAATGAATATTTATTTGTCCATTATTTAGTGTGTACTAAAATAAAGATGAAATATTCTCCAAATCAAATCATATTCAGAATTACATAGGCGCTGCCCAAAAGTAGGACACCGAAAACGCGTATTGGTAAATAATTACAAGCCAGATTTTTTTTGTGTATTGCACAAATGTTTAAAGAAAATACTTATTCAAAAATATTTTATAAAAGTAAAATAGGATCATGATAAATCAATCGTAAAACAGACCTCAAAAAAATATGCATCGTTGCATAATTCTCAACATGTTGAGGTAAACTTTAATATTATATTGTAATGATAATACTCGTATAAATAGAGTTCAATCAACTAAAGAAATATCTCAAAATGTTATTCCTATGAGCCGTGCATTTATTTTAACTGCAAACTGTTTTTATTGTGGTGGTCATTCGATTCAACTAACATCAAACGCATCGTTGTTTTAAACCTTATTTATTGCCGCGATGCGCTATTGTCAATTACCTAAAAAATTGGTTCTTACCCCGCCTTTAAGGATTAGCAAAACATGTACCTACATATTAGGTATCTATTTTACCGTGGGAGTAACAAAAAACTAGTCCTTTTTCTAGCCTTATAACTTCCACCGTCTCATATTTTCTATTTAAACTGAGGAGTTTAAAAATGTCTTAGAAGTTTTATCACAATATTTCCATAGCAATTAACACTTACTTTTTTGGTAAGGCAAGAACGGTAAGGTAATCCCATACGTGTCGAATAATTAGGTACGAGTACTGATCAAACAGTAGAAGGCTTTTATTATATATATTAGGATAACTTATCTACTATTTATTATCTTGCTATTAAACATTATTATGCAATAAAGCTCGAGTGGATTATCAGGCAGTCAGGCAAGCTACGCTGACGACACGCTGGTCCTGGCGCAGGGGGGGTCGCACCAGGCGGTGGCCGAACTAATGACACGCGGGGTTGCGACAGTCGTTGAGAGGATCCGGCAGTTGGGACTCGAGGTGGCCTTGCACAAGTCCGAGGCCATGTGTTTTCATGGTCGTCGGAACGCGCCACTGTCGGGTTCCCAAATAACGGTAGGAGGGGTTCACATCGGCGTCGAGTCGACGATGAAGTACCTGGGACTCGTCCTCGACAGCCGATGGAACTTCGTCGAGCATTTCCGACGTTTGGCTCCCAGACTGCAGCGGGCCGGGGCTGCCTTGAAGCGGCTCTTGCCCAATCTGGGGGGACCAAACGCCTCCGGCCGGAGGCTCTACGCGGGGGTCGTGCGGTCCATGGCTCTTTACGGGGCACCGGTGTGGGCGCGTTCATTGAGGCTCCGGCCAGCCCGCCGGTTGAACGCGTCCCAAAGGGTCATGGCCATCCGGTTGGTACGGAGATACCGCACGGTCTCCTGCGAGGCGGCGAGCCTCCTTGCCGGATTGCCGCCGTGGGATCTGCAGGCAAAAGTCCTCGAGCACGTTGGGAGTGGCGCGAGGAGGCGAAACGCCGGGGCGTAACTCCGCTGCCGCGTGTAATCGCGGCACAGCGGTCAGAGCTCCCGCGGGATCTCATGGCGGCATGGAGAGTGCGACTGTCGCAACCCAGCGCAGGGCACGCCACAATTGCGGCGGTAAGACCCCTCTTTGAGGAGTGGCTTGAGAGGCGCCACGGCGTCCTCACCTTCCGCCTGACACAGGTCCTCACCGGACATGGCTGTTTCGGGAGGTTCCTGTTTCGGATAAGGCGGGAGGAAACGCCCGGGTGTTACTATTGTGCGGATCGACCGGAGGACACGGTGGAGCATACGGTGGAGGTCTGCCCGGCTTGGGCGGAGCACCGCCGTGTCCTCGTGGCGGCGATCGGCCGCGGCGACCTCTCGCGTCCGGCCCTAGTTCAGGCCATGGTACGGAGCGAGAGGGAATGGGAAGCCGTCACCTCCTTCTGCGAAGCAGTAATGCTCGCGAAGGAGGAGGCGGAGCGCGAGAGGGAGAGGCAATCACTGCGCCCTTGCGCCCCTAGTCGCCGCAGGAGGAGACACCCTGGGCGTCGGGAGTCGATTGCCGACTCCCGGCCACCGTAAGCGCGGGCTTGCGGACAGCGAGCAATGGGCAGCTCGCCGTCCGGTAAGGACCAGGCCCGGGTCGGCGGCGCGTCGTGTTCCACGCGCGCCTCAAAGAGATGTCAGCACCATTGACGGGGTCCGATAGGACCGATGCCTGCCGGGGTCGCGGATTGTTCGAAAGAGTTACCGTGGCCCTGGCGCACAGGCAACTGAAGGAACACGGGTGGGTTTTAGTCAGTAAGAGTCTGACACGCCCTTCCGCTCCGCCCAGAGCGGGAGAGGTCATTTGATGATTTCCCACCCAAAAAAAAAAAAAGCAGTCAGGCAAACAAATGTATAGCAATTTGAAGAACAACTTAAATTGTCCGTATACAAGGTTATTTTAAATTGGCTAGCTAAACTGACGCGATGGGTATCGATATCTAAACACGGTAAATTAAAAATAATAAGATTTGATGGTTTTTTTTTTTTGGGAGGTTAACGACGGCTGTTATTGTTGTTACTTGAAGTATGAGTTGAAAAAATCTGTTTTCTTACGTTTTATCGTATTTAGACAGCGATACCCAAAACGTCAGCGAAGCTTAAAAAAAAACGATTTTTGAAACTGAAATTTCTAGTGCCTACAATAACTACGGTCAATGACCCCACAAAAAAAATTACTTAATTTATTTTTCGCTTTATCATGTTTAGATATCGATAACCATCGCATCTGCGGAAGTTAGCTAACTAATTTAATTTAACCCTGTATTCAAATCACAACTGTCATTCTTTATCGGTCGTATGAAATGGCTATAATACGATAAAACGTAGTGTGTCAATCTACTATAAATACGTTTCCCTGATTTTTATGTAGATTAGAATCTAGATAATCATTACACCGTTGTTGCACAATGTTTATTTTTATATTTAATCTTTTTTTGTATTCTGTACCAAACTGTTAAAAACCGAACACTTATTGGTATCATCTCGGTCTATGTCAGCCTAGTAAAAAGCCATCGTGAGAAATAGCAAAATAAAGAAAGCTTTAAATTTAAAACTTAGTTTCTCTAAGTTTTTCAAATTATTTTGGAAAGCCTGTTAACGGTCTCGAATAGTCATCATCTGAAATCATCTTCCAGTCTGACCAGATGTTGCTAAATACCGGTATTTCTCAGTAAAATTTGTAAATAATGGTATTCAACAATACATTTTAAGGTTGGTATGATTTAAGCGACTGCTACACGGTGGCCAACCGCGTCCCGGCAGCGGTGACCTGAGTGGTTTACAACCGTGTACTAGGTGGTTTACGACCAAATTTCGTTTGATCTTCCAACGACCTTGGTTTAAAGAGCTACGCTAGTGACCAAGGGTGAATAGAGGAGGTTGAGTCGGGGCCGACCGTGTAGACGGCGGTTGCCAACCGCGACTACATCAGTCGCCCGCTGTCAATCGTCGCGCGAGGGACACTTGTTACGCGCACAAGATTGACGAGTTTACCTATGTGTTAAAAAGTGCAAGATAGCGGAAGAAAAATAAATAGTTACTGAGTTGATCGAGCTGTACAGAGACAGTGGGATCTCAACTGCGAACAGTACAGAGCCAACAATTGAAAGCGCGTAGCTTGGGAGGTTTTGGCTTCTAAATGGAAAACAATTGACCCAAACACCTATGAGGCATCGGTCAAATAGAAAATTGATAATTAAAAAATATATATTTTCTGTTTATTCACTCGGGCACAAAATTGCCAAAGTCACTCCTATAGTCCTATACTCTTTCTGAATTTGATTAATTCGCGATAACATCTTTACTGCTCGAATATTACGATAGAATTGCATGTTGGCGACCATGTAGTCGAAACAGCTCTGCCGGTCGCTAACCAAGCTAACCTCTACCGGGGACGCGATTGGCAACCGCGTAGCAGACTCTACACTTTATTACTTGCCTATCGGTTATTGTACTGAACAATAATCGCACATGAAACTAAATAAAAGCTTAAATTACGACTTGCTCTTGGTTGATTACTTACAAATAAGATAAATCTAACCTTGTATTAAAAAGGATCCAAAGATTACCTAAATGTTTGAATAAAAGTACGTAGGTAATTAAATAGGCGGTGTGAGGGTGATTGATTATTGTGATTAGTGTCCGCTGCGACCAGACCTATGATTGTATAGACAATTATAATAAAAACAACATCTCTTGGTCAGTTTATTTTAATAAGATGTAATTAAATCACGTATAAATGCAAACCTGTGTTTTAAATAATTTGCATGTGTAGCCGACGGGCATAGGGTTCCGGCCTCTGAGTCAGCGCTGGGCGTTTTATTCGGAAACGCTTTTAAAAAAACAGTTTGTCAGTGAAAGAACGAACAGTTTCTCAACGATCCAACATTAGGTTTAAAAACGAACGGAATGAATAGAGCTCTTCATTTCAATCTCTGATCGATCGCAATCACAAAACGAACGTCAGGCCCTGCAGTCTCAGGGCACGCCACAATTGCGGCGGTAAGTCTTCTCTTTGAGGAGTGGCTTGAGAGGCACCACGGCGTCCTCACCTTCCGCCTGACGCGGGTCCTCACCGGACATGGCTGTTTAGGGAGGTTCCTGTTTCGAATAAGGCGGGAGGAAACGCCCGGGTGTTACCATTGTGTAGATCGACCGGAGGACACGGTGGAGCATACGGTGGAGGTCTGCCCGGCTCGGGCGGAGCACCGCCGTGTCCTCGTGGCGGCGATCGGCGGCGGCGACATCTCGCGTCCGGCCCTGGTTCAGGCCATGGTACGGAGCGAGAGGGAATGGGAAGCCGTCAGTTCCTTCTGCGAAGCAGTAATGCTCGTGAAGGAGGAGGCGGAGCGCGAGAGGGAGAGGCAATCACTCCCTCTGTCATTCATTCATGTCGAGACTGCCGGCCCTGGCCCTGCAGTTTCGACATGAATAGCGACAAAAATCTGTCGCTAAGTCGTATCGACGTCAAATTCCTTTAATAGATTTTGAACTTTATTTCCAAAGTATAAGGATGAAAATCTATTAAAGGAATTTGACATCGATACGACTTAGCGACAGATTTTTGTCGCTATCTAATGTCGAGACTGCAGTGCCTGGTATCTTTATTTGCGATATAAAGAATATTACCGTCAGCAGGACATATTCCGCCATAGTAAAATAGCATATGTAGTGCGGTAGCCCCACGACCATAAGGTTAATGATAATGTTGGCCACACTGTTGGTAACATCTAATCTGATGATCGCGGGAACATTAGACAGGTTGGCGCCGCTGATTTTGACGACCAATCACGCGCTACTATTTTTCCCGCGCGCCCCGCTTCTAGCGCCACGGTTGAGCAAACGAATTTCAATGAATTTCACTCAGAGCAGTGCTGGGTTATTCCATGGTATAATAATATACTTCGCCAGGTATAGCATTCCAAGACACAGGGTGACACAAGCCTACGTCATCACCGCTGTGTTACCAGTAGTGTGTAGATTGGACTTAACGACTGATTTTTGTTAGTATCTATGTCGAGACTGCAGGCCCTGTAGTGCACTAACTAAGTATACGTATCATAGTATAAGTGAGTATGTAAGTAATACTTAAGGGGCCTATTACACCACGCGGTATCAAGTCTGTCTGTTAACTAGCGTAGTGTAATAAGAGTAAGCCTGTTATTCGGTCGGAGCTTGTCTAGTAGACTTTATGAGTGAGACAGACTTGATACCGCGTGGTGTAGGCCCTTTACTTCTGTCTGTCTGCTAGTGCACTTTAGACACGAGAATGATGCAAAGTGTAATAAAATTGAAATATTTCAAAACCACAAACTTTTAAGCTATTGCATAGCTTTTATCGCGAGCTTTGAGCGCGGCGACCGAATCAATAAATTCCGTAACGAAAATTAAACCTAACACCCCCCACTCCGCCTACCATGTAGCTCGGCCGAGCGGTCGCTTAAGAGCGGGTAGTAACCAAAATTGCCTATCTTCAATTTAATTTTTCATGAAATTCATAAGACTTAGGTATAAAATAAAAATAATATGAGTAACTACATGATATTTTGAAACTTTTTGTGGAACAGAAACATAATACGTTAAAATTTTCTCGATAAAATAACATCACGAAGTTACCCCTAATTTTCACGTTTTTTCAATTTGTACTTAATATGCTAATGACTAATAGGATAATTTTTTAATGATTATCTGTATCAAGACAAGGCGAAAAAAATTGTGCAGGCATTTTTTGAAATTCCTTTTATTTTTGGAATTATTACGACTAGAAGCTTTAAGCACTTACGACGTTTTTAGTTCGTGGAAGAAGTCATCTTGCGTCGCACGTTGCGGGAACTTCAAGCATATTTTTGTTTCACAAATCAGTCGCCGTCGCTCTGTTGAGACGAGAGGACTGCGCTTGAATTTTCTACTGCTCTGCGATTTAATTTATTTGCGTAAATAATATTTACGTAATTTATCACATTGTTGGAATGAAACTGTGAAATACAAAACATGAAAAAATCACTAAAACCACTTCCGAAACGATTATTAAAATCTTTAAGAATTGATAAACTAAATAAATACCACGGCTAAACTATAAAATAAAAATATTATAATAATTCAATGTTGATATTTGAAAACTCAAGATGACATACAATTATGTGACAGATTTTTGACTGGTATAGTACAACTAGCGCCATTGTTCTCCACTTCAGTCAATTTGCTTGCGGAGAAAATTTACAACATAGAGTTCGTGCTGGAGATTTCAGATCCTATTACTATTACATAAAGAACCTGATTCGTTTACTCCCACTTTCATTGACAAACTTCTTGTAAGGGTAACCTTAGACGACCCATTTCGAGTGACTTTTGACCAAAACCCCCGAATCAAGTTGAAACTCAAAATTTAACATATGGGTAGGTTATTGGTATAATTATATTATTGGAGTTTACAAAATAAATAAATCGGAAAACTAAAATAGGGTTTATTGCGGACACAAGTACGAAACGGTGTGCACGGGACATGACAGTTTTTATACGGATAGTGTTCTCGTGACTAGATCCCTTCTTATGGTGGGGATGAGTAAAGATTGTGACGGATCACAATGTTTGGGTCTGTCGGCTTGCTTTTCAAAGCTAAAGTTTCAACGGTTACAAAAGAGGAACCTAATAAACTTTCGACTTTCTTTGGCACCCATATAAATAGATGCCAATTATTTTGGCGGTAAAGCCGACTAATGTACCCTAGTTATTTGTTCCGAAATTGGCCTGTTTTTCATAAATGTTTTCGGCGAGGACTTTTTTATACTCGCGCTCCGCGCAGGATAGGTTTTCATGACACATGCCATTTGACTTTGCACAATACAGTGCAAAATCCACCATACCAATATAATTTTTTTCTTGGTAACACTGTTGCTAATTGAATTTGCACGATCCTGCAATGCAATATCCACGATATACCATTATATTTTTTACTTGGTTAACACTGGTTTCCACGAAGACGTCGTGACCTCCAACTTGTACAAGGCCCTAAATAAAATTTGGTTACATTGGAATTTGAACTTTGTCACGCCAGCATTGAGTTTCTAGTTCCAAAACATGACTATGATCTAAGATTATGAATTCAAGCTTAGCGTATAGTATATGCAAAATAAACAGATGTTTTACCTACTGAAGAATTTCATTGAAAATAAAGGGAGTGGACAATACTTCGTTTAAATATGTTAATTGAAAAACCATTCCAGGTACCTATTTGTGCTATGAGACCTTGCTTCTTGCCAAAAAATCATGATTCTAGGTCAACGGGATGTATCATATGGATTTTAATTTATTTGCGAATGTTTATTTTCTTATTTTATTGACATTTTTGTTCAATTGATTTCATTTTCTCTAAGTAAAAAAGCGGAAGGTAGCGGGTGATGCGATTATAATTATACGCTTTTATATCATCAAAAAAGCAATTTTATCGAAATTGTTTTCACCATCATGTAGGTAGTATCATGAGTATGTAGTATTATAGTACTTTGATGGAAGTGCTTTGCTTTTTAGAGTTCGGTATCTCAAAAGAAAAATCGAAACCCTTATGGGATAACTTTGTTATCCATCTATCTGACCGCTTATCTCAGGAATGCGTGGGGGTATCAAGTTGAAATTGATATCAAATACTTACATAAACGTTCCTTTGGAGCTGTAAAAAAAAAACGAGCTTCTAAGACGTTGACTTAGTATCTTGGCATAAATTGCCATTCATTTCGCATATCTTGACACTCGCAAATAAATTAAAACCTATAAGATACATGTCGTTGACCTAGAATCATGAAATTTGACAAGAAGCAAGGTACAGGAATAGGTACAGGAAAGTATCTGAAAATTGTTCAATTGTAGTTATGTTACATAATGTATGGAACAATATTTTTTCAACTACAACGTTAGGTTTGTCTTTCAATTCGGTATCGAAAATTTATAGGCCGTATCTTGAAGTAACATTTAGTCTTTATTTCATTTAAGTCAGTCTAATCTCCAATCTAACATCCCACCAGCATCGGTTACAGATTCACGGACATACAATAATATTTAATAATATACCTACTTGTACACATAGGTAAATTGAATAAAACAGTTTCATCTGATTATTTTGCGTATACACACTACACACAAGATTCAAATTCAAATGCCTAAATATACGCCGGGCGAAAAGTTTCTGCTGGCGGGAAGGGATTGTGTTTTGTTTTTGTCGTGTTTGATGAGAGGGGTAGGCAAAGAGGCGCGGGTGAAACTTGATTTTTTTCTGTCTTGCTGCGCCCTCTTAACGTGTATGTATATGGTACGACTGTACTTGAATTACTATCAAAGAAAAAAAATATTGCATAAAAAAAATAAAAAATATAATTGCGTAAGTTGATAAAAAATGCTATGCAATAGTTTTACCGCGGCAGTCCCCGAGTGCCACACGTGTTTTTTGTTCAGAATCGAGAGTAGAATCAATTACACTATTTTGTTTTAGTATATTTGGTTATCTTTTAGAAAAAAAAACATGATAGAATAGAGATAGATTAGAACAAAGTAGATACCTACAATAAAAATAGTTGGGGCTCAGACATCCTAACTAATTTTTATTTTATTAAATATTTTGAGTTATTTAATTTACATCTTGGGTACAGAACATTTTACCATAAACATAAATAAGTACATTGGTTTTTAAACTAACTTCAATGCAGATCTTCAGCGGGTTCTGGTCGCGCGTCTGCCTTATACAAAGTTAAAGCATTAAAGCGATTTATGAATGTTAACTTTACAGCTGAAGTAGACATCGCTTACGGCTTTCCTTAAAGGCTCCTGCAGACAGGCGCGACGCGACAGTGCGATGTGATTCTTGTAGAAAAACATTCATGAAAATTTCGTAGAAATTTTTCTACTGCAGTCGCGTCGCGCCTGTTTGGCTCCCCCTTAAGACGTATAAGCACATTTTGCACCTAGAAGATGCATAGAGCTTCTTACGTCATCGCTTTTTATAAATTGTTGGAGAAGTTTTGCGACTTTTTGGTTTGGAGGTCAGTTTTTTGGTACTGACCACGGAAAAGGGATTTATGCGAGTGTGCATAAATTTGATAAAATGACAATGCAGACGCTATGCGTAAATTGTATGCATTCTAGAGTTCATTGTTTTTATTGTAGATTCCGACTGCTTGGCTGCAGCAAATGCTCAAGGTTTACTTTTAATATTTTTTTTTATTAAAAGTCGAGGTACTTTCAAGTCTTTATAATCTATTCTACAAAAAAAAAACCCATCAATCCTACTTCGTTTGTTTGACTAACAAACGAATGGGGCTTTCCAAACCTCATAACAAAGAGCAAAGCTCGCGAATTTGGTACTAATGAGAGTGCAGCAATGCGGTTACAAGCTCGGTACCATGATCATGCATAATCTGACCAGGACACCATATTATTATCATACCCACAAGTGGTAATGAGCTGGTCACATGGTCACACTGGAAAATGAGTTCTAGAGCGGAGACCGTATTTAGGCAAACGTAGTGTGGGACGCCCGCCCGCGCCCGCCAGTTGGATTGACGACTTGCGAAAGGCGGCTGGCAGAGACTGGATGAGGAGAGCCGAAGATTGGGCTCAGTGGCGTTCACTAGGAGAGGCCTACGTTCAGCAGTGGACGAATATAGGCTGCTGATAATGATAATGATCATCATAACTGTGAAGCGTCTGCTAAAACGAATGTCTTGCGATCATCAATTTTTTCATATACCTTTCAAATTATTTCATATACCTACCTACCATGAACAAAATAGGAGCCAGTTAGGCGAATGCGGTAAAATAACACAATTTATTTATAACTTAAAGCTTTTCTTTATTTCAACAAAGATTATTTTTTACAAGCTTTAGTTGTATGTATATTGGTCAAATCTTGCACGCTGAATTAACACCATTTTTTCTTATCCTACGGAGTTGAAATTTTACATGTTGATTCTGTTTCAAAGATAATGCATTTTTATGACGCATGACCTGATTCTACACCAAGGATTGGCTCCAGACGAGGCAACTATTCAACGGTCAACAGTACAGACAAGAAATTTTATATACGCATTTAATTATGATAGTTCGTTCGAAAGTACACCATGATCTGGCTGCTGCACCGAGGGTTGGTTCCAGAAGAAGGAACATCTCAGCGGCCGACAGCACAGACACAAAATTTATAGACGCATTTAATTATAATAGTCTGTTCTAAAGTCCACTATGACCTGGCTGCTGCACCCAAGATTAGCTCCAGTCGAGAGAGTTCCTTATCGATCAACAGTACAGAAAATTAATTTTATATACGCATTTAATTATGATAGTCCGTTCTAAAGTCTACCATGACCTGACTGCTGCACTCAGGGTTGATTCCAGAGGAGGGAACTCTTCAGTGGTCGACAGCATAGACACAAAATTTTATATACACATTTAATTATGATAGTCCGTTAACCGACACCCGTAGTACTTTTAAGTTCATTAAAAGCTTGTTTTTAAAAAGGTTTTTACTTATTTTTTTTTTACAATGTTGTACAATTAATTTAAAACGCATGCCTTTCAGTTATTTAAATTTTGCCTTGCTATGGTATCAAAGTATAAACGTTTTCTTGATCCCCTGTTGGTCGCAGTCTTGCAGGTTTATACTCGTAAGCAGCGGTAGCCACTTTCCACCAAGTAAACCGAAGGCCTGTCCTCTCCTGCTAAAAAGCTTGTACATACACAAAAATCCTCTTAATCCTTCTATCTTTATGTATTATTAAGTGTATTTTGTGTACGATCACCAAAAGGTATAAGTAACCAGGGTCGTCGGATATAGTTGAAGTTTAATAAGAAACCGATGGATGTTTTCGAATGAAATTTAATTTCAGGAATGAACTGTTTGTTTTCTATAAATTTTATTTTATTTTATTCGAAAACATACCTCGGTTTCTTACGGTGTCGTTAACAAATACATTACTAGTATACTTACATATAATAATAGAGAAATCACGATGTTTTGTCAAGCTTTAAAAACCGTGCGAAGCAGGGGCTGGTCAGTAGTAAATACCTTAATAAAAATAGGCTAAGACTAGCAACGCTAAGCATGTGATACAAAGACGTACTAATTTAAACGTAGTTACATGCCCCCTTAACTTCTTATTCCCGTTTAAATTCCGCCGGCGACGCTCACGTACGCCGTAACGTTTCTACTTTCCGAGATTTATTGGACACCAGTATTTATTAACGCATCTCTTAATAGCCTTAAACAGTTTACCGCGGCCATTTTGACGTTGCGTGTTATTTAATTTGGTGATTAGCAGCTAATTGAGCAAAGTTTATCTTAGTTTAAGAGAACTTATCTGGTGGTAATCCGTCAGCTAATAATAGTCTGATTGATCATTTTATTCTTATATAACACATTAACTCGCACGATCGATCCCCCCTTAGCTTGATGAGGATCCGATATTTTTTATCTAATAAAAAATCAATCAATCCGTGTCAAATTCCATGAAATGAAAAACATTTCAAATTATTGCTTCATATTAACAGAAAAATATATCACCCGATTTATGTCATGTTCTATTAGGTTTTGTAAAAATGAAACGCGTATTTGTAAAACATGTGAACAAAACTGTTGGCATAATATATCAAATCAATTCCTAATAATTTCAGCCAATTATTTATGTTTTAATTTAACGAAATTAAGATGAATGAAAGGTGACTATAAAAAAGTATTTACAAGGCAAATGTGAGTGGAAAAGCCTAAAGGGGCTGCCCTAGAAGCACGTAACTATAGTGGTCTTAATGGTGATGTTCTTCAGAAAGGTCAGGAGCGTAGTACTCGCAACCGGCGTGTATGATGTATTAACGTAATCGAAGCAAAAGGATTACGTAAGGATCATAGCAGTTGGCATTCTGTAGTTTCTGCCTACCCCTAAAAAAGAAGAAAGCCTGAGTTTGTTTATGAACTTTTTGATAATTTAAAACGTGAATAACATAGGTTGGTGATACCCATAAAATTTAATTAATATAGTGCAATGGCGCGAACTGATTGCATTTTCTACGACAGTGATTGTATAAACAACCAATAAAGTCTTTTATTGTTTCATTCGCCTGTAAAAATATTGCCTATGGCTTAGCACAATGGATATTATTTCCACAGAGTGGAGCACAGTTTGGTTCAAATGTTTTTTTCACGTGAGTTACCACCGCTGAATGAATTTGAGGCATCAATATCCACTGAACATTTTCATTGATTTTTACAGTGTAAAAAAGTTTTTAACTGCAGCTTTGGCCTACTGCAGGTCGTGTAGTAAAAAGTTTGTTGATTGCCTAGTCTCACATATGAAGTTTTAGTACGGTTTTATCTTATCCTATATAGGTACTGTTGTTACTGACGCAGTAGAATTATTTGTTGGTGCGATGAAACATTCGATTGCGATGTCCGCAAAAGCGACACTCGCGGTGGCAGATATTGCATCGCGGGATCGTTTTTTGTTACAAAACGCCGTCTTTAGAATGTGTTATCCATAGTAACAGTTCATTAATTATTTCTGAAAGGGTGATTTAGTTGAGACATATTAAATATTTTTTCGTTAAAAGGTAGCCACCTACCTGAAAGGTATGCATGAAACCGGACGTGAGAGATCATGTCTTTACATTCAAACTCAAACTCAAAGCATTTATTTCAAATAAACCAATTACAGGCACTTTTGAATTGTCAAGGGGTCGGTCAGTCAGAAAGATGAAGCTAGTTGCCCATTCCAAAGCGTAGTAGGTACTTAAATACTACATTATCGATCCAGGCAGAATAATCAATAACGCTAAACAATGTTTCGTACTAACAAATTAGCAACAAGTTTAAAAATACAACATTTCTTACTACATTTATACTAATTTATTTGTGAATGGTATGTGACAAAATCTTGGTTCCGTATATTTTTCCTAAAGGCTCCCACAGACAAGCGCGCCGCGACAGCGCGACGCGACTCTTGTAGAACAATTTCCATGAAGTTTTCAAAGCAATTGTTCTTCTAGAGTCGCGTCGCGCCTGTTTGTGGGAGCCTTGTACTCGTAGGTAGGTATTTAGTATTATAAATTCTTGATATTTTCGAACCAAGGTACCGGTGGAGCCGATAACGTTTCACGCACCTTAGGTAGAGTACTTGAACAATCATAAATTCTAGGCACTATAACAACACTTGTTTAGGCAATAGGTTTAATTTGAACCTGCAACGAACGAGGATCACAATAACAACGGTGATAGCCGTGATTGTGTGGCAGAAGTAGACATGATGCCGTCATTAATCTTTGTGTAATGACCACCGAAATGCGGATGTAGCCGTCATGGCACATTTGCTAAAGTGCGACTACGTCACGGTATGAATTTGCTGTAGAGAACAATGTGTGTTTTCAATTACGGGTTGATAACGGTAAAAAAAAATCTTACAGCCTTTCTCTAGTCGAGTACAATGTGGGCACCTAATAATGAGGGGCAAACTAGCGGGAAAGCGTGGTGTTGGGCAAAGAAAAAGTCTTGGTTGAGAAACATTAGCGAATGGACCGGAGTTACGAGTGTTGCTGCCACCTCACAAAGGACAAGGAGGAATATTTGGAGTTGATGGTAACCTTCAGTAATTGGAGAGTTACCAAAAGAAGAAGAAGGATGTTGTATGTAATGTAGGTACCTAAGTAGGGCGATGGTTGTAAGGATTACGGCAAACGGCAAACGGAAAATGACAAAGGCACACGGCATCGGCAGCTGTAGATGCTCTAGTAAGTCAAGTACCTATCCCACTACGACATTTCAAATCCTGTGCCTTTCTGCATATCTCACTTGCTTAAGTGGCTAGTATTGCTAACCAGCGACAAGTATTAGTTTGCTGTTACAACATTATAAGTTTGAAAATTACAAAGCTGTCCAAAATAGGCGGTCTTACCGCTAAAAGTAATCACGATGACAGAACCTTAGCCCGCGTAACGATATACGCGATTAATGCGCGCGCGAATTTCGCGCGGGTCGCGTGTTCTCCCACAGGTTATAGCAATTTGAATAAATTTGCAATGTTTTATGCGCGCGCCGAATCTGCGCGCGCACAAAACGCGTATGTCGGTACGCGGCCTTAGGTTCATTTTCTTTAGATAACCTAATCAAAGAAATCCGATATACATTATGTATACCTTACCTTAACCTAATTATTTGCGACGTGCGTACTTAGCAAAGCGAGGTGGTGACGTCTACGACGTTGTGACAGGTTTAAACCTGTCGAACCAAACCGACACGTTTCGTCATGTCAAGTCGATATGCCTCTGCCCATGTGTTGCAAATCATTGTGAATTTTTCAGTTACGGTTAGTGCTTACTAAAAAACCGGTCAAGTGCGAGTCGGACTCGTACACGAAGCATTACGTACCACCGTACAATATTTAAGGCTACATTTTTTTTAAACGCCGAAAAAAATAGATATTTTATTTTGTTGTTATTGCGGCCATAGTTGTACACACTGTGAAAACTTCAAGCCGACAAAAAAAAAAAAAAAATAATAATAATAATAATAAAATTAAGAGGTTAGATAAATAATAATATTAAAATTAGGAGGTTTCTCTCTCTGGAGCCCTGACCGCCGGTAGCTTGGACCCTGTTCCCGATACCGGTGGGCCACTATTTATTATATTTTTAAATATTTTTATATTCTAATATTTAAAAATATAATTTATATGTATATATATATGAAATAAAGGAAATAATAATAATAAAATGAAATTACTCCTCTTATCATTAATTCTACGTGATCACCACACACGCTATATTAACTTGGCTTGGGCCCGTTAATGTAGCTTAAACTAGCCAAAGAGCTAAGAAACAAAATTTGTTTACCAAAAATATATAATAATAATAAATAATAAATATATATATATATATATATATATATATATATATATATATTTAATATATTATATTATCCCTGTAACAGACTGACGGCACCCTTTGGGTACGAAAACCTTAAAAGGCAAGGAAACCTCTGATTCGTTTGCGAATCACTTTTGCATTTAGCCGTCAAGGCCGATTCAGTTCTTCATAATCAGGCAACCGCATATCAGTAGTAAAAAATTGATATTGACAGTGCCTTTATGTCATAGCTGTAAGATCGATTTTCTTAGTGCAAGTGGAACCACGGAGGTGCGGCCTACTGTACCCACAATTAATAGTTTGTGGCTTGTCTTTATCATACTCTTGGATGCTGTCTTACATTGTAGAGCGTTGAACGCAAGCCGGACGGACAATTCTGGTAGTCTAGTTCTCTTCGTTAATTACTATACTCCATTTGAAATAAGATTAGAAATTTAAATAAACCTTTTTTACAGTCCCTCCGATCGATTTGACTGTTATTGCGTTGCTGACATGACAAATGGCAGCTGCAGTAAAGTTGGTATTGTAACCACGTTTTTGCTTTTAATGCCATCCTTATGCCTACGGAGTAGACGTCAAAATCGGTTGAACGGATTGTAAAAAAGGTTTATTCAAATGGAGTATCTATTCTAATTCAAGATGCATTTTTTTTTCAAATCCATTTTTGTACATATATTTCTATGGATATTCCGATTACGCTATATACCCACCTTAATAGTACATCATGCCCAAAGTCATACAAAACTTAGGCAATTTTTTTCGCAACAAAAAGGCAGGCTAAAATGTACCTACCATACTTTTATGGCTGAAAAACTTTATCTTTTTCCTTTTTTGCAAAATCAACAAAACTTTTCAGTAAAAAGAAAAAAAACTTTTTTACTAAGCCTAAGGATATTGTTAAAATCCCGTCAAATATCTAAGCAATGTTTTACTTTACAGTCATACAACACAGAAATACTTTCAAATACTTACAAAAATACTTACCTGAACAAATATAAATAGGGTCATTGTATCGACATAAAAAGGTCCCTTAGAGTTTTTTAAAGTCAACGGGACCGAAAAATTCCCTTACAAATTTTTTCAAGGATTGTTCAGAAAGTTTGAAATATTTTGTTACATTTTTGGCATCAACATTTTTACCCTTTCAAACATGGGGAAAGCTATTATGTGGACTGGTTTGAGGGCCAATTTAGAGCATAGCGCGTTTACACTAAAAGAGGAGTTTCTCGACCGCGACTGTTGAGAGTTGCGAGAATTTCTGTGCGTACCTAGGTGAAACTCGCCAGACAATTATCGCCCTCACCCAAGCGAGCAGCAAAATCTCGAATACTATTCATGTCGAATACTATCCTATCTAGACTCGCCAGGCGATTTTCTAAAAGTGTGATTGGTCAACCTGAAATTCGTTGTAAACAAGGGCGATTTTTGTGCCGATATGTGGGTTACTGTTGACTCGCGTTGAAGAGTAGGTACGCAAGTCATCACCGTCACTGTTATTATGAGTAAACGTTTTTTTTATCTTCTTTCGATAATCGCGTATTAAAGGCGATAAACCCATATGCAAAAAACGCGCTTGGACGTGGAGTGGCGGACACCAAGCCCGTTATAGAATACAATATACAAGGGCGGTAAACTCTTAATGTGTAACTGACACTTAATGCTTGTCCGATTATTTACGCATTCATATTCATTTTTTGTATTTCTTATTTTAAAAAGGTGGTACAAATGGATTAAAGCTAGGTACAGAAATATGGACCTTGTAGGGGCATAGTAAAGTGATAAAATTATAAAACTACAAAAACAAACGACTATTAATATTAAAAAAAAATCTAGGTTTTTAAAAACAAAGGATATAAATAGTTATTAAGATTAGATAATTACAAATGATCAAAACATTTATGAATTATTACTGAGATCACAGCAGCGGGCCCTATCAGAATACCAGCGCTGCGCCATTTATTTTTCCTAAATGTCGCAGTATCATGCTGAGATAGGGGCCTTTTGGCCTCGTACAGGACTTACTGTTGTTATTTTCATTTTACATTTTGTTTTTATTTTATTATTTTTATGATTTTATTTTATTTTTATGAGTGTGTTTAGTTTAGTATCTGATAATCCTGTGCGAGTCTCAATAAATACTTTTTCTTTCTTTCTTTTTTAGGTCAATATTACAAAAACAGAATTTCTTTGTTCGGTAAGAAGCACATTTTTAGGTAATTGAAAATAGCGCATCGCGGCAACAAATAAGATTCAAAACAGTGATGCGTTTGATGTTAGTTGAATTGAATGACCACAAATATAAAAGTAATTTTGCCGTTTTAAGGCTCCCACAGACAGGCGCGACGCGACAGCGCTACACAAAGGCGGCACTCGTCGCGCAACACGCGGTGCCTTTGTATTGAGCGTCGCGTCGCACCAGTGTGTACGAGCCTTTAATTAAATAAAAAAATAAATGCACGGCTCACTGCAATAATTTTTAGGTATTTCTTTCTTTATTTGATTGAATTCCATTTATTATCATTACATAAAATATAATAGTTCACGCTCAACGTTTTGAGAATTATGCGACGAAAAATATCTTTTGAGCTTTGTTTTAGTATTTTGTATCATGATACTATTTTATTTATATGAAATATTTTTGAATAAGTCTTTTCTTTGAATATTTGACAATACACAAAAAAAAACATCTGGTCTGTAATATGTACCAATACGTCCAACTGTGCGACAAAAAACAGCTTTTTACGGTGTCGTACGTTTGGACAGCGCCTAGCACAAGAAACTTTTCCTGTCAAACATAATGCAGCATTAATGTACCTATGCAATTATAATTTTATTAATAAGATCTGTTTACGAGTCCATAATTATTTAAACAGATACGCTTTAAGTTTATGTTATTAGGTCATCGACTTAGCTAAAGTTAACGTACCCAACAGACATTCTCTTAACTCCGAACGGTTTGTAAACTATGTAGTTGCAATGACACTACAGATTCCTCTCTCACGCTCTGTGGCTGACACAGTTTGGAGTAAAGGTATAGTTAGCTATCATTTATGTTTAGAGACCTCCAAAGTGAACGCATTGACAACTTACCTACTAACTTAGCTCGTTAGTGGCGGTCGTGGCGGATGAACTATTATCTAAAATATTATATAATATATTTATCTTGAACTACTTTTCAATGGGTAGTATTTAAACGATCGAATTTATATTCAAACTAAGGATGTGAAAAATACTGATTATGGCGTACGGAAATACTGACTGAGGGCGAACAAAAATATTGAAAAATACGAATTTGAGGTACGAGTTATATAGAACGATCAGTATAATAATTCTTAAGAGAACAAATGTCTATTTGAGTAACAGTTTTGCAGCTCACATTATATTCAACATCTGGCATATATTTTATTCCAAGAGTGCTGCGTTATATCCTAATCAAGGTGTTTTAAAATTATAAGTGAGAGTGCCTTATTAGAGTCACCAACAATAGAAGTGGATGTGGTACACTGGTACTCGTAGTAGTAGTATTTTTTTCGCCCAATTTAGTGTTTAACTCGGACACTTGGAATTTTGAATATGAAATTTATACATCTGGTCATACACGCACGCTGGTTGCGAGTACTACGCACCTGACCTTTCTGAAGAACATCACCAATCAGGTCACTATATGTCTTCCTAGGGCATAGCCTCCAGGCGTTTCCACTCACATCTGCCTTGTAAATACCTACTCTGTACTCTGTTTTAATCATTCATAATTATTATTCATAATTTTTAATTATTTTTTCTCAAACATAATTTAACGCCGCTAAGTTAAGCTAGTTTAAGTTTTTAGTATTAAAGTATCTCATTAACAGTCGTCCATAAATTATTTATTCGCCCGGTTAATAATTCCCCCTTTTTAATACGATGGTACTCTTTTTAATAGTTGGGCTCAGTAGGGGGCCACATTAATGACAGCGTCAGTTGCGTTCGATAGATCTTCAAAAGTACTGGTGTATGGAAACTTAGGACACTCCAGCAAGTGAATTATGTTCTGAACAGGGGTACAGCACTCACATTGGGTAATAAACATTTGGTTTCTTGAACTTTGAACGAAGTTTGAATGTATATTATTTACCTATTCAGTTCGGCAGTATTTTTTTCTAATATACCTTTATAATAATATTTGACATCTTTCCGTTTTCGAACCAGGTTCTACTTATTAAGTAGAGCAAAGAGTTCTAGGCTAAAGAATTGCCTGATGATGCATGTCTTGGACCTGCGGGGTAATTGCGTAATACACATTTTGACAATTCAAATTTACGCTGTCAAGCAGATTATTTTTTTAAATATGGAGCAATGAATTAGGAAGTTCTTTCAAAATCAATAGATTAGGAATTTCCTTCAAAATTATTCAAATTGTGAATGAATACGTGTTACTTTGACGTCGATGCAGAAATACCTTGACACAGCCATCTAGAAAAAGATTATCTAGGGGTTGTACCTTCGTAGCTTTTTGGCATTCAACCGCCGAATGATTTTGACTCAGCCCAATATGATCCCACATTACGTAACCTTAAAGTTCTGCTGTTCATTTCTAATAAAAAATCACCAAATATGAAAATCCTTACACCTACCAGACTGCCAGAAGTCTTGAAGATACGAACACACTTTGAAGTCACGTTTTAGAGTAATGTGACGCGTAACACGTACTAACGTAACTGGTTTCGGGGAAGGCTCTGCTCCTAAAAGTATGTCTTGATAGGTTGTTAGATTATCGCTTACAGCTTACAGCTTTGTATACATATATTTACAGGGTGGCAGGGATATCAACGCACAACCTGTTACCATGGATTCAGTACATGATTCTGAACCTGCGTCGAAATTTTTCGTCGGTTATTTATTAAAAAAATCGCTCTGCCATACATTTTGACCAAGTGGGTAGTGCACTTTTCTATGAAACAGGAGATATTTTTTTTTTTTTTTTCACTTTCTCAGGTAGTTTCAATGATGATCTGGCAGTTTGAGTGCTTTATGCGGCCTACCCAAATGTCCTTTCTTTGGTATTGTTCGTCTAATGGTTGAGCTCCTTAAGTTCTGAGTTGAGCTTCACGATTACTGACAAATGCGTGCACTGACTGGACAGGTCCACTCAAATCTGTATGGTTATTTCCTTAAAAGACCATTTCAGACACCAATCTTACATGGTCCTCAAATGATCTGACCAAGATTATTTCAGGATTTTTTATACCTGTTGACATTGATGAATTTTTATAAATATATTGACATGAATATTTACTTTGTAAAATAGTATATTATTTTAATTATTGTGAATGTGAAGACTATGTAGATCATTGTTTTTTTTTTTTTTTCTTTCTTGATATATTTAATCATAGTCTGGCAGTTTGAGTAATTTATGCGGCCTACCCAAATGTCCTTTCTTTGGTATTGTTCGTCGAATCGTTGAGCTCCTTAAGTTTTGAGTTGAGCTGCACGATTACTGACAAATGCGTGCACTGACTGGACAGGCCCACTCATTCTGTGTGGTATTTTTTCCTTAAAATTACCATTTCAGACTCAAATCTACATGGTCTTCACATGATCTGACCAAGATTATGTCTGGACTTTAAAAGAGACTGTGACCTCTGAGTTTGTTTCGGCCTTTCTTCTCAGAGTAGTCAGATAGGAAACGCCGACCTCATCTAGTTTTAAAATATGATTGACGTGTAAAAGTGTTTGTACAAACCTACTTACAGAAATAAAATCATTTATCATTTATCATTTATATATTTTTTGATAACCAACGAAAAATTTCTATGCTAGGGAGTCTAGAATCATGTGTGCTGAATTCATGGTTTTAGTTTACGCGTCGATGTCTCTGCCACCCTGTATGCAGAAAGAATATCTATATTTTTAAAGTGACACTTCTTTAAGCGGCGATTCGTTAATTGGACGAGAATTGAGAGTGAAATTTCAAGGACGCGTCACTTTTAGGCACATTTCATTATATGTTTTCATGTGTGAGCGAGAGAGATTTCTTTTTTCTTTAAAAAAGAAATCTCTCTCTGACTCTCACACTAAATCTCTTTTATTCTTATTTTTTTTAAGATATTTCACTTCCATCACTATACGGTGCTGCACGCGCAATTTTTTCATTAAATATTTAGTTCTGCAAAAAGCGTGAATCATACCTTTATGCACAAAAGAATTTTATATTGTCAACAAGAAACTGTGAAAACATGATAATCAATCCATTTAGAACAGTTGATTACTATTACAATAAAATGACGCATTTGGTAATAGTCTAATTAAGAATCTCGTATTTAATAATAAACACAACCGATTAAATTAGATTCGTCAATAAACAGTAACAAACCATCCAAAGATAAAAAATCTGTATAGGTACACAAACTTACCTAATTTATTTATTCTACGAGTACCTAAATCTTATTTTCTCTCACCTATAATTTAATTATAAGTATACTATATAGTACCTATGAATTATGATGAATGTTTGCCCAGGGACAAGCGAAAGTGAATTGGACTAAAAGAAACTAAACAAAGCCCCGAGAGGTATGGCGTCGGCTCATAACTAATAGGCACTTGCGAACTTAGTAAGAGTTCCGTACAGAAACGGAAATATTATTTATCTTTTGTTACAAACACATTGAATAATTATGCCGTTTATGTATCATCGTCATCATCATTTCAGCCGAAAGATGACCACTTCTGAACATAGGCCTCCCCGAAGTGTCGTACTGTAACCGGTGCAGTGCTTTTCACATCCAGCAGATTCGCGCCACTCTCATCAGCTCGTCTGTTGTCTTTGTGGACAGGCATGTTTTTAGTTCCGTCTCAATTTTAATTTGCCATACGCTGGCCTTTCTATCTTCATCCACTCCACTCTATCTTAAGGTAGGGTGGACCAATTCTGTCTTCAGTATACATAAAGTTAGTCCCGAAATCTTCGCATCGGTGTATCACGATATTTCTGGAGGTTTTCTAGGACCTACATTGTGTTAGATAAGCCAAATGGTTCAACCGACATGTAGCAAACGCCAATCAACCAATCAACTCAGCCTATCGTAGTCCACTGTTGGACATAAACCTCTCCCATACCGTGCCACAGAAACCTGTTCTCCGCCTTCTGCATCCAGTCTGCCCCAGCCACCTTTGAAGTCGTCGGTCCAATACCTGGTGATGGTCCCACACTACGCAGATCGTAGATACTACGGGTCGAAGATTATTCGAAAGAGTTACTGTGGCCCTGGTGCACAGGCAACTGAAGGAACACGGGTGGGTTTTAGTCAGTAAAAGTCTGACACGCCCGCCCTCCGGCTCCGCCCAGAGCGGGAGAAGTTATTTGATGATTTCCCAGCCAAAAAAAAAACACCACTACGCAACAGCAGATAAAAAAGCAAAGCAGAAAACAATTCAAAAGCTGATAATATACCTACTTAAATTGAAATGCCTCATAAAAAGAAACGCATGGGACAAAGACATGGCACGGGACACTGCCGTTGATTTTCCTAAGCAAGGATCTCTGGCGGCAATTCTTTTAGGAAAAAATATTTGAATAGACTTGGGGCACTTCGTAAACATCATTCTAGATGATTGATAGGCGGCGCACACGCGAGAAACGGCTTTATATTCTATTTGTCTTAGAAACTTTGCTAACTATTCCCGGCTGATAGGAAAAAAGGAAGCCTGAAAGTGGTTCAGTGTAAAAACTACTCGTAGGAGTACGTGGCGGGAGAATATTATGTCGTCATCAATGTAATAAAATTCTTGCAGAATGAGTGAGTAGTTACATAGTAACTTAAGGAAGAGAAATCCATGTTTTCTTCCATTTTTTAAAGCTTTATGTATGATGGATGTAACAGAGCAATCAAACTGTACATTTGTATGTACAGTTTAGGATAATTATTGTATTGGAGAAAACTATGTATACTTATAGTAATTATCTTGAACTATATATAAAACTCGGCTATGAATGACGTTGTTTGCTTGCGTTGGTATAAACTTATACCTCATCAAAAGTTGGCGACGGCTAGCTTAGGTACGATAAATACTAAATTAAACAATATAAAGAAAACATACCCCTAATTAGAAAAATACCGAACACATTTCAGACATGACTAATCAAATCGCTACGCAATCTTACGAGACATACAAAACAAAGCTAATTTCAAAGGCCTCGACTGAAATTTACGGAAACAGGAGCCATGTCGGCTTGTTCCTGAGATTGCGTCTGCTACGTCCAACTTTAAGCATTGCGACTGCGTACAGAACTGGCAAAGCTATCAAAGTTTATAACTGTCTAATACAATGCTATATGCAAACGCAGCGGAACTTTGTCGCGAGATATATTACGTTTGAATCGTGTGCGGGGATCATAATGAAGTCGATATAACAGCAGGAATCCTCCTACTTTTTGAAGTTGGTTAAAAACGGAATTTGGTTTTCGATTCTTTATTGCTGTCTGGATAAATTTGGGAACTTTGAGGGTACTGTGGTACAACTTTGAAAAGGTTTCTTGCCCTTTTGGGCCGAGTTGATTGTATTCTGTTATTTTAATTCAGGGTGCTAATTTTAAAATCGATTCGATAAAAATCTACAGTACGAATAGCGATGCTCTTTTTGGAACAGATTTTTTTAATTATTATTATAATAATTCTCTAGGTACCTACCTAATTAATTTATGTAATAAAGCAATGTCTAAGAAGAAAATTAAATGACATGGGATAAGAACAGAGAGATGATGATGATAGATAAAGCTATGTCTCTAAAGAAACCAAACACTATTAATAATCAAGAGATACGTCGTTTTCTAACAAAAAGCAATAAAAGAGAGCATTCTGCATAACCTGTACATTTTGCGTCTACGTGCCTCACAAGCGCTTCTCCATTAAACTTATCTTGTTCTGTGGCACGTATTTTATCTACATAAATATACGCCTGTCTTCCCGAAAGATTACTCTCCATTATTCTTCATCTTTTACAGATGAAACTGCTCAAAAGTCGGTCTAATTGTGTTAAATGCATATTCTGTCATAGGTGAATGTCAAGGCAAAAATCTACAATCTTTTTTGACAATGCTAATTGCGTAACAAATTAAAATGCTTCTTCTTGTTGATGTTTCCAACATTTGTGTAATTATTTAATTAACGATGATTTCATTACAACTCTGGTTCGTGAGCAAAATGATAATCAGGATATCAGAGGCAGATAAGGTTATCAGATGTTTAAGCTGACCGTGTGACAAAAGGCGGATACCTACCACAAACTGGGTTTAGCAGAAAAACTGTGGTTAAATGACCGAGTTACACGAGGCGAGGCTAGTTTGTCAAGCTAGTATAGCAAAATAGTTCTAGTAAGAAGGCCTGTCCCGCCGCCGACGAGGAAGCAACTACAAGGATTTTCTCGCTCAATAAACGTAGAAAACTTTGTAGGTCCCGTCTAAGTAAAGGAGATACATCTTTATATAATTATATAAAAATTACGTGTCACGTTGTTTGTCCGCGATGGACTCTTAAACTACTGAACCGATTTTAAATTTGATTTGCACACCGTGTGCAATTTGATCCAACTTGAAAGATAGGTTAGCTTACATCTCAATTTATAGTGGCAATATTATTTTATTGCAAATTATTTGTCTATTATTGTCTATTATTTGACAGTCACAATTATCTGTTAGCTCCAAACAATTCTAACAGATGGCGATATCTGTTGACTGGATTGAGTAAGTATTCAATAGATGGCGCTATGTTAAAAATACAAACGTTTCATATAAGCTACAATTTAATAGCATAACCACCACGTGTTGCTGAGGCTAAGGTATAACCTAAATATATTTTGTAATAAACGAAGTACAGTGAAATAATATTATAAAGAGAAAAGATATGATTGTTTGTTTGTATTGAATAGGCTCCGAAACAACTGAACCGATTTCTAAAATTATTTCACTGTTGGGAAGCTACACTATCTCCGGGTGACATAGGCTATATTATATTATGCTTTGCTACCCGGGCGAAGCTGGGGCGGGTCGCTAATATATTATAGTTGATCGCTGACTGTTTACACCTCCGGCGAGAACTCCTTTGTCGCAGCGACAAGAGCTATCAAAGAGAGTGCTCCCTTAGTGACGCTCGGCGGGCAGAACTCTCGCTGGAAGACTCACGCTTGGTACATATACATACCAGCGAGTAATCGCTCGTCACTGTCACGCACTCGCTGCTCATTGCTCGCCAACTCGTTTTTAGGTGCTAGCTCTGCTAGCTTCTCGTTAATCGCCGGCGGTGGGACAGGTGCCTAAGCTAGCAAGCTACTCACTCTGGCCTCGTGTATAGAAAACTATCCTCATTTTTGCATGTGCCAGACCAGGATAGTGATCCAGGATATTACTTGTTTGCTTTCCTAGCTTGAAAAGCTAGCCTCGTATAACCCGAGCATTCGATATTGGTCCTACGCAGAAATTAGTTGGCAACTAGGAGAATGGTGCTGCTTGTAGTTTTCTTCAATGGATGTAGACAGAAGTTGGGGTACTGTCGGCCAAATCAAGCGAGCAGTGGGCCATACAAAACGGGAACAAGAAAAAAGTTTTTGTTTTTAGTTTGTATATCTATTTCTTGCTGGGTAGGGTTGGATACCTATATATATATAAATTATAATAGTACTTATATCTAGTGGTGTGACTAGATTAAGATAGGTTTTTTTCCCACCACTTATCATAACATTTACTCATTGGAATATCTACATTATTGTATAAAAATGTCACTTGTAAAGTGTGCAACAAGAATGCAATGATTATACTCATTGCGGATAATTTATTATCAGAACTGATTTTTTGTAACTTACCTACAGCTACGTTATAAGATAATCAATTCATATTATTGCATAGTAATGCGGTAATACCTAACAACTCGATAATAGTAGATAAGTATATAGGTAGGTATTTGTTCGTTAATAATGTATAAATACGCATCCTGACCTTGGTTGATCAGTAGTTGTGTGATACGTCTTGTGTTATTATCGTGTCCGAGTTTTTTACGAAGTTGGATAAAAATGTAAGGGTTTTTTATTTTGCTTTAAAAGTGGTAATAGAATTACTGTTTTGTTGTTTCAATTTCTAAGTTTGAGTAGTAAATATTTTTTTGTAATAACGCTGTTTGGAAATGCATGTCCAGAAAGCCATATTTGGTACCTCATAAATGCTTCTAAACAAAGAGATTTAAGATACTTACTAGTAAATAATTTGATGTCTTTGCATCAAAATAACGAAAAGAAAACGAATTAAAATTGGAAAAAATGTTATTTAATTTCGCTTGTTTGATATTATTTATTTATGTACATGTGGGCACGCTACAAACATTTTGTAAAAAAAGTGTGATTGGGTAGATTAGATGGCTATTTAACCGACATCTTTATTTAATTTATTATAAATGCATCTATGTCACAGCACCAGACATTTTTATTCGTTTATAAAATGTAATTTTCATACCGAAGCTCGAAGTAGTGAAATTGTTGGTAAGTTCTGCATTCAAATTACAAAATGAACCAATTGTTAGTAGATAGGTAAATATTTGCTATATTTATTTTCAGATGGGTGTTAAATTGTACGCATTGGACTTGAGCCCGCCAGTGCGCGCGGCCATGATGGCTTGTGAAGTATTCAACGTCCCTTTCGAGAAGATAGAAATGAATCTTCTTACAAAGGATCATTTGACACCAGAGTATTTGAAAGTAAGAGAATAAGTCCTTATCAATAACTCAAAAGAAACTAAAAGGATTGCTTAGCTACTAAAATCGACAAAGCAAAAATACCAGAAGATGGCCAACAAAGTCCTGGAATAGGTTTAAAAAAAACGACTTTATACCAAAACTCCTATGACACAAGTCTCTTCGGTCTCCTCTATATAAAAAAATCTGATCAAAAGAATGAATAACTTTAAAATTAGTAAAACATTTTTTTAACTTTAATTTGTTCCAGAAAAATCCACTGCACACCGTACCTGTACTAGAAGACGGTGATTTCATTGTGCATGACAGGTTTGTTATTTTAAACGTGGAATAACTTTAAAACTTCCCGTACGTACGAGGTCACAGGTTTATAACCGTGCTGGTATTTGATCATCATTTGCTTGCTCGGTCATTTTGCTGCGCTGTCTGCGCTAACTTTTACACTGGCAGGAAACTTGAACTGTAACGGTCTAGTTATTATTAGCCTTTTTGATCGGACAAATTTTAATATTAAGTGCACCCGCCAGTCTCGTATCATTTAAAGTTTAAATGATACGAGACGAACGGAAATAAAAAAAATAATAAAAGAACTCGTAATAAAAAAATGGCTCTATAGTTTAAAATTAAAACCATAGAGCCAATTTTTTATTACGAATTATATTCCGACAAAGTTAAAAGTCTAAATAAAAAAACTTAATAACATGTTGAACCCGAGTCTAAGTTGCTAACTTTGTATTGAGAACATTACGAACATCGAAATAAGGTTCGAAATAGGTACAAAAACTGGCTAAAATGTTTAACCTTGGACCAAAGTTAGAACTCGTTTTAAAACAATCACAAAGTCATTAGCGATGTTTGATCTGCTGGTACTGCCAGTGCACGTTTAATAATAAGGCATTTCTTTCCCAAAATTCGTTTAATAACCTTGAGAGGTTCTTAAACTAATTTTAACTCAACTCATGTTTGTATTATTTATTTTCAGTCACGCTATAATTATGTATCTAGCTGATACCTACGGGAAAGACGACTCGTGGTATCCAAAGGATATCAAAAAAAGGGCATTGGTCAATCAAAAACTTTTCTTCGACACATCAATTCTTTTTCCTAGAGTACGAAATATAACTGTAAGTAAATTATAAGTATCAAAATAATTTATACATACTTTTTTTTGGCTACTTACTTAGTGGGCCATTTTTTAATACATATCTCGGGTTCTTGCATTATATTCTTAAAAACAAAGCCATGACCTTTGACGGAAATTTCGAAAAAACATTAATTGCTTATTTTTTTATGATAGGGACAAAGTATTGTATATTTTTTTTATAATGATCTATTTCCGTTTATTTTTGTCTTGCAGTATCCCTTAATAATTGAAGGAAATAAGAACGTAGAACAAAAACGGTACGATGACATTGCAGAAGCATATGGTTTTCTTGAAGAGTTCTTATCCCGAACGAAGTTCCTTGCCGCTGATCACATCACAATTGCCGATGTGGCAGCCTTAAGTAATCTGACGGGTTTGGAAGCTTTACTGCCAATAGATGCGAAAAAGTAAGTGAAACTTCATCCGTGCAATGACTCTATGTTTAACGTAAGTACGCACGACAATGGCAACACTTTGACTTTGAGTTCACCTAGCGTATTACGGAGTTTTAATAGAACAAGAGGCCAGCATAATACTCGTTTAGCTCCCACTGGCGTGCGACCATACCTTTTCAAAGGTACCTTTATTGTACAATATAGTAACAAAATTAAAATGTGGATGTCAAAGTTATAGAAAGAAAGAAAGAAAATACATTTATTTGCGGTAAACATGACGCAATGAAAAAACACACAAATACAAAAAATAACGAGTTTGGGAAAAATATGCGTCACATTCACGCAAAACGGCAATCGCTCAGCATAATGCTACAACCCTATGCGAGACAGAGCCCCAGCGCTGGTTTTCAGCGATAGCCGGCGCTGACGTGATGACTTCAACCAGTGCAGCATACGAAAATTAAAAATAAACATTAAAATAAGAAATAAAATAAATACACTATAATCTAGTTCAAAAAGTATATAAACATAATATCTATAACGTGGTAACATTCCGGGGAAACGACTCATGCGCCGCCGGGCTTTAATGATCTGTGCGCGCAGCTGTCATAAAACTATACATTAAATTACACATTACATTACATACATACTACATTATCGTTTTCAGCTCCTATATGGAGTACGATTTCCCCATTCAGGGGACACCCTGGCTAGACCCAGATCTGGCCAACCCATCCCTCTTTAGTTTAGCGACCTCATTCATATTTTCTCAAGCAATTTCAGACCAGTGATTTTTTTTGTTGAATCCTAACTATCCTAATCCTAACTAATATTATAAATGCGAAAGTAAGTTTGTTTGTTTGTTTGTTACCTTTTCACGCCTAAACCACAGAACCGATCATCCTGAAATTTTGCATATACGTTGTCAGGTGTACAGAAACGGATATAGGGTATCTTTCATCCCGCAAAAAAGTACTGTTCCCGAGGAAAACAACAATAAGGTCCTTATGATAATAGATGTCGCCAGGTGTGTTTCGAATCATGATTGAATTATAACCCGAATCGATAGTCAAAGTCTAAATTAACGCGAGCGAAGCCGCGGGCAAAAGCTAGTGTAAAGATAACCTTGAAAATGTTTGCACATTGCACGCCTCTTTGGTTTCTAGTCGGCTGTATTAAGTAGCAAGTTGACAAGAGCAAAATAATTTATTTATATTGGTGGAGTAAACGATTTTACTTTTCAGGTTTCCGAAAACAACCGCGTGGCTGGCAAACTTGAAGAAGACACCATTTTCTAAAAAACAAAACGAATCTGGAGCAACTCAGCTTGGCCAGTTGATAAAGAAGTGTTTAGAAGCATAATATCTTAGGCCTTTTAGCTACCTATCTTGTTTATTGAGAAAGAAAGAATTGGTCATGAACTCTAAATAATAAATGCCAAATATACCCTCTTTGTGTGGGCATATACCCATCACTAGTTGTAATGAGCGAGTGGTGTATATATGAGTATGAGTGAAGGACTGTAAATATTCATAACACATCATCTGCTAACTAATCCCCAATACACTACTTACATGTAATACGCTAATTTATGTTAATTAAATATGTTATAATAACTCTTACTAATTTTGTTTTATTTACTTACAAGTACACCATTTATTTTCTTTTTTTAGCATAATTATTTTACTAGTCCGAAAAAATCCCTGACAAGTCCTTTTATGGAATAAAATTGTTTCAGGTTGTTTGAAATATATATATATATATTTTTATTATTTCTACTCTGATGGATATGAATAATACATATTTGTAACCTTTCGGTTATTACCAGTGTTTTACCCAAAGCTTTAAAAAAACCTATTTCTGTGCTTTCTGGGATTCCTAAAATATACCTAAATGCCTATAACATTATAGCAGCCAATTAATTCGGGTACATATCAGATATGTCTACAGAGGATGCCGTGACTGGCTAAGGCATTTGACACAATCTTTGTCCCTAAACTTCTACTTAAACTTGAGAATATCGGTAGAAGAGAAATTCCCCTAAATCTATTTAAAAGCTATCTCAAGGAGAGAATGCAAAGTGTGATTATAAATAATTGCATTAGCAGTGAGCACCCTTTAAGTAACAACGGAGTACCACAGGGAAGTATCCTGGGACCGACACTGTTCTTAATCTATAGGAACCAATTGTGCACACTAACCCATACAAATTCTAATGTTCTTACTTACGCAGATGAACAGCGCTCATTTTGTATGGCTCAGATTGAAATGACAAAAAACGTCACGCTGAGAACTGTCATAATCACGGTATCAAACTGGCTGGCTACTAATCTTCTGACTCTTAATCTTGAAACGTTGATACCATTTCTAAAAGCAAGAAGAGCCAGCCTCTACAGGGTTTTAATATTCGAATCCACAGTTGCCACTTAAAGCCTGACTGTACCTGTCCACACTTGACCAAAGGTTTAAACATTAAATATCTCGGAGTAGTAATAGATGAGCGTTTAAATTGACACTGACACGGTTCTCTCTTAGATCTTCAGTTCAAAAAATAATTTATATCTTTAAGCTACTTAGAAACTCAAACTCACTCACTCAGTACTCCTTGTGCTAGTCACTACTGATATACTGTGTGACGGCCAGGGCGGAAGTCACATTAGGAGTGTTTTGAATTTACTATCGATAACCATAGTATTAGAAAGTAATGTAACAAAGCAATAACATTCATTTTTACTCTGTCAATAAATGTGATCTGGTCATGTAGGGTACATTTTAAGAAAACGTTTTTACTGTTTTCTTCTATTTAAATCGTCAACATTTTTACGTTTAAAAAAGAGAAAAACTGAATAGTCAGTCTTGTGATAACTGCTCATTCCGTCCTGCGTGAATGACAGTGCAAAATATGTATCTTTGTGTATCTACGAGTATTTACATTGATTCTATCTTATCTTCTTATCTAGGTATCTATCTATACATAGTATAATACAACCACCCACTCTACAGAACAGATGAGTTAAAGGGACTAGAAAAAGATTTTACGATTTCTTGTTTCACCACCTCACAACACAATATTAATTTAATAACTCATTATTAAATCCTAGATTCAAGATTCAAACTCAAATTTCAAATTTATTCATTTATTTATAAGCCTACTGTTCAGTAGCGACGTGGCGGCGCCCTACTCTCCAGATACTCTTTCAGCCCTGAAGAGCAAACATCCAGCGCCTGCGGATGGTCTCACCTTTCCCGGCCCCCTCCGCTCGATCCGGATTCAACTCCTGTTAATGTTACTGCCCCCCAGCTGACTGCAGCCGTGAGCTCCTTCCGAAGTGGTACCGCCGGTGGTCTCCACAGCCTGACTCCTCAGCATTTAAACGATTTATTGAGTTCAGGCGCCAGGGAAGCTAGAGAGTCGCTTTTTAAGGAGCTTGCGGCTCTAACTAACTCGATGCTCAACGGAGGTGTGAATAATGCCATCGTCGATGTCTTTTACGGGGCCAACTTATGTGCCCTGCACAAGAGGGAACGGCGGCATTGGCAAGACTGGTTGTCAGACTTTGGGGCTTCTGACTTCCCGTAACGACTGCCGAAGATGCATCTTCCACGAAAAATTATTATACGACAATGCGGTTCCTATAGATAATTCTTGTATAATGATCAAGTTTCCTTTTTAACCGACTTCAAAAAAAGGAGGAGGTTCTCAATTAGACTGTATTTTTTTAAATGTGTGTTAGCAACCGATGAACCGATTTGGATTATTCTTTTTTTATTTGAAAGTTGGTACTTCACATGTGTTTCCATTAGTTTTTGAGTTATCCTTAATAATGCGTATTTTTTCCACTTACTTTATATTGATGATGTTTTAATAATTTCCTGTCACGGTTATTTACATATCAAGTAGTAGTATACGAATGTATGGTGGGGTAGGTACCATAACTAAAAAGTGAAAAATAAAAACTTATTGACAAAAAAACAACCAACTTACACAACAAAAATACACAACCACAACCTTAAAAAAGTTTTTTTTACAGTACTTATCCCATGGAACTTATTAGAAGGCAAGAAGACCATAGGACAGTAACTGCTGGACAAAATGGACCAGGAGTATGGTTATTTTAAATCATTTCTGTACCGAACCCTCACTGTGTTCCTGTCACTTATCTTGCCGCAGATCACGTTAATATTGCCGATGTGGCTGCCTTAGCTAATATGAAGACTTTAAAATATATACTTCCTGTAGACGAGAAGAAGTAAGTGAATATTATATATGTATTGATTGATTGTATTGTTTGTGTTGTATTTTTATTATTGTATTTTTATTTTATTATTCTATAGTAGTATTAAAAACTTAACATCACGCCTGTATTTCCCGAAGGGTTAGGAAGAGCCACTTTTCGTCAGTTATGTAATAGGGGGCGAGCCTGCAATCGCCATCAACCTGGCCCTAATCCACAATCCAGTATTGGATAAAATTTTATAATTAATTCTAGGCTGTATGCTACTTATTGTTTGCCTGTTTACTTTTATATAGTAACGGCAGATGGCGCCACTTTGTGTGCGTTTTGCCCCTGTCATGTCGTTGTAAAATTGTTAATGTGCACTGTCTGAACTAGCTAATAAAAACTTTTATTAAGTTCAAACTCAAAGAAGTCTTGTTTATTAACCTATCTCAGTATCCAGAAGCCCGTGCTGAGTAGTCGACGCTGATTCGACACTGAAGCTGTATTTATCGTTCTTATACAAACCGGATGAATTAACTACTAAAATGTTAGTCAGGCCCGAGGTGGCCCGCTAGAGGGCCAAGAGCATAGATAATCAATTGTGTTTCTTTAACGATGCTTGATGAGTTAAGAAAATTGACTTTGGATTTAAGGATTTCTTTTTTCAGGTAGCCTATAATAGCCGCGTGGCTGACAAACTTGAAGAAAACGCCATATTCTAAGAAATGAAATGAATCTGGAGCAACTGGGCTTGACGAGATTGTATAGAAGGCAATTTCATCATCCTTAATATTTTAATTAACTCAGCTGTCATTAGATTGGTTTGGAACTCAAGAATTTTGGGCACTCTATGGAATTCATTCCAAATATGCCCAAAGACTAGGTATAAACCATCACTATCTGTGATGGGCACCCAGGATGTGATGGATTGTAAATTTACAAATGAATAACAGTTGTTTTGACGCTACACTATTTTATTTTATTTACTTTTACGTTCGTGACTGATTACTTTACTAGCTAGCTGATTAATGAAAGACGCTGCACGCACAACCAAAGCCACATATAGTACGAACATTAATTAATAACAGGTTTCATAAAAATAAAAAAACTTTTATTTCCAGAATCGCTTAAGAATAACAATGTGTACGTATAAAGAAAAGAGAAAAAAATTAAATAAAATACAAAATAAAAAATAAGATCTCATGTCGTGCGAAGAAATATGGTTGTTAGAGAGTAATTCACACTGACCTCCGTACTAGTAAAAACTGTATCACGGTGAGAGATGAGAAATGAGATTATAGTAAATAGTCGCTTGTTGTACGATTAATTTCCGAAATGCTGGTATTTACGAAAACACCGGTAGTCCGGTGCCCCATTGGTAGGTGGCACCGCTGTGATCTCGGACGGACTAAAACCCACAGTCCGGCCGCGAGGGAATGCGTTTCAGACACCTGTCAGTGCGAACATTCTAGTAACTATAAAGATCTAATTCGCAAAACACGTATTCGGTTGGATCAAACTGACACACACTGTACAGTGCTACTCGTACAAGGATCTTTTGGCATCTGAATGACATTGACAGGTCGTTGGTCGTGGTCATGAAATAAGGTCAATTTTTTTTTTAAATAATATTAGTTACTTCAGAATTATGCCTCCATCAATATTTTTTTTATTATAATTTCTTTTTGAGCAAAAATCGCCTTCGGTCAGAGCGATTATGACGTAAAAGGCTGTAACAACAATAAATGTTAATGTGTTTTATAGGAGTGTTTGCAATTCAGTTCGTTGTCAATGTCATAGACTGTGACGTCACACCAAGTGCGGCAAAATGGAGGGCGTTTACGGTGCCTGTGTCAGTTGGTTATTGTTTACTTTTTTTTAAAGTACTTTCTATGTCTATTTTGGGCGTTGAATATTTTTTACTATTATATGGCTATGTATTTTTTTTTTATAGGTACGTGCGTATTTGCCTATTGTCTTAGAAATTGTACTGACAACGCAAGATGGCGGCGTCAGTTCGGATTTCGGCCACGCGCCAAAAGAACCCTGTGGCATTGTACATTATCCCCTTTATTTATAAACGTTGCTTAAAGTGAAGTAGTGATTAGCGACTGTTTAACCATACATTTTTTATGTTTAAAGGCCTCTTAACTTTAAGCAACTTTTATAAATAAACCCCGATAACATTCCTACGATATGAGCAACTATTCTTGTCATAGTAGTTCGTGCCCTAAAACGAGAGAACAACAAGAATTTAATTTTTTGTATTCTACGCTAGACATGTTATCTACTAACTACTTACCTACTGCCTGTTAAAAAAACCAGGCGTTCAATTTCGTTTTTACGCACTCTAGTGCACCTTTCCGTCCGAATGTTGTGTAGTTTATATCTATCATAATTAAATTCAACCTCTTTAAAAGCAAAAAGTTGGTAAGTACCACAAAAGTTGTTACCGTTCACAGTTCTTAATTTACCCCTGGGTTTGCATCACTGTCAAAATCACCGTGATCTTTATTGCCGTTGCAATAAGGTTGTTGTTGGGCTGCTGCCATTGACAAGTCTGTCAAAGTCACAATGATCTTAATTATCGTTATGATAAGGTAGCTATTGGGTTGCTGCTGTCAGAGATAAAATAACTATGAATGGACTATACCTACTAGATGTCTGTCAAACTGATAAGAAAGTGAATTGTTGTCAACTGTAATGTTGAGTGTGTAAATATTATTATTGTTTATTGGACAAGGGTAGATAAGTAGATCGAATGTACTTAGTTAAGTATTCTTCGAGTCTAGAATTGGAATAGTTCTACTGACCGACATCGTAAGTACTTAACCTTCTACCTTCCTATCTTCTACCTGTTTATGCTTAATGTTTATGTAGGTAATTAATGTTACGGCTCATTCGCAGAATTGCATGAACAAATAAGATGTAAACATCAAGTTTTAGTACGACTTTCAACATACTACTGAAATGTAGGGAGTACCTACGTAGGCTATTGGGTACAGTGGCTATAACAGTTTGTTGCAGTTAACTGGTCATTGCTACCCTTCTAGACAGAGCTTTTACAACATATCACTCAAGAACATAGTCCTACATATAATTGTGTAGTAAACCAAGAATAAGAAAACATTAAGAGGGCACACAGGTCCACTAGCGCCACTCTTTTAAATAAATATTATCCTATGACTGAGAAGGAATTTTGAATAACGGCTCAATAAGCACCCTCGGTAAGTGTGTTTAGAATTTTCTAATACCTTTTATAAACTTTCATATTGAGACACGAAGCAACAAAATACGATTTAGAGGAATGTGGCCGCTTTTCTTTAGAACGAATTTTGTTGCGTCGTGTCATACAGAGGCTGCTTATTGATTGATAATATTATTTTAAAGGAGTGGCGCTAGTGGACCCGTGTGCGCCCTCTTAAGCAGTAGAAGCTTTCTCTATCAATTCACTAATCAATCGACGAATGTTGGTAATTTGCATGATGTGGACTGGTGAATGAGAGGATTCCGGATTTGGAACCCCGCCAATTGCAATATTGACGAAAACGAACAGCCAAAATCTTTATACAAAATATGTATAATAGTTGGATAGGTAATGAGCGATGACCATGTTGGGAAGACTTTCTACCCCTAGTAGACGATTAAGCGATCAGAAAAAACAAATTATTCTTCACCAGTGAGGTAATTGCGTAACACATAATGGCTCATTACAATATGACAATCATTGTTGTTTGGGGTCATTAATTACATCGACATAAATTTTTACAATTCGAGAACATTAATTGCGTTATTTACGCTGTCGAGCAAACGAATTTTTAAAACATATGACAAAGTCAAAGTCAAATCATTTATTTCAAATAGGCAAATAAAAGGCACTTTTGAACGTCAAAATTTACAAGAAAATAGAATTGATTCTAGTTGCCCCTTCCAGAAGGTAGTTTCGTATGGAGAAGACGCAAAGGTTCAGGAATTTCCACGTACTAGAAAAAAAAGAAGGACTGCGCGCCACGCGTATCGAAAGTGAAGCACTATAAGTATCCGGACCGTTAGTTCAAACATGCCTCACGCACACATTTACATCATAAGGTGCCGACCAGCCGCCATTACGCGGCACTACGGCGTCATTGTAGGTACTGTTTACGTCAAGTAATAAAATAAAATAATGCCTTCTTGTGTTGTGAAATGGAGTAAAAATAATTCTACATCCCAGAAAAAGTGTTAAAGAATAACATATCACAAGTAAGACACATATTTACACACACACACATAGATCGGTATGGTGCTTCACTTTCGATATGCGTGGCGCGAAGTCCTTCTGTTTTGTCTAGGCCGTGAGAATTTCCTATAAAATCCTTCGGATTGTGACAGAAAGTGTGTTACGTAATTTAGGTGTGATCATCAAGTTGAATTAAGTCGAGTTGAATTAAAAGAGGCGTTTAGAAGCCTGACAAACTAGCTGACTTGCTTATTTTTTTTATTCTTTTGCTCATACAGTTATTGCCGACACTAACGATACTGAGAATCCTGCGGGATAATGTCGTATTTTAACACACATTAAATGATAACGGATTGTAATTTCTTAAATTTTGACAATTCAGCCACGTTCATTACGTTATTTAATTGTTAAGTAGCTATGAATTTATTAAACCTTCGAAGCAATGAATTAGCCATATCCTTCAAATCTCTCGGATTGTGATTGTGAGTGTGTAACGAAATGAGGGTGCTGAACTCTCATTATAAATAAATTTTATATAAAATGTATTTCAGATGGTAGTGAAACTTTACACAACGGAGCTTAGCCCACCGGTGCGTGCATCTATTATGGCTTGTGAAATATTCAAAGTGCCCTACGAGAATGTAGAAGTTGATCTTCAGGATAAGCAACATTTAAATCCAGAGTTTTTGAAGGTAGCTCTTAAAAATATGTATGTATGGCCGACCTCGTAATTGCTTTACCACTCTAAGGTTGAATGTCACCTGCACGTCATAAAATGACCGTTTATTTGTCTATGAGACATTTAGATAGTTTCAATCTTAGTGAAACGGCTAGTTGAAACTTCCCGTGACTCAAGGGCTGACTTTTACCTTGATCAGAGGCTAAGCTTTGCCATACAACTCCGCAAGTCTCTCAAGTATATTACCAGTCGACAGTGACTTATTTATTTATCACTCAGGAGTCCTCCTCTATGGTTTCAGAACCATTTATAGAGTCCTAGGAGACGGTCAGAAGCTAGTATTAGATATAAGAAGTTTATCCAGTGTACCTATATATTTGTGTCCTTTTTAATAAACCTTAGTGCAGTTTCAATTTAAGAGGCTTACAAGAGCTAAAGCGCGGTCACTGTCGGACTGCATAGAAAAGAAAGAGATGCGCGATGACACAACGCTGATAATTTATTGCAAAATATGAAGCAATTATCAATTTACGAAAAATCTATTGATTGGATTAAAAAATTAAAACACTATTACGTTAGTATTTTGCTTGTAGAATAATCTGACAAAAAATCTGAATGATTTAATGCATAGCAGTATGGTTTTTAATCGTTATAAGAAATTTTTAGAGGTATCTTCGTGATTTTTTTCTATCGTATCAAATTAGTTGTATTATGTTTTCAACACACTATCTAATTAGCAAATATCCTGAAGAATATCACATATTATTCTGATTTTGTTTACTGCAGTCGATCATATACTTTTAGGCATTATAAAACTTACATTTAGGTCCTGTAGTCCCCTTAAGGCGCTTCCCGGACCAAACGACCTTGCGCGTTCGGTCCTTCTCTGTCCCGTCGCTGAGTCTCGCTTTGTCCCACTCCCACCGCATGCCCATTTATCAAAGAATTCACAAAAAAAAATTGAATTATTTTAATAAAAAAAGACAAGCGATCTTGCAATAAAATAAAACGGGAATTATTGCGATTTTTAAATGATCTATCCATTAGTGTAATCCTCAAATTATTAGAACGTCCCCATTAGTAAAAGATACATGCAATCAAGAATTTTAGTCACTTTTTTACAAGGAGATTTTAAACGTATTTATAACACATAAAAACAAATAAGAACGTGCAATGTGATGATAGGATATCGAGCATTAATAACATTTTTAGATGTAGTTTATTACTGATTATTAATGAGTTAATAGCCTCTGAATAACGCACTATTGCAATGTTTTGCTCGGGGTAGCGCCTTAATGGGAGTTGTTGTCAAAAGTGATAAAACAATTACGAGGTCGATAGAAATTATTATTTAGGGTTATTCATCTCCCAACGAAAACCTACAGACGCGCGACGTACGGTAGGCCTCACGTCAGTGTTAACGAAACTAGTATAACCTGGCCTCTTATTATATTGAAATTGCATACCTACTACACTAGGCTAGCTCAAGTTCAAACTGTAACCACCTACGTGCGGTCAACTGTACTAAATGGATGAGTACAGTACCTTGTTTTGGGTGGGAAATCATCAAATAACTTCTCCCGCTCTGAGCGGAGCGGGAGGGCGCGAGCGTGTCAGACTTTTAATGACTAAAACCCACCCGTGTTCCTGCAGTTGCCTGTGCCAGGGGCCACGATAGCTCTTTCGAACAACCCGCGACCCTGGCAGGGAGATCTTTATCTCGTGACCCAAAGTTTTTACTGTAAGATTCCAACTTTCAGAAAAATCCACTGAAAACGTTTCCAGTACTTGAAGATGATGATTTCATATTGCATGATAGGTTTGTACTAATTTTATTAAGCTCTCTTCTTAGTCACTTTTATTTAGGCATTAATTGAGATTCAGAGTTCAGAGAGGTGTCGCCTAGTGTTAGTGAAATCAGGCATTAGTGGAGAAGCGGGTATTGCCTTGACACCACAGTTATAATGTTATTCCTTATAGATAGGATTATCTGGTCTCTCGAGGTTTACTGTTGACCTTTTGACTTCCTCATACATTTTTACATCCGGCCCTAAATTCTGTCAAATCCGCAATTAAAACAAACTCGTGTTTTAGCCGTGGACAGTGGACACGGCTTAACACAGCCTAATTTATAACTCAGCAAATTGATTTATTTTCCTCTCTCCGGCGGATATTTTGCCTCTAAATCACTTGTCACTTACCTCTTTTTGTTTTCGCTTCACAGTCATGCTATATTGATGTATCTGGCCGACGCCTATGGAACTGAGGACACATGGTATCCAAAAGACCACAAAACAAGAGCGCTTGTCAATCAGAAACTATTCTTCGACACTACAGTCCTTTTTCCGAGATTAAAAAACATTACGGTAAACTATTTTATTAAATAGAACTTAATTTAGGCCTGGTGCAGCCAGATATTTTTTTTTTAAATCATTATTAGTACTTAATTAGTTTATCAAATCTAACTTTTGTAGAAACTCGATCTTTTCTTGAACTTGACAGTCACAAGCATAAAAATGCCTTGCAGTTATGTAAAATGCAAAACTGCTTTTCTCGTGAAGTAAAAATTACAACTTTAGAAAAGACCTATTTCATAATAACATGGTTTTCATGATATTATGCTGGAGAAAAACGCTTTCAAATCTTTCGTGACTGTACAGTCCATTCACAGTAAAGTTATTTTCTGATTTTGCATCACTGTCAAAATAAAACTGATCTTTATTTTCGTTGCCATAAAATTGCAGGTGGGTTGCTATTTTTGCATAACTGTCAATATCAAAGTGATCTTTATGTCGCAATAGGGTTGGTGGTGGATTGCTGCTTGGGTTGCTATCAGAGATAGAATTACTGAAAGGACTGTAATGTCATGGTAGTACCTACTACTATCACATAAGTATGTACCTAAGAGAAAAGTCTAGGTTAATGCCAGCCGATCTATCCCATGAAAACCTCACCGTGAAAACTTAGGTGAAGTAAGCTTGATGTGAGCTGGCAATAATTTCGTAGTGAGATGCTATCTACAATAAATGTAGGCACACACACAAACACACCCCGCACACCCTAACAGACACACACACACCCCCACACACACACGCACACACACACACACCCTCACACAGTCACATACATACACACATACCATTACTATGTGATTATAATGGGGGTCCTGGAGTTCTAAAATACAGGCCTAGGCTTAGTTTAGACTCGAGATCTCCCACAATTTACAAAATTTTGATAAAATACTTGTCAACGTCATATTACTGGTATAATAATATGAATGTAATTTGTGGAGATAAAATAAACATTATTATTATTATTAATGTCAATCCCTAGCATCTGGTGAAATGGCATGGCAGCTCACTTCAACCTCATTTCACCTAAGTTTACACGGTGACATTTTACAAAATATATTTAACTAGCTTTTGCCCGCGGCTTCGCTCGCGTTAATTTAGACTTTGACTATCAATTCGGGTTATAATTCAATCATGATCGGAAGACACGTGGCGCCATCTATTATCATAAGAACGTTATTGTTGGTTTCCTCGGGAACAGTACTTTTTTTCGGGATGAAACGTACCCTATGTCCGATTCTGTACACCTGACAACGTATATGCAAAATTTCTGGATGATCGGTTCAGTGGTTTAGGCGTGAAAAGGTAACAAACAAACAAACAAACTTACTTTCGCATTATAATATTATATAGTTAGGATAGTTAGGATAAGTTAGGATAGTTAGGAAGTTAGGATTGACAATAAACAAGATCTGCTCCAACCAGATTTTCCTTGGCGGCAAGTTTTGATATGATTTCGTTATCAGCATCTTTTGTTAGCACCACATAATAAGATGAAGTATATCGATCCGGTCAGTAGGTACTAATAACCAGCACCCTATTTGCGTAACACACTATCAATCACAATCTGAATCATTTTGAAGCCTATTGCTAATCCATTGCTTCATAAATGTTTGAAAAATTTGTCTGCTCAACAACGTGAACAACGCAATGAATGTTGTTGAACTGTCAAAATGAAAGCCATTCCTACTGTTAGTGTGTTACGCAATTAACCCGCTGTATCGAACTAACAAGCAACTGGTTTTGTTTATGCGAGCAAGCGTGCCATAATTTTCAGATTTAAATAATCCTAAGTAGTATCTATTTTACGATTAGACTTATTTTCATAAGTGTGTTGTTCATTCATATTCACACATCATTAATTCATTGGCCTCGTTTTTCTAGTGATGTGATTGCGATTCCTGGGTCGGGCAAAGTATTATTGGGTTTATCCATCAGAAATTTCTCAGTAGCAGCCCGGAGTCTGGATTTGTGTCCGGTTGATGGCTTTTGGCTACGTTTTCATTTCATCAGCAAAACAAAAAACAGCAAAAATAAATTTCGTTTCACATTTATTTTAATTACGTAAAAAATACAAAAATGTATGCATTGTTAACAATTACTTTGCAATGTTTTCTTCGTTATATTGCGTTAGAGAAGGCTGGTCTACATCGTGTTCACAGATAAAGAAGCACTTCAACCCACAGTCGAGCTGGTTCAGACGTCCGGTGTAGAACATTGATCCACACTGATCGTGACACCCTCCGTCCGGTTGGTTGCCCCACCATTCAATACTTGCATTTAAACGTGTACCTGTAAAATATTAAACAAATCAAAAACAAAGTGCTACAGCCTAATTATGTGACACACTTGGAATTTCAATCCTTTCGGTTTCGAACATACTAACAAAATCCACCAGTGACACAGCTAAAATAATTATTAGAGGCAAGCCGAAGATATTTTTTTTCTGTTTTCATAAACTCTAGATAATATCAAAACCAATTTATTAACTCAAAAATTGAAGTAATTTCTTTACTTTTCAAAATTTAACGCCATAGTCTATGGTCAAGTAACATAAACAATGCGACGCTATCACTCACTACACAAACAGAATTAACGATGTTATACAAAAATAAAACGATAGTATTACTGATTATAATTTTCTTTCTGAAAAACATTCTATTAATTACAAAAATATTTTAAAATGATGCTATAACGAATAAAATGCAAAAGAACAGATGAAAACAAATACACGTGCATTTTTCTGTCAAGAAATCAACACAACAAATTAATCTAAGAAATCGTACATTATTAAAGAGAAAAATGTGGACATTATATCAAACCAAACCGTAACAACTTAATACCATGTTTAAGGCAAATAAAGACTTATCTTATCTAAAGAAATGTTATTATTTGCGGTAAACATGACGCAAAGAAAAAAACACACACACATTCATTCATTCTATCTCGTTCTCACCTACGAACTTTTCTATAAACATCTCTATTTTTCCAGTGTGAAAAAGGTATGGAACGAGGAATGATGACATTAACACTTCCCTATTTGGTAACTAAAAAAAGTTGATACACACTCACGTACCTTTAACTGTCTGCCAGCCGTCATTAAATCTGTTATGAAAGCCCAAGTGATATATTCCTCTTAGGTAGCTCCCAGCAGCGCTGTTTGTCGGTGCAGTTTCAGTAAGCTTCACGAGGTCATCCATTTCCAGCCAATTGTTGATCACTGCTAGGTAAGATTGTTCTGCGCTGCATACATTGTATGCTTCAGTCCAGTTCAATGGGGTTGAGTGTAACTTGTAACAGCTGCCTCTTTTCACGTTGAAAATGTAACCTGCAAAAGAAAAGTATCGGTAAAATATCTGTCGTAGATAATAGAGCAGCAGACGTCGCGCGAACTTGCGGGTTACACTACTCGTGGACCAATGACAGGGTTAAGCAGTTATATTATCGACGCCAGTTGGTGCTACTCGACCTGTCAAAACTTTGTTTTGCACAGTCAACAACACAAGTCGTTAAACACAACGTTGTCATCATAGAACTAATAAATTCGCAGAAATCTGTGATAAGTAGTTGAGGTTGATAAATTGACAATCTGTTTGTAGTACGTTTACTTCTAGAATATTTTTTTTCAATAAAAACATACCTAAATCAGGGATATTGCAGTGCTGGTTCCATTCTAAAGACTGGAGGGTCTTCTTACAAAAGAATGGATTCTTTTTGTCACATGGCACATCAAGCATTTTGCCATTCGGGTAAAGAATTACACAGTCTTCTACGCCCAAAAGATTGTTCGGCTCTCCTATGGACCAAGTGTGGTATACGTCCTCCACTCGTTTACCTGTAAAAATGAATTAATAATAATTAATAAACATTACTGTAGGTCTAATCACCAGACTTGATCAATATCGCATTGGCGATTTCAGATTTATTTCATTACTAGCAGCCTGCGACTCACTTCGTGTGGAAATCGTAAGACGCCACCATATATTAAAATAACAGCCATATTTTTTATAAAACTTTCCTGTATAATTATATTTGTAGTTGTGGTCTCAGCAGCCAAAATATACTTAGAGAGAGTCCGGACTGGTGACGTGGGAGCAAGCGACGTAAACTGTCCGTGTGAAAAGCAGCCCGTCCTAAGGTCGACACCCGCAGCCTTTAGTAGAAATTTCCCATTGCTTTCGAAGTTTTTCGTTTTTTTTTCCACCATATAATAGTATAACGATAATGTAAAAAATAAGCACAAACTATATCAATAGTTGGAAATCGAACTTGGGTTGCTATTTGCTTTGTTCAAAGTTGACTTAAATAGCCTGTCTTATATGTCATGATTAACTGCTTAGCTTCATAAAGGTATAGCGTGATGATAATCATTCAAAATATTAAATCTGTTTCTCTGCAATATTCTAACCTTTTGGCTCATCTTTTTACAATTTGCAGTAAAGTATAGAAGAATACGAACATAATGAACAACCCTCGTAGAAAAAAATATATTAAAAACAATAATAATAATAATAATAGAACATAATAATATTGCATTATGTAGCGTGATAATTTATAGAATATAGCCTACAGACTAACCAGACTTATAGGGAATATCTAAGCAAAATTTGAACAAAATCTATCCGGTAGTATTTGCGTGATGTTGGAACATACATTTAGAAAAACAGACAGACATTTTAAAACTATATATTTTCGGCATTAAAATCGCTCCCAGACCTCGCAGCAATTAATTTTTCACTCCTCTTGCCCAAAAAGTCCGTCATTGTAGTGTACCAGAGCAGGGATAAAATAGCATATTTTCCTCTAGGGGAAGTTATTTTTATATTAGGGACTGTCTCTTCTGTAGAATGCCTGCATTGCGTTGCGGCTACAGAAGAAATTAAAAAAAAGGCATTGGCACGAAATCTTTAGAATTTTTGTCTAATTATAAATTGAATTTGTGACCGTAATTTATTATTAATATTGTATTGGATTATTTCATTTTCTCGCAATCGTAGTGAAAAGTAGAGTGTAACACACGGCGCTAAACACCCATTACAACTCAGTTTCTATTTACTACCTCATATATAATGGGTAATTTTTCTGTCTTTTTCTTTTTTCTACTATTTTTCAAAAATATTCAATGTACAGTTTTGACTTCGCTACTACGTAGATTAGGTACACTAAGTCCCCGCCTTATTTAATCGAATCCCCAAAGGAAAAACAGACGTGAAGTTGTATTTAGGTCTGTGCTACATTAAAAATTTCCAGTTTTTCTCACACCGTATTTCAGTGATGTCCGAAAAACTTAGAATGTAAATATTATTGATCCTAAGTAATATTATAAATGCACAACTAAGTTTGTTTGTTTGTTTGATACGCTTTCATGCTAAAACGGCTGAATGGATTTGGATGAAATTTGGCACAAAGATGGACCAAGACCTGGGCAAGGGCATAGGTTTCATCCTGGATCGCAGACGAAGTCGCGGGCAATAGCTAGTTTGCAATAAACAGCAGCTCCGAGAATTACCGTCAATAGTCTCAAATACTCCTTTCACTAAAAAGTCGGATATCCCCACATTCACCTTCCACCACGTGGGCTGGGTACTGTTCCAATAGGATATTACAGAATCAGCTTCTTTCTGGTTCTCTGGATACCACAAACTGGCTCCTTCCCAAGAACACGTCCTTTTGGCTTCAGAAAAAGTTTTCGGTAAAGAGTATACTTTGTAGAAACTCTCTGTTTCTTCTAAATAATGATAATCATTGCGAAAAAACTTTTTATCCTTTTGCCCATCTGTAAAAAATATCGTAAATTATGTTTTACTGAAAACACAAGTTTATTCGAAACTCAGCTAAATGGATTTTTTGTTATATTAGGTTTCATTTGCCAATTTTAAGTTATCTATTAAACATAGTATGACGAGTTTTATAAATAAAAACATAAAATTAAAATAAAATGAAAACTTACGTGAGAGATTTGATGCAAAGTACACTATAAAAATTACTAATATTTTTTTTAAAAACATTGTTAACGATACGACAAACGTCTAGCTGGACTAAAACACAATGATTGATATAAGGTGCTTGACATTAAATAAAGCAAATGTCAAGACTTTTAGATACGTTTTATCAAATGTATTATTATTTTACACATAATCTATAGTACCATATTAATATTATAAATGCGAAATAGGTTTATTTATCTGTCTCTGTTTGTTACCTTTTCGTGCCTTAAGGATGCATTTTTTGGCTTTTCTACTAGCGTCATCGCTAATCGAATGTTACTTTGTCTAGGCCCTCAGGTCATACACGCACGCCTGTCACGAGACCACCTGACACTGACCTGCAAATTGCAAAAGACGTAAGAAAATTTGAATTTCGCGGGCTACCCTGGCGCTTCCCCCATAACTGAATGGATTTCGATGTTTGCCACTCAGGTAGACCATGGCCTGGGTTAAGGTTAGGACATAATAGATAACGGAAAATTTCCGATCCCCACGCGGGCAAAGCTACGGGCAAAAGCTAGTGCAAACTACATATTGATAATATTAATTATGATTGACATAACTGAGACGTATCTCGAACACGTCCACGTGTTTCTTCGACGGTTAATTTCCTCTTGTTTATTTAATTAACAAATATTTGAACTTGGGTAAACCCCGATTATTTACGCAGATATTGAAAGAAAGTAAGGATAAAGTTTATTTGGACACAGTTCGTGAAACACAAAATGCAATTAAAAAAGTGAAAGTAATGTTTTACCAACAACAGTGTGTGCCTCACGGCTGCGCCAAAAAGGTTCAGCATGAATGCCAGACAGAGATGCTGTCTGACCACGGATAGTCTGACGCTCGTCTTCTAATGAACCTTAAGAGACAAGTGACGAGAAGTACAAACAGTTTCAACATAACATAATTTTTATACTTATTAATAAATGAATAAGACTATATCTAATCAAATATAATAGTATAACAAAAAAAACGCGAGATACTATAATTGTTATTCGTAAAAATCTTAGGTATTGACCTTTTGTCCGTAGTTTACACCGAAAAATTATACTAACTGTAGATTTGTATATAAAAAAAAATATATGAAAATGTTAAAATAACAATTATATTGTTTAGCTTTAGCGTTTTAAAGTTATGTTTCAATTTGAGTGTCTCTAACATTAGAAATCGAAGTTTTAAGTACATATTTTAATAATTTTACATGCATGTATCTTTTTTTCAGTATGCTTTAGTGATTGAGCGAAGAGCAACTTTAAAACAGAAATGGTTAGACAACATTGATGAGGGATATGGTCTCCTAGAAACTTTCCTTCGTAAAACGGCTTTCATTGCTACTGATTTTATCACGATTGCTGATATTTCAGCCTACAGTAATATGTCGTGTCTGACTCATATTGTGCCAGTAGATGAGAATAAGTAAGTTGAACATCCATATCCATCCATACATAATATAACATCACGCCTTGTTTTCCCAAAAGGTTGGACAGAGGTATATCTATAGTACACGTACACTTCGCCAGTTATGTTTAAGTCCCATATAATAGGGGCGAGTTTATTGCCATCAACCGAACACAAATCCAGACTCCGGGCTGCTACTGAGAAATTCCACAATGAAAAACCCACTAACACTTTTTCCGACCTGGGAATCAAACGCAGGACCTCATGCGCTTGCGATCACTAGACCAAAGAAACCAAAGACCAAAGGGGCAATCCGTACTAATACTTATATTAGAGTACTTACTTACTTACTTGAGTTTGTAAACTCGGAGTTAAGAAATTAATATTTTAACTCTTATTACGCGTTGCGCCACTAAAAAGTAAAACCAGATTAGTTAACCTGCCATCAGTGTTTTTTGAGTTGGGAATATTGCAGTTCAATCGACTAAACATAAAAATAGAATTGCAAAGTCCATAGCCTGATATGTAATCCGACCAAAAATTTATGAACGAACAGTGAACGGAAATTGTATACCCATCTCTTTTACACTACATTAAAATGCGTAATTCTTTCTTGTCTTTGAATTTTATAACATGACATTTTGATTGTATTGTATGTTTTTGATGGAGATTTAGTTTATTAATTGACGAAAACGCCAGTTATGGAAAAATATGTTTGAAGTTTTTTATAATTTGTATTTTTTTATATCAGTACAAGAATACAATTGCCTGCTGAACAATATAAAATACAAGATAAGTTATCAGCAGTACCTACCTCATGTCATAACGTCAATTTATTTTGACATTAATAACACTAACCCAGAGTTTACCGACTTAACCCTTCCACATCGGTGGCTTAAATATTTAAAAGTTTAACTCTAGGTTTACCTCTAACTCTTGGTGGCGCAAGATTAATTATTTGATTAAACCTGGATTGGCTGTTAACTCCGAGTTATTTAGAATAATCCATGAACGCACAAGTAGGCCCATTATAAATGTGTTTAGCGCTGATCGCATTTCAAACATCATTCTGTTTTTGTCAATCGTTTGAAGATGACAGAGACAGAATGATGTTTCAATAATATGTTTAGCGCTAAATGCATTTAGTTATTTCTGGTGCTAGCGGTCTGAACTTCATACCAACACCAGATTTTTTCAGGATATGACATAGTAAGGAACTATCATTTGTTTTTGTTCAGGTTTCCCGAAATAATCCGATGGTGCAAAGAGATGAAGGAGCAGCCTTATTGTGTAAAGCATAATAATCCATCAGCGGCTACCTTTGGGGACTTATTAAGGCAGTGTCGAGAGTCTACATCAGCCTAACAATTATTCAAATATTGTTAATAATGAAAATGAATTATAAACACCATGTTTATCAGCTACACATATTTTTTTTTTTTGTAAATATTTCTTCTTTAAAAAATACATATTGTAAATGCTTTTTTAATTAGAGAGGGAAAATTTTAAAAACTTATAAAAAAATCTTTGTAGTGATAGCCCGGAGGACCAACTATGAGTTTCATTTTAAATGTACTAGGGATGTTGGTTTGGTATCTGTCAAGTACCTCGGACACCACTGTCTTATGGGTAAGAAAAAATTATAATAAAGGAATCTAAGGAAGGTTTGACAGCCGTGTATCTAAGAGTATTAGAGCAGAGAAAGAAAGAACATACGTCGGCCTTTGTTCTGCTGGAGGAAATAACAGACCCTAAATGTAATGACCACAATTAAACTATTCAACTATCCGAATTTTGGGTATAGTTACCTGCATTATTGACCGAGCGAGGGCGAAGCGCGATCGAAGCGTCTCCGTTGCAGCTTGGGTAAAAATGCTTTCGTATGTCCGGATGTCTGGCGGATGTCCGGGTGTTCTCCTCTACAGGTCGCAATTCTCAACCGATTCTTGTGAAATTTTGTGAGCAGGTTAAATATTTATATGGATTTCTTTTACGATACAGTTTTTTGAATTTTTTCGAAATGGCTGTGATATGGGTATTGAAAACATATTTCAGCCATTTCGCGCTTTTTGTTTTCAGGTGAACATTTATTCAGTTTTAAGTTATGCAAAGCGTAATAAAGTGGTCTCAACAAACACATCTGACTGATAACCATGTATATTCCAGACTGTTTCATCGCCGCCATTGCATCCGACGAGATTGGATTGAAGTGGGCCGCGTGCCAGTACACGTAGATACACAACCTACAGCATGATATTGTGAATAAATCGTAAGCTGTACTCTGACCATGATATATGCCGGTACAAATTGGATTTATTTCCCGCTTTCCCTTCCCATTGGTACTGAACAGAAACTGTTATTGCACGTATGAACGATGAGGTGTCATGAATAAAATATTCTGTAGCGAACGCGTCACGCATCCGACGATTTCGATCCCGATTTCAATGTGATACACCAATCACACGACACCTCGTACAAATGATTTATTGCCAGTGTACTCATAAGTATAACCTGTTTTGGCACGTGCTGTAATAAAATTACTGTTCCCAAGCGTTTTGATACTGAAGTATTCTCAATCATAGGACACAGAAGAACTGATTTTCATAAAACGGGACATTTTTAAATGTAGGTAGCAATCGGATCAAGTTCCAGTTATTCAGTATTGTACTGTTAGTGAAAAAAAAATCGAGAAGGTAATTATACATATAATTTATAATTACCTTCTCAATTTTTTTTCGCTGACGACATGACTTTAAAGCGGTCTTACAAAGTTAAAACTAAGTATGTAAAACCAGTAAAAAGTCAACTTGTATTTACATATGACAATCAATGACCTCTTATCGGAGTATTTTACCAACGTAGCTGCTAAAGTAAACGGTTACTTTTATTATATTAATTAGCTCAATAAAAACTTTGTGATGCAAATTAGGTCCAATTAAAAGCGTCATTTATCAAACAAAGCGGGTTTAACATAATTCAAAACTCAAAGAAGAGTAAAGGCTCCTACCAACTGGCGCGACACGTGATGCGACATAAAGGCAACGCTCGTCACACGACAGGCGGTGCCTTTCTGTCGCGCCTGTTTGAAGGAGCCTTTACTGTTAATAAAGTAAGAAGCGAATTCTCCATACAAAAAATTACCACCCGCGAAGCACATAATTTTTTTTGAACGCAAGTCCTTTTGAATTTCACGGACTAACCATAGTCCGTGAAATTGAAAAGATTGAATTGAGAAGTTGTAAACTCTATCATCCTACCAAGGATAATAGAGTTTGACAACTTCTCAACTTCAAATTCTCAATTCAGAAACCGGGTGTAAGACTAAATAGTTCCTCTATAAGATTTATCTAACAAACTTTTAGAGTCACTACATATGTATTATAAATAGGTAGGTACAGCTGAAGTCCGCTCACAACCATTTTTTTATGAAAAGCCAGACAGAAAGTCGTTCTAGATTGCTTATTTCTAGATCCATATCATTACAACCTACCTCGCTAAGAATAACTCCGCAATGATCCTGCCCTCAGTAATACCGCAATGAATTATTTTCGGTACTTCTGCATGCAAATGCCATTTGTTAGATTTATGCTTCAATGCAAAACGACTCATTCCTATTTTGCTTTGCTTTTTATTTGAGTATTACCGTAATACCCGTTTTTGTTGTTTTTCCATTGTTGATCAAATTACGCACACAAATCTATGCCGTGTCACAGCTTTATACGGTATAATCTCCTTTGCAGATACAAATCCTCGCATCGGTGTATTGTCTTTTGGGACATATATTTCAATAACTCTGCTGTGGCATTGCGTATAAATCGTTCTTTTAGACATTTGACAATAATTTACGTCGATAATTTGCATCCGGACAAAATATGCCTTTATTAACGTATAGTTGAGATATATTTTGTACGGGACCTCATTTATTTATATTTAATGAGTACATTACGACTTAATGACTTTTCGGGGTAACATTAATTTATTCTGCTTTTTTGTGCGGTTCGAATACTCTTATTTTGGAAAAAAACACTGGCTGCTATTGAATAAATGATGGAGGGTCTGATAGATAATGGCATTCTAAATCTATTTCAAAATGACCTTATTTTTGGAAAGGATGTGTGGATGACGTGGCGGGAGAGTCAGGTGACGCATTTTCCATTAGCACGAACCTATGGCTGGCAATATTTTGTATAAATAATGCCCACTTTGACGCAACATAGGGAACGTTGGGTTCAATAACTTTGACATGTTCCTGACAGTGTAGCCGACCTTTTCTGTAAGCACGTACAATGGCTCAAAGGGCGATGTTTCAGTATCCATCGGCAGAAATATCTCGTCTGTGTTCGAAACATCCGTATTAAAAAAAAAACACTAAGAATTTTATTCCTTTTTGTTTTCAAAAAGTCAATTTAAAGATGATCATAATTACCAATTCATTTAATTTTATTTAAAAATGTTACCAGTTTCCGCAACCGTTATTACATTTTAAAAATAGCTAGTCAACGCATGTATTTATTTAGTAACAATAAAATCTAGTCCGGTATTTATTCTGCCTCCTCTCTTGATACATACACTTAATCTTTCCCTATTATACCCATGGACGGTAAATAAGGCTAATGTCAAGTCATTCAAAGCTATCATCACACGTAAGAGATGACAACCCCAAGGGAAGTATTCCATTGCCTTTGCTTGGTACATTTCCAAACTTCTCTCCCAAACTTTAGCGTTCAAAGAATGAATGAAACTGCCGCGTCAATTATTCCTTAATGTACCTACTAAAGATATAATTTCAACCATGTTTCAATTACAATTCCTAATTACGCATGAAAAAGACGATTGAAAGCACTGGTGGCCTAGTGGTAATGACCCTGACTTATGAGTTGTAGGTCGTATTAAATTGGTTCGAACCCAGGCAGATTTATTTAATCAACACTGCCATTTTTTTTAAAGGTGAACAAAACATCATGAAGAAAACGGCATATTTTCCTCGACCAAAAAAGTGAAGATTGGACATATAACAACCCGCACAGAGCCTGCGTGGCCCACTCCCTCTCACAGAGAGGGGGCCTGTATCCCAGCAGTGGGAACATTAGGCTGATTAAGCTGATTTTGCTAAACAATTGAGTTCAAAATTAGATCCTCAGAGGGCCTAGACAAATGGCATTCGCTTCGTAGCAATTCTATTTCTACAATCGCTATCGCTTTCGCTAATGTTTCCATTATACGAACCGAAAACTACCGATAACGCTTGTCAACAAGTGCCACTTGGCTACGCATCTATGGAAGCAATCTTTCAACGCTGTCGATTCGTTTTATAGAATCGAATGATGTTAACATTGTCTAGCTAATTTATATTCGTAGACCTGTGATCACGTGACATTTAGATAGGTTATGTCAACCCCATATTTTTTTTGGTTTTTTACTAGCGTCATCGCTAATAGATTGTTACTTTGTCTAGGCCCTCTGATCCGCTTATAACAGAGTTTATTGCGCTTCCTCTCGTAACTTAGCAAATGAATTCCTACAAATTATGAGTTAAAAGAGCTGAACGCTCAGGCAATGAACTAATTAATCTTTGACGACTGAAACAAGTGGCTCACAAAGAAAACGTGGTTAATCCAATGGTCAGTTACGTATGATTAAGAAAACAGGTAAACGTGATGTAAATTGCCAGATGAAGTTGTGTTTTTCGCCAGTTCTGGGTCCCATGTAAATGTAACATTACAGGGTATTTCGGTGATCAATCTAGACTAGTGATAGTTTCCAAATGGGAAAACTTAATAAACCAGAATCCACGCTGAGCAACTAAGGTGCACTACTATAACTACTTGTAGTAGTGTTGATAGCAATTTGATTTATTGTAGTACAAACAAATGCAACAAACTTTTATTGTAGGTACTGATTGTTTTTTTTTAAATAACATGACATTTGCTGTTTCTTTTTTTATTTATTTATTAACTATGGATGACTTACAGCTAAAACAAACAGAATCAAAATAGTATGTGAGACTGACAGCCAATTAAAAGTCATCACTTCTAAAAACAAATTGGAAATAAAGAGTGTGAACAACACAACACAACTAAAAAAGAAGAAATAAAAACAGTATAACAGTATAGTAGTAGTAGTGTAGCAGTGTAGTTGTGTATATTAGTTATTGTTACGTTTCCTTCTCTAAATTATAAATATTGCCCTGCAGTTGGTAAAATCAAGTTGTAAAAAATATTGAGCGTCTACTCAATGCTTGATTTGTCAAACTGTTTGATTATAGTGGATTACTCATTAACTAAATGTTTTGTCATACATAACTCATAATTAATTGCAATTTAGAGATTTAAAAGTTGCAGCTCTAACTAAATTGAAAATAAAATACGTATAAAAATACCTATATGAAAAGTTCGCTACAAATTTTAAGTTTTGTGTGAACTATACTTACTGAAAAGTTTACGAATAACCGCGAACGTAAACGTGGTCGACGCGACGCTTTGACGCAGTTTTGCATATAAATTCTTTCAAAAAATGAGAAAGTCATAAGTTACACTTCGTACTTTCAAATAAGTACTTATAAAAATTTTGTTTTCATTAAAATCGCTGCAGGTCAGGTAGTTACTGTATGCTACCATCATTTCCGCCTGGAATCACCCTGCAGAAGAATGGTAGAGGGGAAAGAAGGTCAGGTACCCAATATTAGACCTCCTTTCCCGTTTGCCATACTTCCCGGACTTGTGCTTCCATCGTCCAGGTGTGTCTCGCGGCTATCTAATCATTCAAATAATAGGTATATAATTAAAGCTAGATATGAACCCGTTAACTCAATTTGAATTAGTGCTACTATATTTACTTGGGTGAATGAAATACAGGACTCTTTGCCTATGTGTGTTATTGCACTATATCAAAGTCTCAGGTGCCCGCAATTTTACTGGTATCGATATCATAAAATCTAAATGTAGCATTGTGTTTGAAAGTCAAAAATTTTCATAGTATTGAAATACAATTACATTTTCTATAAACGAACTGTTTCACAAAGAAGCTCTCGCGCAAGCGGTCAAGGGTACTCTAAACTAAAATGTAAATCTGGTTTTCAGTAACAAACATACGTTTTTGGTTCAAAGATTAGCATTAAACCATAAGCTTATCGCTAGAGAAATATTTTGGCTACGTCTTTGTTATGACGTCAACGTCACAGCTAGTATGACAAGGGTCGTTGTCATGTCACAATCCTCTTAAGCAGTGTTACTAAAAGCATTGCTAAACCAGCCCACTGTTAGAGTATTTTGGTTTTCGTAAACTTAGGTCTTGCTGTGTTTTTCAATATGTAGCTATTAATCAAAGTTGATGTGGGATTTTATTGTGATATTGTTATTAATGGGACCGTTACGGGTGGTTTGTAGAGGGTAAGGCAGAGATGACACAGGGACTGAGCCATTGCTAAGGCTGTACATTGACTAGCGGGGTAATTGAGTAACACACTTACATTAGCAATGACTTTCATTTTGACAATAGGGTGTATTACTGCAATGTTCTGCCGCCAGAGTGCAGCACTAACACAAACCGTAAACGTAACCTTGTTTTTAGATCATCCACTTTTAAATGTCCGTAGGATGCCATAATATCAGTACAGTGTAGCAAGCTTGTCTGGCCCGGTGGCTTAAATTGGAACTAACGAAATCACTATGCAAAGTGACAAGGTCTGTCATTCTTAGTTTACTGACGGTGCCACCATCACCGGGCCAGATAAGTTTGCGGGACTATACAGGTTTTTTAATACATGAATAATAATAATAATAAAACTATTATAATTTAACATGTTTTCACTAATTATATTTGTTACTAATAAATATGACATGATGCATCATGGCGGTTTGTTTACGGTTTGTGCTAGTGTCGCCCCCTACGCAGAGTTTTGCGTAATGTTCCCTATTCAACAACATTCATTGCGTCACTTACGTTGTCGAGCAGGCGAATAAAAAAAATATAATATACTAGCTTCTGCCCGTGAGTTCGTCCGCGAGAAATTTGTTGTTTTAACATAAAATATCCTATGACACTTCGCAAAACTGTAGCTTCCAGTTAGTGAAAGAATTTTTGGAATCGGATCACTACTTCCGAAGATTATATACCCCCTACATACTAACTTTTACCTCTTTTTATTACCTAATATAAATTAGTCTAGATGAAGCAATCGAAGAAAAAATCGACATCTTTTTAATAAAATAAGTGATAGACATAATTTTAATACTAGAAATAAAGATAAAATTGATCAACCATTTTTTAGATTATCTAAAGTACATACATCTTTTATGGGGTACTGTGTTAAATGTTACAACAAAATACCTTGTGACATATTGCAATTAAATGAAAGAAAATTTAAAACTCATATAAAAAGTAGGTACACTTTGTAAACAAGCATATTACAAATTAGAGGATTATATCCTAGATAAGAATGCTTGGAAACATGCTGGTCCTGCTCCATAGGACAATCTAGAGTCTAGACAAAATCAAACTGGTTGCTAATTTGATTGTATAATTTATAATTTTTATGACATTGATTGTTACATTATGTACTTAACTACTTAAACTCACACACTAAATTATTACTTGTTGAAATTTTGGAAACATCATCTACTTTTCAATATTTGTAAATATGTGAGCACCATGTATCTATCACATAATTAACCTGCCTTTGCATTATATTTAATTCTTTTTACCTATTGTGGTATAGTAATTTTATTCTAGGTGCATCGTCTTCACATATGATTACATAATTAATGTGAACTTACATAATATTGTAAAATATTTTAAAAGAGTAACGATGGAGTTTCTTGCCCATTCTTCTCCATACGAAACTACCTTTTGGAAGGGGCAACTAGAATCAATTCTATTTTTTTGTAAATTTTGACGTTCAAAAGTGCCTTTTATGTGCCTATTTGAAATAAATGATTTGACTTTGACTTTGACTTTGCAATGGATTAGCAATTCCCTTAAAAATCCTTTGAATTGTGATTGAAAACTTAAAAATCCTTTGAATTGGGCTACGCAATTGAGGTGTTGATTCAAGACTACCTACAGACTATCGCTCTATGACAACTAAGTTAATAAAAAAACACAGTTCTTTTAAATTTCTAGTAATAATTAAGGTGAGTGTCTAGTGGTAACTGAACGGTTTCCCCATTATCATAATGCATTAACATTATTATTATCCCCTTGGGTTGTTAACACCGACAAGTGCCGATTACCATAATCTCCGCTTCGCAAAAATCAATGAGTCCCTAATAGTTTCGTGTAAGTAGATGAATGATTTTTTTTTTATGTTTAGGTATTGGGGTGTTATTTGCAATACAAGAATGTAAGTAGTTGGATATCATTATCGAAAACCAAGTATTTAGTTTGAAATTAATAAAATCCTACTTTCTACTTTTACCAGTTTTATTGAAATAACGATATCTCAATTTTTATTTTGTGAACCTTTATCTTAAAATCCTGATACATTTGTTACTATCAAAACCATACATACTATTTATAAATTATTTAAATTCAAAATTAGGCACAATAGAATTAGAATTCCAATTTTGAATTTCGTTGATACATTACTTTTTTAAATTTTCCGCTCCATTTCACCTACTATCGAAAGACATGTAAAACTATACTGTATCATCGAGTACTGGCAGTTATGTAAATTCAATTGCCCAAAAAAAAATATGAACGTGGGAAATCAATAAAAAATATCAGTCAGTGATGCAGTCGCAGTTTTTCGTCATGAACTTGAGATTAATTGGTGAGTCTCTTATCATTTTAGTATTTAAGATTACTTACTTATGTAAACACGATAAGCGATAGGCACAGGCTTAATTCTATATTTTGTTGTTACACCGCGAACCGTTCGCGAACTTATGGTTACAATCTTTTACTTTGTCTATTTAAAGTTTTTCTATTGCACTTTCTTGTTTCTCATGACTTGTAATTGTGTAATTGTGTGTGCGACAAACTAGAATGCTTACTAGTATCTCTATCTTGTATAACACATAGGTAAGTAAATTATTTTCTTACGTTTATGGAGGTCGACCGCACGTCGTCGGTGGTAACACTTTGACCATGAGCTGGCCTAGCGCGTAGTAAGGCGTAACAAAAGAATCAGAGGCCAGCTTATACTTGTTTCGTTACAATTGACGTCCGGCAAACTGTTTAATAAGCAAATAAAGTTAGAACTTCGTGATAATATAGGAAGAAAGCTCCAAATTTAATTTTGTTTGATGACTAGGTAGCCTACAGTTCGCTCAAAACTTTATGAGCCCTCTGAATGTAGGCCCGAGAACGAAACCGCGCATGGTACAGTTGAGTGAGAGTGAGAAAGTTCCCTCACACACCTATATTTATTATGCATACTGCGTAGCCACTCGCGTGCAACTTCCGAGAACTCATAAAGTTTTGCGCGAACCGTACCTACACAGCTTCCTAACAATTAATCAACAATTTCTCGCTTATGATACTAACATACAAAATTACGCCAGTTTGTCCTGATGAGCTAGGTAGAGGTGTGTCAATTACACCCATTTTTTACCAATTATGTTTAAGTCCCATGTAATAGGGGACGAGCACATAGCCATTAACCGGGCACTAACCTAGATCCGGGTTGCTACTGAGAAATTCTTGTCCGAAGTGGCAATCGAACCCAGGACCTCACTTGTGTTGGACCGCGCTTGCGACCACTGGACCATCGAGGCAATTCTTACTTATGAGACTAATATTTTAAATAACACCACCTGTTACTAAGTACGTCATGTACTTCAAACGCGCACGTTGCGGCCTACCTATCAAACTGTGGAACAAAGCCGGCTAAGTCTTGTATTATGCAAACAAGCATCATGTAAGGCAAGGATTTATGAGGCAAGTTCGTTGTGAAAATCGCGAGCGCCACCCGTGGGAGTACCCGGGCTCACTATGGCTCCATACATTCATATTTACGGTTAGAAAGCTCTAGGCGACCGCCCCCGGGAACGTCGCACGCATGAATGACAATCATACGTAATTGAATTGATTAATCATTGTATATTTATTTATTCATTCATATTTAATGACGTGGTATTTTTCATCGAATACTTGAGTTTAGTTTCATAGTAGTTTCGTTGAACATTATCTGTGTGAACAAACAATAACTTCTTGTTGTTATGAAATTTCCATAGGTTAAGGGCTCGTGGCTAATTATAACAGCCGCACGGGTCGAATAAAAGTTAAGCTAGTTTTGCCGCAGTGGGCTCGTGGATGGGTGACCATCCATTACATAATATCGAGACCCCTTCGTGCCTCGGAAGCACGGCTGTCATGCGTAGATGAAGTCGTTACGGGTCCAGAAGCCTGACAACTAATCTTACCAAAGGGTATTGTGTTACCCAGTAACCGGATTGTGGAGGCCAGATTGGCAGTCACTCCATGTAAAATACTGGTATTCAACTGCATCTGGTTAGACTGGAAGCTGACTTCAACATAGTTGGGAAAAGTTTAAGCAGATTGATAATAATATGAAATTTCTATAGGCGTTTTGTTGCAAATATGGGCCTTTGAATATTTAGTTCGTATTTAATGTGGTTAACTATACATAAAACCGTTTTTTATTTCGATACGATGAGGAATGAACATAAAACAAAGTTTTAGTTTATAGCACACATTTAACACCATCACGTTTTGGGTTTTTTATGACCTAGGCAGGGATTTATTACTTCGCTTCACTGGATAGTTTTTTTTCACATTTAATGTTGTTTTTTCAGATCTTCAGATAAAAATTTAGTTCTAAATTCCAATTGCGTCATATTATATCTGACGTAAACGGTTATTGTATGGACATATTAGTTAAACCTAGTATGGAGGTCGTCTGTAGGTTACTTGTAATCCCATTGTGAAAATCTTGGCTCAAAAAGTTTGTCTAAGTTTACAACGCGTGCCTACTCGTATCTGTCTGAATCGTAAATTAAATAGATACTTTTCAAAAACATATTACTGTAATTTATATGAATTTCAACTTTCGTACGTGTTTAAGAAGTATTTTAGTTTTAAATCGAATTTGCTACTTGTTCCAACTTAAATTTTAGGGTGCGTTTCCACCAGAGATGAGCGAGAATGCGTAGCGAGGAATGTGCGTACAACTAACCAATAACAGCGCTAGCTTAGCTCAAGCTATGAAAATGAAGCGATGCTATTGGATAGTTTCACACATATCCTTTGCTACGCATTCTCGCTCTTCTCTGGTGGAAACGCAGCCTAAGCCCTTGATTATACAGCTCGATCTTAAGTTAATTAGGTCATTCCACAGCTCGATCTTAAGTTAATTAGGTCATTACACAGCTCGATCTTATGTTAATTAGGTCATTACACAGCTTGATATTAAGTTAATTAGGTCATTACACAGCTCGATCCTAGGTTAATTAGGTCATTACACAGCTCGATCTTATGTTAATTAGGTCATTACACAGCTTGATATTAAGTTAATTAGGTCATTACACAGCCCGATCCTAGGTTAATTAGATCATTCCACAGCTCGATCTTAAGTTAATTTGGTCATTACACAGCTCAATATTCAGTTAATTAAGTCATTACTTTAACTGAATACTCTGCTTCATTGGTCTAGTGGTTGCTAGCGCTACTGCTGTGCATGAGGTCCTGGGTTCGATTCTCGGGTCGGGCAGTCTTATTGGGTTTTTTTATCTGAAATTTCTCAGTAGCAGTCCGAAATCTGGATTTCTACCCCGTTGATGGCAATAGGCTCGCGTCCTTTTACCTTGGGCTTAAACATAACTGGCCATATAGGGGTGTACTACAGGTGCTCTTCTGGCTAACCCTTCGAGGCATACAGGCGTGATGTTACGTTATGTATGTAGGTATATAAAATAAATTCAAACGATGTACCTATATTGCATAAAATCTAGAACCCACTGAGTGAGAGAAGACACTGGCTCCTATGGCCGGCTGTCGCTGAAAACCAGCGCTGGGGCTCTGGCTCGCATAGGGTCGTAGCATTATGCTGAGCGATTGCCGTTTTGCGTGGATGTGACGCATATTTTCCCCCAGCTCTTTCTTTTTTGTATTTGTGTGTTTTTCTGTGCGTCATGTTTACTGCAAACACAAGTGTTTTTATCTAACGCAGGACTCAGGGCTTCACTTTGTTTGTACACATGTTTTACGCCAATAATTTATTTTTATTTTTTATTATTACTATTATTTATTAACTGTTTGTTCCATTTATTTCCATCATGACGTATAGGCTGCAATATTCAGTTTCCCGTCGCGAAGAAGCGGTAATATATTTTAAAGATACTTCCTGATAAGGATCGTTTCAGCCACTAGAATAATTACAATAATAATCCACAAATGTTTTAAGTGCATTGTAAAATCGGTATAAAAAGATGCAAAACATTTTTAAGAAGAGTTTTTAGGTAAACTTACATAGACGCATTGTATTACACCAACAAAATCATACCTTTACTTCCTTGGAGGTTGTTAATTATATTTATATACTAATTATACAAGGTGGCAGGGACCTCGACGCGCAAACAGAAACCATGGATTTGACTTTAAAGCTTTGAATTGACTTTTAAGTCTATCAATCAATTTTAAGTTCCCAACTATGTTGGAGTCGGACATATTAGACATGACATCTAAGTAGGTATTCCCTATATTATTTAGGTTCTAACGACCCGCTTCTGGGGATATACTCTCTAAGCAAGAAATCCGTAGTTTTAGCCGAAGTAACGGGTGTTTGCCACTCAGTATCACCTACGGACATAAGATTACTTCGAGGCCCGAACTAAGAATGAATGCCAACACCATTTGACAGTTGTCCTTACTCCCAATGTGTTCTTGCCCGTCCAACAAGGTTAATTAATCGGGAGTAGGATTCATAGTAAAATATCGAAATACTTTTGGACGGGCCCGTATCTTCGTTGACGGACGTACAGAGCAGGCCCCCTGTTCCGCACGGTTTTCACGACCTGACAAAACATCGATATGTTTTTATCTAATACATAAAAATCTCGTGTCACAATGTTTGTTATCGAACTCCTCCAAAACGGCTCGACCGATTTTTATGAATTTTTTTGTGTATATCCTAATTGAATTGAATTAAATAGTGTAGGTAGGTCTGAGAATAGGTCGTAAAGTATATTTCATACTACTGCGGGTGAAACCGCGGGGCGCAACTAGTTATAATATGTAAGTTTACTGTTAATCACTACGGAGGACTGTAGCGTCACACCACTGCGACTATAAAGTCCGTGTTAGGGAAGGTAAAATATAAAAAAGCTTGAGAAAGAGGTAGGTAAGGTACAGTAGTTTATATTATAAAAAAATATTATATAAAATTATATAGGTTTAACTCCAGCGGTAAGCTGATGTGATCCTCGATATCGATCGCGTGTTAAATTCTAGCCCGCCTAAAGAAAACCACTATCCTGGTAGTTCCCACTACGTAGGTGACTAGTGGCCGCCAACTAAGTAGATCGGTCTTCCAACGGCAGTTAGGGCAGTTCGTATGGTTGTCCAGCCACAGCCCTTGCAGCGGCGGTAATAAGGTTTAATCCGTTACGGAAGAACCCTGGAATTTCCGGAATTGGTCATTTTAGAGAATGACTGAATTCATGCTAATACCTGCAACATCCTGACCACCGTCGAACGTGAAATCCACGGTGAAAAGCGGTGTTCCAGCATCAATTAGCTATCGAGATGAAACAGTCTAGGCAGCGTGGTACAATTTTAAAAGCATGATAGATGAATAGCAGAAAAATAATTATAACTAGTGATTTATGGTAGGTGGAAAAAAAATACCAATTAAAAGAAATTACGGACCATAACCACCTCCTTTAATTCACTACAACAGTTAAGAGCGGCCAACCCGTCATACTTTTCATACAAACGCTCGTACGTGATTATGGCGTTACCACAAATCTTTCATTGAATTTTTTGAACTACTATTAGTTCAAAAAATTCAATGAAAGATTTAGATTTTTTAAATTTAGATTTTTTGCTTGCATAGAAACCTAGATAAAGTGCACAACATACCTATGTATGTTGTGCACTTTATCTAGGTTTCTATGCAAGCAAAAAATCTAAATTTGGAGAAAGAAATTCGGTATATGCCTCCAAAAATCTGCTTTTTTGCACAAAATTTACCTGAACATTGGCCGTTCATAATGTACTTATAAAGTGTAAAAGTAAAGAAAACATCGTCATAGAAACCTCGCACGTGTAATGAAGATTCTAAATGACAAACATTTTTTCCAAAAACTTGTAAGGCTTTTTCAAAAACACGTATTTCCTTGAATAAGTTTTGTGAAATTTTTGCGCGCCAATTTCGTTCGATGTTATCGCGTTCTCACTCTTGCTTCTATTTCAAACATTGCGTTGGCTGAAAAAACAATCTTTTCTTCATGCTCGCGTTGACGATAGACGGGCCGGGAAGGGCCCTCTTAAGTCACAATTACCAATTTAAAACAAAGAAAAGAATAGATTAAAGGAAGAAGATAATTTAAAGTAACCATCATGACCCGTTATACCTATGTTACGGTCACTCGGTGAAATCATAAAAGTTAATTAAAATGTGGTGTTTTAAATAAGAATTATCGCTAATACACCAACGCAAATAAAACACATCGGCAATTCAGATGACCTAAAGATTATTACAAGCAGCGAAAATTTAGCAAGTCATGCAACGAATACTTAAAACTAGTTAATATTATTTTGCAACACTCACCCGATTTGGTGTTACACTGAAGTAAACTTTAAGGAGATGTAGACATGTATGAAGTATAGGTATAGGTAGATACTAAAATGTATTCAAAATGTTGTTCGTTGCGAACAATAGTGAAGATGGTAGTGGTAAATGTTGTCTAGATACGGTCACTCTACTGCTCCGTAGTGTGGAGTGAATGCACCAGTCGAGATTGTTCCATAGACCGCTGGAAGTGCGCGGATGTTAGCGACGCTTTATGGAGACGGGAGACACTCACCAACAAACCAGGGGGCTTACTCCCTAAGCACGAAGTCCGAAGTTTCGGCCGAAGTTACAAGCGTTTCCTACTCCTTATCACTTAAGGACATAAAATTAGTCCGGCGGGGTAATTACGTAACACACTAACAGTAGGAATGGGTTTCATTTTGACAGTTCAACAACATTCATTGTGTTATTTACGTTGTTGACCAGACAAATTTTTCGAACATATGAAGCAATGGATTAGCAATAGGCTTCAAAATGATTCAGATTGTGATAGATGGTGTGTTACGTAATTAGAATGCTGGTCTCGAACTAAAAATTAATGACAACACTTCTAAGTAGCGAACTATTTTCGGACGAACTATTATTTGTTTTTATCTGCTTCTAATCAAGATTCAGATGTGATGACACATTGTGATAATAAACATACATATAATTAACGTACAACGTTACAGTACCCCCCTGTGTAGCGTAGGATTTTTCCTTAGTAAAATCCACTGCTTCTGCTTTTGAAGACATCTGATTAACGCTACTCATTCATTCCTAGCGCTTACATTCATCATTCTTCTTTCATTCATTCACCGTTTGATTGGCAGCAACACTTTAGCTCATGTGTTAGGTACTGCATGCACAACATTCGGTAACATTCCAAGTGTCTCGTTTTAAATACAGCACAAAACACTCCCGAAAATCAAATGCAATTTTTTAAATAATATTGAACGTACAGAGCAGTCTATATTATAATCAATCCCATATTGATAATAAGATTGATAGAACTCTGTAGAATACCTATGGTGTAAAGCTATTGGTGTAAGAAAAAGAAATTAATGGGGTAGAAGACAATGATCGCTTTCTTACTATGGTTGTAGGTCCGATAGTATAAATAGAACTATAGAAAATAATGATATAACAGGACATCATCCTGTAGGTAAATACTGTTTTTATAGACTAATAATATACTTAGAATTTAAATAAATAAATAATAATATTGCATTAGAATTTCGTTATATGTAGGTGGACGTTTTTGCAATACGTATGTTAGTGTTGGTAATTTGATTATAATATATTCGTTTTTTTTTTTTTTTTTATTTATTTGTGTTGATTCACGGAACAGAAAGAACAGTTAGAATGTACATAGTTAGGTAGGTAGTTGTAGTCATCGATTTGTATTGAACAAATGTTATCTTTGTTGTTTGAATTTTTTGTTAAGTATTTAGTTTTAGCCTTATTATTAGTCCCCAACCTTAACCTACCGATTGATAATATTCTTAATTCGCTTAGCGACTTCTATGACATGCACCATATTATTGTAATGTGTAAGGGTGAATTTCACCAACGAAACGGAAGGCGATCAGCATAAAACTGCGCTGCCCGATAGATTTTTCAGGCGTATCCGCCAATTCGTATACCTGATAATGGAGATTTTTTCCAATAACTTGACACTTAATAAATTCAGAAGCCAATTTCATAATAAAATATTTATCTTTGTCACTTTGATAGAAAGTTCGCTTCGATACAACATCACCTATATTAAACTCTTCAGGTTTCCTACGTAAATTATAAGACGGGCAGTTTCTAGCAAGACCCTGGAGAAGCGCTGCTTGCACCTTGTTAAAGATAGAAGATAATAGCCTATTTGTTTTGGATACGAATTGTGAGGTACAAAAATAAGATCTTCACCGTTTTCTGAGTCGATATACTGTGAACCACAAGCAACCAGTTCACGTCTCTATACAAGAAATGACGGAGATTAGTCCGTTGCTTCGTTTACAGAACTATTTACAGCAAACTGAATATTTGGTACCAGTAGATCCCAGACACGTTGATCGTCAGCAATAAACGTAGAAATTGCAGTCATAATAGGTTTATTATATCGTTCAACTGTGTTGATGTGAGGTGAGTATTTTCGAGTAAAATGTAAATTGGCAATTTTATATTTGGTAATCATGCTTTTGAGTGTAGGACCGGGGATTTTGTTTTTGGTATATTATAGAACGTTGTACAATTTTTTGACTGTACTGTTTGTACCAGCGGGGTACTTGCGTAACACACTAACAGTAGGAATAGCTTTTATTTTGACAGTTCAACAACATTCATTGTGTTATTTACGTTGTTGCTTAATTGGAAGCCAGAACTAGATTCGATTACGAATAAAATAAGTAGTGCGTGTTATGCTATCAGATCTCTCAGGGTTATTTTGTCTATTGCCCTACTTCGAACGGTCTATTTTGCTATAATTGAATCTATACTTAGATATAGCATTAAATTCTAGGGAAACATCTATAAATATAATATTAAGGCAGCCTTTACTATGCAAAAGCGAGCATTAAGAACCATGCTTTGTTTAAACCAGACAGAACCATGTAAGGAATATTTTATTAAACTTAGAATTTTAACGGTACCATGTCTTTATATTTTAGTTCTCCTTACTCACTTAAAAAAAAAACTTAAACGAGTTTGAAACAGACGATGAAAGAAAAAATAGAGTAGATACTCGCAGAACGGATCTTCCTACTATTCTGCAGGCAACATTATGTTGTCAAACACTCGTCACGCATGCAGTCTGTCAATCTGTTCAACAAATTACCAGCAGAATGAAAGAATATTCAGAATTTGAACATGTTTAAAAATAAACTCAGGGCTTTGTTAATCAATCAAGCCTTATTACAGCTTTGACGAATTTTTTAATGACAAAAATCTTAAAACTAGTATTGTATTAAATTAAACTTAAATTAAATATATGTACTCATTGCTCTTTGACTTTGTTATAAATGTTGTTCTTTTATACTTAATTTTTCGACATTAAATCCCCAAATCCATTAATCCATTAATACCCTAGCATTTTGCTAGAGACTTTGTTCTGTATCAATAAGAATATTAATGTTTGTAAAGTTAGTATTTTGAATTTGGATAGGCGTTCTAACTTCGATGATGGGTGAGGAACGAGGTTACTTATATTATAATTGTTTATCTTGCTTCTTTTTGAGTACCTACTGTAAAAATATTTCGACAAAAATGTATATTGTTATGAAATAAATAACTTGAACTTGAGCAGACAAATTTTTCGAACATATGAAGCAATGGATTAGAAATAGGCTTCAAAATGATTCAGATTGTGATAGATACTCGTAGTGTGTTACGCAATTAGGGTGCTGGCTGGTTTTGATACCATTAAACAGCAAACATAAAAAAGGAAAAACGATTTCCCGCCATTTTTCTATTGTTTTTCTGTTCGCCAAAATGAGTGAATGTAACGAAGAAATTCGCTAAGTTTTGAAGTTTTATTACAAGAAAGGGAAAAGTCACACCCCACGAAAAACATATGTGACATCTATGGACTTACCGTTGCGTCAGTAAGAGTAGCACAAAGTTGGTACAAGCGTTTATAGTCCGGGAATTTGAATGTCAAAGATACAGTTCGCTCTGGGCGCCTTGTTACTGATAAAGTCAATGCCATTTTTGAAAAACTGGAGCAAGTTGGTATTACACTATTAGTAGTTACAACATAGCTGAAGAGTTAAGAGTTGACCACAAAACAGTTTTGACCCATTCGCAAAAGTCTGGGTATACAAAAAAGCTCGATATTTGGGTAGCATACGAGAGCTCTTAGTCTTGAATTTGTATATAAAATATGAATTAACCTTTTCCCCGACCTAATATGTCGCAGATGGATTGTCGAATCCGCTGTTTTACAAAACAGCTCCGTTATGTGAAACAACCGAACAACGTTCAGCTGGTTTGCTTGCGTTATGTTTAACAAAACTGCTACTAACGTTTAGACGTAATGCAGAATGGCTTATCTGCAGTCACGATAAGCGTTTGGTGTGGCTTCTAATGCCGAATTGGCTGCAATAACTAAGCTGGGGCAACCTGACCAATTGGTTTAAGTTAGGTTATAACTGAGAATACAACCGCACGCGAACCGAGCGAGCACTACTTCCATGTTGGTCGCAGTTACTTGACTATTTCGTATTTTTGGGACTGACTTTCATAAATCTCTGATAACTTTTAATTAAAGTTGTCCTTATAATCACTGTTTTCACTTGAGTTAGAGTCATTTTCACTTATATTACTCGTTTTGTTTATTTCTGTTTCAGTCGCCATTATTGTTATTATGACACACAGCCACAAGCGACAAAATTTAGAACTAAAATCTACTATCTGACGTTTATTTCTCGCTGTTTTACATGAGGTCTAATCTTTGACCCGCTGTATTGATAAATGCAAAACTTTTATGCAATTCTGCGTGTTAAAGTTCAATCATTAAGAAAAACTGCTAAACGTCGTTCAGTTGTTTTACGTAACGGAGCTGTTTTGTAAAACAGCTGGCGGTTATGTAAAACAGCGGATTCGACAATCCATTTGCAACATAATGTATTCACATAAACCAACTGGAATAAATTTTCTAAATGATGGTGACAACCGTTGCGTAGTTAGAAGAACAACGCGGTCACACAGACAGACACGAAAAGTGACTTTATTTTATAACATTTAGGTATAGATATAGATGATTCTAACCAACCGATCTTGCACAAACAAATAAATTCTGAAAGTTTTTGTTCTGACCTCAAAGCAGTGTCAAGCCTTTGCCATTATTGTTCAATCTTGTGTTAATATTTAAAGGTAAAAAGGTCGGTAGAAGCTTTCCCGCGGAACATCTCGAGCGACGTCGTAAACAGATCGGAATACGATAAACAAAATTATTTAAAAGCCTTCAGAATCAGCGGATATTAAAATAAGAAAAGGCGATAGAATGGATGGTAAATTCTTATCTTCATAAAATGTATTTTACGAGTATCATAGGAAGCTCTTTCACTTCAATAACAAAGTAGAAAGTAATGTGTGCAATATTCATAATAAATTTTGAATGTTTTCTTTATGATTTCCCCTTTCAAATCAAATCAAATAAAAATATTTTATTTCACATAAACCTACATGGGCATTTATGAAACGTCAGAAGCTAGGTTCACTGTTCCAATTGGTCGTTTCCTATGGAGAAGAGCCGGCAAGAAACTCCACGGTTACTCTTTTTAAAAATAATTGGCCTTGGCTTTCACAATGTTCTCATATTATAGTGTTAATAGGTATGGAAGGTTGGCCTGTCAACAAGTACCAGGTATTTAATAAAATAGAAAATGGTCTACAAATCTACAGTCTACAAGTTAGGCCTACAAAGTTCTCATATTCACAAAATATAAAAGTTTCTATATAAAATTAAATTAAGAAGCTCTATGGGCCATAAACTAAGAGATAGAGTCAGCAACAGCTCAATATAACAAAAAAACCAAGGCTAAAGACGAAATCAAATAGACTCTAACACTAAAATGAATTGGGCTGGACATTTACAAAGAGTTAGCGATGACAGATGGACTAAAACCATAACAAACTAGTATCCTATCAACAAACAGTGAGGGTGGGAGACCCAACAAGAGATGGACTGACGACATATTAGGCTTAATAGGAAAAACATGGAGCAGGCTAGCTAGAGACAGAACAAGATGGAGACAGATGGAGGAGGCTTTTACCGCACTAGGCGGTCCTTATAATGAAATAATTAATGAATACTATTATCTAACCATTATGAATTTTATTTTAATTAAATTGAAATGTATTTTGTAGTAAAGTAATAATGCATGCATTGTAATAATTGTAAGAAATCAATAAAAAGCTTTTTATTTATTTATATTTTATTATACAAAATTATTTTAAATATTAAAAATAAAAGGCTATTTAAACCAAATGATATGATTTCCATTACAACTATAACAAATCTGAACTAATATCCTGTCTACAAAACCCATTAGTAAAGAGTTAAAATTAGAATTGTAGGTTTATAATGAGAAGATTACGTCAGAAGTATGTAAAAAAAAAAATACAAAAATAAACATCGTAATTTGGGAGCAGTTAATAGACAATTTACATATTGATGCCGTTATTGAGGTACCAGGAAAGCTACATGTGCAGAAGAAATTATTGGCAAACTTCTTTGTCTTCGTCATAGTCTTTAATCTTATAATAGGAATGCTTTTTTGATTAGGATACGTTTGATGTGGGTTTTGAACTTTCCATCGCTAAGTTCTGTAACCGACTTTGGCAACTTGTTATAAACATTAAATTTCAACGGAACTAATATAAAGTATATCGTAATTGGCAACATAAATGGGTGTCATAAACAAACACCTCTGCTTATAACTTCCAAGAATACAGTCGTGTTGTTCTTAATTTTGCCTTTTGCCTGATCGAAAACTAAAAACTTTGATTGAATCTTATTATCTAGTGAGAACTGCAATCTCAATCCCGATAACTAACTCCACGATAGCTCATTCTCTAAATTTCGGGAGTATCATCCGCCATATTGGATTAGACGTGACGTCACGTACCTCAATATGACACTCTGCCGAATAATACGAATCTAACGACTTCTCGTTTACTCAAATTGGTGAAAGCGTTATGCCTTTTGGTCCCTGCCTCCCTGGCGACTAATAGACTAGTCCGTCTTTCCCCAAATCTGTCATAAACGATGACTTAGGGATTTCACAGTATGGGTAGATATACAATCGGCTGTATATTTCAACATGTATATAGTATGTAGTGTATATTGTACATTGAATGGAGGGTTTTGCATAGATTAGATACATAATATATCCAATTTCCCGGAGCCAACGCAGAGCAATACTTACAATTCCTGAATAGATGACTGCTGTATTTTTTTTTTTGTTCTATGAACTTGATAATAAAAGGTTTCGGAAAAGCGACATGTTTCACAATAATGATATTCCAATCCAAATCGATGGCTTCTCGAAGATTGATATAACTTCATCCGTAGCTACTATTTTATACCTATATTTTCATGAAATCTTCAAACACATAACCTTTCAATGCAACTTTTAAGAGCACCCACTAAAAGGCCTCCATCCACAATTACCAGCCTTCTTTTCAATAGAAATACATAAATTTCAAGTCGTAATTGTTCCTCCGTGTTGTTGTAAGGCCTGTCAAGTGAAACTTTCGCAATAATAAAAGTAGCGAGATACTCACCAAGTTTGTTCCTGTTTCACAACGAGACTGGTTACATTTTCAGATAACATTCAATTAGCTTTTTGTACAAAACTTTCAAATGGTTTGAACTTTTCTGTACTTGTAAGTATTTTTTTGATAATCAATCATCGTTGCTTATAATATTTAAAAATACAGACTATTTATTAAAATAATTGTTTATTTGGCAAAACACTAGATTATCTACGTTACGCGTTTACAAAATACAAACAAAGAAAGAAATATACCCAGACCGCAGAATTGTTTCATACAGAAATCGAGGCCGCCATTTCTATATTCTAGTATTATGCCTCTCAGTCCCTGTGCCAATAGAGCTGACAAATTCATACAAATACGTAGTATACGAATTTATTGGAAAATATAGACCAAAGTAGGTAATACTCGCTTCCGTGTAAAGTTCATGCATACTTCATGCCTAAGAACCTCCTTTAGCCATGATGCCCTCAATATAGTTTTATCTGATGGAATATCGGAATAGTAAATTATAGCCCCGTACCAAAGCGCATAAAAATGCTATCGACATGGTCTAAAAACATGAAAAATGGGGCTGGATGAATTATGAGCAGCAAATTTGGATAGGTAATTTTTTTTTCTGGCACTAAAATATTGTAAGTAAATCGTGACAGTAGGCAGGTACTTAGGACCGAGTGCCTTTGATTGAATAGCTCTTTTCAAGAGGCTAAAAATATTAAGAAAAAATTATTTTGCATTAACAGTCTAGTCACACTTTCATATTAAAACATTTCGTTAATTCTCTGTGCATCTTTATTTATCATACAGAGGACCAACTTCAAATAACATTCAAGATACGGCTCTCCACACCCTCTAATCCGTCCAGAATCTTCTAAGTTTTCCCACAGCTACAATGTAGTCTCGTCAAAATCAAGTAGATTGTGATACGACACTGAGGGACAGGATAAAATTGTTTTTGGTACAGAAATGGTTGACAGCTTCGCAGCTGGCCGTTGACAACGGTCGTCCAGAGTGACACTGTAATCTATTACGCGGAACACCCGGCCGCGCGTTTGTTCCCACTGTTTAGTCGGACAACTAACCATTGGCTATTTCGGTGTAGTAAAAAAGTCATCGCTGTACGCGTAGCCGACAATCGGTGACAAATGATGGATGAATTACCGACCTCCATCCCGCTCTTGACAAGTCAACCGCCTTGGCAAAATTATGCGCTTTGGGGCCAACACCAAATAATTGTCCGGGGCTCCCGTGACAATTAAACAACTGCGTACAAGACCGCTACTAGCGAAAAGCAATATTCAAATATCGGTTTACACAACGTAATTTGTAGCGACAGTACCACTCTGTTGCCTTGGAATGTCATGTTTCTCTATTTCTTTTACGGCGCACTCAAGATGACAAACAACTAATATATACGCTGTAAGTTTTTTTCTGACTCAGGATGGAAAAGCACTCTCATGCATTTTCAGATTAAATATAACTTCTAACATACGTTGCTCAAGACAGGCGAGAGAATTGATACTAAAGGCTCCTTCAAACAGGCGCGATACGAGACGCGAATCGCGCATGACACAAAGTCCCCGCTCGTCGCGTGCGTGACACGCGGTGCTTTTGTGTCGCGTGCGATTTGCGGCGCGTGTCGCGCCAGTCTGTACGAGCCTTAATGCTCTCACATTCCGATCCCCTTTTTATAGAACAATATATCCTGAAGTAGATATACAGATGAGAAATAACTAAAAAGCTTGGCCAAGACATATTTCTTGGAATTCGTATGTAAATTACATTGCTTACGTATTGATTTCCGAAAATATGTAGTCCGTCAGAAAAGGTCTTCCGATCTCCATCTAAGTTATAGTCGTTTCCGCCCCATACCCTTGTTATGTCCGCTTTTATGAGAAAATTTATTCTTACCCGGTTTTTGTTCCGCGAGCGTACGGGCGTACTAACTATAGATATGTAAAATGTTCCATAACTAAAGTTTTTATGTTCCATATTTTCGTATATAGGGTGACTGGTAATTAGTGACCAATACTTAAACACATGATTGTACTCATCATAGCAAACAACTTTCCCAAAGAAAATATTTTTTTAATTTACCAAGCGCTTGACTCCAATCACCCCAATAGAATAATGTGTACCTAACGAGAGACACAATCAGCTGTAATTTAATTTAGTTGCTAATCCCTTTTTTCACAAACAAAATTATTCCACTTTTACCATGCATTTACTCTTGTTTCATTCATTTAACAACGAATACGGACCGCGCGCGTGCTATCAGCTGTTAGTCCCTTGACCCCGTTCTATCTCATGTTACATGAATGCAAAAAGAATAATGCATGGTAAAAGTGGAATAATTTTGTTTATCCACACCCATGCTATAAATCCTCTAAGCATATAAAAGTTTCTGAAACAGCTTATTGCCAACATTAAAACAACCAGTGTCATAGTAACCATAATATCATCCAAACGAGTGTTATAATGTTGTACTAAATTTCATTACGCAACTCCTTTTGTAAAAAAGAACATTGGCATGCACGCGAGTTACACTACCACAACGCCGTATAAAAAATTACCTATAGGTTATTCGAATTCACGTCGTATCCCGCCATTTTTGTTCGATATTACTATTGCAAAAATGTATTACTTTATTGTTTACAAAAATAAGAGATACAAGCTTTGATAAGAAACCACCAGATATTTCTAATGCAGCAAAGGACATTTCAAACCAATTATTAACAGAAAAGTCGAGAAAACACTGTACAATAAATACCCTATGGTTTCAGAAACTTTTATAGAAATTCATATCATGTGTGTAGATAAAGTCTTGTATGCAACTGTACATAATTAGGTATTAAATCACTCATGTGATACTATTATCACACTCGGTTTCACCTCGTGTGATAAACACACGTTCGTGTTTTAATACCCCTTATTATACAACAGTTGCATAAATAACTATTGTAAAAAGGGATTAGCATGTAACTAAATTAAATTACAGCTGATTGTGTATCATTCTTGTTAAGTACTCAATATTCTATTGGAGTGATTGGGGTCAAGCGCTTGGTAAATTAAAAAAAAAATCGTTTCTTTGGGAAAGTTGTTTTTTATGATGAATACAATCATGTTTAAGTATAGGTCACTAATTAACAGTTACCCTATACACTAATTATTTGATAAATCTGCGAATTGCCTGTACCTACTGAGCTAAAACGGTTTGCGAAAATGGATAACTTAATAACCTAGGCGCTCGTAGTCAATGGACTGGCAATGTTCCTATTACTGAGCCATTGTAGACTTCAACTAGTTTTTTTGTACTACGTGCTCAAAGTTGCATGGTTCCTATTATAAGCTTTGAAGAGAATAATAATTTTAAGCCTGAAAAAGTAGGTGGACTACATTAATACTCCAGCTCTGAAGAGGAAATTAATTTTGACCCTAGTAGGTGTTTTAATAATTTTAAGCTTCTTTTTTTTCAACTATTTAGAATGTGGGTATACTTTTAATAGGTTCGCCTCTGTCTAACCCTGAGGGGAATAGGCGTGATGTTATGTTAGGTGTGTTTTTATTTATTAAGTTTATCAGAAAATTCGAAAAAGCTTGTAAAAAGCACCTTTCACTTAGTATTTATAAATAAAAAAGATAATATATATCGGATGGATGGTCAGACGGATTTCTCGATAGATCCATCTGGCTTCAAAATTCGTAGTTCCGTAACCGTGTGTAACTGTTACAGTCCCAAGATATACGCGTCTTGAAGTCCTTGAAGACAATCGTCTGTTAAACTGATAAAGTTGTTTTTCGTATTTATACACGTATCCGACTGGTCAGACCAACCAACACATACAGGATGGCAGGGACATCGACGCGCAAACTAAAACCATGAATTCAGCACGTGATTCTAGAACACGAGGAGTTATCAAAAAAAAATCTGCTGTTTCATAGAAGAGTGCAATACCTATTAGCGGTCAAAATATATGAAACAGCAACTTATTTTTTTTTCAAAACCTTCGAAAAATTTCAACGCAGTGGGTTCAGAATCATGTGTATTGAATCCATAGTTTCAGTTTCCGCGTTGATGTCCCTGCCACCCTGTATAATATTTGTCTGTTCAGATTAATATCATCATCTCTAATATTTTGGAAGAACCTATTCCACGTTTTGTTCCAAAAACAAACAACTTATTTCACCAACGTCCAAAGACTATTTCACAGACATGACCTCTATCGTAAAGGCGCGTCGAAGAGAAATAGATTTACTACGTACATTTATTTTTATGTCCCAGTACAGATGACGCTAACAGGCTTATCTTATCGCGTCTCATCTGTCGCGTGGAGGAGTTTCGCTGTAAAGGATGCGACGTGAAATCTAGGAAAACTGTTATTATTTTGATCGGGATGATGAAAAATAAACTCCATATTAAAATAATGTAGATACCGAGACTGCCGGCCCTGGCCCTGCAGTCTCGACATTAGATAGCGACAAAAATCTGTCGCTAAGTCGTATCGATGTCAAATTCCTTTAATAGATTTTCAACTTTATTTCCAAAGTATAAGGTTGAAAATCTATTAAAGAAATTTGACATCGATTGGACTTAACGACCGCTTTTGTCGGTATCTATGTCGAGACTGCCGGCCCACGCCCTGCAGTCTCGACATGAATAGCGACAAAAAAACAACCTTAAAAAATTAAAAAAATAAATAGCGACAAACCTTATTTCCAAAGCATAAGGTTGAAAATCTATTAAAGAAATTTGACATCGACACGACTTAGCGACAGATTTTTGTCGCTATTCATGTCGAGACTGCAGGGCCAGGGCCAGTCCTATAAAATACTTCGTTACCTAATCGACCCAAGGATGACTGATTATTTTTTCGCGATTACGATGTTGGTCCCATGGTGAAAGCTGTTCAGTTTGATGGTCAATACCACACCCTTAAAAATTACCACAATTTTCTTATTCGAAAGCACGAAATCTTAAGTAACAATGGGTATACACTATTTGGAACACAATGGAATTTATGTAAATCCTTGTAATGAATTTGTTATACATAGTTAAGTTTAAGTTTAGGTTCTCGTATAAAACCTTGAAAACAACGTAGGATTGACGATTTCTTTGAAATAACTCGGATTTACAGTTGATTTATCTCTAATTTAGATATGAATTCGTGAGATAGGTACTAAAACTCGTAGATCGTAAAATAATACATATCGAACAGTCACATTCAGTTTGTATATCCCGTGAGAATGAATTTGATACCGGCCCATTGTTTTCCTATAATGGATATTTTATGCAACTGTGTATGCCTTTTCGGCTCCAATACTAGTAAACTCGATGTATCAATTGTAATGCTTATAATAAATATAATACTTGTACAGTTCTATTTTATTCATTCTAGATCAAGTAGGAATTAATTATATTAGTTTTTCTTCATTTGGAAGGAGATTCAGCTTTTGTCCTGAAGAACGACTATACCTAATAGAGTATATAATAATAACACGAATTTTGCCCAACAATGGAATACATAACATTTATTATAATGTTTAATCATATATCTTTATTTTATTCTCTTTAGCAACGTTTACATAGTAAAAAAAATAGAGACAATAATTATATAGTTTTGACAACAATGCATAAAATAGGATCCTCAGTGAGAGACTAACGTCCATACTGACGTCCTGTGTGACGGATCACCAGACTCTTTGTATGCAGCCATGTGTTTCTCCAAGCTTTGGAGAGCCTTATCTAATCTCTCTAACATGCTTTTGGATATTGGGGGTAATTAGTTCACCCACGGCAGCGCCTGATAACATGGTGACCAATCATTACTTTTATGAGTGCTTCGGAAAAGGTTAAAATATCCCACCAAATCAAAACAGACAAAAGCATTCATAACTAGATATTTATTAAAGGGGTAGACGTACTAACAAAGGGGGATAAAAGATGTATCTAAACTGATTATTTCAGCACCGCTGTGACAAAATGACTGGTAGAGGTCGAACAACAATAAAATTTAATCAAAATGTAATTTATGAAGATTAGTGTAACGCGGCGTACAAAAGGATCGTATATTGGAAAGAGAACAATGCTTCTGATGCCGGCGGTTTATTCCCGGGAAATAGTTGGTGCCTAGAAACGCTTCATGGGATTAAAAAGTTCAGAGGTTTTTTAAGTGGGTACAGAAAAAGCAATCGTTTAAATGGGTCAAGCAAAAGCGATCATTTAAATGGGTACAGAAAAAGCGATAATTTCAAAAAGTTCAGATAATAAATGTTACTCAAAATATAACTTTCTGTAATAGATCATCGAAAAAACTTAAACAACTTACGTACTTAAGCTTTTTCAAACCCATATTTCACAATAATACTACAGACTCATGCAATGACGTAGCACTATAAAGAACACTACACAGCTCTTTCATACCAATTTGTATAGAAGTACTTATCTAGATTCTTTAGTTCATTGTATCCAACGTTGAATAGGCAAAGTGCGGCTACAAGCCGAATAATAAGAGGTAAATGGTACCAACGTACACGAGGCACCGATTTTCAAAAATCAATCACTTATGTAGCTGGCACTGATTGAACGGAACGACAAAGCGACCCGATGTACATAAACAAAATTAGTAAAGTTCTTAAAATGAGTTAGTGAGTTGGCTAATAAAATGTATTAGGTACCTACCTACTATGAGCTAAAACATCATAATTTATGACAGTTTCATATGCTCAAGTTCCTTGTATTACAGTACGGTATGTATAATATGTCCATACTATCTACATATAATAAACCAGCGGGGAATACCAGCACTGCGTCACTTATTTTTAAATGTCGCAGCATCATGCTGAGATAGGGGCCTTTTGGCCTCGTACAGGACTTTCTGTTGTTATTTTAATTTTACTTTTGTTTTTTTTTTGTTTTTCATAGTGTGTTTAGTTTGTGATAATCCTGTGCGAGCCCCAATAGAAAAATATTTATTTCTTTCTTTCTTTATATAGTTAGGGGCTTTTTATTTAAGCTGTGGTCTGATTTAGAAAGCAATAAAATGTATGATATTTAAAGTTATTTAACACTAGCTGAACCCCGAAATTTCACACACACAAGTTTCGATTTCGTAATCATATCAGGATAAAAGTAGTATATGTCCTTATCCAGGTCATGGTCTTCCCATTTGCAAAATTCCATCTAAATCCGTACAGCCGTTTAAGCGTGAAAGCGTAATAAACAGCAAAAATCTAATCTTTTCTCTTGATAATATTATTCGTTTAGATTAAATTTAATTGTCTTTTATTCAAATTAAATTTAAAAATAACTAAGACTAAGGTAATACCGAAAGCCGAAGATTACTTTGTCAATTAAGCTAGCAAATCTAATTAATTACAATCGACATGAAGAAAAACCACGGAAAATGTATGTAGTATGCAGTAACAGCGAAAGAAAACAGGTACCTACGAACTTGTTATTTTCTTTTGATTACTCCAATGTTTGCTCAACCTACTTTTCCGCATTGGTTTAGGATATTGGGACCGCTTTATATTTTTATGCGCAATACAATGTAAAAGAAACTTTCATTGAGGTAGGACTTATTTTAACGACCTAAAAAGTATGTAAAAAAAGATATTAAGTTAACATAGGTAGGTATTATAGATACGATTAAATTTTGTATGTATTTACAATATTTATGTAAGTGTGTGCTTTGTGGTAGGCATCCATTAGGCACGTATTTTATAATTTGTTCCACAAATACAAAATATATTCCTTCAATATAAATTCAATAAAATAATAAAACAGAGATACAGTGGACCTGTTGAGGGGCAAACTTAAAATAACATGATTACGATAATATTTCGAAAATAGTGGATGAAAATTGCACAGATGTATTAATATGTTTCAAGTTCTAAAACAGAGACCCTAGCACGAACCCGCGACGTGAATGTAACTGTAACATTTTGACTCAAAACTTTAAAACCAGCAAAATGAGTATCACCCATGGGTATGAATAATGTTTGAAAACTAAATAAATATACTTCGTATATTTATTCTATATTAACTAACAAATTATTAAAATAAAAATGTAATAACCTAACTTAACTAAAACTATCAACAAACCAAAATATGGCGTCGAAAAATTCGTTCGCATCGCTGTCGACTGGTAATGACTGGAGGCTAGAGACTGGCGGCATTGCCACATTGTATGGCAATGCTTAGCCTCTGGCCAAGGTAAAAACCAACCCTTGGATCTCTGGAAGTGTTAACCAGCCATTTGGAGATTTCCTTAAATAGACAATCAGCACTTGTATACATTGTCTAAATTAGTTCAAATACTAGCTATCTATATCCAAAACGTATGGCAATGCTTAGCCTCTTAGCCGTAAATATTGTGTGTAAAATAGGGATTTCTAATTTTAAAATTTTTAGAATTTACTTTACGTTTATTGCGCTCGTTAATTGGTGGCAGACCAAAGAGCATGTTAGATTAGTCCTGTAGATAAATGTGTAAGTTCTTTATTTCTCGTAACTTTGAGAACATAATAAGCAGAAAAATACGAAGTCTACGACTGCAGTTGCTTAATTATTGATGGATTATTAGCTTTCAAAACTGTCTGGACATGAGGAGTCCCCTACTGTGTCTGTCCGCGCAGCGAACGCTTTAAAGTCACCGATCGCTCATTCTATATTATCACAGTTTTAAGTTTCATGTTTGGTTTTTCGTTGCAACATTATGTGAGTCTTCAATCATAAGATATGAGAATATTGCTTATCTTCAACGCGATCTTTAAAAAGCACCAAATATGGAAATAAACTGTCTTTCTCTGACCAGATAATAAATTACTCCAATCGCGAATAACACTCCAAGCATTTCTTTTTAAAATTACTTTCAATCTATTTTGTCCTTAAAGGCAAAAATGTATTCGGACAACTGCATTTTCACTACCAGAAGTCAATCCATCATGAAACAAGTCTATCCCAGAAACAATCTAGATCACAACATACTTGCTTCTTTATTTTTACCTTAGCTCTTCAAGCTCTTACGGTTGCATTACGAAATTGAATGAAGATACAAGGCTGTAAGGCATTTAAATAGTTCAGCCATTAAGGCTCCGGCAGCCGTCTAGACGAGCACACGCTTGCTCAGTTCTCATGCAAATGGGCATAAAATTTACTGGCGTAATTTGTGCACATCCACTGCTCTTATCGTACCTTGACTCACAATTAAAACTTATTATGACAAAGGTACATAACGGACCCATATACTATTTTTACTGTTTCTAGTTTAAAAAGTCTTTATTTAAATTGCCTTCGCGGCATTTATTTGGTGGTTTATTTCATGAAATGTGATAAATTTTCATTATAGATCTGTTATGAGCATTCAGCCAAAATAATTAGAGCTGTTTGCATAATCAGCCTATAATGTTCTCACTGCTGGGACACAGGCCTCCTCTCTTTGATAGGGAATGGGCTGTAATCTACCACGCGGGCCCAGTGTGGGTTGGTAGATGCCACATGTCTTCGAATTTTTGGTTCTAGGACATGCCGGTTTCCTCACGATGTTTTCCTTCACCATTTTGAGAGCAGTGGTGATGAAATGATTTATACAAAGTAAAGCGCCTGCCTGGGTTCGAACCGACGACCTACAACTCGTAAGTCAAGGCCTATACCACTGGGCCACCACTGCTCCTCCACTGTTTATAAATTCAAAAATGTTATTTAAGTTAGTTGCTACGATTATTTGAAAATCACAGATACAATTCAGGACTATTTCTTGGAAAATCGTATGTGCTAAAGAACACATTTTGTACTACATCAGTTGTTATTATTACGTGTGATTATTTCGTTCAATTGACGTTACGCATCGGTATTCGTATATTATTAAAATACTAGCTATAGCCCGCGGCTTCTCCCGCATTGATGTCGGAAAATATTCCACGGGAACGTATTTACTACCAGAAATAAAAGTACCCTATTTTTTAATCCAGGTTATATATAAACTATCTGTGTGCCAAATTTCATCTGAGTCCGTTCTGCCATTTTTGCGCCAATCCGGAACATACATGCGGACAAACAGACAAATTATTATTTTATTATATGTATAGTTTATGCATGCTGCTCAAACAAATGCCACCTATTTATGCATGCTGCTCAGTTTCCATACGTGACCCCATAAACAAAGTCTTCTTAATAAACAAGTTTTTCGCTATTATTTATTAGGTACTGTATTTGAAGTTATAATAAGCTTTTCTTTTATTTTTTCATGGACAATAATCTGGGCGTATACGCACTTAAGAATGACGTCACAATCCATGTAAAAATTCAAATAAAGCTCTTTATGTTTCGAAGTTTTTATGAAGCATAGAAACAGTAAATTACCTTATGTTACTTTTTTATAAGAATTATAAAGGCAGTATAATAACAGTGCCCGGGGCCAAAGTCATATTGCTTCAACAACAATTCATCAAACGTGCAGGGTACTATCGATCACGCCAACGGTGTTAATGCACCGACAAATTAATGATTCCTTTAAAACACTGCCATCGTATTATTACCCTAATGAAATTCCACTATCGATGCAAATTATCACGTAGGTATGGTACGAGCCACGCAATTGTGCTGCAAATTACTTTTCAAGACGTAAACTTTAATATAACCGAAAAATTACTCGTTAAAGTTGCAATTAACCGATTTGCCGAACAATAAAAGTTCGGAATGGTAATTGTGCCTGTCTGGGGTCTTGTTTTAATTAGTTTAATGCTGTCTTTGAAACAAATTTTCAAGAACATTTTCTAATTAATAAGAATGCACGACTGGAAGGCATTTAGTTTTCAGTTACTCCAACTGAAATTAATTATTTTAATGAGGTAGCTCTAGATACTCGATCATAATATCTTAGTATTTTAATGAAATGTAAAAGATTTATCTTGAATTATTAGACTGAAAATATTTTCTGTTAGCTAGTATTAATTTAAAATGATTTATTTATAAGCCTTCATACCTGCTGTAGGTAATTAAATCATATTTAGACAAACATTTCTAATCCACTTAAAGTCAAGTTACATCTTAAGATTTTCACTCTTATTAATATTTTAATTTTGTATGCGATAAGGCACTAATAAAATATTCACTCACGTCTAACCTAAGTCGAAATAATAGTACTAACGATTTCTTTGTCCAACACTCGAAAATATAATTTGATTTATTTTTTCATTTCCGTCAGTTCATTTATTTGATGGAAACAGAATTATGTTGTAGAGCAATTGTAGCAAGTTAATGGAAGGCAGCGTATGCCCACGGTGGTACGCCCCCTCGATTCATTCCCCGTATCTGATTCAAGCACGCGCTTTTTGAATCAACGACTGCCTCGTTGCACTCGTCTAGTATAAAATCACGATTTTTTTACACGTAATTTTTATGTTGTTATTGAAAATGTATAATTAAGAACAAATAAAAAAAAATGCCAAGTGACACGATTATGAGGGTTAGAAACATTCTTGGAAATACCGCTATTTAAAATGAGAGTTACAAAACTAGAATAGTTAATAGTTCAAAATTCGTTATTCGCAGAAACAGAACTATTTTATCATGACTAAAATATGAATTTTAAGCGGCCATTAGTTCAGGACAGATTTTAACAAGGTTTTCATGAAAACCTGCTTTATTAACCACATATCGGTCTGAAATTACTGACATAGGCTTCATCCGTTTTGCACGTCTATATGGTTTAGCTAGGCACCCCTACCCACTATTTCCATTAGCTGCGTTCACGTTGAAGCGATTCTGATTGCCGAAATGATTAGTGAGTCACGGTTATATGTAGATTGTTTTCAAATGAATTGATAGGCAGGCGAGCTGAATAGCTAAAGCTTGATTATGCGTTCCTTATGCATGTCTGTGATATTTCTGTGACAGTAATTTTGGTGATTTTTAAGTTGATGATGATCAAAGTCGTTTGGTCGATTTGATTTGAGCTATATATTCGATATTATTTGACTCGCAATTTGTGTTTTTAGAATTTCTTCGACTAAAACTGTAGGTTTTCACATCATAATTTTCCATTTACAAAAGTTTAATTATTCACAACTTGGAATTGTTATTAGTGTCTTTTTGCTAGTAGGCATTAGTTGTTAAGAAAAACAAACCTTATTATATTTATTATAAACAGTAAAATAAGCTAAGTATTCCTGAGCGTAACCTAATAATCTATTTCATATTTGATTCACAATTGCTCATAGAGGTACTTCTCTAGATTAAAAGGTATTATGGCTGGTTAGCGGAGAACAAAAAACCTCAAAAAAAAAACTGAAACACGTTTCTAAAAACTGCACACTTTAAATTCACTCCAAGCTTTCACAGTTCCTTGAACATCAATCAAAGAGCTACCAACTATGTAATAGTCGGATAGACGCTGCACTTCACACTGAAAACACTAACAAGTCGGCACGAACCTTACCGGCACGTCAAAGTGAAGAGACAAGTCACGTATCGTGGATTCGTAAATCGAAGCTTCCTATTTTTTTTTTGTAAAAAGGTTTTTTAAACGGTCCTCAATTCAAATTTGAAACAATGAATGATGACAACAAAATGATAGCCTTATGTCGGCTTCAAAACTACGTAAAAGCTTTTTGCTTGACTCATCATTATTTTGATGCTTTTAATTAAACCTATGGTCAGTTCCCAAAGTATCTGTTGAAAATTTAAACAAATGGTGAATTTGGAATTACCCCATATTCCAATTTTAATTCACTTTAATTATGTTTTTCATTTGACAATTAAGGTAAATTATATAACCACAATTTTCGTCGATAATAATTATTCAATTACAATTTAATTGTTGGTAAAAGTGGTGAGATATCAAGTTGAAACCTTCTAAAATAATACAGATAAATGTGTTATTAATTCCCTTTAATGAGTGATAGCGTAAGAATTTAACCTGAACAGGGTTTGTTTCCACTTTCATCAGATACTTTTGGAACCGACTACAAATGAAAATGCACGGTGGTTCGATTGAAGAGTCTAAAAGTGTACCTACATATAATATGTACCCTTAACCAGAACTCAGCAACGATGAATGATTTCGTTTTATGCGAAGTATTCCTGAAACAAAGCGGCAAAGTTTTGGCAGGGCCATTTAGCTACAGTCCATTATTAGAAAACTTTAAAGATAAACGCTTGTACGCAAACATAAATATGAATGAGTTTATGCTGGATAATAGGCTGGCTGTCAACATATGTATTGTTAAAAGGAGTGGGAACAATTTTGCTATAAGTATCGTGTATTTAGACGTATCCAGTATGTTATCTATATTCAAGATTTATTATTTACCTAGTATGAAACCTTTTTATTCACTTCAGACACAGCATCATACCAATACCATAATACCCTCACCATATAAGGTGGAACTTAGTTCTGAATGATAAGGCCACGTACATACCTACATGAAAGTATTGAAAGAAATCTCGGTTTCATTTTCAGAAAACAGATTTTCAACTATTATAAATCAGCAGTGTGTTATTTGAAAAACATTCTAAGGTCCTAGATTAATTAATTATCCGGTGGGACCTATTATTGAATTCATTATGGTGAAACGTAGGATAAAACGAGGTATTTACAATATTATATGGATTAAAACTGAAGTTACATGACTGTAATAATAGGACTACAATAATAAACACGAGAAAGTTCAATATGACCAAAAGTCTTTGTTTTTTTTATTAACTTTTAATGAAGTATCTCAAATTAACAGTGATTTGTACCTACGATTAATGTAGGCGCCAACTTACACTCCTTGCCATGACGACTACGTATAATTTTTTAATTTTATTACCATAACATCACGCTCGTTATTCCCGACGGGATAAGTAGAAGTATATAGAGGTATATGGAACAGGGTTTAGAGTTCACTCAACCTCCAAAGAAAAGGGAGGATCCTCCGACCAAATGGGTGTCTTGTCTGGTGGGCAACTGCCCGACAATTGTTGTCGGGACGTTGGATATATGCTAGTTGCGCGGTAAACTCTGCTTGCGAGATGCAGGATTTTGCGTGACGTCAATGTGACGCGTAGCTCGCATGTGTTGTTTGTTGATGCCGCTACAGGTATACTACGAGCACAACCGCATTTCGCCAGTTATGTTTAAGCCCCACTAACTATGCAGCGGGCCTGGCAACCGGGCACAACTCCTCGCTACCACTGATAAATTTCTGATAGAAAGCCCAATAACCCTGCCCGACATGGGAATCGAACCCGAACCTCATGCTCAGTAATACAGTAGTGCTAACGACCAAAATACTGCCTCGTTGGTCTACCAGCGAGGCAGCCTTGTAAGAACAATAAACGATTAATCAATACTAACTGAATCTTTATAGTCTAACATCCGCAAATTAAATCTAGTATATAATCGTAAACCGTACGTATAAAAGGAAGAATGTGTTTAAAAAACATTAGACTTCGTTTAGTAACAATGTGGAAGTTACTACCACTATTGGCCATTTTGGCTAATTTAATAATAGCAGTGACTTCTGGTACGGATCCGCTGGATTTATTTTTAATTAATTTTTGTGACTAAGTTAGGATTTCAGTAAGGATTTTATTTGGAAACGTGGTCTTAACAGTGTATTGGAATTATGTGTGATCTTTTTTTGAATTTTCAATTTGAGAGTGGTTCATACGTGTCAAAATATTTTTGTACAATTAACCATTGATAAAGTGTTGACTGATTGAAACGTAAACTTCTTCTATAATTTCAATCTTAATCAAGTGAATGCCAATATAAGTTAACGCACAATTTTTCATATTATGCTAGGCTTGGCTACTTGGTAGCTTAATTATTATTTTTCAGCAACTTTAAATTGTAAATTAAAAGTTGGTTAACTCTAATATAAATAATAAATGAATCGGACCCTCAGTAAAAGTACCTACATCTCGTTCATACGATGAAGAAATTCATAAATCCTTAAGGCGGAACCTTCAGGGTAGCCCGCGAAATTCAAATTTTCTTACGTTTTTTGCAATTTTCAGGTCACTGTCAGGTTGTAATTGATTAAAATATGATTCACGGCCGTAACAAATATGGCTTTACAGAATTATAATCATTAGAATCAGCAATACAACTCCTTAAGTTAGAATTGGCGTCAAATGTCATGATTTCATGAAATAGTCATTCAATACAGTAATATGAACTTAGAGAGACGTATTGCTGATTCTAATGATTATAATTCTGTAAAGCCATATTTTTTATGGCCGCGAATCATATTTTAATTAAAATATAACCTGACATTGACCTTCAAATTGCAAAAAACGTATGAAAATTGGATTTTCGTGGCCTACCCTTGCGCTTCCCCCTTAATATTCACCGGCATACAGAAATAATTTATGTTAAGAAAAAAACGTAATTACTAATATTCTAATTAACCTTTCTAGAAGGGGACACACACACGATAGTCGAGACGAATAATGCGGTAGCTGCTGGTAGTTCCGCATCAAGCAATGGGGGTAAGATTTCAAGCAACAATATTACACATACATACATGCTGGCCCGCAGGTTTGCACGATATACGAGGCCAGTTAAAGTAACGCTTTTCAAAGCTTACTGTCAGTCCTTCTACACGTGCAGCCTGTGGGTCAACTTCACTCAGCGGGCATACAGCGACCTACGTGTTCAATATAATAATGCACTGAGAGTGCTGCTGCGGCTGCCGTGGCGTTGTAGTGCGTCAGGGATGTTTGCGGATAATAATATTAATGGTTTTGCCGCCATTATTAGGAATAGATGTGCATCCCTGATGACACGTGTTCGCGGCAGCACCAACAGTATTCTCAGTGTATTCGCAGATCGGTGGGATTCCCCGATGTTGCGGAGGTGGATGCAGCTCCACGCAAATTTTTAGTTGTAGTATGTTGATTTGTGTCTGTAACCTACTAACATTAGAAGTTAAGTAAAACTGTTACTAACCCTATGGACTCATGTCCGAAATAAAAGTATTCTATTCTATTCTATTCTATTCTATTAATAATTATAGTCCAAAAGTATAATCAAAATAATAAAACAGTGTCGTGATGGCCCAGAGGTTAACGCTTCGCCCCTCATGCACCAGGTTGTGGGTTCGAATCCGGGCAAATAACAATGTGACTTTTTCAATTCATATGTACTTTCTGAGTGTATCTTGGACATTATTGACATCGATGAAGGAAAAATATCGTGAGGAACCACAGCAAGATATTACCAACCCGTATTGAGCAAGCGTGGTGATTAATTCAATTCTATTTATTTATTTCGGAAAAAAATAGCATCCATATTGTTTTAGTATTAAAACTTAGAAAAATATGTTAGTAGCATTAAAATCAAAAACAAATTATTATTACAATCAAAACCAAAAATTAAATTAAAATCAATATCAAATCAAAATCAAATTTCCAAACAAAAATTTAAATTACAATAATAAAAAAAATCAGAATTATAATAAAAATTTAAATTTAAGTCAATACGATTAAATTATAATAAGAATAAGATTAATTGTCGTGCCTTCTCTGTATGAGAAGAAGCCTTTGCCCTGCAGTGAGACGATAATAGGCTAGTATTTATTTATTTATTAATTAAAATCTCCCTTACAACTATAATTACAGGTGTTTACCTAATGCAATAACACGATCTTAAAATTAATTTACAATTATTTTAATAAAACATAACTAAAGGTTCAACTAGTGGTTCAACTCAAATTCAACAATCCAAAGTTAGACAGATAATAAAGTCGACCGTCCACTGCTACACAGGATGTGATACGTACGGGGAGGTTTGCCCATTTTTGTGCGGTTCATTTTGTTTGCCAGCCACTCATTCCTGCATAGCGTGGCCGTGGGTCGCAGTGGACGATTCAGCCAACACTTTCATACCAAGCGAAGCTAAGTACGGTCACCAAATATGATAATTAACCAGGGCCGCCGGATATAGTTGAAGTTTAGTAAGAAACCGATGGATGATTTCGAATGAAATTTAATTTGATAAAAGACCTGTTTGTTTTCTATTGATGAAATTAAATTTTAGCCTCTTAAACACGAGGATGCGGATTCGAAACTGAGCAAGTGCCAATGTGTCTTTTTGCATTCATATGTACAGTACAACTATTTTCTTAATGTCCTTCGGCAAACTTCGTGTTTTGTCAGACCGGACGCTGTCAATCGACTTGGAATATACTTTCAAGTCAATTGAGAGCGTCCGGTCTGCATCAAGTGCAAAAGGCAACTGATAGAAATCCGACGACTGACGAAACACGAAGTTTGCCGAGGGACATTAAAAAAATAGTTTTACTGTAAGTACCTACGTTCTTAATTTATCTTGAATCTCACATACATCGGTACAGTGAAAGAAAACATCGTGAGGTAACCTGCACTTATAATAAATACTTGTAAGTCTGAAATCGTCAACCCGCCTTAAGCAAGATTGGTGATCAATACTCATGCGTACTCAGGATGAGAAGAGTTCCTTTCCCTGCACTAGGATATTACTAGTCTGGTATTATGTGGGTATTATTACTTTAATTAAAGTATCTACCTGCCTTTAAATTAAGTAAGAGTATTCTATAACAGTTAAGTGAAACAGTAATGAAAAGAGAAGGACAACCACGGATAGATAGTGACAATAGTGAATTCTAGTTACCTAATATGTGTTTGTGTGGTAAAGATTGATAACAAGTTACTTTAACTGGTATTAATAACCTGGAAATAGTAGCTTCTTGCGTCATCCTGAAAAGATACAGCTACAGGTAAAACGATATGGTATCTAATAGGGATATAAAAACGTAGGAGTATTTAAGGATCATGGCAGGTGGCGGTTTGTAGTTTCTGCCTACCCCTATTGGAAGAAGGCGCGTTTATGTATATCTGTATGAGTACTAAATCCCCGGAAACAAAATAAAAGAACATATTTTTGCAGGAAACATGTTGATTGCTGTATTCATGGTAAACAATTTATGAATCACATCATAATTATGAAAAATTTGCGTTAAACCGTTGCCAGCAATATTTGATGTTGCAGGAAACAGTGTTACGCAACTATTTCTCAACTTGGTTTGCAATAAATACGGGGCTTAAATGGATGTTCTATTATTGATTAACATCCACAATAGAATAGAATAGAATAACACACAATTTGAACTAGTATTAAAATTCAGAAGCGTAAGAACGTATAAAAGGGGGATTTATTTTTGATAAAATATTTAGACTACACACATTGACTACACACGTTTAGTAGCAATGTGGAAGTTACTATTAGTATTGGTCGTTCTAGATAATTAATTTTGAATAGTGTCTTCTGGTAGGTACAGATCAATTGGTTTGGTAGCCTATAATGTTCCCACTGCTGGGACACCCTCTTTCTTTGACAGGGAGTGCGTCATAGTCCACCACGCGGGCCCAGTTCAGGTTGGTGGATGTCACATGTCTTCGAATATTTGGCTCGAATCCACGACCTACAACTCGTAAATCGCGGCCGATAGCATTGGGCTACCACTGCTCCGTAGGGAGGGGGGAGAAGCTTTGGGACTTATTTAAGAGATAATTACTTATTTTCTTTCAAGGTAATGGCACAGCAGCCGCGGCAGCATCTGCAGCTGCCAGCAGCTCGACTATTATTGAGACTCATCATGTTAGCAGTACGTACTCTGATGTTAGAACAATCCCAACAATCCAATAAAAAATATCAAAGGACAAATAATTGATTTAACTAAATATATATTTATTTTAATCAATTATTTGTTCTTTGATATTTTTTCCTTCCTGACCTTCTCTATGGTTGGCATAGCTGCCATAGTGAAACCTGTTTATAGACTTACGTCTGTGGTCGGGCTATAACTATTTTGCAAATACATTTAAACGTAGCATACATACCCTTGCATTGTGAGTAAACTTGCACAATCCTTGCATTGGGAAAATGACTGGAGCGACATAAATACTTGCACTATTTGTTCAGAAAAATGTGCTGCCAACGAAATATACGTGATCTGCCCTGAGAAACTTTGCCAACCACAAGTATGTGAGCACGTTGGATTTGCTGACTGTTCTCCACACGAAGAGAAGTACATCCAAGGAAAGGAAGATAAGTTGGACCCAAAAGCTGGTACTGAAGAACCGTGCCCTGGACTTCCAGCCTGCGTCTGTAAGGAGAATTATGTGAGGAATCATGATGGAATCTGTATGTCAGCTAAAAACTGCCGTAAGTATTTAGAAGCTATATTTTCAGCCCTTATTAATATATATTATATCTTTGTAATATTCTATGTTGTGCATAATTAACACTTGCTGGCATAATATGAACTGTTTCTTTTTTCTGTATTAATTTCAAAGTTTCTTTATCTAAAAGAGTTAATTTGTTGAATACGACTCCAGATAAAAATCTTAAAATTTTCACTTAAAATTATCTATCTAAGCACAAAAATTAAAGATCTACACTTGCAGCTACATGCGGCAACGATAAGAACGCAACGTTTGGTTGCGGCATTAACTGTGGCCGACGTTGCTCCAACTACGACAAAGGACCCGTCTCATGCGCCGAAAAGTGTAACACCAACAGCTGTGATTGTAAAGAAGACTATGTGTTTGACGACAACCGCGGCCATTGCGTCTTGCCTGAGGACTGCAGTAAGTACATTCTGAAAATAGTTTTACCTATAAACATCTTTCACAACTTTCTCTTTCAGTAATCATCATTTAGTATCATTAATAGCTTTATTCCATCGAATACTGAGTCTGTGGTTATACAGACTTTCAATCATACTTTAACTTAAACCGAAATCAGATATACTCGGCCAATCGGCCTTGTATAACAAAAAGTTGAGTGTCACTTGAACGTTATTAATGTCAAAAGTCAATTTTTGCTTTAAGACTATAATTACCGTAGTGAGGTACCAAAATACTGGGAATTTTTGTCAAAAGTGGTAAAGCAGTAACGGTGTTGACTATACATGGCAAGAAAGAAAATATTGGATTTTTAAAACCTGTCGAATTAAAGCCATCTATCCCATTTACCCCAAGTTTCTGGAACGTTCAAGAGCAATAATCGTATGCCATAAAGCACGTTCAATTATTGTCATTCAAGAATTATTGTATGCAAGTGTTTACACGCGTGCGATTTCCATAAATATACAATAATTGAATGCAAGTTTTGCCTTTCAATAAAATTGCATGCAACTTACACCAAGGCAATTTTATTGCAAGGCGATTATTGCATGCAAGTTTTGCCTCGTCCAAACACAGAGTTGCACGTCCATGTACAATTTGATTCAAGTAATGCCCGTATTTGCGCTGCCAAATATTTCATTAAAATTTTATTAAACATTTTCTTAAGATTTTTTTAACTTGTTTCGTTCGCTCATGTTTTAATGCAACTTGTACCGTATAAATGGCGCTTAAAGAGAAAAATTACAAACCAATGAATACTGAAACTCTATTCTCTATTCAAGTAGCCAACAAATAAATCTCCATAACCCGTCCTAATATCAAAATGATTGATAAACACATGCAACTAAAATATTACAGCGGTACATGAAATGTTAAGTGCAATTACTGAAGTAGATTGTTCACTTACACAAAATTGCGCATTACACATTAGCGAGTAGTGAACGGACTATAAACAAACCACGCGTCTCATCGAAACCGCTTTTACATTTTAAAGCTTATTACCTGGTAGTGCGGAAGAGAGGGTACAATGTATTGTTAAGTTCAAAATGAAACTGAATGATTTTATTTATTTATTTATTTATCATCATCATACATCTACCCTTACAGCTAACCAATGCGGTAAATGTGCCTTAATTAATACTTTAACATAATTGTTCCTTATAACTAATACCTATAACTAATTACAAATAAAGCATTCCTTGTGAATTCACTCAGAGAACAACAGAATAGGTCTGTCTCACTCACTATGAGGTTGAGCGTGCGGAGTGCACGCGTCATCGGCGCCTCCTTCAGAAGGTTGGTCCTAGCACGCGGTTCCACCAGCAGTCGTGGCTGTCGTCGTCGCCACACGTACCTGTCCGGAACACACAGACTCACCTGGCCTAAAACAACTGCATTATGCACCTTCCCTCTCAGTATTTTAAATATATATGAGGCAAGTGCAAGATCCCTCCTAACCCTTAGCTCATTGTATCCTACCATACCTAGAATAAATAAGGTTGGATACATTAATGGGTAAAAGGGATAGACTCCATAATAGCGCATATATAAATATCTTATAAATTTATTTTGTACCCTCTCCAGCATGATAGTTTTATTGTGAACGGGGGATAAAGTAGCTTATATCAACCTTGTTAGATGAGTCGGCTTAATTTCGTTTTCTATAAAAAGACACTTTCAAAACTTCTGTATTCACATTGTCAGTATTTTATTGCTGATGGTACCTAGAACCCAAACTTCGTTTTATGGTTTTTACTACAGAATGGAAAATTTTCTTCTTTTACCTAAACAACTACTTTTTACATTAAAAAGTATTTTATTTAACTTAAAATGAACATCTTGGTATCATTCCGGTACGTTGAAACTTGAAAAACTATCTCCAGAAATACAAAAAATCATCAAAAAACTCAGTCTGCTAGCAAATTAAATGGCATAATTAATAATCCGCATAAAACTTGATTTTAGCAAAGACAATTTCTATGAACCACTGCATAGTTTGGTTGGCTAATTATAAAGTTTTGGAATTCAAATACAACTTTTGAATATTACAGCGCATTAAGTGATTTACCTAAAAAAAGTACCTTTCCTTGTTCGGAAGCGTAATTTAGAACGTTTTCAGTGAATATTAGTAGTTAAAGCTAGGGTTTTAGGAAGTTTTACCTATATAGTGGTATGAAAAACAGGACGTAAAGTTCACTCTTACCTCCATAGAAAAGGGAGGATCCTCCGACCAGATGTGTGTCTTGTCTGGTGGGCAACTGCCCCACGATTGATGTCGGGACGTTGAATATATGCTAGTTGCGCGGTAAACTCTGCTTGCGCGATGCAGGATTTTGCGTGACATCAGTGTGACGCGTAACTCGCATGTGGCGTTATAGATGCCGCTACACCTGCCTCAAAGAGATGTCAGCACCATTGACGGGGTCCTACAGGGCAGATGCCTGCCGGGGTTGCGGATTGTTCGAAAGAGTTACCGTGGCCCTAGCGCACAGGCAACTGAAGGAACACGGGTGGGTTTTAGTCAGTAAGATTCTGACACGCCCTTCCGCTCCGAGCAGAGCGGGAGAAGTAATTTGATGATTTCTAACCCAAAAAAAATATATATACCGCTACAGCTATAAGGATCTATATGAATTACTGCATCGTCTTTGTTAGTCATGTCGCAGTCATAACGCAATCGATACCTACATAGAATCACTTTCTAAAAGCAAGTATTTTTGTACTATGGATTTATTTATTTAAACATCTGCGGCCCAGTATACGTATCTACTGGGACAAAGCTTTCAAGGGAGGCTATTACACCCGGTAAAATATAGTACGTTGATACAAAACGACGGTCAAGTAAGATATTTCTTTCTTAATTCTATTGAATTATTTACCTGGACCTCGTTTTGGTTATGTAGATACAAAATACTAGTTTTTTTATTACAGCCCGTTGGTCATAAACCTCTTTACGGCTTATTTAGAACTATCGATTTAACTCGGATGCACTTGAATTCTGTTGAAGTTAGATCTAGACAATTTAGTTTTACTTGGTCTATACCAAGGCCGGACAAACCCAGCCACGCGGGCCACTCAGTGGCCTGCCAAGGCATTTTAATTTGCCCCCCAACACTTCGGTCGATCGGCTAGCCGGCATGCGGTGTCACCGCTTCCACCTGATTGGTCGTTTGAAATGCAAACATGCCCGCCCGAACGCAACCGATCCGCGTCCTTCGGATATTGTCGCTATTTCTAAGTACCACTTCGGTATGTCGTACTATGTTCAGGTGCATGGGATGACTAATCAATTGGGTGACAATTTGTTAAAGTAAATTAAAACATATTTTGTCTTTTTTGTGCATAAATTACTTTATGAATACGGTAGTAGTGGTGGCGCGGCGCCGCCACAGTCTAAGAAATTTTGCTCTCCTGGATAATCTATTGGCCAGCCAACCTACAAGTTTCTAGTTGTGTGTTTCTATAAAAATAAGTTTTAATGCGACTATAAGTGTAGTGCTAGGTAAGAGAAAGAATACTTATCACTTTTATATAACTGGATTGTTACCCAGGTCTATAAAATTGCAGAACACGATACCATTTCAGTCAACCTATTTTATAGTTTCTAAAATATCAAATGGTTCTATACAGAAAATATCTGCATTCAGTTCTTGTTGTGACATTCCATTAATATCGTCTTTATATTCTATGTACTTTAATGTTAAGTAACTAAGTACAACTAATAAAATAACAAGTTGCACAATAGATACCTATTAGGTTTATGACAATAATTTATTTTGTAGTTCTCTTTGTGTGACTTTGCTGATATTTGCTTTTGTTGCAATGTTGTTAGAAAACGCGTATTTCTACACAATAGCGCTTTTGTACTCTTAACCAAACAAATCTCCTTCAATTTATTATTTATTTAAACTAACTAGTATCAATACCACAAAGAAATTTCTCACCCGGTTTATTGTCAAACGCGGTGTTGAATAAAAATAGGACAAGTGCGAGTTAAACTCGTGTAGAGAGGGTTCCGTACGATAAATATGTTACCTACCAAAAACATTTCATATAATACAGGTTGCCAAGACTTACATAACGCTTTCACTGTTAAAAAATATCAGATCTAATGTAGACCCAAGCCCCTAGCTTTAAAAGGCTTAACTCTACAAACTTTACATCTTGGTCAAAATGTACGGCTCGGCGGCGGTTTCGCGGCCGTCGCACAGACACTCCTATGGGCATATGGCAAGAAATTAAGTCACTGGTCTTTAATTTTGTGTCATGCAATAGTTTAATGGAACGGCCAAGCCATTCATTTTGACCAAGATATAAGGTTTGAGAGAGTACGAGTAAGTGTGAGTGAGTATGAGTACGATGTAAGAGTTACGCGTCCGTGTTTAGGCCACAGAAATTCATATGTGTACCAAATTTCAACTTAATGAGTCGAGTAGTTTCGGAGGAAATACAGTCCACACGAGTGATCCTATAAGGGTTCCGTTTTTTCATTAGGACGTACGGAACCATGAAAAGGCTTTATTTACAAACTCACTACCAGAACGGCAAGTTGTCGGTAGCTATTCGAATTCCAACAAGTTTAACCGGGTAGAATGTAATTTTTCCCTGGTTGCTACTGTGTGTTCACTTTACACACACAACCGACGATTGGGATCTATATTGGTCGATAAAAAACTTTATTGTTCTACGCAGTTGCTATGTTGGGCAGCGTGGAAAAAAAGGTACATGTGAGAAGATTTGAGTCGGTGGAAAACGTTAGCAAAAGTTTTGTTTCAATTCTAAACAGCGATGTAAAATTGTGTATCTATAATTTAAAAAAGAATATTGTGCCACACAGTAATACTCGTACGATCTATTACTCAGTTAAAAGGAACATACCTAAACCGAAATTATAACCACGATGATTGACACTGAAACGAGTACCTACTTAACTTATAACGAAAACAAACGAGATGATATTTAAAATGTTAATATTTCGTCAAGGAGAGAACAGTCCCTGCATATCGTTTAGCTCAACGGATTGTGTGTAATTTCAATAAATTAAAAAACCTAATCAAATACAAGTAGGTATGTTCTTAAACTCCAGTGTAATTAAATGGTTAATTATTTAGCAGGCGCAACGTTATAAAGTGGAAATAAGATAATGAAAACGAATGCTTATAAAAGGGTTTATGAAATTTTCGGCATCTTCAATTACCATACAAAGGAAGTACTTAACTTTTACGTCTCAAGCCAATTTTAGGCAAAAGGTTGAACGATTTTGTGAAGCTTATTCGATGTTTTTAATATTAATAAAAATACAACGTGAAATTATTTAACGGTAAAGCACCAATGAAAAGAAACAGTCATTGACTTAGATAAATGATAAATGATTATTGATATTTTTTTGTTTTAATTACGAATTGATTAAAAAAAAATGGCTATGTATGAATTATTCTACTCAGACAGCTAACATTTTAAATACTCATTCACTTTAAAACAGGTTCAACGTCTCCAACATCAGCAAGTTTAGAAAATTCAACAACATCACAGGCAACTAAAACACCAAAAAGAACCACCACAACACAAAGTGGAAACTCGAATCCAACTACAAAAGAAATGGAAGAGGACACAACTAAAAATAATGAAATGACATCTGGAGGGTCTGAACCAGAAGGGACGACAAAACATCCGGTTGAAGAATCAACCACAGAATCGTCAGAGAATTCGAAGGGCAAAAAGACGACAACAAAAGAATCAACAGGCCAATCGAATACTAAAACCGAAGAAGAATCAGTATCTACGTCTAATACTGAAGCATCAACCACAACTAAAACACCGAGGACTACTACTGAATCAAGTGGAGAAATGAACATGACGTCTACAACAAAAACAACGGGTAAACCTAGAACTACGCCAAGGACAGCAAATATAACTACAACACCTAGGACTACCACAGCTTCAGGAGAAGGGACGACTGGAGGAACAGAAATTACAACTATGACTGAAAAATCCGATAGCACGACTACCACAGACAATTCAGGAAATACAACAAGTTATTCGACAAAAACTACTTCGGAACAACAAAGCACCACAGTGAGAGGTAATAGAGAAAAATAAAGGGAGGTCATACAGTATTACACAAAAATTACAATTTGTCTTTTGATAGTAATATTATGGGCAATTCTGCAGACATCTTTAAAAGAAATATAATGTATTTTTCTGTCTTACTTTAATAACATTAGAATTCCCTACCATTAAAGTATAAAAAAAATGATTTGCAATAGTATAATAGCCCAATGATTTACGTAGAAATCATGTTACGTGCAGTTAATATTAATTTATCTAAAAAACTTTTATATATACAGAGTTGATTTGACAGACGGGCATTAAATTACACTACGTATACTATACGTGTTTAATATTAATTCGATACGGTATAAAAATCAAAAGCACCAAAAATGAGTTTATTTTTGCAAACTAACTAAATAGCTTACAAATCGGAGTAAAACCAACCACCCTTTGTAAATAAATTTAACTGACCTTAGATACCTAGGTAACAAAGCGGCAACGTCGCGCGCGCGCCGGAGTGCAGCGTGTGTTATCTCGTGTCAAAGCGGGCGGCCGGCGGTGGCACGGTCGGAGCGGCTTACGCCGCCGCTCGCGCTGGCTTTTATGTTACGCAAGGTTTTGAAGTACGCGCTCAACAACAATCACAACAAAAACACTAAATTTTTAAATTCTCGATGAGTCCTCACACTCCATTCACATTAATGCACAAATTATACCAACGGAGAATATAGTTATTTATTTTTCTAATTAAATCATTGTCCGTCACTAAGCACTTTAATTTGTGAAATGCTAAAATAATCCTATTTTTTACTTCAACAATTTTATTTAGCTCTGAGGCATACACTTCACCCTTAATGTACCCCCACAAAAAGAAATCCATGGGAGTGAGGTCTGGAGATCGTGGTGGCTACCGAACAGGTCCGAATTGACCGATCCATTGCTGCCCAAACATTTTTGTGAGCCGCTCCCTGGAAGCCATCACAGAATGTGGAGGCGCTCTGTCCAGCTGGTACCACAACTTGCGATGAACGGCTAAAGGCAGTTGGTCAGTGTACTCGGCCACGGGACCACTTAACAATTCTAAAAATTTCGCCGCTGTAAGGGTGCCGTCAATAAAAACTGGCCCGATAATATTATTATTATGGATACCAGCCCACACATTGAGAGAAAATCTGTACTGGTGTTCAAATTCTTGAAACACGTGTGGATTTTCCAAACTCCAGTACCGGAGGTTTTGCCGATTCCAGATGCCGTTCCGAGTAAAAGTATCTCATCGGTCCATATTACATTAGTTAAGAAATCACGGTCTTCGGTTGTTTTATTTAGTAGCCATTGGCAGTAATTGTTCCTGACCGGCAAGTCTCTCGATAACAAAGCAAACCTTCCGATATTTATAAGGTTTGCATTTGTTACGTTTTAGAACCTTGTGGATGGTTCTATGGCAAACCCTAAACTCCCGGGCGGCTCTGTGGAGACTCGTTGTCGGGTTGCGGGAAAAATGGTCTAAAATTCGTTCTTTCCAAGCAGCGGGTATTTGCTGCGGTGGCACTCCCTCCTGTTGCGGCACTATACTTTTATTGTCCCGTATTCTTTGTACTGCCAATTGTATGCTGCGTGCGTTTCTAGGGCAATTGCGGCGGTCACCATACCTCTCTCGGTATGTTCGCAGAGCTAAAGCTGCGTTTCCACGGCATTCGCCATAAATTAAAATCATATCAGTGTATTCTGACGCCGTGTAAGTTACACGAGGCATTGTTGAACATTTTAATTACACACACACACACAACCAAAGTTTAATTACGTATCGTATCACAATAAAAGCAGTGAATCATAAAAAAACACTAACACTAAATAATAATAATAATAATAAATAATAATAATAAAATTTATTCAAGTATAAAATAAAATTATGATTTACATTAATAACAATCGAGGAAAATTTTAATTGTAACTGTAATGTAGACCTGCCTGATCTAGGTTTATAAAACCTGTGTATTATAAATGCTAGTTATAAATGGTACATGCATAATAAATAATATGGCGAAGTATGAATTATTCTACTCACACAGCTAAAATTTTAAATACTCATTCAATTTAAAACAGGTTCAACATCTCCAACATCAGCAAGTTTAGAAAATTCGACAACATCACAGGCAACTAAAACACCAAAAAGAACCACCACAACACAAAGTGGAAACTCGAATCCAACTACAAAAGAAATGGAAGAGGACACAACTAAAAATAATGAAATGACATCTGGAGGGTCTGAACCAGAAGGGACGACAAAACATCCGGTTGAAGGATCAACCACAGAATCGTCAGAGAATTCGAAGGGCAAAAAGACGACAACAATAGAATCAACAGGCCAATCGAATACTAAAACCGAAGAAGAATCAGTACCTACGTCTACTACTGAAGCATCAACCACAACTAAAACACTGAGAACTACTACTGAATCAAGTGGAGAAATGAACACGACGTCTACACCAGAAACAACGAAGAAACCTAGAACTACGCCAAGGACAGCAAATATAACTACAACACCTAGGACTACCGCAGCTTCAGGAGAAGGGACGACTGGAGGAACAGAAATTACAACTATGACTGAAAAATCCGATAGCACGACTACGACAGACAATTCAGGAAATACAACAACTTATTCGACAAAAACTACTTCGGCACAACAAAGCACCACAGTGAGAGGTAAGAGAGAAAAATGTAGGGAGGTCATAGAGTATTACGCAAAACGTACAATTTATCTTTTCATAATAATATTATGGGCAATTCTGCCGAAGTCTTAAGAAAGATAATGTATTTTTCCATTTTACTTTAATAAGATTAGAATTTCCTACCATTACAGTATAAAAAAAACATTATGATTTGCATTTGTATAACAGCCCATAGATTTACGTAGAAATCATGCTACGTGCAGTTAATATTAATTTATCCGCATTATTTCGGAAATCGATTTTAGCCGCTACTCGTTGCTGCACCGATGTGTCGAAAAAAATATACTTCGTGTTATATTTTAAGCCAGTAAAGAAACTACCATTATGTTGAAGCTAAATTTTGAAAATTACTTGTTAAGTCACGACTGTGACACGTATGTGTATTGTCCATTATCTAGACTCAGAAACTTCTCAAATTCGGCCACAGGCTACACTTTTGGATTTAATTGAGTTCAAACGAGAATTTAAATTCAGTTTTATTGTAATTATAACTTACAAAAAACAGTTCAGTGCTTCTAGATTTCGTACAATTTACCCAGGTAAACAGCGTTTCGGGTGCAATCGTGGCGAAAGCGTATTACGAATCTAACCTGAGTAAGTTTTTCAGGTATACTGTAGGCCAAATCCTGTCCGTTTAAATATTCACTTATGATTATTATAAACGATTTCTTATTCTATGTAGGTAAAAAATACCCACCAGAACCCAAAGGCACCAAAGAAACTCCCGGACATGGTAAAGTTGGAAATTCGGATACAGATCTTTGTGACGACTGTGAAAAAGAATGTGATGTGCAGGGCACACATATGCCGGGTGGTGGCAAACGGACATGTGCCACCGAAGGTGGCGATAAAGAAGAGGGGGCTGAGGATACTAATGCGGGGCACAGTAAGTTATAATGCTAGTTATAAATGGTACATGCAAAATAAATAATATGGCGAAGTATGAATTATTCTACTCAGACATCAAAAATTTCAAATACTCATTCTATTTAAAACAGGTTCCACATCTCCAACAGTAGCAAGTTTAGAAAATTCAACAACATCACAGGCAACTAAAACAACAAAAAGAACCACCACAACACAAAGTGGAAACTCGAACCCAACTACAAAAGAAATGGAAGAGGGCACAACTAAAAATAATGAAATGACATCTGGAGGGTCTGAACCAGAAGCGACGACAAAACATCCGGTTGAAGGATCAACCACAGAAGCGTCAGAGGATGCAAAGGGCAAAAAGACGACACCAAAAGAATCAACAGGCCAATCGAATACCAAAACCGAAGAAAAATCGGTATTCACGTCTACTACTGGAGCATCAACCACAACTAAAACACCACCGAGAACTACTACTGAATCAAGTGGAGATATGAACACGACGTCTACACCAGAAACAACGGGGAAACCTAGAACTACGCCAAGGACAGCAAATATAACTACAACACCTAGGACTACCACAGCTTCAGGAGAAGGGACGACTGGAGGAACAGAAATTACAACTATGACTGAAAAATCCGACAGCACGACTACCACACACAATTCAGGAAATACAACAACTTATTCGACAAAAACTACTTCGAAACAACAAAGCACCACAGTGAGAGGTAAGAGAGAAAAATGTAGGGAGGTCATAGAGTATTACACAAAAATTGCAATTTGTCTTTTGATAGTAATATTATGGGCAATTCTGCCGAAGTCTTAAGAAAGATAATGTGTTTTTCTGTCTTACTTTAATAAGATGAGAATTTGCTACCATTACAGTATAAAAAATACATTATGATTTGCATTATTATAACAGCCCATTGATTTACGTATAAATCATGCTACGTGCAGTTAATATTAATTAATGCGCATTATTTCGGAAATCGATTTTACCCGGTACTCCGTTGCTGCACCGATGCGTCAAAAAATATACTTCGTGTTATATTTTAAGCCAGTAAAGAAATTATCATTATGTTGAAGCTAAATTTTGAAAATTACTTATTAAATCAAGACTGTGACACGTATGTGTAATGTCCATTATCTAGACTCAGAAACTTCACAAATTCGGCCACAGGTTATACTTTTGGATTTAATTGAGGTTAAACGAGAATTTAAATTCAGTTTTATTGTAATTATTACTCACAAAAAACAGTTCAGTGCTTCTAGATTTCGTACAATTTACCCAGGTAAACAGCGCTTTAGGTGCAATCGTGGCAAAAGTGTATTACGAATCTAACCTCAGTAAGTTTTTCCGGTATACTGTAGGCCAAATCCTGTCCGTTTAAATATTCACTTATGATTATTATAAACGATTTCTTATTCTATGTAGGTAAAAAATACCCACCAGAACCTGAAGGCACCAAAGAAACTCCCGGAAATGGTAAAGTTCAAAATTCGGATACAGATCTTTGTGACGACTGTGAAAAAGAATGTGATGTGCAGGGCACACATAGGCCGGGTGGTGGCAAACGGACATGTGCCACCGAAGGTAGCGATAAAGGAGAAGGGACTGAGGATCCTAATGCGGGGTACAGTAAGTTATAATGCTAGTTATAAATGGTACATGCAAAATAAATAATATGGCGAAGTATGAATTATTCTACTCAGACATCAAAAATTTCAAATACTCATTCTATTTAAAACAGGTTCAACATCTCCAACAGCAGCAAGTTTAGAAAATTCGATAACATCACAGGCAACTAAAACAACAAAAAGAACCACCACAAGACAAAGTGGAAACTCGAATCCAACTACAAAAGAAATGGAAGAGGGCACAACTAAAAATAATGAAATGACATCTGGAGGGTCTGAACCAGAAGCGACGACAAAACATCCGGTTGAAAGATCAACCACAGAATCGTCAGAGAATTCGAAGGGCAAAAAGACGACAGCAAAAGAATCAACAGGCCAATCGAATACTAAAACCGAAGAAGAATCAGTATCTACGTCTACTACTGAAGCATCAACCACAACTAAAACACCGAGAACTACTACTGAATCAAGTGGAGAAATGAACACGACGTCTACACCAGAAACAACGGGGAAACCTAGAACTACGCCAAGGACAGCAAATATAACTACAACACCTAGGACTACCGCAGCTTCAGGAGAAGGGACGACTGGAGGATCAGAAATTACAACTATGACTGAAAAATCCGACAGCATGACTACCACAGACAATTCAGGAAATACAACAACTTATTCGACAAAAACTACTGCGGAACAACAAAGCACCACAGTAAGAGGTAATAGAGAAAAATGTAGGTACGTCATAGAGTATTACACAAAACGTACAATTTGTATTTTAATAATAATATTATGTGCAATTCTGCTGAAGTCTAAAGAAAGATAATGTATTTTTCTGTCTTACTTTAATAAGGTAATAATTTCCTACCATTACAGTATAAAAAAAACATTATGATTTGCAATAGTATAATAGCCCATTGATTTTGTAGAAATCATGCTACGTGCTGTTAATATTTATTTATCTGCATTATTTCGGAAATCGATTTTTACCCGCTACTCCGTTGTTGCACTGATGCATCCAAAAATATACTTCTTGTTTTATTTCATGCAGGTAGAGAAACTACCATAATGTTGAAGCTAAATTTTGAAAATTATTTATTAAGTCATGACATGATACGTATGTGCATTGTTCATTATCTAGACTCAGAATCGTAACAAATTCGGTCACAGGTTTTGGTAAGCACAGATGCGTCATGCGGTTACTCTCTTGAAATTGATGATTCTCTTCCGTAAACACATAGTCGATAAGATACATAAACACATAGGTATAGTATGGAATAAGATGCAAATAATATTACAATTTAAAAGTTTTTGTGGGACCTTGTTTAACTGCTTAAGCAGTTAATCCAAATTTTATACATATATATTTGCAAAAGAAATACTGCATTTAGCAGGATTAACTTTTTACTCCTCCACTTTCTATAATCCCTAAAACTGCTTTTCCAAGTCTTGGTAGAATCGATGCTGTGCCAATCTAGTAGAGGTTGGAACATATCCAACTTTGTGTAAGAGAACCGCCATACATGCTTGAAAGTATAAGCAACAAAACATTTGATTTAATAGTGTCTCCGTTGAGAACGGATTTCTTGGAAGAACATTCTTCAAATTAACAGAATTGTAAGAGAGGTATTTTTTGATTGTCCGTTACTTAATTGCAAGTAGAAGTATTTTCCGCTATCTAGTAATTGTAACAAAACTTGTTCAGTGCCAGCAGAATGCGACCCAGGAAGATGCATGTGTGAACGTCATAGGCATCGAGATAGCCAAATATGTTGCGTTGTAGTGCTATATTAGAACTACCGATGCAGTTTCTACCCTAATACTGGTAGACGTTGTTGACCTGTTATATAATTTTATGTTTTCATCATTAGTTTTGATAAACATTTTAAGATTATTACTGTCTCATTGATCTAGCCGTTGAAAGCGCGACTGATGAACTTGATCATTGGCTCGATTCCCAGGTCAAGCAAAGAAATGTTGTTTTTTTTCCGGAATTCATAGACATACATACGGTGTCTTCTTATATTACAAAAATGCCTTTAAAAATCCCACAGGTCCAAAAGACTGCGGCGGTAGACATGAACGGTATTTCCAGTGTGCACCATCATGCCCTCAGATGACTTGTGCCGATTACCTAAATGGCGTTAAATGTCCGATAAGTAATGGATTACCAAAATGCGAACCCGAATGCCGATGCCTGATTGGATACTACAAGGATTATGAAGGAAATTGCTTGAGCACATTGGAATGCAGTACGTTCAGTTAATTTTTCAATCATTTTGATGACTGCAGTTTCGTGAGAATATTTTACGTCATTGAATTTCGTTTTGTAGAGAGATGGGCAAGATCAACAACTAAAGCAATAGCATCGTCAACTACAACTGCAAATCCTGATAATCAAGGTAACTAATGAGCAACGAAATATCGTCAGAAGGCATGGTTGTCTGCGTTTCTGAATAGCGTATCTATAGTGAAGTATTATTTAAATCTTTTCTTTCAACAAAGATAACTTATTAGTATTGGTTCCCGATCTCACGTTTTCTATACATTGTTATATCAAAAGATAAATACTCACGCTTCATTGATCGCTTATCTACATAATTTACGCTTCAAATTGCTACTAAGTTGGTAGCAATTTGAATCATTTACTGACGACTTTTTTAAAATTTATCTTAGAAATGACATCAGCTTCTACCACCAGAATGGTATCCACAACACCTGAGCCGAATTGTGAAGATGTAGCAATGGAATTGTTCATAACGGGAAACCTTCAATACACTACAAAACTACTGATTGTAAGTCTCAATCATTAACTATTACATTCTTAGGGTTCCGACTAAGGCAAAACGGAACTTTTATAACATCACTTTCTTATGTCAATTGTTTGTGAGATTTTTCTCGATATCTGTGCAACTTCGTAATTTGAATTTTGAAATAACGTTAGATTTCAATAACGCGCAAACAGATCGCCAGAAAAAGAATAGTAATTTTTTTTTTCGATGGTTTTTTCTGTCCTTAGAAAACCCAAAAAAGTTGTTTTAAATGTATCGTGTTAGGTATCAATTGAAAGATATTAGTTTATTTTTTTAAATATTATTTTTCCATTTGTCTTGAAGACAAAGCTAGAAATTTTCAAAAAAAAGAACAACCCCGTGTTAATAGATATTATGCCACTATTTTACAAGGAAATTGTTTCCGACTGTGTTATAATTGCTGAAAAAATTCCAATTATGATACGTAAGAAGGTTAGACCAATGCAATATTTATTTTTATGCAATGAAAAAAGGCAGATCGGCGACCGTTCTATAGTCTGCTTAGTGTCATTTGGTTCGGCACCCTAATTTTGCGAGCCCGACTCGTTCTTGGTCGATTTTATTTTAAGTTAATAATAATAAATAATAATAACAAAAATCTTTATTGCCGACCACATGATCCATAAAAAAAAGTTATATATCATACAGTTTATATCTGTACCTATTGATGGTCTCGTATACCACCTATTAGTACCTATTTAGTACTCTTTGTGAAAGAGCTTTTCCGGTAAAGTACTAAATCCACCGTACTTTTTAACCGACGTCATAAAAAGGAGGAGGTTCTCAATTCGAGAACCGATTTTGATGATTAGTTATTCATTTGAAAGCTGGTGCTTCTCATTTGGTCCCTTATAAATTTGATCAAGATCTGACCAGCAGTTTTTGTGTTTTCCTTAATAATGCGTATTTTATCCACTAAGCATTTAAAGATTATGTTTTAATAACTTCCTTCACTGTTATTTACTAAAAAGTGAAAAAAAAAACAACTGACTTCTTTGGAAGTCGGTTGTTGTTGTTTTTTTAGCGGTAGAAAAAAACAACCGACTTCCAAAAAATAACACAATAAAAGTGAAAAATAACTTTAATATCGGAAGTCGGTAGCAAAAAGAAAATACAAAACCAAAGACTTCCGAAATTAAAGTTATTTTTCACTTTTATTGTGTTATTTTTTGGAAGTGGGTTTTTTTTTTCTGCCGCTAAAAAAACAACAACAACCGACTTCCAAAGAAGTCAGTCAAAACATAATCTTTAAATGCTTAGTGGATAAAATACGCATTATTAAGGAAAACACAAAAACTACACAGCATTTCTGTGTTCTGGTTTGCAGGGTCCATACCCTGCAAACCAGAACTGCACTGCACCGAACTTGCTGCTATAATCACATGAGACATTTTAACTATGTCTCTTGGACAAGTGATGTCAAAATATTTCAGAATTCTCAACTTGTTAATTTTTAAACAGGATATGTCAGAACGTAATCCCGACAACAATGTGTTGGTCGGGGGGGCATTCAACTTGTACCTCCTCGCTCAACTGGCTTTAGAGGCCAATGGTACCGTGAAGACAGAATTCTTGAAAGTGTGTAATCTTCGTAATACATCGCAAGTAAGTGATCTTCATCATCATTATCATCATCACTCAGCCGAAAAACCCTCAACTGCTGGAAATAGGCCCATATCTTATCCGCAAATGGTTCAAAATCGCTTGTCACTACACTTGCCAAAACCACCACATCACGAGGGAAGCTTTTTTTATTCTTGCATTTTCCTCATCCCCACCGATGTGCCGATGCAGTGAAAAGACTAACCTAAGTTATTTATTAATGACTGTTTTCAAGCGAAATGTTGTTCTCGAGTTAGAAGATCATTTGCCAATAATTCATTTTCACGTTGCTTACAAAGATTACTGTTGATCCTCGTTGTTTCGAGGCTAAGAGGTTCAAGATTATTGTTGTTCTAGTGCGATAAAGGGACGACGCTATTTATCCAGTATGTATAGCTCCATCTTTTTCTCTCATCTTCATCTTAGTCTCAGAACTTGTAACACGTTAACCCAATTACTCTTAGGGTTCAAAGAGTGCACTAATAAAGGAAAAAAATAAATATTTTGAGTCTAAACTTTTTACAGATCCACTGTATATTCTCGAAAACCTTTGCGCTACTCACTGCTGAATATCCTTATATTGAATACCATATATTCTATAAAATATACGCTGATGAAGACTACGCACTTAATGACGATTTTATTCAGAATAAAAAACAGTTATTCAAAATGGGACCAGAAAATCTTAAATTCAGTTCCCCGAAAGCAGCACAAAAGATTAATAGTGACGTGAGTTGGTTCATAAATAAGTTACTACAATTTACATGTGATACAAATATGAAATTTATTTATAAAATTGATTATTTTACACAGGTGGCCCAAAATACGAATGGTAGTTACCTAAACTACGTAAAACCAACAAAATTGATGTCATTGGATGCTTTGGTACTAGTAGGCGCCGAAAAATTTCAGGTAAATTTTATTATTTAAATAAAAGCAACATGTTAAGTTATGAAATACTTAAATATGAAGTAACGAAAATTAACAAAATAATATTATTTCAGGGAAAATGGGAGAAACCGTTTAATCTAGCGGACACGACCATGGAAACCTTCGTCTCGTCGGATAGAACCGAGAAAATTCCTACTATGCATCAAACAGCAATTTTATTGTTTGCACGCAGCGCTCGACTCAACGCAAAGGTACTTATACAATAGAACGTTTTGCAATTAACATCATTTCACACGAAAAATGTCCATTGCTGGACAGAGACCTCTCCCAAACTACGCCGTTGGCTGTATCTTCCGGTAGTTCCAGTACGCAATCACTTTATGTTCCACTGTTCAATCAAAAAAGGCGGTTGGAAATAGTACGTCGAAGGTTTGGACTACCATGTTTCTTTTTTTTTGTTGCATTCCCACTGAGAAGTATTCTTTAATCTGGGCCATTGAATTAAGTTTACATTACACAAACAATTGTCATTATGGCACGGTCAATAAGTATTTATTTAAACAGCTTCCGAGTGTTTATGAGATATGAAGCTTTGAAAAGAGACGCTCTACAATGCCGGTTTTTTTCCAAAACTGGATGTCCCATTTTCACGGCCGGGTCTGTAATTTATGTTTATTTATTTCTAGATCCTGAAGCTACCTTACAGAGGTGGGAAATTCAGTCTTATCATATTTCTACCAAATTGGAATAATGGGATGGAGGACATGCTAAGAAGAATGGAAAAGCCCGGTAACACATTATCAGGGTTGAACAGTCTCAAATATGAGAAAGTAAAAGTGTCTATACCGAAATTAAATATGTCAGCAGCAAACATATTAAAGCTGTCCTCGGAGATGGTAAGCACAATTATTAACTTCTACTAGGACTATCTTGTCCCCCTGCAAGTCAAAAACTTCCTTCTCCCTGTAAGATGTACAAGGACCCGTTCCATAACCGTTTGCAAGGCAGTTTAAGCGCAGGGCAGGTTGAGGTGGCTGTAATAATTGCACCGCAGATGGTTCAAAATCTCTTGACCGTTCACTTGAAACCTGTTTTTATTACCTTATTTGTCAAATATTGACCTATTACAGAAGTGAACGGTAACTCCCCAGAAGGCCTACCACCACTCATATATCAGTATTATTTTAATCTTAATTCAGTTCGTTTGCTTGCGCAGATTATAACCGTCATGCATAACCTAGCGTGGGTGGCTGACTTAAATGTAACAATTTTGTTGTACAGGCAGGTATAAAGACAATGTTTAACAACTTGACAACTGACCTCAAGGACATTGGCTCCAAGAAACCGCCATATGTAAGCGAAATCCTACAGAGGCTTACCTTCACCATTAACGAATATGGAATGGGAGACAAATCAGACAACTGTAAGTTATTATTTATAAGTGATGAAATTTTATTAAAACGGTCAAATATTCATGATACTGCCGAGTTCGCGAGTTCGAGTTCGAGTTCTTACACAATGTACAGACGAACATTTTTTTTTATTGAGTTTAATAAAAAAAAAATGTTCGTCTGTACATTGTGTAAGTGTGTAGGTAAATTGAAAAATAAATTTCCGATAAATTGAGAACTTCCTATTTTTTTATAAAACGGTTCAGAATAAACCACATCTAATATTAGATTAAAGATTTCATGACGAGCCTTTTTCATTTCAACATATGAGTTATTATCGTGTGTAGAAAAGTATCTATATACCTACACACAGTTATTTATAGATTATCAGAGGCGTAATTAGCAATAATGTATTATTTAATTGTTTCAATACTATATACATGTGTTTATCTACAGTCATGAGTAGACAAAATGCATAGAATTAATTGAAAGGATTTAAATTTCAACAAGATCGTTTCATATTATTAATAAGGCGGCAGGGAAGGCTTTTAAGGGTACAGTGTTATCTACCTAGAGTGAAGGAATCCCATTTAGGTAATAGAGGATGAGTCCATTGGCATCGAAAAATGTAGCTGCTGTAAATACTCCTTTTGGAAAAAAACAATATCATATTTTTTTTTTTTACGTTGCAGTGTTCCCTGAACCAGAAGGAATGCCGCGTCTACCCAAATCAGCAGCTACACAGATTTTCAAAGCCGACCATCCCTTCCTTTTTATGATAGTATTTGACAAACTGGTGTTGAACGTAGGATTGTGCGTAAACCCAGATGTTTAGCTGAGCTAACAACTTACACCAAAATTTTGTATACATTGGAACAACCAGACCTTAATGTAGCTGCTGTTTTGGAATACTCTTTACTAAAACTCTGAAAACGGAATTTGTTAATAATAGAATGTGGGTTGAATAAAAAGTTCGTGGTGCCTACAAAAAGATAAGTAACTTATATAATAAGTAATGTACGTAGTATCAAACATCTTCAATAGCTTTTCTTTATTGAACCTATAGAAAGTATTGCTTATAATTAGGTTCAAGAAAGAAAATCATCAAATTAGTAATATGAGGAATGATAGCTGGCAAGAAAATAAAAATAAAACGTGCAAAGGAATGAATGTTGAACCTTGAACCTTGAATAGGAAAGGAAAACTAGAAAGGTAAAAAAGTTGTATTCAGTGCAAGTATTCCTGATTTGGTCATTTTAAGTAAGATCTCCGTTAAAACTTATTCAAATACAATGTAAAGAGCCATGTAAGATCTAAATATATGTAAGATAAATAAAATATATTTTATTGATTCTATCACTGCAAGTTTCATTACCTACAAACCTTGTATAAATAGAACTTTTTTTTTCTGTGGCTATATCCTTCTGGGGAGAACGTTGGGTCATGTCGGACTCACCGACTAAAACCCAACGGTTCCATCCACTACCATGAGTCAAAGGCCCGGGAGCTACTCGTACATTCGCCGCACCTCTGACTGTTGTATCATTAGATTAGCGAATTGTACCTTAAATTAAATATAAGGTCTTAATCTAACTATTTATCATGACAACTTATTTATCACAAAAGTACAGTTGAATACCAATGTGGTCTTCATTTATTTTAATGCAAATTTTAACAATTTATAAACTAAAAAGTTAATAACTGGTCACAATTTTATGTCATAGTTAGTTTTTCTTTCTAACATTTCAATACTGGCTGTCTTATTCTCCTAACCGGCTATATTAGGCCAAATAAACACCCGTTTATTCACACATTATAATAGTTTATTATGAGTCTGCTACATAGTCTGGTGAACATGATATATTTTATTGGGTAAAAAGGAACTGAAAAGACCATTTAAGAGACTAAGCACCAATTTTTCCAAACTCTACTGTTACTAAATGCCAAGTTAAGCATTTTGACGGACTCTTTCGTAGTGAGACAATCCATCAAATGGCATAATGGGACATTTAGAATAAACACAGTATGGTGAAACTGGCACTAAAGAAAAAAAAAACAACCGAATTAAAATGAAATTGAAGGTTTGTGTTATTTTATTACAAAACACTCAATGGGGCCGACAACTGTCAAAGTGGCGCTAGTAGTGCACAGACCAATAACAAAGCAGTTTTTGTATGGAATTAGTAGAGAATTCATACTTAGAGACAACTATTGAGGAAATGCCTAGATGTTGTGTACCAAATTGTAAAGAGACTGAAGGCCACCAGTTTCCTCAAGATCAGAAACTTAAAAAATTGTGGCTCAAAGCAATAAGGCGAGTAAAATTTGAGCCTAAAAGCGGGGCGAGAGTGTGTCATAAACATTTAAAAAAAGGGACTATGAAAAGATTGGTAAATACTCAGGTATACAATACAAATGATTACTTTCAGTTTGACTAGATCGTCAAAAACTATTTCTTCTTATTTGTACGTAACCTATACCTACCTGCATCACATAACCTATAATGTAAGATAATGCGATTTAAGGGGACTGCAGGACCTAAACGCAAGTTTTATAATGCCTTAAAGTATATGACCTGTATTATGTTTAATTGAATAAAACAATGTAACAATACTGCACATGTGAATATATTGAGCTCGCTTACAATTTTTTCAGTTATTGCTCTCCGACGCCATTCTCGTCCCTCTCCTAGTGTTGTCCATGCATCCTCTCATCTCTACTAGTGATGTTTCTTATTACTAACTAAACATACTACAAATACTAACTAAACATACTACATGACCACTGCAGTAAACAAAATCAAAAAAAATTATGATATTCTTCAGGATATATGCTAGTTAGATAGTGTATTGAAAACATAATACAACTAATTTGATACGATAGAAAAAAATCACGAAGATACCTTTAATAATTTCTTTTAACACTTAAAAACCATACTAATATACATGCAATCATTCTGATTTTTTGTCAGATTATTCTACAAGCAACATATATTAACGTAATAGTGTTTTAGCTTTTTGGTCCAATCAATAGATTTTTTTGTAAATTCATAATTGCTTCATATTTTGCAATAAATTACCAGTTTTGTGTCATCGCGCTTCTCTTTCTTTTCTATGCAGTCCGATAGTGTCTGCGCTTTAGCTGTTGTCAGCCTCTTAATAAACCTTAAAAGAAAACAGACTGTCCATAATACACAAGCAAACGAACAAATGAATGGTGAATTTCCGTCTTAAAATTCTATTAATGTGCGCCCTTGTGCGCTCATGTTCTCCACAAGGAATGGTCTAGGCCTTTTGACCCCATTGGAGGTTTAGAGATTTTTACCAGATAGTTGTACCATATTGTATTACTCCTTGATATAATACATACATTATTTGTTTGTTAAAGGCATATCACTCTTTCAGGGATCATAAACCAGTGCAAAATTTTGAAAAAGACTGCGATCTTTCTTTTTATTAACTCTTCTTTTAACTCACATATTTTCCAAGAGGATTACATGTTCTAAATAGAAAAATTGTCAAGAAATCAACGCAATTAAGAAATCCGAAGCGTTTCAATGTTTATCTCACTTAATGACAAGGGTTCGTATAATGGTGGCGCCATATGAGATCAGCTTTCCACTTGCCAACCCAATTATTTCTCAAATCTTCGAATTGCGGTCCGTAAAAAACGTTATTGCAGCCAACAGCTATTCACGAATTTAAATAACTTATCGTATGCTGTGTTAATTAAACTATACAACGGCGTGCGGTTCTAATTGCAATGGTAACTCGAATTCAAGAAATTAATGAATATAAATACATGCATGTATTTTTTATATGTTTGTTTTATTGTGTACCTAATCCATTAACACTTTACAATTAATGCAAGGTCACCATAGAAACCTAATCGGCTTAATAAACCGCCATTTAAAGAAAGACAATCTGTTTGCGGTGCTTGTTTTGTTATTCAACGATACAATAATTGATCACGTACATGCTTACCATGGAAAATATTACACATGTGTTAAGTATTCAATAAAAAAACAAAAGATAAGATATGGTGACAGGAACATTATTGGTTTATACCTTCCATATTGAAACAAGTGCACGAAGTCGTGTGAGGAGGTATAAAAGAGGTAATAGCCTTGATAAACACCACAGACAGTGTTGTTAGTGATAATGTGGAAGCCACTCGTGGTATTAGCCATAGTGGCGAACATGGCTTTGATAACGCCCTCTGAAGGTACGATCTCTTCTCATGATGCTTAAGTACAGCTATGTAAGCAAACGTGATTGTTGAAAGAATTTATGTAGATTTTAGTTCTGTAAAATATGGCTTTTTAAATTCATAAGCAAAGTGCTGTTATTAAATATTATGTAATATTTACATAATTTAAAAGCTAACAGTCTTGAAATAATAATAATATGTAAAATAGTCCTCCAGTTCGAATTTCGGCCATATCGGCCAATCTCAACAGAGACTAGCCTTCGGCGCGGGAGGTATTATAGTCCACAAGTGTATGCGCAGACACAGGTGCACTCTTCCCTCACTCTCATAGTCCGTCTCGTAGCAACTGCCCCGTTGGTCTCGTGATCGCGAGTGCTATTGCTGAGCGTGGGGTCCTAAGTTCGAATAATAATATGTACAAGTATATAAAAAGGGGAGGGGAAACAATCATAGGGCATAAAAAAAAATCGTCTGCATCGTGGTCAACAGGAAAAGTGCCCAAACGGCTTGCAGCTTTGCCACGTTGTATAGTAATGCTGATTCTTTGGCCAAAAAAGAGGCCAGCCCTCTGGTCACGTGAAGAGTCGACCAACCGCTTTGCAATTTCTCGAAAAACTAAGTGGGCACTCGGACTCCATGGCACTAGAGTTTCAATCCGAAACAGCTCGAACATAATTATAAGTTCCAATAAGATTGGAATATTTCCGCGGGTTTCCGTACCTGCAGCAACCGCCCCAGTACAGCCCGCCGTGCTAGGAAGATGGAATGGCGCCAGTGTATCGACACATCCCACACCAAAGGCCGACCTAACTTCCAAGGCATTATGGTCATTCCATCTTGTCTCTTCCCATCTTCGCGTGCCAAGCCATTGGGTTCTAGTACACCTGGTACCCCGGTGGTGACAAGAGCAAAACGCATGATGTCATTGATACTGGCGTGCCGTGCTATCGGGCCTGCGTTCCTACTACAGGATAGGCCATGGTATCCGAGGCAGTCGACACCTTCACCGCATTGGCAGCGATGCAGACCCACACAAGGAGCGCCCAGACGCAGACAAGTAGCGAGCCGGAAGGTGGTGTCACCCAGCATAGTGCCTGTGTTGGGTGACGGTAATATAATATTAATATTATATCCTGAGCAACTCATAGACCAAATATTAAAAAAAAGAAAACAAAAATAAGTGCAATTAATCAACTTCAAGGGAGAAAATATGACTTTTAAAATTGATAAAAAGTTGATGTTATTAAAAATATCCTAAGCGAGTCATAATACAAATTGAGCATCTAAACCGACTTCAGAAAAAGGAGGAGGTTCTCAATTCGACTGCATTTTTTTTAAATGTGTGTTAGCTCAGAACTTTTCTGGACAAACCGATTTGGATTATCCTTTTTTTATTTGAAAGCTGGTGCTTCACATGTATTCCCATTTAAATTTGATCAAGTTCTGACCAGTACTTTTTGAGTTATCCTTAATACTGCGTATTTTTTCCACTTAGTTTATATTGATGATGTTTTAATAATTTCCTGTCACTGTTATTTACATATCAAGTAGTGAAAAATAAAAACTTTTTTACAAAAAAACAACCGACTTCCAAAAAAAGCACTAATAAACTTGAAAAATAACTTTAATTTCGGAAGTCGATGGCCAAAAACTAAAATAACGATTGTTTTTTTGTAAAAAAGATTTTTTACATAAATTTTAATAAAAAAATGTTGTATCGTGGTAATTTTAAAATTAACTTGAAAGGAAGACAATAAAAACAAATCTCAATCATTTAGGAACCGATCCCGCTGGTCCCTATCCTGAAAAAAGTGGTCTTGGTAATTGTAAGTAAATTTAAAGTATTATGATTAGAATATGTCGACAGTTCATTGAATTTACATGATAAATATGATAACTTATTACTATAGTATAACGACTTAGGTATAACCTGTTCTAACTTAATATAATATATAAATACTATAATTAAATAAACAAAACAGTAATAGATATAGCACAATAGAAATAGTAACTATCTAATTTAAACGTAAGAATTTAAAGCACTCGTGTTTATTTCAAAGTATATCTTATTATTTCGTTCCAGCACATTGCAAATGTAATGCATCTAATGAAGTGTATGACCCCTGTCCGAATCCATGTCCGCCAAGGGAATGTGGGGTCAACAAAGCTCTGATTCTTTGTGCCCCTGCACCTGAACCTGGTTCTAGTGACTGCAAACCTGGTTGTAGATGCGCAGACGGCTTTCTTAAAAACAAAGCTGGTATTTGTATCCCTGAGGACGAGTGTCGTAAGTATTTTAGTATTTTTGATAACGGGAAAATCGATTTATGTTGTAGTTGAAATGAAACCCCAAATCGAAATTTAACGATCAAACAGCATCTTCCAGTTCTCGGTCATACCGAGTTTGGTTCGAATTAGAGTTCTTTTTTTTTTTGAGATAAATCGTTGCCCCACACTAGGAATTTCTCCTGTATTGTGGGTGCGTTTACAAACATTAAAACTCACATACACAAACAGCCAGACCTGGAACAACTACAGTAGGTCATACAAATATTTGTTCCCTGTGGGAATCGAACCCGCGACACGCAGCGCAGCAGTCAATCGTTTAACCTCTGCGCCAACCGTGCCGTCACACAAGCCGCCGCCATTGAAAACAAGTTGGTGATAAAAAATAATTTTCGAATTTCGATTAGAATTCGATTTTCGATTCTATTCAGAAGTTAAAGACGTTAGACTTCAGCTAACAAAATCAAAAGCTTTTTAAACCCATATGTTTCATTTTAAGACACATCATTTCCATTACAGAATACAATTGTGCTAAGAATGAAACCTTAGACCCATGTTTCTCTGATTGCCCACCCCGTCTTTGCGGTGTGAATATAGCTGCAGTATCCTGTCTTGCAATAGAAGATTGTGAACCTGGCTGTCGATGTAGTGACGGATACTCACGAAATGCTGGGGGAGACTGTGTACTTGAGTGCGACTGTCGTAAGTAGAAAAACTTGACAATAATATTATGTGTATTATTTGTTGATTGTGTCGTACTCGTACGGATCCTCATGGTTGATTGATTGACCTGCGTAAGGGAGGACGTAGGGTTATGTCGGACTTGTATAGTCTAGAACTCCATGATGTTCTCGCGCTACCATGAGTAAGGAGTGTGAAATTAGCGTGCAAATCAAATAAATGTGGCTCCAGTCAAAACAGGAATAAAAAATACATTGTGTGGAATTTACACACCAACACCGTCTAGGGATATTTGTACAAATTTCTTAAACTCAAAAAATACTGGCCAGTTTTTAAACATTTTGAAGAAAGCTTATTTTGTAGGTCTTTTTGGATGATTTCAAATTTGTATTTGAAAAAATAAATTAAAAACAAAAGATTTGCGTGGCATAGCTTTACCGAAGTTCGAAGATTTCAATTTACCTACCATAGTTTTTGTTAAGTTTTAGTGTCAAATTAAAGTTTTTAAACAAGTTAGCAGTTATTTTCGAATTTATTTTACTGTATGCATCATGTAGCGGCGCCAGTTAACGAGAGAGGAAACGTTAAGGGCAGTAGGCATGCTCCAAGCTGGGGCTACTCAACGGAGAATTACTGAGAAGATTTGAAAAAAGTAAAACATGATATCAAGGTTATGGTCACGTTATCGTCCTACTGTTAAAGTAGCTGATACCCAGGCGGGAAGCGCATACCCACCCAACGACAAGACCGATTTTTGCATAATGCCGCGAGAAGACAACCAAATGTTACAGCCATGCAGTTGGTTCAAAGACTCTAGTCAGAGCACCAGTTGCTTGTGAGTGACAAAACTGTGAGGAGAAGACTGCACGAATCTAACCTTCATGCTCGTGGACCGCATCGTACTCCAGCACTACGCCAAGAAAATGGTGGTGAAGATTACATTGGGCTCGTGAACATTTGCTCTGGGAAGATAACCTGTGGTCTGTAGTGCTGTTTACCAATGAGTCCCGATTTGGTTTCCATCCTGGTTCGCGAAGAATACGCGTATGGCGAGTTCCTGATCGTGAGAACCGTCTGCAACACCCTCAGGAAGTCCATCCATACCACGGCGGAACAACTATGGTTTGGGCGGGAATACCTGTTAGTGGAAGGACAGACCTCGTTTGGATCAGAAACACCATGACCGCTGAAAAATACCGTAACCAGGTGCTAGTACCAATAGTCCACCCCCATCGACTACAAATGGGCCAAGAATTCACGCTTATGCATGACAACGCCTGTCTGCACACAGCGCAAGTGGTGATCAGCTGGCTGCAGGAGCACGACGTATCGGTCTTAGACGGACCCGCGCAAATACCAGACCTAAACCCCATAGAGCACGCGTGTGACATGCTCCAAAAAAGGGCTTTATAGAATTTTCCTGCAAACATTGCCACTGAAGAGCAACTTTTTTGGCATCTTAGCAGGACCCGGGATAATGTCCCGCAGCAAGACTTTGATAACTTGATTCAAAGCATTAAAAACAGTTGCAGGACTGATGTTAACGTCATGGGAGATTTTACTGACTATTTTTTTTTCGCATAATTGCAAAAAACGGATTAATTTCGCTCGATTTTTCACTTTTTCTTGAAAAACACATTCATCGTTACTTTTACCATTATTTTACTTTTCGTCTTTATTTAAATAAAATTTTATTTACGCGAAAAAATATTTTTGTTTTATACTGAAGTCTAGTCTGATAAATGGACTTTATAAAAATATGTACATGTTGTTCGTTATGTATAACAAATTTTGAGTAAATTGAGAAAATCCGAAATACCCCTAGATGGTGTTGATGTGTGTAATGTCTGCATCTTAAAGGATACCATTTTGAGTTACTATCTTTTTGGAGAACAACTCATTGCACGAATCCGAATGAAGTGTATGACATTTTTCCCGCCCCATGTCTTCCCCGTCGGTGCGATGTTGACGAGACACTGATTGATTGCATGCCCCTCCAAGACCTGGTGACCCTGAGTGTGAGCCAGGCTGTCGATGTGCTGATGGATTTGTAAGAAACCCTGACGGCATTTGTGTTACGAGAGATGAATGTCGTAAGTGATTTCGTTTTTGTGAATCTGAAGAAGCTGGAGATAGCGTCAATGATGCTACAAATCGTTTTTTTAGAGAGCGTATTGGTGTAAGAAATCTCATTACGGTTATATGAAATACGATTTCATATATATTTTTTATAATAAGTAAAATGAGTTAAGTAGATCCTTTTTTGACTCAAGCCTCAAATATTTTTTATGTGCGTTAGCCACTCTTTAACGTTATCAGCCCTGGTATATTTACTTCATGTATCAGTCCAAAAATTAACACATTATTTTTAACACCAGCTCGATGTCCGGGACCGTATGAGGTGTACGACATATGTCCCGCCCCTTGTCCGCCTCAACGATGCGGTGTCGACCCGAGTTTAATCAGATGTGCGGCACCACCACAGCCCGGTGACCCTGAGTGTGAACCAGGCTGTCGATGTGCTGACGGTTTTGTCAGAAACCAAGAAGGAATATGTGTGACGAGGGATCAATGTCGTAAGGGATTTCTTTTTTGTAAAACCTGATTATTCTTTAGCGTCTGCCCTCGCACATGATGGTAGCAAAATCCTTTTTAACCCACACGATATGAGTCCTATACTTAACAAACAATTAATTTCTGAAATAGCTCAATGTACGGGACCGAATGAGGTACGAGTATATGATATTTGCCCCAACCCTTGTCACCACAAAGATGTGATGTAGACCCGTGTGTAATCAGATGGCCAGCTCCACCTGAACCTGGTGACCCCAATTGTTACCCAGGGTGTCGATATATTGATGGATACGTGATGAATGAGGATATGTGTAACGAGGGTTCAATGTCGTATACGATTTTTTTCGTAAATCTTTAAATTTTACGTATTATTTACGCTTTTATGCACGTCAGATAAAATGTTATACGAGACAACTCAGTGTTTAACGCAATTTAAAATACAATTTAAAATTGTTCACTTATTTTTCGTAGTAGGTATGTGCAGTACGTAGTTTTAATCAAGTACTTTGGTGTTATACGTCAGTTGCGTCATTAACACCATTTCTCAATTAGAAAGTGCACACTTACCATCAACTCCTCACCCCGTTTTTTCTTCCAACACAAAACTGTGAAGGAGAGCATGAAATTTACTCTCAATGTCAGGCTTTGGTTTGCCGACCACTTAATTGTACGCAAGTAAGGCTTCCACAGCCATGTCCAATCCCTGGACCTGACCCTTCATGTTGTCCAGGGAAATCTGGTTGCGTCTGTAAAATTCAATGCGCCAGAAACAGCCGTGGCAAATGCATCCCTATAAAAAAATGTCGCAAGTTTTAAAATTATTATATTACGACCATAGACTAACAAAAATAGTCGACAAAACAAGAACAAAACAAAACAAGAGAAAACAAAACTAAGTCCCTGAGTGAGTGTCGCTGTTTGCGCGCGTAATGACCAACCGTCGGCGTCGGCCGACCAATGTGTGAATGTGTGCGTAGAGCAGCCTGTAGGTACACCGAGCTGGCCGACTTGAGTGACACAGTTTTTTGTTAGAGAGAATCTGCTCGACTTTTTTTATGCGACCATGATTACGAGTTATATTTACGAGAATTATGTGTAATTTTAAAGTTATGTTTTAAAACAACTGCGAATGTTACTATTACAGAAGTGTTATTATTCAATTAGTGAATATTTTGAAGACTCCAAAGACTTTTACCTACTTTCTTTTTTATCCTACCTACCTATTCCTATCTTATATTTCTATGTTTCCCTGTATTACTTAGAATAGCACTTGTACATAGTTAAGAGTTCTGTTTATCCTATCCATGCTAGCATATCTATTCTTTTATTATTTTCTGATTATTGTATACCCTAGAGGTATATTGCACGGATACTTTAATTTTTATTTTTACCAACTTTATTTGTTAACCAATTAACGATATTCAATTATATTTTTTTTTGAGTTTGACGTTACCATATTTATACTTTTAATTTAAATGTCATTTTGTTTGGTACTTTGTGCAAACCAATGGGGAAATTCCACCCTAGCGAGTAATGTTATAAATTTTCCAGCTTCGTGCGGTGGGGATCCTAACGCAGTATCAGGTTGTGGTGTGAACTGCGGAAGACATTGCTCCGATCGTAATAAGAAACATCCTGTAGAATGCAACAAAAATGCAAAGAAAACAGTTGTGATTGCCGTGAAGGCTTCTTTTATGATGATAACACAGGAAAATGTCTGCTCACACATTTATATCCGGCATGACGAATCGTGATTTTATTTTGGAGGGATACGATTGATTTTTAACATACCTATAGACTTGTAATTTTTTGCAATACGAGGGCGTGTGAAAAATTGTAATGCCCGTTTCCACTAACACTAAGCGACACCTTACTGTAAGCAGTTACTTAGCATACAAATTAACCACTAAGCGATTACTAAAGTTTCGCCGATGCGTAATACAAGTCTTGCAACGGCAATTCTTTGTGGCTTAGGGATCTGGTAGGCATTACCTTAGGCGATTCCTTAAAATAATAATAATCCATCACCAATCACGATCCGGATGGCGACGACTCATCCATGTGTAAATTTTAATGCGTTAGTTTACTTTAAATCTTCTATTTACCAGCAAAAATTACCTTTAAATGTATTATTTTATGTATGTACTTACTCTTTGTACACGAGTTTGCGATAACCTTCACGATAAATGGGTAACCTAACAGGTGTTTTGTGAATAAAAAACAAATTAAACATTTGTTATCATCACAATACGTAAATTATATATTGACAAATAACGTTAAGGTGTTTATCATTGATTCAAACAATCGTTAAATAAATATGAAGCACGACCTCAATGACATAGTAGGTAAATATTTTGATATCTAAATAAATATTATTTTAACAGCGCCAGTATGCGGGCAAGATGAAGTTTATTCAGCCTGTACCAACAGCGATTGTGAACCGAAGAATTGTTCGCAATTAGGATTTCCGATACTATGTCCCAGAATTGACCCCGAAAATTGCATCAAAGGATGTTCTTGTAGACAGGGATACGTACGTGCCGCAAATGGCACTTGTATACCGAAAGAAAACTGTCGTAAGTATCTATAAAAATCAATTTAGTACAAACAAAACTATACAGGATGGCAGGGAATCGACGCGCAAACTGTAACCACGAATTCAGCACATGATTCTAGACCCCCCAGTGCAGAAACTTTTTGTCGGTTCTCCAAAAACAATCGGCTGCTTCATAGAAAAGTGCAATACGTATGGAACAGCAATTTTTTTATTAACTATCTGACGAAAATTTTCAACGCAGGGGGCATCAGAATCATGTACTGAATCCATGGTAACTGTATACTTTTGTTTTACAATCATTATTAAACCGAGACTTAAATATGTGTTCATATGACAAGCAATTTAATGAACGGAAACAACCTTAACTGCTAAGACATAAAGTAACTGCCAAAGTCAAATTTTTATCATGAGAATGACTCCATCGTAATTGCACGTTAATGCGGACGTGCAGTTGACTGTACGTTTAAAAAATATCGGCTAAGAACGAAATTACTATGTTGATAGATTTTTATCGGTTTTAACTTTCTTACAGCTTCATGCGGAGGAGATAAACACGCTGTATCAGGTTGTGGGCAAAACTGCGGAAGACGTTGTTCCAATTACAATAGCACAAAACCCGTGATTTGCACAGATATATGCGAATTAAACGGCTGTGATTGCAGAGAAGGTTTCGTATTGGACGACAGCACTGGAAAATGTATCCGCCCGATTGAATGTGGTAAGTAGCGTTGACATTATGTCCACTTCGTTGTAAAAGTCTTTTCAACAACCTTTATGTTCAAAAGCCTCCCCCATAGACTTCTACATCGCTCTTAATGTTGCCATTTCTGGCATATTCAGCGACATAAAAGAATCCAAGTCGTCACGTCAGCACTTCCTAGGCCTGCCTTAATGGCACAAAATTCTCATTGACTTCAACATCTTTGTCCCTGTTGCCATTTCTGGCCAATTAAAGAATCCAAGTCGTCACTCTTGCCCTTCCTAGGGCAACTCGTCCGTCTTCAGGCACCTAGTGTTTACCAACATTATCCTATCTGTCCTAATGCATTTGACAGATATTTATGGAAAATATCTTCATAAGGAATCGGTGGCAAAAAACTAAAATACGGATCCAAAGACACCGACTTCCGAAATTAAAGTTATTTTTCACTTTGTAGTGTTTTTTTTTTGGAAGTCGGTTGTTTTTTCTTTCTGTAAAAAAGTTTTCTTGAGAGTATTTTTGCATCTCCCATGATGGCCCAATGCCGAACGTCAATCGGTCCAAGATGGAGTTGTGATAATGCGGGTGAGAACACGCCATATGCTCCCCGTGAGACCACCCATGACTAACTTGCCTATAATAATATTATGAGTAACTATAAAGACAAGTTCTAAATATTATAAATTTAAATACTCCCACGATGCTTGTCTCGTTGAATGCACGTATAAGCACGAATAAGCACAATGTTTTGCGTGCCTTACATTGCGCACTACCATAAACACTAAACAGCGCATTTTTACGTCAAAATTAATAAAAGTCCTTTCCCAGTAATAATTTTTGCACAAAGTTACTTACTTTGTTTGATATACAGAATGCGTAGATGACGGCTTTGTGATGGGTCTTTTCACAGCCTGTATAAAACGATTTCCATAGAAATGAAGCTTAAAATACCTACCTATATCTTTTCCTTAGCTCCACCTTGTGGCAACAACGAAGTTCTTTCAAACTGTAGCAACGGTGGATGTGGACCCTGGCGTTGCACGGATGTAGGAATTCCTACAGGTTGCGTCAAAATGGACCCAAAAAATTGCATTGTCGACTGCGTGTGCAAAGAGGGCTATGTAAGAGATGACAAAGAAGTTTGTATTCCAGTAACTGATTGCCGTAAGTAGATATCAGTTATTATATATGTTACTTATGAACAATATCTCTTGTGCTAAAAAAACAAACATGTGAAACGGGGTGTACTTTTTAATGTACCCAATGATCAGATCGACTAACTGCTGTAGATATTGCATACTTCTTCTTTCGATTGGCATTAAGGTTATAAATAAGACAAAAAATTAAATTAAATATTTGATATATCAGGCAAATCTATAAGTATAATTTTGCCTGATATCAGGCAAAGCATATATGGAAATAGGAAAAGACCGAACGGAAAAATAAATAGAAAATAGTATCGGAGGCCTTCATCGATGATGGAGTCCACATCTCAAACCCATATGTTGAAACTTAAAACTAACTATACTAACAACTAGATGTAGGTAAGCAAACTTCCAAAACACATACACACACACATATAACACAAATATACATTATTTAAAATGTCAATGTGTGTGTGTGTCTTCTCTCTATATCGATGCATTGAAACATATTATGATAAAATAGTAACGAAGTTAAAACTGTAAATTGAATATTTTTGAAAAACAATAATTGCTACGAGGAATTTTTGTCCGTTTGTCTGTTTATCTGGATAAATGTTCCGGATTGGTGCAAAAATGGCCTAACAAATTTGAACTCATCCAAATCCGTTAGGCCATTTTTGCGCCAATCCGATAGTTAGTTTAATAACCTATATTAACACTTAAGGTAATTTTAATTCCGGTAGTAGGGTCCCGTGAGATATTTTTCGACATCCACGTGGACTAAGCCGCAGGCATAAGCTTAAATAAGATGTGGAAGGAATAAAGGCTTATTTATTATAATATTATTATTTTATTGATATAGCTGAATGCGGTGGTGATGCAAACGCAACGGCAGGTTGTGGTATAAACTGCGGTAGACTTTGTTCAAACTACAAAAATGCCGAAAATGTATCCTGTATAACTGTATGCCTTGACAATGCTTGCGATTGTAGAAAAGAATTTGTGTTGGATCAAAATACAAACAAATGTGTCCTGCCTAAAGACTGCAGTAAGTATTTTTTTATTACATCTTTTTGACTTTACTTCACTTTCGACTTGACCGTCATTTCTGCTGAGGTAAATTTTTAGATACTATATGTCCCTAAGGAGACAATAGTTTTAAATCAAATGGTAGGAAGTCTTCAGAAAGCCATAAATACTTTTGCAATTGGTAATAAAATATTTATCTTAAACTTATTTTTATCATTTACAGCACCAGTTTGTGGCCAGAACGAAGTATTCTCCTCTTGTGTCAATGGTGGCTGTCAAGCGAAGAACTGTTCCCAGATCGGAGAACCAGTACCATGTGTTAAACCTGCTAAATGTGAACAGGGATGCCTTTGTGCTGAAGGTTTCCTTAGAGACGCCTATGGTAAATGCATACCAAAAGATCAATGTCCACGTAAGTATAACCTTCTCAATTGAGCACTAATTTTTTCCTTAAAAGAGCTATCTTGAATTATGAGATATGTTAATTAATGCCAATAATTCTAAACATTGTGAAGAGTACTAATTGTGACAGTAAAACAAATATTTATGAAACTTTACTCTTTTATCCCTGCAGCAAAATGTACAGGAGCAAATGAGCTCTACGATCCATGTCCACCAAGTTGTCCACCGGAAACCTGCGAAAGTATCGGAAAAAAATACTTCTGTCCATTGATGGCTAACAAAACTTCCGAGGACTGCCACGGCGCCTGTCGATGCAAACCAAACTACTTCAGAAACAAACTTGGAGAATGTATTTCGGCAAAGAATTGTCGTAAGTTTTTTGTCTGTTATGAACTATTTGAGATTCTATAGCTTAAATTATTGTTGGACTTCTATCAATTTCTTGGCTTCTGATACCTCTTGTCTTAAAATATGGCAAATATGGTTAATAGAACATAATTAATTAATTAATTGTTAATTAATCACGCTTGTATTCCCTGAAAAGTTAGGCAAAGTTATACCTATAGTAAACCCACATTTCGCCAGTTGTGTTTAAGTCCCATGTAATAGGGGGCGAGTCTATTGCCATCAACCAAACACAAATCCAGACTCAGGGATGCTATTGAGAAATTCCTAATGGAAAAACCCAATAAAACTTTGTTTGACCAGGGTATCGAACCCAGGAATTTCATGCTTAATATGTAATATATGGTCAATTTATTTGTTAATTATAGTGAAATGTACTGGTCCTTACGAGTACTTCTCATGTGGCGGTGCATATGACAATGTCTGCGATAAACTGAGTGAACAGAACCAAACCAACCGTCCCATCATCAACATAAAGTGCAATGAAATGTGCTACTGCGAAGAAGGATACGCCAGAGATAAAAATAAAATTTGCATTCCTATAGATAAATGTCCAGGTAATAAATTTCATGTCATAAACATGATCAAACTCAAACTCAAAGCATTTATTTCAAATAAACCAATTACAGGCACTTTTGACCCTTGATAACACAAAAGTGCCTGTTAATGGTCCGTCAGTCAGAAAGATGAAGCTAGTTGCCTATTCCTAAGCGGAGTAGGAATAGGTACCTACTACGCTTAGGAATAGGCAACTAGCTAGCTAACTAGGAGAAAAACGGGCAAGAAAATCCACGGACACTCTTTTAAATCAAAATATTGTTACAAAAAATTCTCAAACTGAAAGGATTTATTTCAATTAAACCATTTACAGGCACTTTTGAATTGTCAAAGATGCCCATTCCAAAACGTAGATCTCTATGGAGAAGAACGAGCAAGAAACTCCAAGGACACTATTTTTAAATCAAGATATTACAAAATCCTGGTTACATTATTCTTGTTGCTTCTATATGCGGGAACAATGAAAAAAATATATATATTAAGAAACAATTCAAAATATAAGATTATTAATAAAAATAAGCCGTGGCAGTTAAGAGATAACCAGTCTCAACTGACGGCGCCCGTTCACGAACATGACGCGTGGATCAGCACCATCCAGCTCAACCATTTTGTAGGGAACCGAATGATCCAACACACGCGCCACCAACAGTGAGACATTTAAGAGAGCATGACATAGTCACAACCATAGCTGGGCACCGTTAATCAAATAGTTAACTTCGTTAATCGCTAATCCGTTACTAAAAATATTAACTTCGTTAATTGTTAAAGCGTTACATTTCGGAAGATTTAACGGAAGTTAACGTTAATCGTTAACCCGTGATAGAAATTGCATTTTATATGTCGTAGTGTTAGTGATTTACTTATTAAAAAATGGTATGGGCTGCGGAAGTTTAGGTATGACATGAAAAATTGATAAAAGAAGTATCATTAGAATTTGTAATAATATTTATTTAGAGATTGTCAGAACGTGTATTTCGCGGCGCAGAGCGGTCCACGCGTTGTTCTTTTAGCAAATAATAGGTACTTAATTAATGATTAACGGACTTATGGAAAGTTAACGTAAGTTAATGAGTCCGTTAACAATTTTTAAAGTTAACTTAAAAGTTAATCCGTTACTGAAAATGTTAACTTCGTTAATTAACGATTAACGGATTAACGGTCTTGTGCCCGACTTTGGTCACAACTGCCATGCTGTCAAGTCAACATAATTATATAATAAACGAATCCATGGTACTCACATTTACAAAATTGAAAAAATGCTTCTAAATTATACAAAACTATAGTTTGCTATGTATTTGAGCGACGAATAAAATTTTACTACATAAAAGAAAAGAATTGATTACATCGTCGATGTTGAAATTATACATGTGAGAACGGTGTTGAAAGACATGCAGGTTAAAAACGTCTTTAATAAAAAAGATAAAAACAAAAAGAAAACAATTCAGCAATAAAAAATAAGCCGTAGCAGCTAAGAGATGACTTATGTAGCCTGTAAACCTTCCCTTACATTATAACAACTGTTTATTTGCGCATCAACTCTGCTATCATTGTCTTCCTATTAATAGTACCCATACCCCAAATTAGGGTTAAATGATAAATGATTTTATTTGTGTAAGTAGGTTTGTATAAATACTTTTACACGTCAATCATATAATATTTAAAAAAACTAGATGAGGTGTTTCCTATCTGACTACTCTGAGAAGAAAGGCCGAAACAAACTCAGAGGTCACAGTCTCTCTTAAAGTCCAGACATAATCTTGGTCAGATCATGTGAAGATTATGTAGATTTGTGTCTGCAATGGTGTTTTGAGGAAAAACAACACAGATTGAGTGGACCTGTCCAGTCAGTGCACGCATTTGTCAGTAATCGTGCAGCTCAACTCAGAACTTAAGGAGCTCAACGATGATTCTACATGTCTTCGGTTTCCATTATTCTTCATCATTTAACATAACAATGTTTACTCCCAATAAGCTATATCGTCTTTCACACAATACATCAATCGTTTCTTAGTCTTCCCCTACGGGTACTATATTATTTTCCATCATAGGGAAATGCAGTGAAAACGAACGATGGGAAGACTGTCCAGCAAGGCTTTGTTCGCCGCAGTCATGCAAAGATTTGGGTTTCGAAAGAGCTTGTGATACTGCAACAAACTCGACCTGCCCCGGACCACCGGGGTGCGTCTGCGACTACAACTTTGTCAAAGATGAAAATGGAAAATGTATCCCTAAAAAAGAATGCCGTAAGTCAAAATTCTAAAGTTACATAGGTATTTAAATACAGTAATCTGTAACTTACTATATTCACGATGAATATTTCTAAAGAGCCGAAATCGGCAAACGTAAGATAAGACGATCTTTGTAGGGTAGCTGGTAACAGTTGGATAAGATTAGCCGAGGATTACGTTAAATGAAGTGCAATCATTTATTTCATTACAAAAGCAGGTCATTGTCATTGTCATCATTACCACAATGACCTGCTTTTATTTCATGAAGTAATAATATAATAGTAGAGTTAATCTAAGAGTTGAATTATTCACAGCATCGTGTGGCGGTGATCCGAATGCCAAACCAGGTTGCGGCCTAAACTGTGGTAGGCTTTGCTCAAATTACAATAAAGGACCAGTACCCTGTCCTAGGATCTGTTACCCCAACTCTTGCGACTGCAAAAAAGACTACGTATTCGATGAAAACATAAAAAAATGTGTTCGCCCCAAAAATTGCAGTAAGTAGTACTTAAGGAATTATGATAAAATAAGTAAGCATTGTAGACAAATTACTCATAAATCATGTTGTTTCTAGCACCTGTATGTAGAGAGCATGAAGTATATTCCGAATGTACCAACGGTGGCTGTCAAGCTAGAAATTGTTCTCAATTAGGAAAACCTGTGGCTTGTGTAAAATTGGATCCCAAATCTTGTATAAAAGGCTGCGTTTGCGAAGAAGGATATTTATATGCAAAGAATGGCACTTGTGTTCCGGTAGATAAATGTGACAGTAAGTAATACCTACTTATATACCGGGATTCAATATTGTTCTATGGGCACACCCAAATACTCCGAAATACTTTATTCCGAATTTCGTAATACCTATGTAAGAATTATAATGTTGATTGATAAAAACCACGAAATTAATTTTACCGAAAGTCATAAATGCGAGTTGTTTGTTTCCGATTTTAATACGTTCGAAGAATCAAATACTCGATGGGTTCTCGGTCCGAAAAACGACATTCCGATTTTCAATACTTCGAATAAACTGCTAAAATCAGGATTCTGATTCAATTAGTATAATAGTCAGTTACACATATAAATTCAAAATATATAAGTAACGTTTAATGTAATTTAAAAACATCTACTTTGTTATTAACATTTGTGTATTCATTTTTTTTTTGTTTTCGTCTTCTTGCATAAACCTGCGTCGGGTACCATCTATTGTTATTGAATCCTTTGGATTAGGTTAGGTTAGAACTGAGGAGGTTAGGAACAAAAAGTGACATTTACACTTTTTTTTTCTCCCAAGAAACGACAAAAATTTAATATGGGTATGCACGATCGAATGTAAAATGTTACGTTTTGTACAGAATACGCCTTTTAAATGCCATTTTCTTGTGAAATAAGTCACAAATTGAACCAAATCTGTTCAGAAATTGATAAAATTCAAGGTTTTGAGTATAAAAAAAAAAAACAATCGAGCCGGATGCGTAAATTTCACTTTTAGTTCCTGACCTCTTCAACTGTGACCAGCGAATCTAATTCGAAATTCTAATTAATCGGTACTTTAATAATCGAAATTCTTAGTTTTGATGTTTCGAATTATCATTAAGTTGAACTTTTTGTTACCTATTCGGTCTACTGAAACTCGGTATATTGAGAATTGTATTGAATAAACGTTAGGAATATTGAAATTTTGGAATTATAAAAATAGGATGAATGATAAATCGGAGTTGTTATATTAGGAATTTTGAACCATTCGGAATTATGAAAATCGGTATTTTGAAATTCATACTTGGGACTGACGGAATAAAGTTTTTCGTATTTATGTAGTTGTACCCTTATTCTATAATGAGTCTGTGTTTATTTTTGTTCTCGATTATAAGTTCTGGTCCTTTCTTTGGTATCTCTGGTCTTTCGATACGACTTACATTTCTTAACGCTATATCTCAATCCACTTATCTTTTACATTCATGAGCTTACCTGTTAATTTCCCACGAAAAATAAGCCTTTCATCTATCATTTTAAAACCCTATTTTCATTTAGATTGCAACAAACCCCACGAACATTACGACCCTTGTCCTCGATCATGTCCCCCACAAACCTGTAACAGCATCGGAAGAAAGTACAAGTGTCCTATAACTGCTGCAGTTTGTAAGGGAGCCTGTCGATGTAATGAGGGATACTTCAGAAACAAAATAGGAGAATGTATACGTAAAAGGGATTGTTGTAAGTAAAACTTTATAACCAGATGAAATTGAATCTGTTCAAAAATAAACCCTCATTCTAACGTGAACAGTTGCACTTATCTATAAAGTTATTTTGAAATCCTCGATATTCTGTTTCATCGAAATTGCGAACAGATATTCTAAATGACGATTTTGATCCAACTTGTTTTGTTAAAAAATGTTCTAATTTTTACTTCGTACTTTTTAGTGAAATGCAGAGGTCCCCACGAGTACTTTTCTTGTGGCAGTGCATGTGATAATGTATGTTCAACATTATATAAACAGAACCAGACCAACTGCCCCATCAAAAATATCAAATGCAACCCCATGTGCTATTGTGAAAAAGGATACGCTAGGAATAAATATAATGTCTGCATACCCATCGATAAATGTCCAAGTATGTAGATTGTCTTCCTTCTGCCCTGATCCAAATTGATTTGTCTGCTTTCTTCTTCCTTATATCTCTATCAATCGCCATTGCAGCATTCTCCATGTATGAATTGTGTGATTAGGTGAAATGGCTAGATAGAGATCTAGCAATGTCATCTTTCTTACAATCAGGTATATAGTTAATCTTCCTCTACTTTTAAACCCAATCACATCCATAAACAAAACTTTCCTTATGACTTGTCCCTTATTCCTGCGCATCACATACTAATAAAATAATCGAAGTTTTATTGTGTTTTTATTGTTTGTTTTTTTGTTTGTGTTATACTATACCGTGACAACCAATTTCCACAAAACTTCTGGGTTACCGACGCCATTCCGTTCTTCCTTTTACCTACTCATTTTATCTGTGTGTTTACACTTATAAACTTCTTCTTTAGAACCAAGGTGTGGAGTAAATGAAAGATTAGCAGAATGTCCACCTGGGTTATGCACGCCACAGAAATGCACGGAGTTAGGCTTTCCCTATGCTTGTCCTGATTTACCCAAGTACGGCTGTCCCGAACCACCGGGTTGCGTCTGTATTGATGACTACGTGAGAGATTCCAGAGGAAGGTGTATACCTAAAGAGAATTGTCGTAAGTGGAAAATTTAATGTCAATAATTATTTAACGAACTACAAATGAGGGGCTTGTGGCTAAGTAATAACAGCAGTACGGGTCGATCGAACAGGTTAAGCTACGCTTGCCGCGGTTGGTCCGTGGATGGGTGACCATATTTACATACCAAAACCCCTCCGTGCCTCGGAAAGCACGTTAAGCCGTTAGTCGCTGCTGTCATTCGTGAATCTTTGACAGTCGTTACGGGTATTCAAAAGCCCGAAAGTCTGACAACCAGTCTTACCAAGGGTTGTTGTATTACCCAGTAACTGGGTTGTGGAGGCCAGATAGGCAATCGCTCCATGTAAAATATTGGTACTCAAATGCATCCGGTTAGACTAGAATCTGACCCCAACACAGTTGGGAAAAGCTAGGCAGATGATGATGATTTAATGAACGTCAGATTAAATTTTACCGGTATTGCTATCAGAATATATTGTATTAGATATTTGATAAACAATCTAGGCCAGATAGGCAATCGCCCCATGTAAAATATTGGTACTCAAATGCATCCGGTTAGACTAGAATCTGACCCCAACACATTTGAGAAAAGCTAGGCAGATGATGATGATTTAATGAACGTCAGATTAAATTTTACCGGTATTGCTATCAGAATATATTGTATTAGATATTTGATAAACAATCTAGGCCAGATAGGCAATCGCCCCATGTAAAATATTGGTACTCAAATGCATCCGGTTAGACTAGAATCTGACCCCAACACATTTGAGAAAAGCTATGCAGATGATGATGATTTAATGAACGTCAGATTAAATTTTACCGGTATTGCTATCAGAATATATTGTATTAGATATTTGATAAACAATCTAGGCCAGATAGGCAATCGCCCCATGTAAAATATTGGTACTCAAATGCATCCGGTTAGACTAGAATCTGACCCCAACACATTTGAGAAAAGCTATGCAGATGATGATGATTTAATGAACGTCAGATTAAATTTTACCGGTATTGCTATCAGAATATATTGTATTAGATATTTGATAAACAATCTTATTGGAGTGCCCATATCAAGCACTAAGATCCGTACTTGTAATCAGTACCTACTCAAGCAAGATATTCGATTCAAACTAAACGATGTAAAACTGCGGGGTAATTGCGTAACACACTAACAGTAGGAATGGCTTTCATTTTGACAGTTCAACAACATATATTGCATTATTTACGTTATTGAGCAGATATTTTTTTCGAACATATGAAGCAATGGATTAGCAATAGGCTTCAAAATGATTCATATTGTGATTGATAGTGTGTTACGCAACAAAGGTTCTGATCCTTAATTAAATCTTATTGAGCGTCGTATTAGAAAACGCGGTTCGGACTACGTTTATAAGAAAAAATCTTACCATCTCACAGCCTATGTGAATATATATTTTTTATATGACATTTACATACTTTAATATGAATAACTATATAAATTCTAGTTTCTCAACATTCAATGTCAAAAAAAATCTTTCAGCTTCGTGCGGAGGAGATTCAAACGCGGTATCGGGTTGTGGTGTAAATTGCGGTAGAACATGTTCTACTTACAAAAGAACAGATATTGCTTGCACTGCAGTTTGTTATTCCAATGCCTGTGACTGCCGAAAGGGATTCGTATACGATGACAATTTAAAGAAGTGTGTCCGGCCTAAAGACTGCAGTACGTATATTTTTCTTATTTTTTAACCGACTTCAAAAAAAGGAAGAGGTTCTCAATTCTACTGTATTTTTTTTTATAAAAAGCAAAAAAAACAAAAAAAAAGAGAGAGAGAGAGAGATAGAAATATATATAGATAGAAATAAATATATATATATAGATAGAAGAAGAAGAGGTAAAGAGAGAGAGAGAGATTTATGATAGAAGACTATCATAAATCTCCATCAGCTAGATGGCGGCTGTATTACATAATTTCTAGCAATTACATCTTTCAATACATCCATTGTTTTCATGACTTTTCCCTACTCCTATAGTCATTCATACTCAAAATTATCTTTATTTTCGTCTGATTACTTCTAGATAATCCTTCATTTGCTACATGATAAAATCTTATATTTTTCCACAGCACCTATTTGTAAAAAGCACCAAGTCTATGATTCATGCGCCAATGGTGGATGCGGAAAGAGGAATTGTTCACAGCTAGGACAACCTGATCTATGTATTGATGTTATTGAATGTATCGGAGGCTGTGTTTGTCAAGAGGGATACTTAAAAGCGAAGAATGGCACCTGCGTACCTATTGATCAATGTCCAAGTAAGTTTTAATTAGAGATTAACCTCGATTAAGATTGTGTATATTTTTGAAATATTAGCACCTCATGTATGTAAGGGAAAGGCCTCCTTTCCATCTTTCCAATTGTCTCTGACTACTGCCGTCTGGGGCCATTCTTTTGGATAGAATTAGTCCAGCTTAATCCACCATCTTCTCTCTTGTGACATACTGAAAAGTCGTTTGCTGCTATTTTGCTGCTGTGATTGATTCATAAATCATACCGCATGCTACTGACGCGCTACTTATGCCCATCTATATACATATTATAAATTAAAGTCGCTTTTCATGTATGTCTGTATGACCGTGTTAATCTTCTAATCTACGCAACAGACTTTGATGCGGTTTTTACCATCATTTAAAGAATTTATTCCGAAAGGTTTATGTGTGTAAAACATTAATAATAACAATCATTTAATTGAAGTAACAAGAGTCATAGTGTTAGTAACAATATACTTACAAACTATGTTAATAAAACAACATCACAGAAATCATTTGTGACATCGCTGCTGCAAGGTGACAGGCCCAGCCGATACCTTGCAGCTGTGGTGCACAAACGCACAATCTAGCCTGCTTGCTACCATAGACAGGAAGCTGTTGGAGCTGCCCCGCAACCTACTAACCAGGGATGCGCACCGGTTCCGCATCACAGTGTAGAAACAGTCAACGCGAGCTTCAGCAAACACCCTGATGCGCTGCAGTATCGGGGCGGGTAATGCGTTATTGTATTGAACACGTAGGGCGCTGTGTTATTTCTGAGTATAATGAGCCCACAAATTACAAGAGTAAAAAGACGTGCAGTAAGCACTAAATATAGTGCGCTTGGCCTCTAATAAACATATAAAAATCTCAATGTTTTGTGAAGTCGTAAAAATTGCGAAGCAGGAGCGGGTCGCTCGTAATAATAATATAGCTCATGTGGAGAAATCAGAACTTAAACCTGACTTTTCTATTACAGTACCGCCTTGTGGTAAGAACGAACGGTTCGAATTTTGCCCAGATTCCGTTTGTGAGCCACAGACATGTTCAGAGCTAGGCTTCCCTGTAATGTGTCCAGCAATAATAGGTGATTTTAGCTGTCTAGGACAACCGGCTTGTATCTGTGATAACGGTTTTGTAAGGAATGATCGTGGAATTTGTATACCTAAAAAGAAATGCCGTAAGTATTTAACTAATTATTTTATAGGTACAGTAAAAGTCAACACCTTTAATAAAGAAAAATTAAGAAATGGTGCTTAATAAAATGCTATGGTTCTTATTCATCCACGCATGTTATAGATGCACACGTTCTTTTATAAAAAATCCAAAAATGTTTTCAACAAAACTGAATAAAATATCTGACTAGAATTCATTCTAACATTAATAAAATACTCTTTTCTTTTACTTATTCTATATTTAATGTCACGTAAATATTTCATTACAGCATCATGCGGTGGAGATACAAACGCAGAATCAGGCTGTGGTATCAACTGCGGTAGACTTTGCTCCAATTATAACAAAGGACCTGTACCATGTCCTAAAATATGCAAAGTTAATGCTTGCGACTGTAAAAAAAACTTTGTATTTGATACAAATACCCAAAAATGTGTACGCCCCAAACAATGTAGTAAGTGTTTATGTAACGTGACTTAAAAATTCCATAAGCGTCAACTAAGTTGATTAAAAAAAAAAAAAAAACCCTTTCAGCTCCAATATGTGGAAAGGATGAAGTATTTTCGATATGTATCAACGGTGGATGTCAACCTAAAAATTGTACTCAATTAGGAAAGCCAGTCCCTTGTGTGAAAATAGATCCGAAAAATTGTATAAAGGGATGTCTTTGCAAAGAAGGATATTTGAGGGAACCCAATGGCGTCTGCGTACCAAAAGAAGAATGCGGACGTTAGTATTTTCTAATATAATATAATTTACTTAGATATCCTACATAGAGTTTAAAAGTCCAGTTGGCTTTGGTAATAATGCCGTCTCATCATCATCGGCCTATGGCAGCCCACTGCGAGATATAGGCCTCCTCAATCGGACGCCATTCAATTCGACCTTCGGCCACTCATAATCAGCTGCTACCAGCCACCCTACAAAAATTGACGCTCCACCTAGTCTGAGAATAATACTAATACTTTCTTGTGCTCATCTTTCGGTCTCTTCTATAAAAATCTTACCCTGAAAACTTAGCTGAAGTCAGCTTGACAAAATCAAACTGGTTGCTAATTTAATTGTATAATTTATAATTTTTATGACATTGATTTTTACATTATGTACTTAACTACTTTTACTCACACACTAAATTATTACTTGATAAAATTTTGGAAAAATCGTCTACTTTTCAATATTTGTAAATGTGAGCACCTTGTATCTATCACATATCTAATTTACCTGTCTTTGCATTATATTTAATTCCTTTTACCTATTGTGGTATTGTAATTTTATTCTAGGTGCATAGTCTTCACATATAATTATATAATTAATGTGAATCTACATAATATTGTAAAACATTTTATAAGAGTAACGTTGGAGTTTCTTGCCCATTCTTCTCCATACGAAACTACCTTTTGGAAGGGGCAACTAGATCAATTCTATTTTTTTGTAAATTTTGACGTTCAAAAGTGCCTTGTATGTACATATTTGAAATAAATGATTTGACTTTGACTTTGACTTGAAGTGAGCTGTCAATCACTAGCATCAGTGGAATGACAGTTCGGCTCTTAAAGCTCATTTTGATGCGAGCAATACTTCACTTTAATTTATTTTTAAACGTCCGCTAAAGCAGTCCCTGTTTACAGGAAATTGTTGGGGACCACACGAAGTCTATGAACCCTGTCCACCTAGTTGTCCACCACAAACTTGTGAGAGCATCAACAAGACGTATAATTGTCCACTAATAAAAATTGATAAGAAAGATTGTAAACCTGCTTGTCGATGCAAGGAAGGCTACTTCAGGAATAAAATTGGACAATGTATTTCAAAAGCGAAATGTCGTAAGTAACATCTAAACATAACCTACCTAAGTACAGTAACAAAAGAGATTGGTATGCACGCAAGCAAAAAACACTACGCAATTACGGAAACGAAGAATAACAAAAACTTGAAATGAAATGTGATTTATTTGCAAGGATTGTAGTACATTATTAGAGATGATCGAGTTTGTTTACCTTTTCCAAAAGAATTCGTTAAAACTTGCCTGCAAAATTATTGAATAAAACAATTAAAGAACTGAAGCTAATAAAACTGACTTGAAGTTACCTGTCTACTGGATTGTTTTCTGTAGACTGTACCCTAAAATCACTTAAAATGACAATTTCAGTGGTTTTTTTTTTTTTACATTATCTTAAACTTTTAGTGAAATGCACGGGTCCTAAGGAGTACTTCTCATGTGGTGTCGCATGTGACAACGTGTGTGCAACCTTAGATAAACAGAACCAAACTAACTGCCCTATTACCAATATTGTATGCAATCCTATGTGCTACTGCGAAAAAGGATACGCTAGAGACGATAAGAATGTCTGCATACCAATTGATCAATGTCCACGTAAGTAAATATGAATTCTGTTGATGCCAAAACAGTTTATCTAGAACTTTACTATGAATATAACAAACCATCACTTTTCCTTTGGGAAAATGGGATGGTGCTATTCATCCTGTATAACTCCATCTCTTTCTCACACCAAAACGGTGATGGCTCCAACCCGTTTGAGTTTGACTGATAAGTGATCAGGGTTCTTTAGGACACCCAGATGTTTACATGTGAGATTTTTTTTGTAACAGAAAAATTAATAGTTTTATCCTTCGACTTAGTTCACTTGCTAATCGTAAAATCTGACGAGAACGTTACGGGACAAAAAGTATTAAATAATTTTAATCCAAGTCATGGTTAAAATATCATCCAAATCAAGATAATATAAGATAAGATAATGTTATTTGCTTAAAACATAATATATATATAGGTGTTATTATAGAAAATGAGATCTGCTTAAAATTAGAGTTTTGCTTAAAATTAATGCTTGCAAACTTAGACGAATAAACAAATTTGAATGTAGAAACATTATAATTTATGTTTTTATTGTACTATAAAAATTATTTTTATTCACCCGTTCATATAATTGAATTTTGAATAACCTGCAATTTAATATTTTTAATACATTGGGTAATTTATTATAAACACGTACCTACACACAGCCAGGCAGCTTTTGTTATATTTTGCTAATCTAGGGAGCTCATCTAGTACAAGTCTGTATTGATCACGCCGACTTCGAGAACTTATTTCCTCTGCTGTTTTGAACAATTCTTTATATTTCCTAACAAACATATATGCTTCATACAAATGTTTTTTATCCAGTGCGCAAACTTTAGCTATGAATTCAGCATATGATTTTAGACCGATCAAAAATTTCTACGCTAGGGGGCCTAGCGTAGAAATTTTTGGTCGGTTATAAAAAAAAAAATTGTTGTTCCATACATTTTGACCGTGAAGGTATTGCACTTTTCTATGAAACAGCAGATTTTTTTTTTTGATGACCGACTAAAAATGTCTATGCTTGGTGGTCTAGAATCATATGCTGAAGTCATGGCCACAATTTGCGCACTGGATAAAAATCCATCCTGTATAATGAAGGTAACGGTGGCAAACCAAGCCTTTTAACATGTTGACATGATTCATCAGATGGAATCCCATATATGGCTTGTAAATATTTTTTTTTGGGCGACAAAAGCTCTATTGTTATCAGTACTATTTCCCCACATAATTAATCCATACCGTAACGAAGACTCAACATTATGCACACTATGAAATCACAGCCGTTTTTATATTTGTTACCATTCTAATCTGTCTGAGAGCGTATACAAATTTATTTATTTTATTGCATACATTATGATTCAATTCAATGATCTCATTGAAGCATAATTTAATATCAAACTGCTTAACTTATTATTTCCTAAATTATAAGTTAGATATGTTTTCTCTGCAGCGCCAAAATGTGGAAAGAACGAGAGATTGGAAGACTGTCCAGATTGGTTATGCACACCACAACATTGCTCCCAACTAGGCTACCCAATAGCTTGCCCAGCACTCCAGGGTAACTCCAGCAGCAATCAAACCTCCTGCCCAGGAAGACCAGGCTGTGTCTGTATCGATAACTATGTTAGGGATGATTCCGGAAAATGTATTCCTATCGATGAATGCGGTAAGTAAAAGGCCACTTTATCATATTATTTGTTTTAACATGTTTGCTTTATTTTTTGAAAACCTATTGAATTATATCAAATCAGATTGGCTATTGTCATTTTTTTAATAACAGCTGATTTACTTTACAGAGACTTTATCAAGATTCCTGAAATCGGGCGTTAATTAATAAATAGTCGCACAAAAAATTTTTGCCAGATGGGATTTCCAAAAAATTATGAGCTTTCATCCTCATTTTACCTTCCATCTTGCCTGAATTTTCAAAAAAGCCGTCCTTTACTCGCTTCCGTTATTTATTTTTGGAACCCTTGTGCAGAATTTGAAGCTTCTAAACCCAGCGGCTTAGGCTGTTCTGTCAGGGCGTGAATGAATGAATGAATTACAGATTTTTATTAAGTAGATTAACAGCGGGGTAATTGTGTAACACATTATCAGTAGGAATGACTCTCATTTTGTCAGTTCAACAACATCCATTACGTTATTTACGTTCTTGAACAGACAACTTTTTCGAACATAAGAAGAATGGATTAGCAACATCCTTCGAAATGATTCAGATTATGATTGATAGTGTGGTACGCAATTAGGGTGCTGCAATATTTTTGAAACTGTATACTATATTACTGTTTTGTTTACAGCATCGTGCGGAGGGGATCCTAACGCGAAACCAGGTTGCGGTACGAACTGTGGTAGACTTTGCTCCAATTACAAGAAAAAGAACGTTATTTGTCCGTTAATATGTAAACTTAATGGGTGTGATTGTAAAGAAGGATTCGTATTCGATAGTAACTTGAATAAATGTGTCCGGCCTAAAGATTGTAGTAAGTACTTCGCGTAAATTTTAGTACTTACGAAATATATTTTGACTTCCTCTTTGGTCTAGAGGTCGCCAGTGTTACTGTGGAGTATCAGGTCTTGGTTTCGATTTCCAGGTCGGCACAGAGTTATTGGATTTTTCCATCAGGAATTTCTCAGTGGATTTGTGCCCGGTTGTTCGTCATGCCTGTCATGTTCGTGAAAGGGCGCCGTCAGTAGGGACTGATCATCTCTTAGCTGCCACGGCTTATTTTAATTTAATTTAATATTTGAATTGTTTTTTGTCTCTTTATTACAGACGCTTTTAACGTTCTGCATCGTTCTCACATGCATAATTTCAACATGAATGATGTAACCAATATTTTGTAACCATATTTTGATTTAAAGGAATGTCCGTGGAGTTTCTTGCCCCTTCTTCTCCATAGGTACCTACTATGCTTTGGAATGGGCAACTAGCCTCATCTTTCTGACCGAACGACCTCTTGAAAATTCAAAAGTTGCTATAATTGGTTTATTTGAAATAAATGCTTTGAGTTTTTGAGTTTTGTTGATTGCAAAAGGCTCGCCCTCTATTCCATGGGACTTAACATAACTGGCGAAACATGGGTGTACCTACTTATGCGTGTATAGGCAGGTACACCCCTGTCTAACTCTTAAGGATAACAGGCGTAATGTTATGCTATGTGATGTAATATATTTTGTAAATTATAATTTTATAATTCCATTTTTAGCGCCAGTCTGCGGTTTAAATGAATTCTACGATACTTGTGCTAACGGTGGATGTCAAAAACGTAACTGCTCCCAAGTAGGAGAACCTATGCTTTGTATAGACCCTATAACGTGCATCGGAGGATGTGCTTGTCAAGAGGGATTCTTACGAAACAAAAATGGAACTTGCGTACCTGAAGACCAATGTCCTCGTATGTATTTACCTAATTTTCAAATGATAATGTACAGTCAACAAAAGAAATAAGTATCCAGGCAGCTAACTAGCAACTATCTACTTTTAATCCGTGGTATGCTTGTGCTAACTAACTGAAATAGAAAATATCGTTAACGTTTATTCCCATTACCCGACTGCAAAAAAGGGTTATGTATTTATTATTTGCTCTCACTCGATTTATTTACCGCCCTTGCGGGTTAGATACATTTGAAAGACTGAAGTCATAATAATGAATGAATATATGCAAATATTTATTGTGTGTTTATCTAACTCCTTTGTTAGCTGTAAAAAAAAACAAGGTTTGTATTTTTTTTTCATAAACGAAGTGCAATATAATCATTATTTATTTATTTATCTACAATAGTACAATGCACAAAAACGCACGAAGTTTACGACTCCTGCCCGCGCTCTTGTCCACCGCAAACTTGCGCCGCCATTGGAATTATCTATTCCTGCCCAAATCCACCTGAAGGCGAAGAATTCTGCCAGCCAGCCTGTCGGTGTGAAGACGGCTACTATAGAAATTCTATTGATGAATGTATATCAAAAGCAGATTGTTGTAAGTAATTTTGATCAGCTACTACTAGACTATTTCCTTCAAGTCAACCCTGATGTAGAGAGAGCTAGTCACTCTTAATTTTTCCCGAAGATTCCGGTGTTTTTTTTTTCAATATCTTCATCTCGGTGGAGATGCAGATGATGATGCATTCTTGTCTTAAAGGTTGTCTGTTATTTGAAATGGACTGTCCTGTGGTGGCTTAATAAAAAAGCCTCCAACCGGAGCATAAACTTGTGATTTTTAGGCACGCGTTTGTAGTTAGGTACAAGTATTTTTTTAGGCTTTTGATGCACCAAGATGAAACAGAAGTAGATATGATTGCTTTTATGTATATTATGAGCGTTCATTAAATTACATTTTGTTCGCAGCGAAATGTACTAACAACAACGAATACTTTTCTTGCGGCCCTGCCTGCGATAACGTGTGTGCTACATTGTCAACTCAGAACCAAACAAACTGCCCTATCAAAAATAAGCAATGCAATCCTAAATGCTATTGTGATGAAGGATATGCACGAGATGATAACGATATCTGTATTCCTATTGACCAATGTGGAGGTAAGCTCATCGATGAACTAAAAATATGTAAAAGACGGTACTCATCGCGAGCATACGCTTCACATAATTGTTTTGCAAACATTCGTTGCACGAACATTTGTTACGCTGCGACTATACATTAGCGAAACAAACATTCGTTCGCGATCACAGCTGTTATAATTAGATTTCGTGTTTGGATACACTATCTCACTAGACTGTTCGTTACACGGGTGAATGTTCGTTGCGTAACAAAAAACCTCACGCAACGAATATTTTCAAAACAAATTAGCGAAACGAATCCTCGCGGTGGGTACGGTCCTTTATACAAAAAATACTTAGAAGGTGCTCTCTAGGGTTTATGCTGGGAAGAAGAAGAAGAACCACAATAAATGACAAAGCAAAAATTATTTTGGTGTATAAAAGAGATGGCGTTATTACAAGATGAATAACACCATCCCCAGTGATGATTTTTATACTTCATAGTCCAGCTGACTCCTGATGTTACTAAATTTTATGTTCTAGTATCTTGCAATGGGGATTCAAATGCAACACCAGGATGCGGTAACCACTGCGGTAACCGTTGTTCCAACTACAATAAAAAAGTGACTGCTTGTCCACTGTTCTGCTTGTTAAATGGTTGCGATTGCAAACTAGGCTACGTGTTCGACGACAATTTGAAAAAATGCGTGCTGCCTAAAGACTGCAGTAAGTAATACCTATTATTTCACTACATATTTGTAGTCTGTATACCAAGATGTAAGTTCATTAGGTTTTTATTTTTCATGAAAAATACTAAAGTTATTTTTAATTAAAAACAATATTCTTGTACAATAGGCTTGTGTCAACGTCTCTATAGATAAATACCGTCAACAGATAAATTATATTTGACCAGATTTAATCAATTATCAGCCTTATAAGTTATCCGCTACTTTTCCAGAAGTGGTGAAAAGCACATTGAAATTTATTTCCCATTAATTTATTTCAAATTATATTTTTATGATGTTACCTTTTAGCACCAGTTTGTGGTAACGACGAAGTTTATAACACTTGCATCAATGGTGGATGTCAGAAGAAAAACTGCTCTGATTTAGGACGCCCTGATATTTGTATAGACCCTCAAGAATGTATAGACGGTTGTCTTTGTAAGGAAGGCTTCTTAAGAGCTACAAACGGAACTTGTGTGCCGATCGACGAATGTCCTAGTAAGTTTATAAATCACTAACTTATGCCCGCAGCTTTGCGCGCATGGAGGTCGGAAATTATCCCACGGAAATCCCCGGATTACCGGAATAAAAAGTACCCTATGTCCTAACCTAGGTCATGGTCTACCCATGTGCCAAATTTCATCCAAATCCATTCAGCCGTTTTAGCGTGAAAGCGTGACAAACAAACAAACAAACTATCTTTCGCATTTATCATATTAGGAAGTAAAGATTAGGATACCGACATTAATCTGCTCATTCTTAAAGCGTGATCAGATCTCATAATATTGTGAAATTATGATTGGTTGGTCCTTATTGAGCTAACCAATTAAATCATAAGACTCGACAAAAGATTTAACTACTTGTTAACAAGTTACTAGAAATCAGAGGAAAGAAAACAAACGCATAATTACACAATATAGATAAGCATTTTTTTTTTCTAGATTTTAAAGTAAACGAAAATCTGGTTCCTCTTAATCCGAATACCTATGATTGTTTTCAGCACCCGTTTGTCCCAAAAACGAAGTCTTTGATAGATGTGCCAACGGAGGATGCAATAGAAGAAAATGTTCGGAATTAACAGGCCCCATTATTTGTAGAGATCCTATCGAATGTATAGGAGACTGCGTTTGTGTTAAAGGATTCTTGCGAAATGAAGATGGAGTTTGTGTACCAGAAAGCGAATGCAACCGTGAGTTTACGCCTTGTTATTAAATATAATCATCAATGTTCTGTTGTGAAAGAAGATTACTCCTTTAAAGTGCTGGTCGTCCTGTAGAGACCCTCGTTCTATACTACTATAACAATGAACAGCTTGCACACGTAATATAACAATTCCAATACTGATTCGAAGACAGCTTTTCTTCAAATCCAGTACACATCCAGAGGTCGCGGAACTGGTCATAAACAAAATATTATTTTTCAGCACAATGTAACAGACCATACGAAGTCTTTAACCCCTGCCCCTCAACATGTCCACCACAAACGTGCGAGAGTCTCGATAAGGCTTACATCTGTCCCATCGAGACGGGACAGGATCCTCCTTGCCAACCAGGATGTGTCTGTGAAGAAGGATACTTCACCAACAAGCTCGGGGAATGTATCTCAAAGGAGGATTGCTGTGAGTGTTGAAACTTTTGCTGATGACCTGACTTTTAAGCTGATAGCGGCTTTCAGTCAAATCAAATTCGGCTGTAACTCTCGAAAGATTTGTTAAGCTTTTATAAAAATGATGCCTTTAGAGATTTAGGTTTTCATTTAATAAAAAAAAGTGTTACGCCCCAAAAGTTACCTTCAGTCTGTCCCTATGGGCAATTCATCTGAATGTGTTTAGTTCAATACTGTAGAAATCACTAATTTCTACTCAATTTCATTTGTGTATTGTATTTCTAATAACGATGTCTTTTTAGTAAAATGTATGGGACTAAACGAGTTCTACTCATGTGGCGTTGCCTGTGACAACGTCTGTGAAACACTGAACGAACAAAACCAGACCAATTGTCCCATTATCAACTTTAAGTGCAATGAAATGTGCTACTGCGAAGAAGGATACGCCAGGAATGCCAGTAACATCTGTATACCGATCAAAGACTGTCCTCGTAAGATTTTATTTTATTAATTATTACAATATATCAATCCAATCAAGGTGCTTTGTAATGGCACAAAAAAATACGTTATGCTGTTAGCGAAACTGCCACTAGCTAGGCTAGATCCTAGATGCCAATATTACTACTACCAAGTCAAGGAATTGAAGAACAATCGGAAATAACGCTGATCCTTTCGGACCGATGTCGGGTCATAGGACGTTTAGGTAGGTCTTCGGCTAGTAGACTGCTAGGATTGTATAAGAACTCTTCTGGGGAAGAGGCTGGTTCGTCTCAACCTATTGCTTATAAATATTTTTTTCTCTAGCATCCCGATGTGGTCCAGACGAGAGATACGTGGAGAGTCCCAGCCGGGTCTGCGAGCCTCTCACGTGCAGTGAAGTTGGCATGGAAAGGGAGTGTCCACCTGTAGAAGATAATGATTGTGATGATACACCGGCCTGTATCTGTAAATCCGGCCTTGTGAGAAACGACAATGGAGTTTGCATACCTATCAGCGAATGTCCCGAGTGATTTCGTAATTTTGTTTCTCACATATAGATTCAACATTAAGGACAGAACGACTCGGACAGTTTAAAAGTGCTTGTAAATTGTTTTATTCAAATTAATGTTTCGGCTTTGGTATTTAACTTGACTTTTAGCCAACGGATACCTAATTGAACAAATTGAAAAAACATACAATACCCCCTCCCTGGGTTTTCAGTTATTTCAATTAGAACTTGTCATTATTATGTTTTACTTATAGAAAGCGTTTGTTAATAAAATAAATACTTTGACTATGACTATGACTTTTGCCTGAATTTACATCCGTACTGAATAATAAGACCGTCGTTGGGCATTAACTTATTTTTTCTGATATCGTTTACCTACATAACTATATTATATCTTACTCAAGCTCTCATTAATGTATACATTAGGGTTAAATATCACACATAATATGACGCTTGTAATACCCGAAGGGTAAAGCAGAGGGTTAACTATAGTACATCCATAAGAGTTAAATATATTTTATGTATTTATATGTTGCTATGGGCTGTATACTGATAAAGAATAAAAGGTGTGAAGAAGAGAAAAATATATAATTAAATTGACCATAATTGCATTTTAATCCATCCGTAAAATATAACAAGGCAAATTATAAATGCAAGGTCGAGCCCGTTTTGGGGTTCAACATTGAATCAGACTGTTGTTAAGTCCGCTTTTCATTGAATACTAAAAATGCATTCATTTTATTCTAGTTTCCTAAAAATTACCTACCCAAATTGATTGAATGGTTCTCGAGTTATAAGCGTTTGTCTGCTCTATATTTCAAATTTTGCGCTTACACAAAAGTGTAAGCACACAATCTCAATTTTTCAAAATTGAAATTGTCGTAAATTACTGCCGAGAATTGGGCAATTAATTGACCGTGTAAGCGTATACTTAGGATGAACAATTTACAAGGAAAGATTTTTACATAGGCATGTACATTTATGCGAACATGAGTTATTTATGCGGCCTACTCAAATGTCCTTTCTTTGGTATTGTTCGTCGAATCGTTGGGTTCCTTAAGTTCTGAGTTGAGCTGCACGATTACTGAGAAATGCATGCACTGACTGAACAGGTCCACTCAATCTGTGTGATTTTTCCTTAAAAGACCATTTCAAATACAAATCTATATGGTCTTTGCCGGGGCTGCGGATTGTTGGAAAGAGTTACCGTGGCCCTGGCGCACAGGCAACTGAAGGAACACGGGTGGGTTTTAGTCAGTAAGAGTCTGACACGCCCTTCCGCTCCGCCCAGAGCGGGAGAGGTCATTTGATGATTTCCCACCCCAAAAAAAAAAAAAAAACATGTTCTTCGCAATATGATCTGACCAAGATTATTTCGGGCAAGTTTATTTCGACCTTTCTTTTGAGAGTAGTCAGATAGGAAACGCTATCCTCATATAGTTTTTAAAATATGACTGACGTGTAAAAGTGTTTTTACAAACCTACTTACAGAAATAAAATCATTTATATACAAAAAGAAAGACAAATTGTTAATACCTGCACAAATTCAACTCCCAAAAAACGAAAACTAAAGAATGGATAATGTACACAGTAATTCAAAGAAATTAAGAAAATTTTAATCCACGAAACCCAGGTGTCAGGAAAACTTGATTTTGGCCAATTTATCGTAATCATTTCTATTTACAAAACAAGAATTCTAATCATGAAATTCAGGTTCGCTATGTATTAGGTAATTGTACACGCATGCATTGCATTGTTGTGCATTATTTTACACACGTCGAAAGGCTAACTATTCATTCCTGTTTTTGGTTTAGTATAACAAAGGCTTCAGTACTGCTATACTGAAATTAAGTGTTATCAAAGGGGGCATACCGTGCGAACTTCAGGAAACAATAAAATGTTTAAGCCATCACACTTGGTGGCTGCACTAGTTCTCCTGAATGCAGCGTGTCACAGTGCAAGTAAATATATTTATTTTACTTACATTATAAAATTGGTTCAATGATCACCTTTTTCATCATAGTTTTATTTTATTTTGTTAGATAGGAACAACAAACAGCTACATTACGCAACATTACAAACAGAGAAACACAAGTTAAGAGCGGCCAATCCGTCATATTTTTCATACAAATGCTCGTACGTGATTATGGCATTATAACACATCTTTCATTGAAATTTTTGAACTAATAGGTATCTTGTGCACTTTGTCTAGGTTTCTATTCAAGCAAAACGCCTCCAAAAATCTGCTTTTTTGCACAAATTTTACCTGAACTTTGGCCGTTCATAATGTACTCATAAATTATAAAAGTTAAGAAAACATCTTCATATAAACCTCACACATGTAATGGTGATTCTAAATGACAAACATTTTTTCCAAAAACTTGTAAGGCTTTTCCAAAAAAACGTATTTCCTGGAACAAGTATTGTGAAATCTCTGCGCGCCAATTTTCATTCGGTGTTATCGCGTTCTCACTCTTGCTTCTTTTTCAAACATTGCGTTGGATGAAACAACAAGCTTTTGAATCATGCTCGCGTTGATGATAGACGGACCGGAAAGGGCCCTCTTAAACGACCATTCTTAGGGTCATATTCAAAATAATTGTATATTTACTACTATCTTAATGTCCAACGCAATTATTTCTATAATGAGATACAACTGACTAGAATTTAATAAACAAACAGTTTAAATATTTATTTGAACATAATAAAAAACAATAAAACATTTGATACGGCTAATATATTCATTAAAAAAAAATTAACCAGACATTGCATAGGTTCCGTTTCATACAAATATTCAATGTCCACATATTTAACGGTAAACTAAAAAAAATAATATTTATCTATAACACAAAAGTAAAAATATATATATTATTTAGAGATGACTGCTTAAACTTTATCACTTTGCTAAATAAAGTATTAATTATTATTTATTGTTTTTCAAATTTAATCTATTAACGTGTGTCCTGATTTTACACATATCTGTTCTTCTTCTCTGTTATGCTATTTTAACATTATTTCCATGGAAATAAAGAAATTTGTTATACTGGGAACATTCGTTCACTAGCTCTCATATTACATGACGGAAAAATATATGCTCGGCCATTTTATTCAATGTAGTTTTTCGGATGGTTTCGTTAAGTAAACAAAACTAGACTTTTAAAAGTTATATTGACTGTGAGAGTTTAAAATAGCGGGAAGTACTTACTGTTTTATTACTCACACTATGAAATGGCTTTGTATTGTGATATTTGAAATAAATATAAAATATTCGCATATCATGTGAATTGATGTGGAAATAAATAGATTTGTAGGCTAGACATGTGCAATTAAATCGTATAATTATGTTATTTTATCTGTCACTTTTTCTGTTACATAACAGATATGAATGATAAGGCGTTATTCACATTATCTCATGTATGAATTAATGAAAATAATAATATATTAATACTTACTTCACCGCCGGTTAGCCAAAACATTTTTTTAAAATTCATTTGAAGTATGTAAAGTTAGCGTATAAAGTATCATGTATTGCATTGCTGTGCCATGTATTGTCTGTGTGTGCATGTATTACTGCGTATCCCCGCTGCTTGCACCGTTTGTACCAGCCGGAAAAGATGGGTGACTCTCTTTCATTCAAACGCCGAAATATAAAATTTATATATAATAAAGATCTAAATTGTTATAGTCCGGCCGTCGAGAGAATGCGTTCGACACCTGCGTGTGCGACAATTCTAGTAGCTTTAAAGATCTAATTCGCAAAACACGTATACATTTGTATGATACTGACAGTTGTCAAGAACGCATTCTTTCGACGGCCGGACTGTAATGCTGTAAATGCTTAGTGGGCTACCAAAAAAGTTGGCTACCGTTCGAAAAATAACATTCAAACAGAACTATAATTATTATAATCATGCAGAAATTTGAACTGCTTTATGAATCGTTCAATGAATTATGACAATTATACTAAAATATGATCACCAAAATGTTGTTTCATTATGTACCTACCTTGCGACTCGCCCCAGATTAGCACTGTAAGCACTGTTATACCTAATCTAAGTAGATGAACTGTAATAGTTATAATAATAATAATTATTTATTTATTCAACAGATAACTAGATCCAATTTCAAAAATATTACTTACAATAATTCTAGATGTTAGTAAACAATGTATTTGCTATGTTAGTACTTAAATTCTACTACCGATAGGGTGCTTTTTATCAAATGCCTCATTATTGGGTTTTCGTCAGGCCCATCACCAATAGTTTTCAGGAGGCTGTTGCCACTGTCCCGCAATCTTGTGAGAAGAGATGCATTCTTTTTCCACACTACAGCTGAGAAGCTATCAACTCTGGCTCGAGCAAACATAGCAGATACACTGAATAACGTGGCAGTCGCAACAGCGCCCTAAAAGCATTGTTCTATTGAACACGCAATGCATTGGCGGCACGCTTAGTACAGCTGATCCATAGAGCGCTCGAGCACAGGGATGTGCAGTACGCTTTAAAAAGCGTGATTTTGACCGCATCTGTACATCGCGCGAACCTACGGTCCAGCATATTCGCCCGCACCGCTAATTCCCTGCGTTCCCGTTCAACATCGGCATCGTCTTTAAGGTCTTCAGCAACGAAGTGTCCAAGCTATTTAAACTGGTGTACCAAACGAATCGAGACGTCGTTAATTTTAATAGGTGGTACATTTTCTGGACACTTCTTGCCAACAGCCTTAAAGACCATGAGTTCCGACTTATTTACATTATAAAATAACCCATGGCCGGCAGCATAGTCCTATCTTAACCAATTTTCTGAGTGCACTGACTGAGGGAGCCAGCAGGAGCATATCATCGGCGTAGCTTATGTTGTTAAAACACAACCCATCACCATAGCAGCCCACATGCGCCCCGCTGAGTCCCACGGTCAATTAATTTGTATACAGATTAAAAAGGTTAGGGGAGGTTACGCCCCCCTTACCGGCCCATAGTGCTGCTAGACGAGGTGGGTAAGCTGCTGGAGCGGATAATCGGCTGCTGGGCCGGACCTGGACGAGAGCCAGTTCGGCTTCAGGCATGAGCGCTCCACCATACACGCTATATCGCGGGTGAGAGTTCTGGCGGAGGAAACGGTATCCCGGGGTGGGGTGGTGGTGGCGGTGTCCTTGGACATCTCCAACGCCTTCAACACCCTGCCCTGGAGTTGTATTCGGGAGGCACTGCGTTATTATCGGGTGCCACTCTACCTCCGCCGTATCTGTGCTCGCGTCACTGTACCAGTGGCGCGAGGAAGCGCGGGCGCGGAGCGAGCGACCGATGCAGCGACTTATGGAGCAGCGTCGGTCGCAGCTTCGTGAGGTCCTGGTGGCGGCATGGCGGGATAGGCTCTCACGCCCTACCGCCGGCCTCGTCACCATCGAGGCGGTCCGGCCGGTGCTCGACCACTGGCTCGGGACGAGGCTCGGCTCCCTGTCGTTTCGGGTGACGCAGGTGCTCTCGGGGCATGGTTGCTTCGGGAAGTACCTGTGTCGCATAAACAGGGAGCCGGACGCCCGGTGTCACCACTGCGTCGACTGCCGGGAGGACACGACAAGTGTGCCGCTTGGGAGGAGCCATGCCGTGCCCTCATCTCAGGAGTAGGCAGTGACCTCTCGCTGCCAGCCGTAGTGAATGCCATGGTCGGCGGCGAGGAGTCTTGAGACGCGGTGGTATCCTTCTGCGAAACGGTCATTTCACAGAAGGAGGCTGCGGAAAGGGAGCGAGAGATCTCATCCTCTCACCCGGCCCGCAGCAGGCGCACCGGCCATCGGCGGAGGGCAGACAACGACCTCTTCCAGCCCCCCTAAAATGGGTCCAGGGGCGACGGACTCGGGGACGTCTGTCGCCCCCATACATCAGGACCCGAGGTGGTGGCGTGTAGTGTTCCACGCGCGCCCCTCTTAGACGTCGCGGGGGGAGTGAAAAACCTCACTCCCCCCGCTCGACCGGACGGGGCCCGCAAAGGCGGGCCGGCACCAGCCGGGGTTTGCGGAAGATTTGTACGTTCCCGTGACCCCCGGCGTAGGTGTGAGACGGAACACCGGGGTGGTTTTAGTCAGTAAGAGTCTGACAGACCCCTCTGCCCCTCCAAGGCGGAGGACATCCATGAGAATTTTCCACCCCGTATCAAAACAAAAAAGGTTAAGCTCCCCTGCCTTACGCCACATTATAACCTGTACGTTAAAGAGAACTTATTTTCCACCTTACAATGTTTGTTTGGTTGCCGTACCAGTATTTAAACACGTTCAGCATTTCGTTGGGGATACCTATCGCTTTTGGCTTACCCCAAATAATGTCATATGACACCCGGTCGAAAGCCTTGGAAAGATCCAGAAACGCTCCGTAAACTGGTGTACTCCTACTAGTCTAGTACCTGACAGTGTGCTTAAGGCAAGCAATTGCACTTTCCGTGGATAACCCAGGCCGAAACCCGAACTGTGCGTCATACAACCGCTAATGTTTCTCCAGCTGTACGTTAAGCACACTGTCAAACACTTCAGCTACCACAGTTGCCAAAGAGATGGGTCTATAATTTGACCCATCTGATGCGTCTCCAGTTTTGTTTTTAATCACGGGTACGACCACCGTTTTCATCATACTGTCTGGCAGGTGAGAGTGCGCGATACACAAGTTAAACAGTAATACCAAAACCCTAGGTAAGTGGGAGCCCGCATGCTGTAAATGCTCGATACTGAGACCATGGTGACCAGGTGACTTCCCTCTTTTCATATTCTTAAGAGCTACTCTTCATATCTTTAGCCGTGACAAGTGTTGAGACTGGTCCTATTTGGTCCTCAGCATCGATCACCGATTGCGCTGGCCACAATAGCGACTGAACCATGAACTGTTCTTTAAACATTTCCGCTACTAGGTGAGATTCCGTAATTCCATCAACGCTCACAGGGAGGCCCTGGGCCAGGTTTATTCTACTGGTACATTTCCAGAAACTACGGAAGTCTGAATTGGTATGATAGGCTAGTATGTCCATTTTAATTTCCTCTTGGTGATTTTGACACCATTTCAGCCTACCTTTAAAAAGATATATAGGTACATAGGTTATATAGGCACTGATAGTGATGGTGGTATTCCACTATCCCAGATGTCTTAATTATTTCAACGTTAATTATTAATTTTAAAAACGAGTGCTATTTAAACTTGCCCTAATAGTTCCTTTCTGTAATTTTTCTGTTACAATCGAATACTCGTAATATTCATATTCGTTTCCTATCCGTAACTTACAATCATTTTGAATATTACCCCTTAATTAATTATTCTCTTAATTAATAAAATTTAAATAAATTATGACGACTTTTTACAAAGATACAAACACGCGATTCAAAAATTCGCGTCTGCGTCGCAAAACCATTAGTAAAGTAAGCAAGGTACAGATAATGAACTGTACCGCCATTGCATCGCGTCTGAATCGCTGCGGAAGTACCTACTGTAAAAAGTCGCAGATGTAACCAACAAAATAATATTGCTTTAGATCTCGAAAAAAATATAATTTTTGCCAGAAACTGAAAAATATCCATTATACAGATACTAGATCAATATCGTAAGTACTAACTTAGAGAAATTACTGCAGAACTCATGTTTTTAGTTCAACAAGGTTCGATTCTGGGTCCTTTGCTGTTTAAGTAAGATAAAAACCATATTATTATACCACCTATTACCTTGCATTGGGTAGTAAAATTATTACACGAGCTTATAATTTTAATCGTGTAATATCAGCAGAGTATGTTTGAAGAGTAAGTAATAAATAAAAAAGGAGGAGAGTAAAAACAAAAAAATCTTTGAGACCTTGGCAAAGACATAATAATATAGTATACAATTGCATTGTTAGAAATAAAAGTGTTTTTAAAAGCATACTCCGTAAAATCGATTTAATATCTAATTTAAACACGTATTATTATGAAACAAAAGAAATATAAAAGAAACACTTTCCTTGACAAAAAGAAAACAGTTGGTACTAATCATATCATCACATTATTTTTCTTAAATGGATTTTTATTGGTTTACTAGCTTCAGAAAACACGGCGGTGAATGTCGTAGAGGCAAGAGCTCGACTCGATCAAGGAAGCATTGCCTTATCTGGAAAGTTTTTAAAAGTAAGTATTTATGCTACATGAACTAATGTTTGTTAAGTTTGTTTGTGTGCTAATCATAAAATCAGGAGATTAATAAATAATTAAAATCTAGACTTATGTCAGCAATCATTAAGGTAATATTGCATGTCCAAATGTTAATAATTTCTCGTTAATTTGTTTCCTTAGTTCCTGGTTACGAGCAACCCAGATGAAAACTGTGTAGCATCAGCTACATCTCTTCTGATTCCTTTGGCACAACTTGCACTTTATTCCACCGGATTGGTTTTAGAACAACTACTCAAACTGCTCCATCTTAAGAATAAAGAAGAGGTACGTCACATAATTTTTAACCTTCAAGCTTTGGATGATTAATTAAATACATCCAAATGTAATCAACTTCTTTGAAATTCTCTTTTAGATAAAGGCTGTTTTCCCCGGAATAACAGCCGAATTCAACAATCAAACACATGTTGCATTTGAAGTGGCTACTAAATATTACGCAAACGTGAACTATCCACTAAGCCAAAATTTCAAACGTGACTCGCTACAGTATTTCCAAGCTGGAGGAGAAAACGTCGACTTTAGTAAAAATGTTGCAGCTGCTGCTTTAATAAACAAATGGGTAAGTAGAAAAAATACAGTTAGGTATATTATCTGTCTCATTACCGTTTATAAAAGTAAAAATAAAAACGACTTTGAAATCCGTTGTATAATTTTTTTTCACCAGGTTTCTGACCGTACTCACGGTAAAATCCAAAATCTTGCAACACCGAATATGTTTACTGGGGATACAAAACTATATTTGGTCAACGCAATTTATTTCCTGGTAAGAATTTGCTACCACTTTCAGCTTAAATAAGACAGTAATCCAAAATCAAAACATCCGTATTTTTTCCAGGGTAATTGGGTAAATCAATTCCATCCTAGTGATACACACACCACAGACTTCTACAAAAGTAACGGAGAAACTGTACCTTTAAAAACCATGTACCAACAAAATATTTTCAACTACGCTGAGACTGACCAATACCAGGTTTGTATTTTTTTAAATATTCCTATCCAGTTTAAATGAACAAATGCCATAGAATTTATGTAGGTAACCTTTTAGTTCAAACATTATGGTTGCATATGTTATTGTGTATTCCCCATGAATATTCAACCTAATTCCCCTGTTTCTTATTTCAGGTTCTAGAAATGTTTTACAAAGGCAACAATTTCAGTTTCGTGGTTGTTCTTCCAAGAAATAAAGAAGATTTACTGGTTACACTTGAGACTATCGGAGAACCTGATGAGTGGAACAAGATAATGAAAAGCCTTAAACCTGAAAAATGTAATGTTTACTTGCCGAAATTGTTGATAAACACCCAAACAGATGTAAAAAAACTACTTGAGGAGGTATTATTATGCACTTTTATTAAGATATTTACATTATTATATTTGTTATAAATCAAACCTTACTGGAAAGTTGACTTTTGTCACAATTTGTTTCGACTGACCAGTTCTGGGGACCAGTTATAGTATTTTTTTTTTTTTCAAATACAAACTTTGTACTGTTTTAGATCGGGGCCGGCAAAATGTTTGATCTAAGCGGTACTGGATTTGAAGGAATGTTAGAAAAACCGGAGAATGTGTATATTTCTGATGCTGTACAGAAAGCTTTCATAGCTGTTGATGAAACAGGAACTGAGGCAGCGGCTGCCACTGGTATGTATGGACAACACAAAGTAACTGTCACGTTAGCATCACATCATCACACGGTATGTTGAGAGAATGAATGAGAGACAAAAATATTAAAATGAATTAATAAGGCGTACACTACGTAGACGAAAAGCCAGTAGGAACGCCCTAGAAGAAAATACTCCGATCGTATAGGTAGGCCCTTTATTCAAAAATGATAGGTGCCTAGTACTCAGAAACGGCGGCAGTATGTAAGAATTAAAGCACTTGGCTTTTTATAATTATTATCATCGACCCATTTATAGATCGAAGATAACGAAATCTACAAGTTTTTAGGCAGTATTTGAATCCACATTTGAATAAAAATATGTTCCTTTGTTCAGATAAACCTTGAACTATAAACCCAAGTGTGTGACGAACGAATTTACATTATTTTAATCATTAATACTTTATTTACAGCTATCGTTATTATTAGAAGGAGTCGCACTTTAACTCCGCTTTACATTTTCAATGCTAATCATCCTTTCCTATTTTACATTATTTAGAAGAAAACTGTATTATTCTGCGGAGCCTTTGTTCATTAAGATGAATTTACTCTAAACATCAATATTATGATATCACTTGGACTCCGCAGTTATCAAAGGTTCCAAAGGTTTTTTAATATTTTTCAGCTTTAACATTGACTGCTTTGTCACTCCAGTATCCTCCTCCGAAAATATATATCTTTGAAGTAACACACCCCTTCATATTCTATATAATGTTTGGCAAAATAACTCTGTTTTGTTGGCTATTTGTAGGGACGCAGTAAAAGGTGAAATTATAGTACAAAAATCGTTACAATTTGTTAAATCTTATCAATTGGTGGTCGGTTCCTGGTGAATATGACATGTATCGCAAGCACTATTTCTACCTTTGGGACTTTTCCACGCATTTCCAAGTTCATTTCGATCATAAGAAATTCCATCTGGCAAATGATTTATCAGATAGAATTTCACAATATTTCGTTCATTCTACTTTAATACCTGAATGTTTTATATTTACAGCTTTTATTCTATCAAGAATGAATATAGCACCTGTAAATCCGCCAAAAGTTTTTAATGCTAACCATCCGTTTATGTTTTATATAAAATTACGAGAAATGGTATTATTCTCTGGAGCCTTCGTCCAATAAGGTGACATAAGATGCTCTAAATGCATGTTTGTGTGCTTGCGCATGTATATAAATTGCCAGATTTTTAACCTAAATTATTGGCTTATTAGATTAGTTTATATATCTTTGCTTACATGCGTTACCTACTTATGCCTGCAGAATAGGTTTATTCAAAATGTCTTACTATTTTTATTGATCTACCTACTAATTTAAAACAACTTGTTAACGAAGCACATCTTTCAAGCTATAATTTAATGCAACTAGATTTGCAACTACATGTGACTTGTGCTCTGTAGCTATCCAAAAGTAAGACACATTTTGCATTTTCAGGTATTATGGTCGGCCTTACGTCAGTTATGTATCCTCGTCCCAAAATCTATGAGTTTTTGGCAACTTGCTCTTTCGCCTTCTATATATTATTAAGAAGTGCAGAAAGTTCATACAAAACACCTTTGTTCTGTGGAACATTTGTAGGCACAAAGTAAAAGGTGAAATTAAACGAAAGAATGCGTAATATGGTCATTTCGAAATGGTGGTTGGTTAAATGGTGAAGGAGTACTGTTTCCACAAGCACTATGTATTATTTATTTTATATTATGTAACTTTTCACGGTTATAGTACACGCCTTCGTCCTACACACCCAGAATACAAGTCACCTGACACCGCTCATTTGTTCTTTTGAGATAGTTTTACAGATCTTTAATTATCGATTCTAATCCTTTTCAGCCATTATAGGCGTAGGCTCAAAGCGCGGCACCCTCATTTCCTTCAAAGATTTACGTTTTCATTGCAGATCGTCCTTTCATATTTTATATCGTATTCGGCAGTAGCAGTCCTATATTCTGTGGAGTGTTTGTTGGTGACTAATAATGCGAACCTTTATTGGTAATCTCAGAATTTATAACATATATTTTCGTTTTCGTCAATAATATTTTGTTAGTCATGGTTGTGGGAATATTGAATAGTAAAGTGTAACGGAATCTTTGTTTTCAGTGGTGTTCTTATCATCATTGATGGCATATAGACCGTAAGTTTTAACTAGTCCATATAGGCTTCCACCATAGATGTATAACATGTTGCGTCGTCCTGCGCTAGGAAGTCTTCCAGTCTTCTGAAGGATGGACTGTATTCCGTCTTCTCGTTCCAGGTCGCTATATTTTCGAACTATTCTTTGATTACATTTTTGCTTTTGGGCATCCAAGTGCTTTCGGTCAGTGACACCAGGTTATTTATGAACTTCCTCATTCTGAAAGTTAAGGAAGAAAAATCATTAAAGAATAAATTGATATCATAATACTGATGTTGAGATCATTGATATAAAACAATATTTTACTCGAATTTTACTCAATTGATTTCCGCTATTGTCAAATATACGCCACATACTTTTGCTCTTCAACTTTTATTTATTACTTTCAGCTTTTATTGGAGCTAGTGCAACTGCTGTCCAATTAGATCCTCCAAAGATGTATATAGATATTCGAAGCGATACGTTATTTTATTTACTATATTTTATTCAATGGCGTTCCTATATTTTGTGGAACATTTGTTGGCGCCCCATAAAGAGGGTTGCAGTACTGTGATGTAGGTAAAATAACCAGAGCTATTAGCGATTGACAATGGTGGAAGGTTTGGTTATGGTTTGGTGGCAGTATATTTAGATCTAACATACAGATATTTTAATTTGTAATTATAATATTAAAAAAAAAACAAAACTACGAACATGATCACGGCGTATGGCTGTATCCTCCAGATTTATGATTGCAGTCATTCAGTGGGATGCCTCCATATACGTACCTATTTAGCAATCTTAGTGATTGTGGCAATATGCCCTAGTGGCCGAGTATATTTTATTAGGGCTAGGCAGTGAACATCTACAGGCTAATAAAGCGATTATAATAACTGTGAAAAGGACCTTACCTAAAAGTAGGAATAATCTATTATTGCATAGACATTAAATATTTGATAAATTGAACATTATTAAATAAAGGTGGACTTGAAATACCACGTTCTGTATTTCAGAAATCATGATGATCGACGGAGCCACCATGTACCCAGAGCCAGTTAAAGTTTTTAAAGCTAACCGGCCTTTTATATACCTGATACTGTCTGGAAAAAAAGTAGCATTCAGCGGGACTTTCATAGGCGCCCAGTAAACCATGTAATCATTGGTCTCTATGAGATCAACAGCAGCGTATATTATATTATTAATAACTATTATTCTCAAGGCTCTTTTTATGTATCTGTTGTTTTTGAATACCTACTTTTCATGTTTATACTTGATTCTTATAAAAGGATATCTACCTATAAAAGGTACCTAAAGAATAAGTATTTCGGTGAATTATGAATTATTGCTAACAAACCCTACCTACAAGATGTTTTAATCGTCCATACTTTGCTCTTCTCATAACTAAACATAAATAATGTTAAAAAAAACGCCCATGAAAAAAAAAAGACAAAAAAAAGAAAAATTAATCTACAAAATCTAAATCTACTTTTTTTAATGTTACATAAATAAATCTTGCGTTTTTTTATTTAACCTGTGAAGTAGGTAATCAGTCATGGCTTATGGTCAAAAGATCTCAAGTAGGCATAGCGCGACATTGAACAACATAAATTTAATAAAAAATAAGTAGAAGCCTTCTGAAAGCCCTACTTTTTTATTTCAGTAATCAATTAGACCGGATTTCTTCCTTTACCTCCTGACGAACCAAGTCTGTTTGAGGCAAACCGCCCTTTTATTTACCACGTAAAATCTAGAAATATACCAATATTCAGCGGGACGTTTGTAGGAAAGTAAACTAGAGTGGCCTTCATGTCTTCAACAACACGTAATGCCTAATGATTTGTACTGGCATAATTAATTTGAGTCTCATAAAATAATTCCTAGGTATACCTTCTTCTCTCAAAATACTTCAACAAACTTCACTATGCCACAGTATAATAAAGTAAGCAGTATAACGTCTCGGCATTGTCCTTGAAATAATTACCTACGGCCGCTCGATAGATAAACCACTAGGTTGCCTGCCTATTGCACTGGGGTTGCCCACTGACCGTGTCTCTTGGGTTGTAACTGTACTTTGATGGGAGAGCATTATTTTAAAAACCTTCCGATTTGTTGTAGGTAATATGACTAATATGTCCAATACATTTTTGTTTTACATATCCTATTGCTTGTGGTGCTAGGTTTGTTTCCTAAATCATCTCGCCATATCAGCCGAAGCCAATCGGATAGTCTGAAATAAAAATAGATAGTGTCCATTTATAAGGGGACAATTTTTTTTTTTTGTGGCTTATGTAAAAGTCCGCTTTGACATATATCTAAATGCTCAGGTTAATGCACAAATTGATTTAAAAAAAAAATTGTCTAGGGTAATTTAAGTAGGTTATGTTAAATCCAGAGTTATTTTTATAGGCTTACCTTGCCGACTAAGCTGGAAATAAAAAAATAAAAATACTGGTTGCTAAGATATTAATGAATTCAAATTCCATACCTTAATAATACAGTCGATAATTTCGTGCCATATTTTACACAAATAAATGTGCGGGAGCGTCTCGCACCGTCAGCGTCCTTACGTAACTGCGGCGCACGCGCGTCTATTGAGTACTGGTGTACACCGAGATTTCTAAGCGCGTCGTGTCGACCGTTTTATATGAAGACGTAATATTGTTTTTATTATACTGTGACTATGCTTTCTGGGTGCGTCTCATATCATATAAAGTTATTTGTTATATTTTCATTTCAATAACGTTCACAAGATGTAATAAACGTGAGATACACCAACTGTTGATATAATTTCTTCAAATATGACATTTATATACTCTAAAACCTATTTCGTATAACTTTATTGGATATAACGTTTATTTAATCGAAAATCATTAGGTCTATCGTTTAAAATTTAAATTGATACCATCATTATGGTTAACACCCCGATTCAGAGCAATCGGACTCGGATAGGTTAGGTTAGAAGCCAGATCCCATCTATGTTGGTGAATCATGTGAATTAGGTTAAGTTAGAATAGGGACCATAAACGCGCGAAGGCGAGCGAGCGAAGCGAGCGTGCCACGGCAGCGGCCGCCGAGCGCCAGATCCCCTCTATTATTAGACTAAATAGGTTTTATGTCTTTTGATTGGTATATCTAATGATGTTATATTCAATGTATATTATGCTTACAAAAATTAGTTATTTTAAAATTATATCAATTGTTTATTATGTTAACTGATCATCATCTATACTAATAATAAAGCTGAAGAGTTTGTTTGTTTGTTTGTTTGCTTGAACGCGCTAATCTCAGGAACTGCTGGTCCGATTTGAATTTTTTTTTCAGTGTTAGATAGCTCATTTATCGAGGAAGGCTATAGGCTATATACAGGAGGTATAGATAATAAATTAACCAACTAATAATAAATTAAAATAATTGAAATAGTGTATTTCTTTTACGTTTTATAAATAATTTAAATAGGAAACCAATCGTGATTCATTCAACTAAATGAAATTAAATCTGAAAACTATGTCTGGAAAATCTTTATATCTCATTTTCTTTTCAGGAATAGGTGGGGCTGGAATTTCTGCCAGTATACCGCAAGTTTTTAATGCGGACCACCCGTACATATTCTTTATAACGTCTAATAAGGAACCTGTATTCAGTGGGGCTTTTGTTGGCGCAGAGTAGAATGACCGTAAAGACTGTTTTACTTTCCAACACAAACGTAAATATCAAATAAGTCGTTGGATACAATTAATATGTTTTTAACTTAACTAATTTAAAAAAATATTAATTGTATAATCATGAACAAAGATTTTTCCGGACAAGAGAATTTTCGCATCAATTACATGCGAAAATTCTCTTTGTTCGTGATTTACCTTTTGAGGCCTTAAAGAAATATGTATTGATTCCTTTCTCTAACCTCAAAATTTGATATAATTGACTCTAGTCTCCTTTATTTGACTTTATAATTATTACCTACTACTTTATATTATCTTTAATCTTTAGGAACTTAGATTATTTTAAAATACGTGGTTTCTTCTACTAGCTAAACACTATACAGTGTAATTCTTAATCTATTTTAATTATACTTTTTATTTGTATTCTAATATCGGGGATGTTTGGCAAAGTAAGCTCAATACTCAATGTGCAGGCCTTGCTTGCTATGTGTTCCTTAGTTAACATTATTGCTATGTGCATACGTACCTGATGTACGGAATTAATTGATATGCTTCTTTATAGAAATATAAAATAACGATCAATTTTCTTTTTCCAGATGTGTCTGAAGAAAACTTAAAAGTTATATTTTGGAATAAAATGTTGGTCAGTAATAAATTGTATATTTACTTCACACCCAATAACCCAACTTATTATTAAACAACGAAGCCCTACGTAGTATATATAACAAAAGTATAAATGGTAACTTCTTTCAGAATAAAATATCTACGACTTTATCTTAAAACAGTTTAATGCGCTGATTATCCTCATTCAGTCATTAACAGCATTTGAAACACGTATTCCGAGCTTTAGAAAAATATATCACCAAGCAATTTGAATACAAATTGAACAAAAGTTATTAGGACGCTGTGCCTATCGTCATTCTATAGACAAACGAACTCAACCCTATAAAATAACCCAATGTCTGTAACATGTAAGAACAAATTATAGTACATTATGACGGTTACCACGGACAGACCATTGAGGGACTAGTTTCCAATTAACAGGTATTATTGGAACTCCCTCGGGGATCAGAATATCGACAGGACGGGATCAAATGAAATTACGAGTTAGATCTCACTTATCCAAGCAAAATCCTAGATAATCTTCTGAAGGAAATGTTATTATGGCTTCTAGTCCTGGTTAAAATGAAACGTTTGTTTCGCTCTTCTACAAACCTGTTTGATAGTGTAATCCTCTTCCAATTTAAATTGTGAATTAGATAATACTTTGATGAGTGGATTTAATCGGATCCTATTGTGCTTCCGAACTGAAACCAGACGCTAAAAGACTAATTTTGAATTTAACGTTCAACATAAAATTAAAATGGGGATTAAAATACCCGTTAGGTTATTACCTAACGGGTATTTTAATCCCCATTTTAATTTTCAACAAGAACTTTGTTTTTAAAACAAAATACAACAAAGAATTTAGATGAAAATGATTCAAATTTTAATTGTATTAGAAAGAGTAAGGTTTGGCAATTATGAATAAAATGATGTCGGACAAATATCCACCACGTCCACGCTCACAGATGTCGATTCTTTCAACAAAATTTTCTATCACTTTTTGGCAAAATGGCGGGTCTATTTCGTTAATCGCGTCATGGATGTTGAGTTTTAAGGCTGCAATTGCAAAATTTTGCCATTTTGCCAAAAAGTGATAGATTTTTTTTAATGAAAGAATCGCAATCTGTGAGCGTGGTCGCGGCGGACATTTGTCCGATATCATTTTTCGTTCATAATTGCCAAACCTTACTCTTTCGAATACAATATAAATTTGAATCATTTTCATCTAAATTTTGTTTTATTTTGTTTTCAAAAACAAAGTTCTTAGTTAGTACTTTAGTAATGTACCTAAGGCTATTAAGAACAATTATTTTTTCTAATTTGTTATAGGAACTTTTATCAGAGGCCAATGATGCCTGAACAAGTGATCATTTTATACAAAGCTCAAAGAGCAGTAATTTCTAGAGTCATTGCTACAATCACATTGCGAAAATCATTTATTTTTACGATTTTGTATGATCCCCATAGATTATTATTAAGTATATTATCAGAAGATCGGAAAATAAAGCGAGCAATACATTACTCGGGCACGGACCGTGGTTCCCCTTGAGACTCCTATATTGATGATTTAATTAAGCAGTTGGCCTCAAACTTGTGTATTGGGATGCTCCAGTTCGCGACCGTCGGCGAATCCTGTCCGTTACATCGGAATTTGTAATTAAGAAACAACGTCTCGCAACAAAATCTGTTTACGAAGTCAGCCGAAGTATTTTATCTTGTTCACCGCGGTTTAGCGTAAACATCCACATAGGATATGTGGTAAAGTAAAATAGTTCGCGTTGTTGGGCGTTCGCTGTTGAATGATTTCTTATTGAATGAACTCTGCTTGAACGCGTCAGTATTAATAGCGTTCTCAAAGGAAAAACACAATATTGAAGTTCTTATGGGAAGCTTGGATCCGGATAATGTGCTTGAAGAAACAACCAAGCAATGTTATAAAGAGTATATGAAAAAAAGTAAAAACTATTGTTGTAGTAAGTATTTTAGTAAAGGAACAATCAACAAGGAAAATAAAATGTTTCTATTGTTATCCTACTGTTGAACCTTTGGACCCGTGACTGTCCCTGATGACTGTTGCAGATATTCGCATGACAATCGGTCGCCCTGAGACCTAAGAGGTCTGCAGTCAACACTAAACTGTCAATTAAGTAATGCATGACCATGATGACAATTGGGATCCCTCTAACCCTTTGTGTGAGTATGTATGTTTGAACAACCATGGTAGGTTTATTTTACTAGTCGTCGTCTTGTCTAACCTGGAAGCTGTTCATCCTTGCGGTGACGTGTGCATCTAGCTTGCCTGGCCCCTTTCCTTTAGGTGGCGCGAGGTGTAACAATCGAATGTACTCCACTTCAAAAGGTAAAACTCTTCGATAAAAAAGTTTGAAGCTCTCTGCGGTTGCCGGGCCAGCCTGACGCACATGGAATCATACCGTACTATGATCCGGTTGTCTTAAGACGTGTTTATAAAAGCAAAAAGCTGTGCACTAAGAGCCGTTCATCACCTTTGAAGTTATCTTCCCTTATCATCTTTTAACTATCTAAAATCATACTTTCAACAGGTAAAGCGAAACGAGTCGATAAGTAAAACCAGTAAATTAGCTTCGGATAACATCGAAGTTCGTCGTAAATTTAGCTCAACTCCGTCGATTGTAAAGACCGCTGGCTCTCCGGCAAATTGATCTTATCGGGAGGCTACCCGATGTTCATAGTTAGTGGTCCATAGTTCATTGTGAAATTCGCAAGCGGTGCTAAACTCTGACGGTCAACTAATTTACCGGCAGACCAATCTTTACCTTAATAGTTGTAGCTCCAAAGTTCTTCAGTGCACTGCGACCGCTAGGTAAACTTGGCTGCCTCTCACAATTTGTATAGAAATAATTAGGTACTACGATTTTCTGAACAAGATCTTCAAAGTTTTGTCCTAGTTGGTTTTCATTTGGTTTTTATTCCTATTTGGTTGCAGTAAAGGACTATCTAAGGATTTGGTACAAATCAGTACAAATAAAGTGAGATCCGAAAAGCAAGTACTTCTTCGACGCCGCGAATCGGCAAACGTAAGGTAGAACGTCCTCAGACTAGGTGGAGCGAAGATCTTCGCAGGGTGGCTGGTAGCAGCTGGATGAGAGTTGCCGAGAATCCAGTTGAATAGAATGCGATTGGAGAGACCTATGTCTAGCAGTGGACTGCTGTAGGCTGATGATCATGAATTTTCGAATATAGTTGAATATTCAATTTTCCGATCCGCCACATTGTTTATAACAGATGAAACCTTAGATAGACAGGGTCTTTCTGGTTTCATCTACTCAAAACGCGAATAGAAAAGAACATTATTAATATAACCCAAGATACCGGCCCACAGCAGCAAATTTATTGAATTACTAAGGCCCTACCTAGTAGTTTGATGGGCGTGGTTTATTTTCCCCATACGCGGGGAGTGGTGGTTCCATCTTCCGCGGTCTATGGTCAAAAGTGGAATTAACGAAATCACTGACCGGAATTTAAAAATGTCACTTAGTATGGGCTTCGGCTAAGCATTATTCTTGTCACTGTCGCACAACTGTCTAACTAAAAGTGCAAGATAATCGAAACATATTTAGGAAAAATGTGCGTGCTAAGTAACGTTACGTAACTCAGTCTATAAAATGTTTGCACATAGCGAGCTATGGAGTAGACAAATAATACAAAATATTTATTAATTACATACAACATGAAATTAGAAAATAATTAATTAATCTTCTATAGGTATTTATATAAAAATAGATGTTGGTATATATGTGATTTATAAACTCCAACACTGTTTCACCGATCACCACACACTGGCTTGGTAAATGACAATAAAAATATTTTTTCACTTCTTACTTAATTTAACATACATTCCGACAATAACGTAATACTCGTTAAGAGTATTATCCATCGTGTCCTACTTTTCTAGTAAATATAATTATGTTTACCTTATTTCAAAAGAACACACTACAATTCAGTTTTCTCTTTCTAGACCGATTTTTTGATGCTTGTATGCATTCCAGTTGATCTATATTGTTCATAGTAATTCCATGCAGTACGTATTGTGTAATAAATAGACAAAATATTGTCGTCTCTTTTTTTTGTTTTTTTGGAAATACTTTCTGGGGCTTACTGGTATACCAGAAAGTTTTTATACGCCTGACAAAAAATTAAAAAATAAATTGCTATTTATTGGCAATTTATTTTTGGCTCTATACTGAAATGTTCATAGCTCATTATACGGTCATCAAAAGTGATAATTAACCAGAGTCGTTGGACATAGTCAAAGTTTAGCAAGAAACCGATGGATGTATAGAGGTATGAAGAACAGGGTGTAAAGTTCACTCATACTCTATGGAAAAGGGAGGATCTTGCGACCAGACGGGTGTCGTGTCTGGTGGGCAACTGCCCAACGGTTGATGTCGGGATGTTGTATATATGCTAGTTGCGCGGAAAACTCTGCTTGCGCGATGCAGGATTTTGCGAGACGTCAGTGTAACGTGTAGCTCGCATGTGGCGATTTAGACACCGCTACAGATGTTTTCAAATAAAATTTATTTAATTAGTAGAAAATAAACAATAAATTTATCAAATTAAATTTCATTCATAAACACCCACGACCAAATGTATCCGACGACTCTGGTTATTTATCTCTTTTGGTGACTGTACATAAAATTAAATTAAAAAGGAAGTCATTCACATTTTCTTCCAGATCGATTTCGTATGGCAGTGGTAATCTGTATGATTTATGCCTTAATTACAGGTCATATATTTGAGCAATTACGTGTGTCTCCGGCTATACGAAAACCGAAACCGATGTTATTTTGTTATTATGTCTTGTTTATATTTTTTTTGTTGGGGTTTTGTCCTAGTTGGGTTTTAGTATTTAAATGTATGTTTTATTTCAATTATTTTGGGGTTAAGGATCATTAGGTGTAGGCTGCAAATGGAATTTTATACAAATTATTTGTTAAGCAGCCTTCATAACATTTTAGAAAGATGTTTAGTGTTATTGAAAGCATTCAGAGTAAAACATAATTATTGGTTTGATCTTATTTTTGGGGTTTATACCCACATCAAAAGTGTCTGCGGATTGAACACGTTTTTGCTAGTTACTAAAATCAGGTTTTTTAATTATAGTTTTTGTAACTCCTATGGTTACTTTTTAGTAATTTTCGTCATTTGAAAAGGGAATAGTTTTGTAATTCGCTCAAAAGATGAAAATCTTCTGTCAAGTCGTATTCCTATATTATTCTGCAACGGGTTTGAGGCCACATCAGTAATATTTCTGTCATACTGCTGAGTGGAATCAATATACTAGTTCATAAAAGTTTTTAGAGGTTTTTATTGCGTAAAATAAACCATTAGTAGTCTGTATTTCCGCCGTTAACGCGTATAATACAATCGTAGCGATTTGGCATACTCAATATGAGTTCATCCACATCACGTTGCGGAATGGCCTCCCACGTCCGTTGTAACAGGCGAAAAAGATTTTCTGGTGTGTGTACGGCATCCAGATTTGGCAGAGCTCTTCTTTGAAACATATTTCATGCGTTCTCAATGGGATTCAAATCTGGCGATTGAGCATGCCATGGTAGGACGTTGATATTAGTTGCGGCAAGTGTGATTGCAACGACTCTGCAGCGTAGAGCTGGCTGCTAACACGCCGGGGACTCGAACCCCGGCGTGAGGTAGCTAAAAAAAACAAACTCACGCAGAGAATACACGTAAAATGTATTATTATAATAAAAATCATCCGAAATAAAGAAGAATAATAAATAGACAATTTTTTTTTTTTTAAATTCAGTCGTTGTAATTTTAAAAGGCTAATAATAGGTACCAAAACAAAAAAAAATATCACAGCAATATTTTCGGAGAAAAAACTTATGATGTTACCAAATATTTAGGATCTTAAGTATTCTGACGAATTTAAATTCGATTGCAATCGTACGAAATTCGTGCCGCTCTATAAATTGTTTAACACAAATAAGCATAAGATTAAGGTTTTTCTTTACAAAATTCGTTAAGATAACTTTTAAAGAGTATAAGATCTGATGCTGAGAATTTAGGAAAGCACCTTAAAAATAGAATGTCACACGTCGGTGTAGCACAGAACACTTCGATTATATTGATGGTTGTGCGTTATTGCGCCACACAAATGACTTATTTAGCACCTGATGTTCAAGGTACTGGACCTATGTCGCCGACCTTGTTCGGCAACGATCCTGCGCTTCTCTCCGCAAGCTCGCTCTTCGACTTCGGCAGCCGGCAGACGATGGAAGAAGACAGGCGAACAATAAATGGCAGGGTAAGGCCAAAAAATGTGGCCCTTAAAACAAAAGAAAAAGTGACGACAAATTCCAGCGAACGTACAGTCGATTGTATCCGCTGAATACTCACATATCGTGGTTAAACATTAAAAATTTCAAATTCACATTCGATGAAAGATTCAATATTATTGAAAAAATATCACAATTCTCTTGGAATTCCAACGACAGAATGCCTTAATTTTTTTTCTTCTTGACTTTGTTCTGAACAACTGTCAATTTTTGAATATTCAAAAAAAAAACGCGAGAAAGTAAAAAGCTGACCGAATGACTCGTAAAAAGTATTTAATCGACATGACAACAAAAAGTATGTAATTGCAGGAATTATACTGCAACGTGTATTATCCATGCATAAGCAGAAATGGAGCACTAAATTGGGCCCGCAAAGGAATGATAACATGTGATACAATCGTTTCAGCGTAAATCAATGCATTGAGATTGCCTTTTTTTTTTTTTTTTGGGTGGGAAATCATCAAATGACGTCTCCCGCTCTGGGCGGAGCGGAAGGGCGTGTCAGACTCTTACTGACTAAAACCCACCCGTGTTCCTTCAGTTGCCTGTGCGCCAGGGCCACGGTAACTCTTTCGAACAATCCGCGACCCCGGCAGGCATCGGTCCTATCGGACCCCGTCAATGGTGCTGACATCTCTTTGAGGCGCGCGTGGAACACGACGCGCCGTCGACCCGGGCCTGGTCCTTACCGGACGGCGAGCTGCCCATAGCTCGCCGTCCGCAAGCCCGCGCCTACGGTGGCCGGGAGTCGGCAATCGACTCCCGACGCCCAGGGTGTCTCCTCCTCCTGCGGTGGCTAGGGGCGCGAGGGCGTAGAGATTGCCTCTCCCTCTCGCGCTCCGCCTCCTCCTTCGCGAGCATTACTGCTTCGCAGAAGGAGGTGACGGCTTCCCATTCCCTCTCGCTCCGTACCATGGCCTGAACCAGGGCCGGACGCGAGAGGTCGCCGCCGCCGATCGCCGCCACGAGGACACGGCGGTGCTCCGCCCAAGCCGGGCAGACCTCCACCGTATGCTCCACCGTGTCCTCCGGTCGATCCACACAATGGTAACACCCGGGCGTTTCCTCCCGCCTTATCCGAAACAGGAACCTCCCGAAACAGCCATGTCCGGTGAGGACCTGCGTCAGGCGGAAGGTGAGGACGCCGTGGCGCCTCTCAAGCCACGCCTCAAAGAGGGGTCTTACCGCCGCAATTGTGGCGTGCCCTGCGCTGGGTTGCAACAGTCGCACTCTCCATGCCGCCATGAGATCCCGCCGGAGCTCTGTCCGCTGTGCCGTGATTTCTCGCGGCAGCGGAGTTACGCCCCGGCGTTTCGCCTCCTCGCGCCACTCCCAAACGTGCGCGAGGACCTTTGCCTCCAGATCCCACGGCGGCAATCCGGCAAGGAGGCTCGCCGCTTCGCAGGAGACCGTGCGGTATCCCCGTACCATCCGGATGGCCATGACCCTTTGGGACGCTTTCAACCGGCGGGCTGGCCGGAGCCTTAGCGACCGCGCCCACACCGGTGCCCCGTAAAGGGCCATGGACCGCACGACCCCCGCGTAGAGCCTCCGGCAGGAGGCGTTTGGCCCCCCCAGATTGGGCAAGAGCCGCTTCAAAGCAGCCCCGGCCCGCTGCAGTCTGGGAGCCAAACGTCGGAAGTGCTCGACGAAGTTCCACCGGCTGTCGAGGACGAGTCCCAGGTACTTCATCGTCGACTCGACGCCGATGTGAACCCCTCCTACCGTTATTTGGGAACCCGACAGTGGCGCGTTCCGAGGACCATGAAAACACATGGCCTCGGACTTGTGCAAGGCCACCTCGAGTCCCAGCTGCCGGATCCTATCAACGACTGTCGCAACCCCGCGTGTCATTAGTTCGGCCGCCGCCTGGTGCGACCTCCCCTGCGCCAGGACCAGCGTGTCGTCAGCGTAGCACACTACGCTGACGCCGCTAGGGAGGTCGGCGCGCAGCACCCAGTCGTAACCGATGTCCCACAGATGCGGCCCCAGGACCGATCCCTGTGGGACACCGCACAACATCTCTCGCCGGTTCCATTCTCCCTGGTGACCGGGGTAAATAACCGCCCTATGAGTCAAATAGGCCTCGACCACACGACAGAGGTAGGTCGGCATCCGGTGATACCGGAGTGCCTCCCTGATGCAACTCCAGGGCAGGGTATTGAAGGCATTGGCGATGTCTAGAGACACCGCCAAGACGACCCCACCCCGGGCCACAGCATCTCCCGTCGTGAGGGCTCGCACGCGCATGATGGCATCCACCGTGGAGCGCCCCCTGCGGAAACCAAACTGGCTGTCCGCCAAATCCGGCCCCACCCGCACCAGCTGCCCGACGAGGCGGTCTGCAATGACTCTTTCAAAGAGCTTGCCCACCTCGTCGAGCAGCACAATGGGCCGGTAAGCGGACGGAGAGTCCGCTGGGCGCCCCGGCTTCTTAATGAGGACCAGATTCCCCGTCTTCCAACGAAGTGGGAACTGGCCCTCCTCCAAGCATGCGCTTAGGAGCCCTCTTAGTCGAGGCCCGAGAGCCTCTGAGGCCAGGACTCAGGCTTTTCCAGGTAAGCCGTCGGGTCCTGGGGCGGTATTCTTGGCACTCAGCCTACGTACCGCCACTCTCAACTCTACCTCGGTCACCTCAGGAGCAACGTCGTCGTCGTCGGTTGTGTGGTCCGCAGTTGGCACCGCAGGAGGCGGAGCCATGGGCGGGGGAGTATGCTCCCCCCGCGAAGGGAACAGAGCGCTCACCACGCCCTCCACGAGCTGGGGCCGGAGACTCTGCGTCAGCGGGGGAGCCCATGGGCGGAGTTTCTCCCGCACCACCTTATATGGGCGTCCCCACGGGTCCCTGTTCAGAGTCCTCAGCGACTCCACACGGGCCAGTCCCCTGGCCCGCAGGATCTCCACTCGGAGGGCGATCTTCGCCACTCTGTAACCCTCGTACAGCTCCGCCTGAATGGCTTCCGTATCCGGAGGGCGGATACGGAGCCTGCGGTGCCTGGTGTACAGACGCCGCGCGGCAACGCACGCCTCGCGCAGAGACGTTAGTTCCGGCGACCACCAGTACACCTGGCGCCAGGCGCGTCCGGGCTGGACCCGGGGCATTGCCACGTCACACACTTCGGACATGGCCTCCCGGAACCACTCCGCCTCGACGTTGATGTCTGCAGGCCTGTCCGATGATGACACCCAGGCCTGCACGATTGAGGCTTCCAGGAGGAGCTCCCGGTCCAGCTTCTTCAGCGCCCACCGCGGACCACTCGGGGCCTGTCGGACCAGCGCGCTCGAGGTCTGGGCGGAGACGTCAAACCGGATGTACCGGTGGTCGGAGTACGTCTCTACCCCCTCCATGACGCGCCAGTCAATGACACGCGGTGACAGAGCGGGGCTGGTGAACGAGATGTCCACCACTGACTCACCCCGCATCCGCACACACGTGGGGACAGAACCCCGATTTAGGATGACCAGGCCTGTCTCCAGAGCCCAGTCCTCCACCATCCCGCCCCGTGTGTCCGTGTACCGGGAACCCCAAGCCGTGTTCTTGGCATTGAAGTCCCCGAGTACGAGCACGGGCAGGGTATGGTACCCGACGACGACGACTCTCAACTCCGCAAGGGAGTTGTGGAACTTGGCGAGAGTTCGGCTCGGGGAGAAGTATACCCCTTTTTTTTTTTTTTTTTGTTCCGGGGTGGAAAATCCTCATGGATGTCCCCCGCCCTGGGGGGGCGGAGGGGTCTGTCAGACTCTTACTGACTAAAAACCACCCCGGTGTTCCGTCTCACACCTACGCCGGGGGTCGCGGGAACGTACAAATCTTCCGCAACCCCCGGCCGGTGCCGGCCCGCCTCTGCGGGCCCCTTCCAGTCAAGGGGGGGGAGTGAGGTGTTTGACTCCCCCCGCGACGTCTAAGAGGGGCGCGCGTGGAACACTACGCGCCGCCACCTCGGGTCCTGATGTATGGGGGGCGACGGACGTCCCCGAGTCCGTCGCCCCTGGACCCCTTTAGGGGGGCTGGAAGAGGGCGTTGTCCGCATCCGCACACACGTGGGGACAGAACCCCGGTTTAGGACGACCAGGCCTGTCTCCAGAGCCCAGTCCTCCACCATCCCGCCCCGTGTGTCCGTGTACCGGGAACCCCAAGCCGTGTTCTTGGCATTGAAGTCCCCGAGTACGAGCACGGGCAGGGTATGGTACCCGACGACGACGACTCTCAACTCCGCAAGGGAGTTGTGGAACTCGGCGAGAGTTCGGCTCGGGGAGAAGTATACCCCTTTTTTTTTTTTTTTTTTGTTCCGGGGTGGAAAATCCTCATGGATGTCCCCCGCCCTGGGGGGGCGGAGGGGTCTGTCAGACTCTTACTGACTAAAAACCACCCCGGTGTTCCGTCTCACACCTACGCCGGGGGTCGCGGGAACGTACAAATCTTCCGCAACCCCCGGCCGGTGCCGGCCCGCCTCTGCGGGCCCCTTCCAGTCAAGGGGGGGGAGTGAGGTGTTTGACTCCCCCCGCGACGTCTAAGAGGGGCGCGCGTGGAACACTACGCGCCGCCACCTCGGGTCCTGATGTATGGGGGGCGACGGACGTCCCCGAGTCCGTCGCCCCTGGACCCCTTTAGGGGGGCTGGAAGAGGGCGTTGTCCGCATCCGCACACACGTGGGGACAGAACCCCGGTTTAGGACGACCAGGCCTGTCTCCAGAGCCCAGTCCTCCACCATCCCGCCCCGTGTGTCCGTGTACCGGGAACCCCAAGCCGTGTTCTTGGCATTGAAGTCCCCGAGTACGAGCACGGGCAGGGTATGGTACCCGACGACGACGACTCTCAACTCCGCAAGGGAGTTGTGGAACTCGGCGAGAGTTCGGCTCGGGGAGAAGTATACCCCTTTTTTTTTTTTTTTTTTTGTTCCGGGGTGGAAAATCCTCATGGATGTCCCCCGCCCTGGGGGGGCGGAGGGGTCTGTCAGACTCTTACTGACTAAAAACCACCCCGGTGTTCCGTCTCACACCTACGCCGGGGGTCGCGGGAACGTACAAATCTTCCGCAACCCCCGGCCGGTGCCGGCCCGCCTCTGCGGGCCCCGTCCGGTCCAGCGGGGGGAGTGAGGTGTTTGACTCCCCCCGCGACGTCTAAGAGGGGCGCGCGTGAAACACTACGCGCCGCCACCTCGGGTCCTGATGTATGGGGGGCGACGGACGTCCCCGAGTCCGTCGCCCCTGGACCCCTTTAGGGGGGCTGGAAGAGCGCGTTGTCCGCCCTCCGCCGACGCCCGGTACGCCTGCTGCGGGCCGGGTGAGAGGATGAGATCTCTCGCTCCCTTTCCGCAGCCTCCTTCTGCGAGATGACTGTTTCGCAGAAGGATACCACCGCGTCCCAGGACTCCTCGCCGCCGACCATCGCATTCACAACGGCCGGCAGCGAGAGGTCACTGCCTACTCCTGAGATGAGGGCACGGCGCGGCTCCTCCCAAGCGGCACACTCTGCCAGCGTATGCCGCGCCGTGTCCTCCCGGCAGTCGACGCAGTGGTGACACCGGGCATCCGGCTCCCTGTTTATGCGACACAGGTACTTCCCGAAGCAACCGTGCCCCGAGAGCACCTGCGTCACCCGAAACGACAGGGAGCCGTGCCTCCTCCCGAGCCAGTGGTCGAGCACCGGCCGGACCGCCTCGATGGTGACGAGGCCGGCGGTAGGGCGTGAGAGCCTGTCCCGCCATTCCGCCACCAGGACCTCGCGGAGCTGCGACCGACGCTGTTCCATTTGTCGCTGCATCGGTCGCTCGCCCCGCGCCCGCGCTTCCTCACGCCACCGATACAGTGACGCGAGCACCTTCGCCTCCAGGTCCCAGGGCGGGGATCCGGCCAGTGCACAAGCCGCCTCGTAGGAGATCGTGCGGTATCCCCTTATGACTCTGACGGCCATTGCTCTCTGCGGCTTTCGCAATACAGCAATGCTGCCGGCCGTCAGGTCAGCCGCCCAGATCGGGGCCCCGTAAAGGGCCATCGACCGCACGATCCCCACGTAGAGCCGCCTACAAGCGGCGCTCGGGCCCCCCAGATTGGGAAGCAGCGTTGACAGCGCCCCGGCCGCGCCCAACAACTTGGGCGCCAGCTGCCGGAAGTGGGGGCCGAAATCCCACCGGCTGTCGAGCACCAACCCAAGGTACTTCATGGTGGGCTCGACAGCGATTCGAACCCCCCCCACCACAATGTGGGATCCGGATGGTGGCGCCCGCCGGGGACCATGAAACACCATGGCCTCCGACTTGTTGAGGGCCACCTCCAGGCCAAGGCGCCGTATGCGGCTCACCGTCTGTGAGACCGCAGCCGTCGTCAGCAACGCTGCCTCCCTGTACGAACTCCCCCGGGCCGTGACCAGCGTGTCGTCAGCGTAGCACGTCAGGTCGACGCCCGGTCGGAGTTCGCCCCTCAGCACCCAGTCGTACCCGATGTTCCACAGGAGCGGGCCCAGGACCGAGCCCTGTGGAACACCGCACGACATGAGAAGTATACCCCTACCACAACAATCTCCCCGAACCGTGCTGCCACGCAACCCCGTCCTCTCTTGACTGCCTCAAGCGACGGGGTACCGGCGGCGGCCGACGAAATGAGGGTCACTGAGCCGCTCAGGTCCTCCACCCAGTCATCCCTGGGCGGGACAAAGTACGGCTCAGCGACCACGGCGATGTTGATCGACCACTGCGCCATGCTCTGGAGTAAAAGATCCTGAGCGGCGGCGCAGTGGTTGATATTCGCCTGGAGGAGGCGTAATGGGGCCATTATTGGCACTCCATGTCAGCCCCCTCCCGAGCCCCCTGTGAGGGCCCTGCCGCGATGTTTGCGGCAACTACAATGGCGGGTGCGGCAGCGGCGGCGGCAGTGGCGGCGGGTGCGGCGGTGACGGCGGTGGCGGAGGGCTTGCCCCTGCCCCTGGCTTTGGCGGGTGGAGCGCAGGCCTTACTCCCAGCCCGGTGATCGGCCGGCTTGCCAGCTGCCGCACATAGAAAGCAGTGCGGCGTGGCAGTGCACGAGCCGGCCTTGTGACCGGGCTGACCGCAGCGGAAGCAATGATTGCTGCGGTCTACCTCCGAGGTGCATTGCACTCCCACGTGGTTGCTCACCTGGCAGCGGAAGCACCTCAGAGGTCTGGGTTCCAGCAGTTTAACCTGCGCAGAAACCCAGCCCGCCAGGAGCCTTCGGCCCTCCCCGGCAATTTTTCTGGCCGCCGCCACGGGGCAGCTCACCGTAACGGCTTGCATCCCCGCGTGGTCAGGACGGATGGTGCCCGCCCTAACCTGCTCGGCAGAGCACCCCCCAGTCCTAACGATGGCGGCCACCACCTCAGCCTCCGTCACGCAGTCATCCAGGCCCAAGATGCGCATGTCAATGCACTTGGTGGGCCTGGACACTCGGGCCTCGTCTGCATTTAGGGACGCCCTGAGCCTATCGGCCAGAGCGTCAGCAGTCGGGCCGCTCGCCGCACCGGGCACCTCTAGCATCCGGGCCCCAGTCGCAGTGACCCTCACCCGGATGCCATTGGTGACACCTAGCTCTTGCAGGTTCACCGCCGCCCTCGCCTTAGTGAGCACGTCGCGGTAGGACACGCCCTTCTTCTCCGCTTCCGGCTGTAGCGTGATCACTACAGCTGCGGACTTCGGGGCGCGGAGCCTAGCCGCGACGCTTCGCTCCTTGCGCCACTGCCGCCTCTCCTTCTTTTTGGCCGCCCTTGATGTCTTACCCGCCTTCCTCTTCTCTCCGGCCACTTGCCATTCGGCGTCGGCCGGAGGAGCATTAGGAGGCGGGAGGGGCGGTCGTTTCGCCGCCAGGGCTGGGGCCCTTGACGCCTGCGTAGCCCTTCTTGGACTTGGGAGGCGCCGACTTCGCCGGGGACGGCCCCAACTTCGCCGGGGGCGGCCCCGACTTCGCCGGGGGCGGCCCCGCGGGTGCCGGTACGGGCCCGCCTTTCAATCGCCCCGCTGATCCTGGCTTGGCCGCAGCGGCGGCAAATGAGACCTGCCGGCTCGCCGCTAGCGGGGGGCGCAGGACAATGGCCTCCAGAGTCGAAAACCGACTCTGGAAAGCAGCCAGCTCCTGCCGCACCAGGTTCAGTACCCGGTCCTCAGCGGGCACCGGCACCGCCCGGCCTTTCCCGTGCTGCGCCTTTTCCTGTAGCACTTCCCGGGATCCGGCTGCTCGGAGGCCGGCCAGGTCCGCTCGGAGCTCCTCGTTCTCCTTTCGGAGGAGCTCCATATCGGCTGTCAAGCGGGTGACCTCCGCCCGCATCTCGGACATATCGTCCGATTGAGGCCCGAATTTAATGGCCTTGACTGCCTCCATGATGGAAGCCGCGGCAGCGGGTATGGCCTTGTCTTTAGAGGACTGAATCCTCTTCAAGGCCACACCCTTTAGTGCAGCTACCACGGCCGCCTCCAGCCTGGCCAATCGCTCTGACTTTGAGCCGCCAGCGGCGTCCGGCTCACCGCCTGACGACTCAGACAGTTCCGCCCTGCGATTGGCCCCTCCAGGGCCGTGCCCCTCCGTTGCGAGCTTCTCGGCTGGTTGGGCCGGCTTGGCTGGGCTGACTAGGCTCGGCTCGCTATCCTCCTCGGTGGAGCGCCCTTCGCCCGTACTCCGCTCGTGTACCCCACCCCGCCGCGAAATTTTTCTGCGGGCTGCTCTCCTCCCGCCATCAGAGGACGACCCCTGGCCATCCTCTGGTTTGGGGCGCTTCTGGAAGAGCCTTCGGCTCTTCTCAGCATCTCCCATGACCACGCGCTCCGGGCTCTTAAAAGAGCCCCTCGCGCCCGACGCGGCATCGGACTCCGACCCCGCATCGCTCCTCTCCTCTCCACTACTCTTCTCTGTTGTTGTTGTATTTTTGTTTTTGTTTTTAGATTCCATACTTAATCCCACGAGTATGGGGGATATACAATGTCATTCCCAGGTTCACCCCCTGTCCCTAGGCAAGTGTACATTTATAACCCAACCAGAGGGTCCACTGGTACTCTGGCTGGGGGTGCGCTAACGACTGATGCGCCACCTACAACTGGAAAGTTGTAGATGACACTACTCCTCAGCCATTCATACCCTCGCCGCGCACCAGAACTTGATATTAGAGGATTTTTTTATAGAGGTTATCTTCCTCGCGGTCCGGGCGGTTAAGCCAAGACCCTCGACCCCCGTCAAAAGTCAGAGACATGACGTTGACGATCTTCGGGGCTACGAGACTAACGGTGGCAGAAGGAGCAGACTCCTTACTGCCTGCCCGGCGGCAGGGTAAGTGCACACCGAGCCCGCTCTTACTCCGCCGCTGTGCGTCTCTGCTTAACAGAGATACACACGTTGGAGCGTTCCTCCGACAGGATATTAGCGTACGGGCAACAAGACCCCTTAGGCACAGAGTACCTAATGGAGAGTTATTGCCCGCACCCCAGGGTGCACCGTCCCGGAGACTGGCCTTTCCCCCAGACGCATCCAAGGGAAACTCCAGCCCACGGACACACGGGGAGGTTTCCTGTCCTAACACCCCATGCATTGAGATTGCCTCTGATCCAAATCAGTTCAGTTCTTCCGCCGATCCAAATACTCGCCCATATAATTATTGTTCCACCACTGTACGCAAAAACTTCCTGACATGATTTTAAACGTTCTTGGCATCCAAGGATCCTCCAATACCGTGTACGTCTAGTATACCTGGCCTCATACCAAAGCGAGATTGGTCAGAAAAACACAAAAAAACGCCACTCTTCTTCTGCGCAATTTCTGTGTTCACGAGTCCATTGTAAACGGCCCTCTGCGATTGCGGAGCTCAATAGGTGGTACATGTAGCGGCCTTCGGGAACGGAGATGGACTTCATGCAAGCGATTTCTTATGGTTTGATTGCTTATTAACATCCCTGAAGACAAACAAAGCCTCCTAATCTGTTGGTTAGGAGGCATAAGGTGACCGACTGTGAAGGAAAACGTCGAAAACTGGCCGGTCTATTTATAAAATAGGTTAAAATCTTATCGTGAAAACTTAGATGAAGTGAGCTGTCATTCCGACTACTGCTTCCCGCATAAGTCGCTTTTAATAATTTCTAGCATAATCAGCCTAAAATGTTCCCACTGCTGGGACACAGCCCTCCTCTCGGTGAGAGGGAGTGGGCCGTAATTCATCAGGCAGGCCCAGTGCGGGTTGGCGGATGTCACATCATGTTTTCGATTTTTTGGTTCTAGGACATGCCGGTTTCCTCACGATGTTTTCCTTCACCGCTTTGAGAACAGTGGTGATGAAATAATTTACACAAAGTAAAGCACCCATCTGGGTTTGAACCTACGACCTACAATTCGTAAGTTGCGGTCATTACTTCTGGGCCACCACCGCTATCGTTTTCTTATGCTTCATTTTCTTACGTGACGATATTATCGTAGAGGTCCACGGCATCACAATAACACAGGGAAGTACAATGTATGGAAATAAATGAAGATGCTGCAGATGAAGACGCTAAATTTCCGTCCACGATTACGTTCTATCGTGCACGTATTTCCATACATTTTATAGACATGGTCGTAGACGTGGACGACCACTATAATGTCGTCACGTTAGAAATTATAAAAGCGCAAATTAGGTATGTGTATTTATATTTACGTAACTAGGCCTGAAACTGCGTTAAGCGGGCGCCCGAAACGGGCACCCGTCGCATGTCTACGCGCGAGGAGACGCTGGTGGGGTCCGTGGGAAGAATAAATAAAGACAAGGTGTTGGGGATATTATTATTAGGGCGCCGCGCGTGCCCCCGAAATGGATTTCATCACACGGAGTCAGGCCCTGTTGCGCTGGCGCGGGTCCTGCCTCCCCGCGACGGACGCTCGCGCGGGTCCCTGCGACTGAGCACTTTTGTATGGAACTACTCGGGCGTCCGCTTAACATAGTTTCAGGCCTAAGTATCGCTGTGGCACAAACTGTACACCTAAATAATCCACCCATGTGCAAAATGTGGCCCAGTTATACGTATAGTTAGTCAAGTTATGTGTTCCAGTACTAAGTTAGGTCAAAACGAAGTTGGCCGTGTTCTAAGTAATTTTATGAGGCAAGGACTATGGAGGCGGTGAATATGGTACACAATTTTCAAGTGTTATAGTTTCAAAAATATTCTTATCTTTACCTACTCTTTTTTGTAGTTTGCTGCTTATACTATAAGCCATGTGTCTAACATCTTTTCGTCTCTGGGTTAAATGGGTTGAGAGGTAATGTCAAAATAGGATCCATTAGCCTCTTGGGCACTACTGACATAGGTACTCGATCTTTACTTCACCACTGGATTATAAGCCTCTTTTGCTTTGGAATAATCACCTGCACCGATTGCATACATGCCATAATTGCCATCATGATCCGCCTTTTGTCCCCATTACTTTTTTTAATTAACATTATTAACGATTACTTATAAAAGCTAGTTCACTACTTAGATACCTTTCCATCAATTGCCAATTTTCTACTAGTTTTCCTTGTCGTTGCCTGGAAGGTTAATTATTTGGTGCTATTACGTTTACGGTGATTTTAGGTATTGTGGCGGGTTCATCAATTATCATGTGACGCATTTGAAGAGAGCATTCGTCGCGGAGGAATCTCAGCAAAGACTGACCTGAAATATTAGTGTGGCCTGTTTAGCTAGCTGGCTCCACGTGGCTTCATTAGTCGGTGTTTTCTTCGGCTCGAGATCACTGTATTTCACTCACGAATAATGTTCACTAAAGTCAAGAGGTTGCAGTATTAGCAGCCCTACATTATGGCGGTAATAAAGGTCCAGAAATTTCGAGCGCACGCACGTAATAATGAATATGTGATTTCAGTGGTGTCATAAAGCGAAGTGTCTTTCGTAAAATAAGTCGTCTCTCAATCATTATGGGAGGGGAAGGGGCGGATATAGGAAACGACCAAAATGCTCTCATAATGACAATCTTAAACATTTTATATGTAGATTAATGAATTTGAGTACAAGGTTTTTTAGACTATAAGAGTGAAATTATTTTATTTTATATTTTTTGGCGTCAACATTGCCAATCTAACATCGTTACAACTATATAGGTACACATGCAGCTATTTATAATTTATAGCTCATTACTACCAATTTTAAGCAATTAGCGCTGATCTGATTATTGTCTATTTAATATTTTGATCTATACACTTTCATTAATATCTGTGTGTGTTCCTTTCTTACATCTCTGTAACATGCTTATGGTCGTGCGGAATTTCAAAGTCTTTGATGCGTTAGTCCGATCAACTGTGTCCAACTATTACTTCAGCTCGAGATTATCTCGAATGTTAGATGCCAGAGGTGATATATTAAAAAAATGTGCTTGTTCTTTATAGTATTTTTTTAAGCATATTGAATAGGGATTTAACATTTAAGAGTATGTTTTTTGACTTTATGTCCTAGCCGCCTATAAAAAAAATACACGATGCAACAAAATTTTCTCGATACAAACAAACTGCAAATTCCATCTATTTTTATGGTTTTTTTGACTATCAAAGCGCAACTCTTATGAGTAATTCAATGGAGTTTACTTTAAAACATAGAGTATAATCGTATCAAAGCTTAAGTGAAGCAGTTTTAGTTATAATAATACGTTTTATTTAGAAAATATGGCAATTCTTTTTGTCACATACTTTGTTTTATTCCGAGCACAACATACATTATCGCCATCCTTTCTTTTGCCTATCAAAAGTACATTCAATCAGTATATTAATAATAATAATAATAACCCCACCGTCGTATCTCTACGTTGACGTCGTGGTGGGGCTTGCGCGCTCCTGAACTCTAGTTCTGTACCGGTAGAGATTACTTTGCTGAAACGGGTCTAGGGTGAGGAGCCAGACCAAGAGAGATACAGGAACCCGCAGGGCAGCATGTGGCGAGCTGTTGGGCAGTAGCGACCCCACGGACCCTGTCTCCCGGGAGAAGTTTTGTTCCTCACCTCTGGCTTGCCTTTATTGGCCGGCTGGAGTGAACAATGACGAGGAACAGAGCTCCCACCTCTTTCTTGCCTTTATTAGCTGGCTTGAGTGGAGATTCGCAAGAGCAAACGTGCTCGGAGGAAGGAAGTATTTCAGTAAGTGCTGGTAGGGATCTTGACCATCTTCCGGGCTCTGGGGTTGTTCTGATAGCCGTGGAATACCTCTCCACTCCTTAAGCACCTCAGGAAGTGTTGCCCCTTTGTCGCTACGTCACTATGTGCTAGCGACGGTTTCCAAGGGCCCATTATTGAGTGTGCAAGTCACCCCCTGCCATTTTATCCGTGTATTTTATATATAAAACATTGGTCAGGCAGGGGCCATAGCCGTTCATAGTTCTTGGTAACCAGTCCATCTTAGCCACAGAAACCCATAGTTCAATGATTATTTTTGTTTCCATATCCTGCAATAGTCCAACACCAATTGGGGATTGTCTTTGGGTGCACTTGCACAGTGCATACAGGGATAATCGTCGGTTGGTGCCTCATTCCATTTAAAATTGTCTAAGGGGCCTCTGCGAGTTGGCTTCGGCCCTTCGTACGCCTTCCAAAGGACCGGGATATCATGAGCCCGAGCTATGTTAACATATAAAAACAATTGTTCTCGAAAATGGAAATATCACATTGTACTGGGATCGATCCATCATCACTGACAGGACTATTGTTGCCAATAAGCCTGATATAGTGGTGGTGGATCGATTAGAGCGGCGTGCAATGATTGTTGACATAACGGTCCCACATGACGGGAACCTCGTGAAAGCCGAGAAAGATAAACAAATCAAATATCTTGACTTGGCTCGCGAGGTTGTCGACATGTGGGATGTGGACTCAGCGATCATTGTACCGATAGTCGTCACAGCCAATGGATTAATAGCCAAGAGCCTCGACCAACACCTGAGGAGGCTCTCGTTGGGCAGCTGGATCAAGGGCTTGATTCAGAAGGCGGTACTTTTGGACACGGCCCGCATTGTTAGGAGGTTTCTCTCTCTGGAGCCCTGACCGCCGGTAGCTTGGACCCTGTTCCCGATACCGGTGGGCCACTATTTTTTATATTTTTAAATGTTTTTATATTTTTATATTCTAATAATTAAAAATATAATTTATATGTATATATATATGGAATAAAGGAAATAATAATATATTTATTTGACATAAGAAAGTACACAGATACAGGTAGTCACTTAATTTAAGCGTGCAAATAGCCTGGTACAAAATAAATAATCAATGACCCCCATGCTAGGAAAAACCTGTGTTACGGGGGTCATCCATCCGTCCATTATGGATGTTATAATAATTACTCACAAGTTAGTAATGTGCACTTTTATAAAAAATAAATAAACTAGACTAATACAATTCATTTTGAGGATAAGAACCGGGGGGAATAATTATTAAATATTGGTAGATGTACTGTGGTGATTATTATATTTATTAACCTCTCACAAAATGTATATTTAAAAACTAACTAAGTACCTTCTTATTGTTAGAATTGTTCTATGACTGCTATTTTGTTTTTAAACACCTGTGAGCGTTTAATTTCTGAAACATTTCTTGCAACTTAAAGTAAAGAAACTTTACTCATAAGTTTCTCGCCTAGATCATTTACTACTAGAAAATTATCTCGCTAATATAACTTGACGCTCACGGCTTCAGACTTTTGAAGTTTAATATGTCAGAAGACTGTCTCGTTGGTCTTGTGGTCGTAATTGCGGCTGTTGAGAATAGGGTCTCGGGATCGATCTCAGGTAAGGTACAGTGTCATTGGATTTTTGTAATAGATACCTCAGAAGCTGCCCGGAGTCTTTGTGACTGGTTGATACCAATTGGCTTGCTTTCTGGGGGCTGAAACGGAACTGACGAAATGTAGGTATACCTACTTACACCTGCCTACCCCTTTAGGAAATATTGGCGTGATGATGTAAAGTAAAAGCAGTATACACTCGGATATAATTAACGTTTGTTGGTTGTTCTCCGGCATTTTCATCAAAAAACCGCTAAAGCATCTCATGAATTCCTTTGAAAAGTAAATTAACATTTCCCTGTGGTTATAACCGTTTCTTTTACTGCGCTCTCCCACTCACCGCTTTATTTTGAGTCAAATAAAAAATTGTTAATCAGAATAAAGTTTCCATCGCACGTACTCTCTTTATACTTAGGTACTAGTTTTATCGTTCATTGCTGAGTTTCATATAAAATTGTTATGCTTTAATACGGAATAAGATACTGTGCTAAATAGGAGAAAGTTTTTGTTTTATGGTAATTGATTTTCAATGCGTTTAATAATCTAATACTCCATAGTTTATATCTATATCTAAATACACATATATAATACAATCTTAGTCAAATATAAGTCAAAACTGTAAATTGTTGTTTTAAAGTAATTTTTGCGTCGTCTGGGTACGATTCTAAAGCCGATTTTTTTTATTGTCTCTTTATCTGTATGTCTGAATGTATGTTCCATCAACCACGCAAAAACTAGATAGATTTTGTTCAAATTTTGCATTGATATTCCCTATAAGTCTGGTCAGTCTGTAGGCTATAAATTATCACGCTATTTGCTATGAGGGATGAGCCATATTGCAATTTGTTCGTATTCTTCTCTAATTTAACGCAAATTCTGGAAAGACGAGCCAAAATATTGCAGACAGTTACAGATTTAATCTTTTAAATGATTATCATCACGCCATATCTTTATGGAGCTAGCAATCAATCGTGATATATACAGGGTGGATTTTTAAGATGGGGCAATAAGAGCAGTTACTTTAATCGCTGTCGCTACAAGAATACGGTCTTAGGAGACTGTTCTTAACTTTTTGAAACATGTTGATCTGCATTCACAGATATTGAAAATAATCTACAGTCAGGCTCTCTTCATATTTTGGCTGCTGAGACCAAAACTACAAATGTAGTATACAGGAAAGTTTTATATAAATGTAGCTGTTATTTTAGTAAATTGTGGTGTCTTACGACTTCCACGCAAACGAAGTCGCGGGCAAAAGCTAGTTATTATATAAGATTATTAACGAAGCAATAAGAGTATGTAAGAATCGTAGCAGGTGGCGTTCTGCAGTTTCTGCCTACCCCATGGGAAAAAGGCGTGAGTTTATGTATGTATATATTATGTATTTATTAGATTATTAAACGCAGTACCAAAACGTAAACCAAATGAGCATGCATCATGAGAACAGCTTTCTATAAATCAAGCACCCGATGGTCTGGTTTAATGGATCAATGTTAAAATGGTCACGTTTACCAATGGAACATCGGTAAAACCAAACACAAAATGTGAATGACACATTCACCTGAAATTAAACCGGCACCCCATACTTGTTCAAATCGGAACAAAGCAACGTAGTTTGGCGGCAGAAATACTTGAAAAGATTAGAATACCTGTAAATGATAAATGATTTTATTTCTGTAAGTAGGTTTGAACAAACACTTTTACACGTCAATCATATTTTAAAAACTAGATGAGGTCGGCGTTTCCTATCTGACTACTCTGAGAAGAAAGGCCGAAACAAACTCAGAGGTCACAGTCTCTTTTAAAGTCCAGACATAATCTTGGTCAGATCATGTGAAGACCATGTAGATTTGTGTCTGAGATGGTCTTTTGAGGAAAAACCACACAGATTGAGTGGACCTGTCCAGTCAGTGCACGCATGTGTTACATTTAAAACAATAACCATATAACTAGTTCCCTATTAAATTTTCTCCGCACAGAAGTGAGACAGATCCGAGGATAAGTTCAAAAATATTTCACTTGCCCAACAGTCGTAGCACGTTTGCGCAATCTAACCTCACGTACCCTAACTATTGAAACATGTTACCGAAACGTTTTGTAGGAAAACCTATATAATTACACATTTAAAAAAAATACAATTTTAATAATGTAATTACCTATTATTGTAAAATTGCTAATACTTACTAATGTGAAAGAAAAACATTTCGTATTTCATTGTCCAATAATTTTATTTTTGCGTGCAGTCCTATTCGCCCAGAGGGGCCAAGAACTGGAGTTAGGCTGTTTCACATTGGTCCAGTATTTCAATCCAGTGTTGGAATCCAATGTCACTATCTCGTTACAATAACAATCGAAAAGTGTTCACATTGGTCTAATAATTGGATCAATGTGAACACTTTTCAAATCAGCCCGGCACCCAGTATCCAACATGAGTTCGAGCGCGTCTCTGCATCAGACTTCATAAAACCCATTCAATTTTACCCGTCTGTGTGTGAATACCTAAATTACCAAAAAAAAACAAAAGACCATAAGTACCTTTCACACCTTTTAGACCAGCCAACCAATTCGCGGCCCTCGTTTTGGGCAGGTATCTCCGACATCCCTTACCTACTTAAATCAAAGCCAGTGCCTCTATGAATGGAGGTTTGTGCAGGTCAAAATTGCAACTGAATATATAATGGCGTCAGATACCATCAACAAAGCAGAGGTGCTGCGCGCCATGAGGACTTTTTTAGATATTGTTACAATGCTTTTTAGAAATGGTGTTTAAAATGTATCAGTTCTGTAAATGCCGATTTAGTTAAATGTTATAGGGTTACAAAAGTCCTCTGATTGTTAACTAATTTAAGTAGGTGTTAAGATTGATGCTGTTGTTATCAGAAAATCAAAACTTTGAAGTCCTTGAATGTAAACGCAACAGTGACGTGAGGTCACAGTTGCGTTGCGGATGAGTGCGACCCCATTTGGTATCAGTATCCTAATTTTGCATATTAAGAGGGTGCACACGGGTCCACTAGCGCCACACCTTTAAGATAATATTGCCTCGTGACTGCAAAGGAATTTTGAATAACGGCTCAATAAGCACCCTCAGTAAGTGTCTAGAATATTCTAATACCTTTTGTAAACTATCATATTGAGACACGAAGCAACAGAAATTCGATCGATATAAAGAAAATTCGATCTAAAGAAAAGCGGCACATTCCTCTATATCGTATTTCGTTGCTTCGTGTCTCAATATGAAAGTTTATAAAAGGTATTAGAAAGTTCTAGACACACTTACCGAGGGTGCACAATGAGCCGTTATTAAAAATTCCTTCTGTCACGAAAAAAAAATTTTTAAGGAGTGGCGCTAGTGGACCGGTGTGCGCTCTCTTAAAAAATTACCTAGGCTCAACAAAATGTGACACTAAATACGCGGTTCTGAGTAAAATTCATACAAATGCACGTAACACAAACTCAACACAAGAAGAATCAAATAATAATACATAACTAACAAATAGCACAGAACTATACAATAACCGAGCTGAATAAGTTAAAATTACGGCCGACATACGAGTAACCGCATTTGATTCGACGATAGCTGGCGAATCTTCACGGTTCTAAAGTCACGTAGCACTTGTATAATATCTGAAATTCAGTGGGACCTTCTAAATTGGTACGAGTCAGATAATAAACGGACTGGATACAGGGAAGAGAGACGATTTATGAAAGTAGACTCAGAATTAAAGTTGCCCGTCTGTGCGGGTACGTGCAGTCTGAAAGTTGAAATTATACTGAAACTAATGTTCGGGTTTATGGTGGGATGATGGAGCGATTTGATAATCCTTCTATGAGGATAATAGGGTGCCTATAATTATTAAAGCCGCACTGTTTTGCGCTAGCACAGCTATTTGCACGTTATTACAATGTTGTGGCTGGATTCTTTGTATTGATAATTATTGATTAATTTGATAATTATGCCTATTAGACACGGTTATAGAAAGAAATAGGCAAAGATTTTTTTTCGGTCAGCGAAACTCGTGCATATAAAAGTACAACTTGAATTCCTACTCATCATCACTAAGCGCACTCATTCATCTAAACTTATATTACAAAAAGGTAACTTTGTTAGTTTGTTTGTTTACAAAGGGTAATCTCTGAAAATACTAAACCGGTTACAAAAAATATTTCACTACTAGATACTAAGCGCTAAACGAGTTTTAAACATCATTCTGTCTCTGTCATATTCAAACATTTGACGGAAACAGAATTGTTTTAAACTCGTTTAGCGCTAAACGTGTTAAGTGATTGGCGGTGCAAGTGGGCCTTAAACTATTGCCGAGTCCCATAGTATATGTTTTATTGTATAGTTTACTTCCACGCGGTCGGAAATCGCGGGCAGAAGCTCTAGTCCTAACTCATATCCTAACTAATATTATAAATGCGAAAATAAGTTTGTTTGTTTGTTACCTTTTCACTCCTAAAACACTGAACCGATAATCATGAAATTTTGCATATACGTTATCAGGGGTCCAAAAAAGGACAACTCCTTTCATTCAGAAATAAATTATTGTTCCCGAGGGAAAGAATAATAACTTTCGACGGTCAAAATTGGTTTGGGACGATAAATGGCGCTAGGTGTGTTTCCAATCATAATTGAATTATATTATTAGAAACTGTAGTAGTGGGTTAAGAATATTTTTTTAAAATATAAGCAATACCTTTTGTGAGTCTAGAGTTAACTCTAACACCAGTTGACCGAACACGATGAAAGTTAGCACATAGGTATACATATATGTTTTTTTAATGGCTTTTTTCGAACTCCACGCGGACGAAGCCTCGGCCAAAAGCTAGTATTCTATATTACTGAATATAATTATTGCATTCTACTAGGTATGTAGTATAACATCCGTCTCTGAACATCAATAATAATTGACTGAATACTACTAATTGGGATTAAGGCGTGGTAAGAAGCAATTTTTTAGGTAATTGACAGTATCGCATCGCGGCCACAAATAAGGTTCAAAACAGCGCGAGCGATGCGTTTGATGTTAGTTGTATCGAATGACCGCCAATTTAAAGTAATTTTGCAGTTTTAATTTTTTTTTTAAATAATGCACAACTCCGTGGAGTAAATTTTAGGTATTTCTTTAGTTGACTGAATTCCCTTTATTATCATTACATAAAATATGATAGTTTAGGTACGCTCAACATTTGGAAAAATACAAAAACACGAAAAATATTTTTTTGTGCACTGTTTAACGATTTTTTATCATGATGCTATTTTATTTTTATGAAATATTTTTGTATAAGTCTTTTCTTTGAACATTTGACAACACAGTCTTTTTTGTTTTCTGGCTTGTAATATGTACCAATACGCCTAACTAACTGTGCGACAAAAAACTAAGGGTTTTACATGTCCTACGTTTGGGCAGCGCCTTAATCAAATCGGCCTATCCACTGCTCCACTGTTGCTGCTGTGCTGCTTGATCCACTGCTGAACCAAGGCCTCTGCCAGGAGGGTAGAGGTATAGCTTTAGAACAATATTTTAGTGATGAATTTATTACGCACATGATCTAAAATCTAAATTTGTAGTGCCCGCTTGTAATTACTTTTATGATCAAAGGTGTAAATATTTTTTAGTTCCAAAAAAGTTGAATGACCTTCCAGCCGACATAAACAACCCACTTTATAAATAAAATACATAATTATCTCTATAGTATTTTAGGTCAATGCCTCGCTATATTATCTAAAAAACTTGTAAGTATGTCAGTTTCTCTGTACCTATCCGCCTGTACCTGCATCCTGAAAAATACAGCCCTTTTTGTAACAGGATGCATAGTGGGAAAGATAACTTTACTTTTCTACCACTTTTCATGTTTTCGGCTTTTATTAAACTGGACCAAATTCATTCATGTTTTAGCAATAGATAACTACTTTTTAATAGATACAATTTAATATTCTAATACAAAAATATCTGTACCTTCAATCTGTTCCTTAGATTAGTCATTCGCAAAATTTCCAAGATAAAATAATGCAGGAGTGGTTTAGTGTAAACGGTGAAAAGTGTCATTATAAATTACTAGCTTCTGCCCGTGACTTCGTCCGCGTGAAAATTACTGTACCCCCGTCCTACCCCGTCGCATTGCATCCTATTATACCGTGAAAGTTTATATTGAGGACAAAAAGGCTTGGGATTGAGCTGCTCCAATACATTTACACAGTGAATGTTGATTAATTTTATTTTATTTTGCTAACTATTTTAGACATGAATATTTACTGAAGTAGTATATTATTTTAATTATTGTGAATGTAAGGACTTTGTGGGTCATTGTTTCAGTTTTAATCGTGGTCTGGCAGTTTAAGTCGTTTATGCGGCCTACCCAAATGGCCTTATTTATTTTTCTTTTCTTTCTTTTTTCTTTCGTTCGTCGAATCGTTCAGCTCCTCAAGTTCTGAGTTAAGCTGCACAGTTACTGACAAATGCGTGCGCTGATTGGACTGGTCCACTTAATCTGTGTAATTCTTTCCTCAAAAGACCATTTCAGACACCAATCTACATGGTCTTCACATAATCTGACCAAGATTATCTCTGGACTTTAAAATAAACTGACCTCTGAGTTTGATTCGGCCTTTCTTCTCAGAGTAGTCAGGTAGGAAACGCCGACCTCATCTAGTTTAAAAAATATGATTGACGTGTAAAAGTGTTTGTACAAACCTACTTACAGAAATAAAATCATTTATCATTTATCACCCGCCCGCGCTTTTACTTCTTTTCTTTTTTCTTTCTGCTCGGCTCCTGAGAGTCATAGCGTGATTTTAAATAGCCTATAACCTTCCTCAACAATTTGGCTATAAAATGCAAAAAAAAAAATGCAGGTCCGACTGGTAGTTCCAGAGATTGATTACCCTTTACATACCTCTTTATAATATCAGTATAGATATTTAAGTAGGTAATAAATAAAAAAGGAACTACGTCTGCTAACAGAGACAAAATATAAAATATAAAATTATTTTGTCTGTGAATAAACACTTTTTCATTTAATTAATTTTTATGCTGTGCCATAATACCCGGTTCTTCGCCTTTCGTAAAATAAGATGTACGTTGAAGACAAGTATTTCCTTCCAAAATAAAAATCTAGGTAGTTAATCTACCCATAATGATGAAAAATAAATAAAACTAGTCCTTAAGAGTACCTCTTCAGAGAATTATGTTTGTTATTAAAATTGAACGACCTCTTAAATCTTCATAAATAATTTTTCCCGCCAAATACTTACATCGCTCGTTTATCTACAGATAACAGGAAAAAAAATATAACGTTTTGTTTATTTTAATATCTTAACATTTAAACGAGGTACCTTGTCATAATTTTTTTTGTTAATGCACGAATAAGGAAGATTTTAATATGAACAATTTTTTTTATATAAAATACAGGGAACTTTCGCATGGCCAGAAATAACAATTTGGCTGCACCAACTATTTGATTCGCAATGTAAAACAAAATTGAACTAACTATGTGGGTGGGTACCTATATCGAAAAGTAAGGTGGCTCGTTTTATTTCGTTACTTTCACTGCACTTTACTTATGAAACTATCTCTATGGCATTTTTACGAAAGAAAATTAATTGTATTAAAAAAAGACATTACACAGACAGTTGATACCGAAAGGATGGTCCAGATTACCTATTTAGTCAACGAAATTGAAAACCACCACTTTGTATTTATATAGCACTGGACACATAAACAAAAAAAAAATTTAAAAAAGAAACAAATTGTATCCTAAATTTCTTTAACAGCTTGTTCAAGGTAGCGCGGGACAAGAGCTCTTGGAAGGACCTGGGGAGAGCCCAGGAATGGAACCGCGTAGACAAATAAACAATAAAAATACTTTGTAAATAATACACAAAGTCTAACAATAAATCATTTAATCATAAGAAACACTAGCATTAAAAGCAGCGGGGTAATTGCGTAACACACTAACAGTAGGAATGGCTTTCATTTTGACAGTTCAACAATATTCATTGCGTTATTTACGTTGTTGAGCAGACCAAATTTTTCGAACATATGGAGCAATGGATTAGCAATATCCTTCAAAATGATTGAGATTCTGATTTATAGTGTGTTACTCAATTAGGGTCCTGGTCTTCGTCATCGCCACTGGGGGTTGAAGCCAGTCTGTTCAGTAAAGCACATCCAAGCAGGATTTCCTGCAGCTAAGCAGTCTGACACTCCCTGTTCTCCAAATGTGACTGTACCACCGAGGTTCATTGAGTCTATCACTGGAAAAATATACAGAACTTTTACATATACTCGTAAAACCATGATCGAAAAACCTACATCAAATTCACAGTCAAATCGGGTATAGCAATTAAACTATTAAAAGGCACTTTTGAACGTAAAAAAAAACAAGAAAAAAAAAGAAATGATTCTAATTGCGATTTTGAAAAAGTGGTTTCGTATGGAGAAGAATGGGCAAGAAATTCCATAGTTATTCTTTAAAAAATATATATACAGCGTGACATCATCAACGCGCAGACTGTAACAGAAATTTTTCATCGGTTATCGAAAAAAAAATTAACTATTTCATAGAAAAGTGCAATACCTACGCGATCAAAATGTAGGTATGGAACAGCAATTTTTTTTTCCGCGGACCTCGCTTTGTATAGGCTTTTCGTACAATGAGAAGTCAGCTTATACTGCAAATGTATAGCTTAATGTAGTCGTGCGTACAGTGATAAAATCTTTAGTATGACCAGGTTCGCTAAAGTCCCATATGTAAATAAACCCAGAGTAAAGTTACACCAATATTTAATTTACTTCAGTTTAACCATACACTTTTCAAGGTTTAAGACTGGCATAACTTTAATCCGGGTTATGGGTAATTAAGGGATTAAGCCTAAATAGCTAAATGGCTTTGACACCAAGCCTTAATTATTAATTAAACATTATGTTATCACCAACACGTGTTCCTGTCTTTAAAAAAACAGATATAATTTACCAGTTTGGGACAAAAACAAAGACATTACAGAATACCACAGTAACCACCATAATTCTAAAGATTTTAATGAAACAAAGGATGTTGGAACATAAATTAGTCACTACATCGGTATTCTACATAAGAAAAAGCATTTAAAATATCTCTGTAAACATCCATATGTATTGCTGTCAAGGCTAGTCGGTCTAACCCACGCACTTACCTTGTAAGTCAGATATTATTTAAGAGGGCGCACACCGGTCCACTAGCGGCCACTCCTTTAAAATAATATTATCTCGTGACTGAGAAGGAATTTTGAATAACGGCTCAATAAGTGCCCTCGGTAAGTGTGTCTAGATTTGTCTAAATACCTTTTATAAACTTTTATATTGAGACACAAAGTAACAAAATACGATCTAGAGAAATGTGGCCGCTTTTCTTTAGATCGAATTTTGTTGCTTCGTGTCTCAATACGAAAGTTTATAAAAGTTATTCGAAAATTCTAGACACACTTACCGAGGGTGCTTATTGAGCCGTTATTCAAAATACCTTCTCAGTCACGAAATAATATTTTTTTAAGGAAGTGGCGCTAGAGGACCGGTGTGCGCCCTCTTAATAACAGACCTATTTTCCGTGAATAAGCTGTTCATTCAAAGTTATTTAGACATCATTTTAGGTTTCTTAATGAATATCAGAATGGGCTAACTGGCAATTAATTTTAAGGATCTACTTGAAATCGAGCACCTTTAGGAAGAGGTCGTGTACCTCCTTAAAACCTTTTCATTCGACCTTTTTACCCGACTGTTATTACGATATTTTCACTATCTTATTAAGGCCAACAAGCAATGAATAGACAAAATATAATTATTTTCTTTAAGATGATTTTGATTAAATCCATATTAATATTATAAATTCGAACGAAACTCTGTCTGTTACCTTTTCACGCCTAAGCCACTAAACAGATTTCGATAAAATTTGGCAAGTAGATAGATGGTATCCTGGGGAAAGACATAGGCTACTTTTTGTCCCAGTAACACGTTCCCGTGGAATAATTTCCGACATCCACGCGGGCGAAGCCGCGGACAGAAGCTAGTATTAATAGAAGCTATCAGTACTCGTAACCAGAAATATTCTAAGAAATATTAAATCATCATTATTATAAATCAATGAGTAGTCACAAAAATAAAACACTATACTTATGACACTATCTCAAAATCGAGTACCTACCTACATCACGATACACTTCTCGTCTCAACCCAAGCAATACAAAGTGACTTATAGCAGCTATGAGAAAGTTATAATACAGCTACTACTCTAACCTCCAAACTGCCCGAACAACTCATATCAATCGCTGAAACTCAAAACTTTCAGCAGCGCCAACAGCAGGCGATAGTTTATTTGATTTGATACATTATTAATGTAACATACTCGCTCCATACTCCTTCCTCCTTCTCTCTTTGCCAAAGTCAATATTTACTCCCAAACAAGTTATACGCAAGTTTATTCATAAATGAGAAATTTATTGACAATATAGGGAAATAAATTTGCAAGCAAATATTAGGCCGATTTGGGAGCAAAGGAATGTGGAATCAGTTGAATTGGAATTGCTTATCTTCGCAACCAATATGTAACGTTTGATTTACGGATTTTTATGCTCACATTCATTTTCGCTCGCGAAATAATAAGATTCTTCTTTCAGATATAAAAGACTATAAATAAACAGCAAATACTCCTACCATCTTTAAAAATGTTATTAAAATGGTCCCTAAATTAGATTCTACGTTGATTTTAGTGCCATAAATAAAAAATGTAATGATTCAAGACTGATATCAGCCCATTAACATCCAAGGAATAACGTTTCGGCAGGCGAAATGAAATAAAAATGATATATGACTACTTACAGTGATCGTTGCTTCGTTTAACTTTTTCCTGTAAGTAATGAGATTTCTTGTAATTAATGAAAAAAAATAGTCTTTACAACTACTCAGTTAGCGAGAAAAAAATGAAGAAAAACTTTCACTAGAAATACCTAATTTGCATTTTAATCTGTTTAAGAAAAAAAAAACTTGCAACAAAAAGGAAACTGTTAAGTTCTATTAGAGCTGAGCAAAGTTAAAATGTATTTCTCAAGTTCCGGAGCAAGGAGCAGGTAAAGTGGAGTATTGCATTATTATGATTCAATTCCAACCAACGCCTCTACAAATTGTTTTTCTACAGCTCGTCTTTACAAACTGAGATGAGAAAGAATTTAATAAAGAAAACATTAAAATTTAAACAAACTGAATTTATTACTACCTACTAATAAGCCCTGAATTATCTGGTAAAGAATTTATAATGAAAATCAATATCTGTCGTTATTCCAATAAAATATTCAAAACTTTTGTAAACTAACATCATTCAAAATTATTCTAATTTTCCAGCCAGTCACTGCAACCTTTCCAATTTCAAAACACGAACCATAAATAAAGCAGGAATCACACTTACTGCACTCACGAAGCCAGCAGCCACAACAATAAGTAGAACGAGGCGGAATCTCATGTCGATTTGCATCAAACAACTCTACGGAACAGAGAAACAAACTGTCTTGTCGCACGTTTAATGTTGCCTCACTTAATAAAGGCTTCCGAGGCAGTGGCAGACGGTTTGCTAACGAGACTACCTTGGGGTGAGGTGCTTGTGTTGGGCGGTAGCGATTTTGGAATTTGTTTAGGAATTTGGTTTGGAAATACTTAAATGTCTAGCGAGCATTTGCGGACGAAACGCCGCGCCCGCCCGCGATAGCTTACAAATGATGTTATTTTTTTATGATAAACCTTAATCATAACTCGTACTATGACGTTCTTCAATAAACAATTAATTTAAATAAATTCATTTTTAACGAATATAAGATAAGAGACACCTAAAAACTATAGTTGAAATACATATTATGTATCTTTGATAGCTACACAAAATTACTCAAAACAAAAGTATTGAAAAAGATACATATGGTGAAAACGAAATAAATAAAAAACGATTGGCCAACATGCAGTAATTTATTAATGAAGTGACGAAATTGAATTTCGAGAAGTTGATAATAACGTTATTGAGGATTATTTGCTTAAAAATGTATATAATGAAACGTAAGTACCTAACCACATTGGTACCTTACCATAATATTGTGAAACACAAGAGAAGAACATAATTTTCTAAAGTTTTCTCTCCTACATGGAAACGCGAACCTCCCATAACTTGTACCAACAAACTAAACCTGTTCGTGGTATGATTAGAAACACAATGGTAGTGTTCGTATTTATTGCAGCCCTGCATAAGACAATTCAGTCTCCAGTCACTTGTGGAGAAGGAAATTATATCTAATAAACTAGCTAATTACAACTGATTTAATGCAAGCTGCGAGGGATATACGTATTTTTTTTATGCAGAGTGAGAACTGAGAAAAGTCCTCAAATCAGTCGAATTTTCTTTTATAATTTGTTTTTCTAAAGCTTTTTTATGTTTGTTTATGTACGATCATTTTACAAAAACTGTAAACCTGAATCTTTAAAAATAAATTAATTCATTCATTTATTTCAGGTAACTAACACCCAAAAAAAAAAAATGCAATTTTGATGATGCGAAATATGCACTCTGATTAAAAAACCAATTCGTGTCACGTCCAATTCAAAAGCTTTTTCGAGATGATAAGAAATAGAAATGAAGAGACTTCTTTATGTCCTAAAATCTATCAACCTACGTCATTAATTTTAATTTGGATCACTAACAACGTAAACATAATCAATTAATCGGTCGATAGACTTTGAATCAAATAACTTATTGATCTTTTGATGGTAAATATACGTTTCCGATATTATTTATTCATAAGTTTACAAGGACTAAGTTTAAACACGTGTATATAATGTTAGGGCGCGTTTACTTTATGCCAGTAACTAACGCGCTAATATACTATCATAATAAATGTAGGCATTTATTAGCGCGATAGTATATTAGCGCGTATTTTTTTTTTCGTAATATTTTCAGCGGAACATATTTTGTAATTAGTACTAATATTTCTAATCAAGTCATGTTTGACGACAGTATATTATACATAATCGTGTTTGCTACAGCTGTATTAAGTTTAACACTTTAAGACACTTAAAGAAAGGTATTTTTATTAAACATACTAATTACACTTTAAAGATAAAGATAATTTTATTCAATTTTTTTTTTCTTTTTTTTTCTTTTTTCAACACATACTCTCCACTTGTTACCTACCTATTGGTACCATCACAATCAACAAAATTCTACTACACAATTATTATTTTTTTAATTAAAAAACAAACTACAATAAAGTGGCTTATCATGAAAACAGGGCGCCTATTGTTAATAAACAATAAAAATACAAAAAGTATGAGCTCGTAAAACAAATAGTTTCTACAAGGAACACTTCGTACAAATGCAGATTTTATAACATCACCTTGAACTTTGCATATCAATTTTGAGGTATTGTGAAAGGTTATTTTATTTTAGTTTTAATAATATGAGCAGCGCGTTTATATCAAACAAGAAATAATATTACCGTAATAAGGAAGTCAGGCTCGCAGGTAAGTACAAAAAAAAAAGTCTCTCTGGTACCTACAGTCAGGAAAATTAATTGTTAAGCCAATTGACTCCCTACGTCAACCTGTCAAAGAATGACAGTTGTGATTTGAATATACGGACAATTTAAGTTGGTAGTCAATAAGCTTCGTAATCAATATCCCTGATTTTACCTACCTAGTGTATTTTTTATGTTTCCGTAACGATTCGGTGAAAATTTTAATACCTACGACATCGTAGCGTATGGAAACCAAAAACAGACAAAACTGGTTTAAGACTGGATTAATTTGACAAACTGACTTTTTGGATTTTAGAGATTATTTTATTTAGTAGAATGAGCATTCGACATGACCTTTGTCTTGTCCATGTCCATTTTAAGACCCACTCTTTCGCAAGCTCTACTGAGTTCACGGAGCATTGTACTGAGGTTCTCCATAGTCTCTGCCATGACTATTACATTGGGCGTTTTCGTACAGACAGACACTTCAGCACCTTGATGTACCGATATTTGATCTACGTGTTTTCTCGGAAACTATAGTAACAATTAATTATACGAATTTGTATTTTCGGATTTCATTTTAGGCATCTCAATGTGGTTTTATTCTCTGTTTTCAATATTATACGCATGTGACAAATCTACAATTCGTTCGCTGAACTGTGAAAAGTAATATACGAAGCATAAGTAATTCATATTTTGTATGTAGTAATTCTATCAATTTCGTATTCAAACTCGGCTATATTTAATTATGACAACTATAGAGCTGTGTTGCATTAAAACAAAACAGTTATTATGTTATGAAAAAACACAAAGCATTGTTGAAAATTCAGTCTAAGATTTCGCTCTATACTTATGTCATAATTATGTTAAGAATAAGTACATACCTTAATCCCCCCATTACCTGTGGTGTTTCACTATGACAAAACTCCCGGTGATCTATGATTACAGTGAGCTGGATCTGTCACTTGTCAAGTGTCCATTCATAGAAGTCTTCAAAACTCAACAGCAAGCACATTGCTCCAATGCTATATGTTTTTCATAATATAATAACTGTTATGTTTTAATGCAAAACAGCTCTATTATGTTTCCTTTAAAACATACGAGCATAACATTGGTTAAAGACCTGTTTGTTATGTGCTATTGAAAGAATACCTGAAGGATGTAGATGTTTAGTGAATTATACATTGAAATGGAATGAACGAATATTTCGGTCCGTATTCATTAATTGTTCAAACCAAAAATTAAAAGTTTTCAATTTATTTATCCCTACGAATATTGAAAGTAATTTATCCTATAAAATGCAGAAATGAAAATATCTTCCATAAAATATTATAGATAAATGGCAAATCTATTTGCCTTATTTAATTGATTCTAGTTGCCCATTCCAAAAGTTAGTTTCCTATGGAAAATAATGGGCAAAAAACTCCACCGTTACTCTTTTAAAATGTTTTACAATATTTTGTATAAATTAATTATATAATATTATATGTGAAGACGATGCGATGCACCTAGAATAAAATTACTATACCACAATAGGTAAAAGAATTAAACATAATGCAATGACAGGTAAATTAATTATGTGATAGATACAAGGTGCTCACATATTTACAAATATTGAAAAGTAGAAAAAATTTAAAAAAAATTAGCAAATAATAATTTTTTGTGTGAGTTAAAGTAGTTACAGAACGTAAAATCATTAAAAGTATACAATTAAAATAGCAAACAGTTTGATTTTCTCTAGACTCTAGATTGTCCTATGGAGCAGGACTCCTTGGTCTACACTGGTGTTAAATATAAAAGCTAAATAGGGCGCAATAGTTTCGATGAGAGATCTACAGACTTTCACAGACAAACCCCGGAGATCTTCAGTTGATTTAATTTTAAAATCTTTAAAAGCTTTAAATAACAGCTTGTGGGTTTGTATGCTGAAACCTAAACCCCAACTAGGGTATGCCTTAACATTATTTTTTAGTAAAGCAGCAGAAAGCATGGGTGAGGAATTTAAAGCTTCAGTGGTTTTAAGGGGAATATTAGCAAAAACGTTTTCAAATTCCTGAGCAATTTCTACATCTAAGTTGATAGGGATAAGTGTCTCTTAATTAAATTCAGTATTATGCTGTTTTTTCCTACTTGTTTCATTATGTATTATATACCAGGTAGTTTTTATCCAGGTCATTTTAATATAAAGAGCTTTAGCTATTTTGCACACACTTTTAAAAGTTTTTGAATATTTTGCAATATACTGATGAAAGTTTGTATTATTCATATGTTGCTTTAGACCATAAACTTCAAATAGTTTTTCCCTGCTTTAATGAATACCTGGAGTCACCTAATCACTAAATAAAAACTTTGTGTGTAACTTTGTGTGACGGCACGGTTGGCGCAGTGGTTAAGCGATTGACTGCTGCGCTGCGTGTCGCGGGTTCGATTCCCGCACGGAACAAATATTTGTATGACCTACAAGTAATTGTTCCGGGTCTGGCAGTTTGTGTATGTGAGTTTAAATGTTTGTAAACGCACCCACAATACAGAAGAAATTCCTAGTGTGGGGCAACTTTTTCATAAAAAAAGAAGAAAGAAAGAAAGAAAAAAAGAAATACTTTTAGTCTTTAGTGGAAAAGTGTCATTAAATTGCGTGTGCAAATTACGTCAGCCAAGCCAAGGCTTGCTTACGAAAGCCAAACGTCAAACAGGTTTGATATTAACACTTTAACATTATGTCTTGTATTTACTCGTGCTTTAAAACAACATCATCACCGAAGCGTTCGTGTAAAAAATACCAAAAACTGTCAACCTACCCTCAATATTAAAAGTCTTCGAAACCATAAAACTTATCTCATAACAGTACATGAGTTAAGGCCGGTGTCAAGACATCATTTACCCAGACAAAATAAGGATCATGCTCCCGAACCGTCGTTAAACAATTTGTAAGGTCGTATAAACTTATCCAATCTTGTCTGACTGAGTGGACCAGCAATATATGTGGTACAGCAGCTCTTGAAATTTATTGACTGTTTAGTTCATTAGTTGTATGGTAAATACGTAATTAGTTCACGAATGGGTACCTCGGAATTAGTGGTCTGTGTATATTGGTGTAGTAAAGTTTAGTTGTTTTTTTTTTTGTTTTAAAGCCAAACAAGGAAGTCACAGGAAAGGTCACATAGGCAGGGAAATTAATTGTTAATGAAATTGCCACGTTATTTCAATTTGCCGTGTTATAGAAATTTCACACAACTGTCAAAGAATGACAGTTATGATTTCAATATACGGACAATTTAAGTTGGTAGTCAATTTGCTAAGCAATTGATTTCCCTGACTTTACCTACATTTTACCTGTTCACAAGTCAACATCTCTCTTTCAATAGGGAAGTTGTATTCTGCTAATGGGGCTTTGACGACCGACAGATAACAAAGTAATCTATTCAATTTGTTTTCATTTTAGGAGACGCTACCGGAACGTTTTCATTTATGGATAAGGTGTGCAGTAACCGATCGGGCCAATGATGCTTTGAGTCTGATGATAAAAGGCAAATAACAATGTAATTACTTGGTTATAAATGCCATGGATCAACTGAAGAGCGACCTTTTGAGAAGTAAGCACAGGTACTGTGTCTCTTCTTTAATCTTCAAGTGGAGAAGCCTAGCTTAAAGCCTGGCAAAATATATCTAAATGTTCGTTCCTGAGAAAATTATATAAGAGCTTTGATTTGAAGTAAAACGTGGAATATTAATAAAAATACTTTCTAAGAAGTAGTTATTTTCGGATTTTAGTACGGTGCCGTTGGTCTTATGGTTGCAAGCGGTACTCCTGACCAAGAGGTCGGGTTCGATTCTCAGATCGGACAAAGTGTTATTGGGTTTTTCTATCTCGAATTTCTCAGTAGCAGCCTGAGTCTTGTTTTCCGCCCGGTTAATGGCAATAGGCTCGCCCCTATTACATGAAACTTAAACATAACTGGCGAAATGTGGGTGTAGTAAAGATCCAACCCCACCCTTCGGAGAATTCAGCATAACCAGCCTATAATGTTCCCACTGCTGGGACACAGGCCTCCTCTCTTCGAGAGGGAGTGGGCTGTAATCTACCACGCGAGCCCGGTGCAGGTTGGTAGATATCACATGCCTTCGATTTTTTGGTTCTAGAACATGCCGGTTTCCTCATGATGTTTTCATTCACTGTTTTGAGAGCAGTGGTGATAAAATTATTTACACAAAGTGCCTACCTGTGTTCGAACTCATGACCGTACTAATGACCGTAACTCGTAAGTCGGGGCCGATACAACTGGGCCACCACCGCTTCCATGCTGGGGAATAAAGGCGGCATGTTAATTAGACGTATTTTTAGACGGTTTTTTGCAGAAAATAAAGCCTCTACGCCTTATTGTTTCTTTTCTTCAGCCAACCTGTTAACAAGTTAGACATCATAATTAAGGAGTCGAATGAATTAAGACTTAACAAATAACTTCAAGGTAAGTTTCGATTCGTTTAATCCTTAAAACTTAGATCGTTAATTTAAATAGAACACTTAAGCTTTTAGGCATTCAGTCTAGTTTTAATTTATTTTATTGCCTCCTTCATTTTAGACAAGATTTACTTAACTTTTAACTTAGTAGTTCAACAATAATTATCGTCGATAGTAGATATTACGTTGTTTTTTGTTATAACGTAAATTTTCGTCGTTGTCTTAACGTTTTGAAAGCGGATAAGAGAAAAATCTATTACCTACTGAAGCGAAATAAATAATCACATATAATTTACAATTGTTTAAAAACATACACCAAAATTAAAAATATAAAAACCGGCCTAGTGCAAGTCGGACTCGCGCACGAAGGGTTCCGTACCAAAATCCATAAAAACGGAAAAAAAATCATGTCTTTTGTATGGGAGCCCCCCATAAATATTTATTTTATTTTGTTTTTAGTATTTTTTTTTATAGCGGTAACAGAAACACATAATTTGTAAAAATTTCAACTGTCTAGCTATCGCGGTTCTTGAGATACAGCCTGGTGACAGACAGACGGACGGACAGACAGCGAAGTCTTAGTAATAGGGTCCCGCTTTTTCCCCTTTGGGTACGGAACCCTAAAAAAGGAAAAAGAAAATCAAATTTAAGAAAAACTGATTTGGTTGTCGATATTTTTACAAAAAACCAGAATTACACCCACGAAAAGTTAGACGCACAAGATCGTTAATACCTTTTTAGTGTTGTTTTAGTCGGATTTAGTCGGTCGGATAGGTAATACCCTCATGGCGAGCATAGCTTAGGTAACCAGATAATTCGCTAAATTGCTCAGATGCAGTCACAAACCACAATCCATAACCACAGCAAAGAACTGAACTGAACTCAAAGACAAATTTTCTTTACCTGCCAAAAAATAATTGCCATATATGAACAAAAAAAATATTGATAACGAAAATCATTCCTATCATTAAATAGTTAACTATTATGATTTTATACAACAATTATGCATTCTTAGGTATAATATTAAGTGTTTAATTATATTTAATGTTATTTCTATTTCTAAATAATTAATTATCATTTCAATATTTGTGTTATTTTACATATGGCAACTTCTAAAAACATAACTGCGTTTAGTTTACGATTTTATTACGTTTATTTATTAAAATATTTTCTTGATATTATTAATTAATCTGAAGTTCTAAAAATACATTTCCATGAAAATAAATAGCTTAGTTAGTTGCCTTAATAAGTGGTACAAATTCTATAACATAACAACAAAAAAAGTAGGTATTTGGTACAAAATCTGCCGTTCACCTTTTGCTTGTCAAACGCAGAAGTTCCAAATTTCAAAAAATTCAGGAACAATTAATTGGCGGTCAAGTCAAGCTTAAACAGGTTTGTTATAAACGAAGGAGGTCTGTTACAAAAAAAATAATGCAGGAATATATTACTGCACTACCTATGAAAAGACTTTATCTTTTTTAAACGTGACTGTAGTCTAATTTCTGTCCTTTGAACTAACATACGCTTTTGTACTTAAATTACGTTAATTAACACAGGTCTACAAAACAAGCCCAGTAAATTAACATCACAAAAGCAACATTCAAATCAAGTCTCAATATTAAAAAAACCTACATTCAAATTCAAAAAATATATTGAAAAACCGACCTAATAATTTGACAGTCATGTATAACAAAGGATTCGCGTCAAAGAAAAGGCATTACCATAATTTTTGAGCCCTCCTGATTGGAGCTCATTGTTACCTACACTGCCAGTCCACAGCCTAATCAAAATATTTTCACAGTACCCTTTACAGACATGCTATAGACTCATTTAGGTGTACGTAAATTATATGAAGTGCCAATTTGAGGTATTTTAGATGGTACTTGAGGACCGGTAACTACTTTGCCATTTTTTAATAATCATGATGGTTAAGCTTAATTTTGTGGCAATATGGCGAACGACAGGCTAAAAGTTAACGTGCTCTTCCGAAGGCGACAGCAAACGCAAACCGCAGCGACAACGCCGTCTAAACGCAACGACAGACCGCAGCGACACGACTGGTCTCTATGTAACTCTATAAAAACGGCAACAAGCAGCCATGTCGCCTTTTAGGGAAGCGTTTTCCTAGAGTTACATAGAAACCAGACATGTCACTGCGGTTTGCAGTTGCGGTCGCCTTTGGAATTGTACTTTTATATTGACAAAAGAAGTTGTACCTAGTAATAAGAAACCAATAGTTGTGTCGTACTAGCATCTTCAACTTAGTTGAACGAGTTAACAGGAATTACTAGTAGGATGAAAACTACATTGCTAGGTATTATGAAATTCGATTACCTTGGCTGAGATCGAGTACGGGGAAATTTTAACGCTATTTAAGATTAGTAAAGTCGTGCATCAGATCAGAATAGTATAGCCAATAGGTTTTTCAAGGGGACGATACTATTTCTGCAAGCTGTTTTCCAAAATATACGTAAGTTAAATGACTCAAAATAAAACTACCAACCAAAAGAGCAAATTTTTTAAATATTCCTTAAGTTCTTATTTCTCATATTGCCCGTATCTATATCATCGATGCTTTCTCGATACAGATTCAATTTAAAGTTTCCAAAAATTCTTAAAACTAGTATATTGGAGCGGGAAGCTTTGCTCTGAAAATTGACACTTGAAACTTCGCTCGAAGCTTAACATTTCAAATACTTGGAAGTATTTAGGTTTCGATGAAAGTTCAATTAGCTACAACGTTATTAAGACAGTCTTTGACAGTCAAATATTTTATAATATTGGTGAAAATATGGTTTCTATAAAGTTCAGCTTTGCCAATCTTTTCTTTGCTTTGAAAATCTTTCAATGTAGTTATTCTTAAGTCTAAAATTTACCATATATTTCCTTAGAACTTTCTATAAATTCGATAGTTTTTGATTTCTCCATACTGACCCATTCAATGGATCAACCTGTATATGGACCACGCAAGATTGATCGTGTAATCCATCCATACTTATAATTGCGAAAGTAACTCTGTCTGTCTGTCTGTCTCTCTATCCTTCTCTCTGTCTGTCTCTCTGTCTGTCTCTCTCTCTGTATCTCTGTCTGTCTGTTACCTTTCACGCCTCAATTACGGCTGAAAGGATTTCGATGAAATTTGGCACACAGGTAAGCCATGACCTGGGTTCAGATATAAGATACTTTTTATCCTGGTAGTCCGTTCCCGTGGGCTAATTTCCGATCTCGGCCGCTGGTCAAAGCTAGTCCCATATGTAGCATCAAAAGATGATAAGTTGGACTTGAGTATATGGTAATTCTGTTTAAACATAATATTAGGTCCTTACATATGAAATTGGCCTTTTGTCGAACTGGCCACTTTGATCTCAAATATCTGGCGTTTGATTAAGAATTCCAAATTCAAATTCAGGTTTTTGTACTTGTGTTTCGAATTTAGTGATTCATTTGTTTTCGCGCCATTTGATTTTTCTTTGTCATCGTTCTGCTCATAATATGGTAAACTTAAAATATCACGTTATTTGTGCACACGAGTTCCACTGTGGCACTAGTGCTGCAGAAACAGCTCGAAAGATTAATGACGTGTATTGGGAAAATACTATAAAAGAAATAATGGCACGTTTTTGGTTGCAACGTTTTCGTCCTGGAAATTTTGACCTACAAAACAAAAACCGTGGTCGGCCGGAGATCCTAGTTGACAATGAAAAATTAAAAGCGATCGTGGCAGCGGATCTATCGCAAACCACATCAGAGTTAGCGGCAGGCTTCAGTGTATGTGATAAAACAATTTTAATTCACTTGAAACAAATTGGGAAACCGAAAAAGCCCGAAACATGGCTACCGCATGATTTGAATGAAGCACACCAACAAACACGCGTCGAGTGCTGCGTTACATTACTCAACCGTCACAACAACGGGAGGATTTTGAATCGTATCGTTACTTGTGATGAAAAATGGATCCTGTACGATAATCGGAAACGCTCATCACAGTGGTTCAACCCAGGTGAATCGGCCAAATCCTGCCCAAGCGAAAGCTGACTCAGAAAAAGGTACTGGGTGTCTGGTGGACCAGTGCTGGTGTCATTCACTACAGCTTTCTACGATCTAGCTAGACGATTACGGCAGATCTGTATTGTCAAAAATTGCAAACAAAGATGGAAAAGCTAGCTGTTAAACAACCGAGACCGGCCAATTGCTCTAGCCCGCTGCTGCTTCAGGAAAACGCTAGACCACACACTGCACAGCAGACAGTCGCGAAATTAGAGGAGCTGCGATTGGAATGTCTCCGACATCTACCGTACTCCCCGTCCCTTGCTCCAGCAAATTACCACTTTTTCCTGAATTTTGAAAATTCCTTGTAAGGAAAAAGATTAAATTCCGATGAGGCAGTCAAACGCGCCTTCAAAGATTTTATTTATTCTTGCTCCCATAATTTGTTCATCAAAAGAATCAATGAACTACCTATAAAATGGCGACAGTGCATAGATAACAATGGTACATACTTTGATTGATAAAATATATACAATTTTTTTTTTTTTAAACCATTTTGATTTTTTCATATAAAATGCCAATTTCATATGTAAAGACTATACAAAATTATTAATACAGCTCCTCCAAATCAACATGCCAAGCCCGTTAATCCAACATGAGAGTCCAAACTATCACTTGTGGACCAAACACACTTAGTATCATTAATCATAAGTTCGCGAACTTTCCACGTATAAAGTTAGTCCTCTTAAGCCAAAGGAGGCATTAATGCTGTAGTGCTCTTTGCGTAACAAGTTACCTTGCTAGCCATAAATATATTAGCACGCCGGTACGACGTACAAGTTTAATGAGAGCGACACGTGCCTAAGTGACGCACGTTAACACAAACTGAGGCGTAGTTGTACTGATGCATCTAGTTGGACTTGGAATGTTCATTTATGTTTGAGAGAACTAGTGGAGAGGGAAAGGAAGGCCAAAGAAAATATGGATGCATGGATAGTGTAAGGAAAAGAAAAAAAAGGAAATATGAAAGAGAAGGGAGTGAATCATAGCGTGACAGGTGACAGGGGAGAATAGAAGAAGACAACGTTTTGCGCCGACTCCAAGGCACAAGGGCAGGGAGATGATTATAAGAAGTAACAGCCAAAGTAAAGTCATCTTATTACGGAAATCTTTCCTAGAGTCGTTTTAATTTTGTTTTACTTAATAGAGGTTTCCAATCTCAACCCATAATTAATGGGCATATTCCAAATTCTTTCTGATTTTGATGCCGGTCATTCGTAATTAAAAATACTACTACTTCTGGCATCCGGTTTCTACGTCAGTTCATAATGAGGTCGCTTAGTTTCGCAGCATTGTCCGCCCAGTTTAGACGAACAATGCAAAGAAGAACTGCATATCATACAAAACCTGCTAAAAAGCTGTGAAAAATCAAAGTACAAAAATAATAGAACAGAATAGAATATTCTTTAATGTAGAAATTTTACATAGGGTGACACAGTGAGGGGTCTTATCGCTAAAAGCGATCTTTTAAAGACAACAACCTTTGGATAGATTTAAAGGGAGAAGAAGAGACAATACTGCGGGTAGTCTGTGGTGTACCATTTACATACAATAAATAAACACATACATAAAGCTAATACTCTTAAAAAGTCATATTAAAGCCTTTTATCTCATCATCAAAAGTAAAATCGCCAACTTCAAGGATGTTGCGTGATTCGCCATAATGTTTTATGTCGTGGTTTTATGTAAATAAGCAGAGATTATTGCATTTGATACTTTGTTTAAGTTCCGTGTGTATCCGCGGACTTGCCCGTCTTAGCTGCAGGATCAAGGGAAAATTGAAAGGATCAAGAATATAATTAAGTGTACCTACATTGACAAGATAGCGGTTGTACATCATCGAATAATTTGTAGCTATAGGATCGGTCTACTATTCTGGGGCATTTATTTGGTATGGGTAGAAAATTGTATGCAGCTGAAATTGAGGTTAAATAACTAGGTGAATGTTTTACCTAATGTTTATGGACAAAATGTAAAAAAAAAACTAACAATTTTAAAGACTTGATTACGTAACGTGATTGTTATTACGTAACCAAATCACCAAGCTCGATATTAACGCCCCAAAAAGAAATATTTGTGTTAAACATAAAAGAACTTTCGCGTGTCGCCTACCTATAAAATTTTGTAATTAATAACCACGACGCCAGTCGTTTATGGTAATACAAGCTATTTTTCTTTACACTAATGCGCGTCTTTGAGTTCAATGTGCTTGAAACAGCACTTTGCAATTTCAGTAGCCCTGAGATGTTATCTCTATCAATTATGGCCCATAAAACGTAATGACTTCATCGTAAATCTTAGCGTACACGACAGAATTTTACTTGGTGTTGAATAAATGAGGCCAAATTGCTCGAAGGTATTAATGACTGTTGTCCCAAGCCACCCCGAGCTGATCGCTGGTGCGTGAGCACTCAAAAGGACACCCTGCCTTTGTTAAGAAATTGTTGTGACCCTCTTAAATTCATAAATGAAGCAGTTGGCCGCACCCCATCAGATATGGCGGAATAAAGCTCACCAATTATAAACAAAGCCTTATCGCTAAACTGAGTTTACAAGCCTAATTCTCGAACAAAGAACATGTTAGAAATTAAACTTGCCTACTAAGTGATGTATGGATTTAGGCTAGAGGCTTAATTAACTCGGCTATTTGCCAAGAGACGATGTTAGTACATGCTTGCCAGACATTATCTGACAGGGGACAGGTAAAGATCGTCAGTAACTGTTCCCCTGTCATCTTAATATCTTCTCGTGAAAATTGATTTTTTGCTTTGTACTTTCGTGTTTCACAATAATGAAGCAATCCGCGACTTACGTAACTACCTCGCTTTGTAATACCTAGCTTATTTATGAATCAAAAGAATAAAAATGTAATAAAGACGTCTTTATTAGAATTTTATATTTTCAATTGTAAGGTTACCTGACTTTGAGCGTCGTATTTTGAATAAATAACTCATTGAAACGGTGATAAGGCCTACGTAAAGGGTATCAGGGAAATTGGAAAATGACAATTCGTGTAGATATTCAAACGCTATTTATTCAAGGAGTTGAAATACTTACGAAGTTTTTGAGTGTGCATTTGACCTACAGCTGTCAGGTACAAAAGTAAATATCCCATAGAATATTTGGAAGTAGTATTTAACGCTTTAACAACAAGTTCACCGTTGCCCGAATCGAATATTTTTATTGACGGACATACGGACATCTGACACGGCTTTTCATCAACGTGGTCACACATGGGTCAAGTAAGTACACAAAATGATACCAAATTTTTATTTCTTGACACCAACGAATATTAAACACGGTTTCACCATCTAGCTCGGCCACTTAACTAAGCACTTAAAATGTCGTAGAGATGAATGGCTCAACTTCAGAGTTGCCTTTAACTTTTGACAGTGGAAAATCTCTAGAATTTTTATCTAGGAAGCTAATGGAGTCGTACTTTAAAACGCTTTTTAATCACATTTTGTTACAGCAAATAATTTCATTCGTATACCTACAGTAGAATGTTTGCGCGGGTAAACTTTTACAAAAAGTTTGTTAATAAGCTCTCGACTTTCAGTAGCAATATTAGTATAGTACCCAATTAATTCCAGCTATTTTACTTATTATATTCCAATAAAACATTTATACTACCGAGGAAAAGGGTGACATATGTACAGGTTAGAGTGTGGGGTGAGGCAGGGGGGGTTGACCTCACCGAAACTTTTTAATTTGTATATGGACCGCCTGATTGGAGAGCTGAGCAGCACAGGAATCGGATGTCATATAGATGGGATTTGCGTTAATAATATTAGCTACGCGGATGACATGGTGCTGCTCAGCCCTTCAATCGGCGCGTTGCGTAAGCTGCTTCGTATCTGTGAAGGGTATGCGGAGGCCCATGGGCTCAGATACAATGTGAAGAAAAGTGAGGTTATGGTTTTTAAAGCACCCAAAAAAGATTTCTCAGACGTACCACCCGTCTCACTCTATGGTACACCTTTAAACAGAGTCACTCATTTCAAGTATCTGGGCCACTGGGTCACCGAAGACCTCAAAGACAACATGGATGTGGAGAGAGAACGTAGGGCGTTGTGCATCCGCTGTAATATGTTGGCTCGCAGATTCGCTCGTTGCACTGAACAAGTGAAGGTCACACTATTTAGGGCATTCTGTCAGACCTTCTACACGTGCAGTTTGTGGGCTAAATACACGCAGGGGACGTACAACGCCCTGCGTGTACAGTATAATAACGCGTTCAGGGTGTTGATGGGGCTGCCGCGCTACTGTAGCGCGAGTGGCATGTTCGCAGAAGCGCACGTGGACGGCTTCCATGCCATCATGCGTAAGCGCTGCGCATCGATGCTGGCGCGGGTGCGTGGCAGCCCCAGCGCCATTCTGGCCGTATGTGCCGGCCGCTGGGACTCGGTACTGATGGCACATTGGATGAGCCTTCACGCGAGACCAAGCGCCTGAGTACTTTGTACCTTTACTAACACTAGGCTAAGACAATGTTACTAACCACTTTAGATTTGTATTGTTACTAACACTAGGTTAAGAACATTGTTACTAACAAATTTATGGACCAAGTCTGAAATAAATTTTATTATTATTATTATCATTTATTTATTTATATACTTATTAAATACATTTTTAAATATTTTTATAAAAACATTAAAAAAAACATTTAAAAATATAAAAAATAGTGGTCCGCCGGTATCGGGAGCAGGGTCCAAGCTACCGGTGGTTAGGACTCCAGAGATAGGAACCTCCTCACAATGCGAGCCGTATCGAGGAGTACTGCCTTCTGAATCAGGCCCTTGATCCAACCGCCTAACGAGAGCCTCGAGAGATGCTGGTCGAGGCTTTCGGCCATCAGGCCATTGGCCGATACGACAATCGGCACAATGATAGCCGAGTTAACATTCCACATGTCAACAACCTCGTGTGCTAAGTCGAGATATTTAATTTGTTTCTCTTTCTCAGCTTTCACGAGGTTCTCGTCATGCGGAATGGCAACATCGATAATCACTGTGCGACGCGCTAAACGATCTATCACCACTATATCAGGCTTATTGGCGACAATAGTCCTGTCAGTAATGATAGATCGATCCCAGTACAACGTGATATGGTCATTTTCGAGAACTGGGTCGGGCACATACTTGTAATACGGTACCTCAGAATCCACTAGTTTATATTTCAAAGCAAGTTGCTGGTGAATAATCCTGGCTACTTGGTTATGCCTGTGCAAATACTCGCCGTTAGCTAGACGAGAACAACCAGAGATAATATGTCTGATGGACTCACCCGGACGATGGCATGCCCGACACACGTCAATCGTCCCGTCCTTCATAATATGTCTCCGGTAGTTATTCGTCAAGATAACTTCGTCCATAATTGCACAGACGAAACCTTCAGTTTCCCCGAAAAGGTCACCAAAACGTAGCCAGGATACGGACGCTAAGAAATCTACACCGGGCTCATGAAGAGCCCGATAGAAGCGCCCGTGAAGCTCCTTGTTTTGCCATATCTCCTTGCGGTCATCGGTAGTAAGTACTACAGGTTTGCGCCAGTTCTCTTTAGCCATGGAGAGCGGGGTGAGTCCCTTGTCCACTGTAACCACATCACGGTGCATACCCACTTCGGAATTTAAAAAATATTGCCTGAGACTGCACACTTCGCGGTTGTGGAGGGTCTTCGCATTTAAAAAGCCTCGACCCCCGCACTTCCGCGGTATGTACAGTCTCATTACTGATGATCGTGGGTGATGCATTCGGTTTGCGGTCAGTAATGTACGGACTCTCCTATCCAGGGCGTCGAGTTCGGTCTGAGTCCATTTGAGTATGCCGAAAGAGTACATCAAAACCGGCATGACCCAACCGTTGAAGGCGCGCACCTTGTTTCCGCCTGAAAGAAGACTAATTAATACCTTCCTCAGGCGACCAAAGAAGCGCTCCTTCAACGATTGCTTCATGTCAGCAACGTTGATGCCTAGCGCTTCTGACATACCCAAATACTTATATCTTTCGGATGAGGAGAGAGATCTAAGGTGTATAGAATCCGAAAGTTGAATTCCCTCGGATTCCATAATCTCACCTCGCTTTACATGCATGACTGCACATTTGTCCACACCAAATTCCATACTGATGGTGCTACTAAAAGTTTCAGTTACCTTCAGTAGCTTCATCAGTTGCAATTTGTTGGGGGCAAAGAGTTTCAAGTCATCCATGTAGAGGAGGTGAGATATGACCTGACCACCTCTCCTCAACCGATAGCCTAGTCCTGAATCCTCAAGTAGTGAGCTTAAAGGATTCAGGGCTAAGCAGAACCAAAGTGGACTCAAACTGTCGCCCTGAAATATTCCCCGTTTAATCCATACAGGCTCATCGCTCCCCTGGATCTGTCGACACCCTGGATAGCGAAGAACCGTTCTCCATTGCCCCATACATGACCTAAGGAAGGTGCGTAGAGTTGCATCTATCTTGTACAACTCCAGCACCCTCATGAGCCATGTATGTGGCACCGAGTCATAGGCTTTCTTATAATCTATCCAGCATGTCGACAGATCCTTGCGGGATCGACGAACCTGTTGGCTTATGGCCATATCGATGAGGAGTAGCTCCTTAGTACCGCGGGACCCGTTCCGACATCCATTTTGAGAGGTTGACATAATCGAGTTACTTTCAATGTGCGTATTAATTTTCGCTCTCAAAATGGATGTAAGAAGTTTATAGACCGTCGACAAACACGTGATCGGTCTATAATTCTTGGGATCCGTGGGACTACCTGACTTGTGGAGCAGGTGGGTAACGCCTGTTGTTAGAAACTGCGGAAGCGACCCAGACTCTAAAGATGACTGGAACTGAGATGCCAGGCGGGCGTGTGAACTAATTAGCCATTTCAACCAAAAGTTGTGCAATCCGTCCGGTCCCGGTGATTTCCAATTCGGTAACGGACGGACTGCTCTGGTGACATCTAATGGCGTAATTAAAACTGCTTCCATTTCTGGTACAGTTTCACACGCTCGCCCGACATCCAGTATCCAGCTAGCCTCAGAGTGACAGACGGGCACTGACCAGATGCTGCGCCAGAATGTACTCGTGGCGGCATCATCCGGGCGGCACTCGTCTGTCACATTTTGTTCAGATCGCTCCCAAGTTCTATACACCCATCTCTCATCGCTCTGGAACATGCGATTCTGTGTGTACCGATCAACCCGCCGCTTATACCGCCGAATACGACTCGCCCATGCACAAACTTTCTGCTTCAGGAAGTCGATGCGCTCTGTGACACGGGACATGTATTCTCGAGAGCTGATTCCAGTCCCCGAGAATGCCCGCCTTACAAAGCGCATCACTCGTGGTCGTGTATTGCCCTCCCTGAAGCAGTATAGTTTGCCGATGAGTACCCTGGCCTCATCGATACGACTCTGGATCCTGCACTGCCAGGCTGGTACGGCTGGTTTTGGTTGCGTAGCCACGTCACAGTTTGGAAATTTGACGTTAGCTAAACGACATGCCGCAACAGCCGCACAATACAGGATCGAATGTGTATCAACGAGATCCTCGCTGCTCTCGAACACATTCTTAAGCTGCGAGTCCAGGGCACACACCAGCGCCCTATTTTTTTTGTGCATAGGCAAGCGTGGTAATCGGGGTCTAAGTTCGGTCGGAGTGGATCTGTACTCACGAAATGCATCCTCCAGTGCGCTCCTCAATCGAGCATTGCACTGGCTACTTACTGAAGCAACCCTATCATCTTCCACTTCTACACTATAATTAGACCGCGGCGGTATTTCATAAATGGTCGATGTTTGTACCGCGGTTTGTGCCGGATTCGAGACGATATGGTTGCTCAGCTCTGAGCGCAGCCTATCAAGTGCGGCATCGTCCAACCTATGACTACGTTGGATGACCCGCACCTGATCCGACAATCGCTGGGCCGAGACGTTGACGGTTGGCTCTAGTTCCTGAAATAGAGACAGCATCCTACCACGGTACGCAGTGAGGTTAATTCCTCCCTCTGTAGACCTGTAATATGCGCGCATGACGTTCTCGTTCATAGACTGAGTCCATCTCATGCGCTGCACACAACCACCGGCAGCGGGGACCCGGCTCGGGGCCGGATGGCCCCTAAGTCCCAAACTCCTCGGTGGCCGGCCTCTCCCCTGCCGACGTACAGGTGTTGGCGACGTCGGCGGGGAAAAATACTCGTCGCTCGAGCTCGACGCAACTACCGCGGCCGGTGTCGTCACAGCGCTCCCAGTGGTGCTGGATACCGGCGGCGGCGAGGCGGAGCTGAGCGAAGAGTCCGGAGGTGGTGGGCGTGCTCGTGTTGTTGCTGATCGTGACCTCGTCAACATATTTTAATTTTCAAGCATTCTGTTTTACGGAGGTGGCATGACAGATGTCACCTTTATGATGAAGTCTTTACTTTAAAATTATGGTTTATTTTATTTTTCTTAAATTGTGTGGTGATTACTTGGTTTTCGGTTTGTTGTATGATTTTTCTTATAATATAAAAACTGCGTCTAAAATTAATAAATCTGAAAAATCTTTTTGTGACATGTTGACGATAGTGTTGCCAGTTTTATTATTATTATTATTATAAATAAAAATATTTTATTTCTCACCATTCAAAGTTACAATTATACAAATAGGTACATGAAAAGTATTTTGACGTTTTTGTGGTGATCATAATAACGTGCAGAGAGTATTGACCCTAGCTGCCTGAACTAGGCGGGAACCTGTATCTCAGGGGATAGTGTTCAGCTATTGCCATTCTAATATTTATCTTAGGACATTTGTTTGTCACTACTATATATAATTCGTCTTAGTAAGTACCATTAGAGAGTGCTAGGGTTTTTTGGTGAGTTTGAAAATATGAGGTATGGATGTGAGTATGTGTGTTAATATGAGTGGTGAAATAAAGGAATGTGTGTGATGTGATATCTCTGCTTTTACATACGTATTTATTTTCATAGATAGGAACATGGCCGCATGGGTATAATCATTATACATATACTTTAGGTACACTTTTTCGGTAATGGAGACTGTCTCGTTGGTGGTCTACTGCTCGGCATGAGGTCCTGGTTTCGATTCCCAGGTTGGACAAAGTGCCATTGGGTTTTCCATCAGGAATTTGTCAGTGGCAACCCGGAATCTAGATTTGTGCCCGGTTGCGAGCAATAGGATCGCCCCCTATTACATGGGAATTAAACATAAATGGCGAAATGTGGGTGTACTTTGCCCAACCTTTGGGTAAAAACGGGCGTGATGTTATAAGAATATATCGCCTCTTTACAAGAACAACGTGATATTTTTTAAACGACAACTTTACAGGAGAGCAATTTTAAATATTTAAGCGTTGATAAATTCTAAAATATTGATAATTTTACCGTCTAAAACAGTTAAATTGTTGCGGTAATTAATGTGCTTTCTGAAAACAAGTAAAAAATAATTCAGTTCAATATAAAAATAATTAAAAAAACGTTTTTATGAGATGTCACGTTGCTCTTGTAAAGAGGCGATATACATAACAAATTTTCAGTAAGGAAACTTGTTTTACAACTAAGGGCATTCGCACATAGACCATCTGCGATCGCAACTAGCAGTCATAACGTGATACCTAAACAAGATATTCTTAATATGAAAGAAGGAGTGCACGAACTGAATAATGATCGGTATTTAAATGGCGAATTTTGTGACCTATACGAAGATTACAGAAAATTTCCAGATAAGTTTTATGAGTACACAAGAATGAGTGTGGAAACTTTTGATTATATTCTGCAGCACATAGAAGTATATTTAAAACAGCACATCAGATCCAAAAGGGTAGTCCCCAATCCAGAAAAATTGTATTAGACGATATTGTGGCGGTATCCATTACCGCCACAAAATCGTAATTTTTTTTTTTGTTTTCAGCTACGCCGCTGAGTACGTCACTCCTACACCGCTGTCCGCGCCGATCTATTTCGTGGCGTCGCGTCGCAGTCGTTCACTTGTACATTTATTCCTGCCGCTCCCCGCACCGCGCGCCGCTGTAGCGATTCGCTCTGATAATACTGCGCGCGTTTTCGCTATGAGCGGCGTCTCGTGGCGTGCTTCAAACATTTTTATACTTATGATCTTACCGCTCGCCCCCCGCGCTTAGCTGCCGCTCACAGCGGCAAGGTCGTGAACAGGCCGTATAACAGCTTGGTGGAGTCTGTCTGGTGGTTGAATCTGTGGTTTAAGGCTTGTACACACTGGCGCGACGCGACGCTCGACGCGCGACACGCGGTGCCTTTGTGTCGGGCGTCGCGTCGCGCCAGTGTGTACAAGCCTTTATCGTTGACAATTAATTACAGTAACAAATAAATTTAAAATAAATTGCACACAAAATAAAAATTCCTAAATATTAGTTCAAAAATTCGAAACAACAAATATAGAAAAACTCTAGCTAAGAACACTGTTAAAAAATAATACAATTTCTATGTATAGTTTAAACTTGCCCCGTGAGAAAAGCTTTCTTTCCTCCATTGTTCGTAGAGCTTAAGATTCCAAATAACAGGTGTAGTGATAAATTTAATTACTCGAGAAATACTTGGAAAGGATTTCAGACGCCTCCTACAAGTCCTTTGTTTGAATTTTGTGTCCTGAATGTTAAATAAAACTACGACTAATTAATGTTTAATGAAACTAAAATAAATTCCTATGCGAATGGCAACGAATTTTCATGAAAAGAAAAGTAGTGAAAATAATAATTCCAATATTCTTTCTTATAGCATGTATCAGAAAGTTGTGCTCAAATTGAAGAGTGTGGGTACAGACCATCAAAATGAGCAACTTTCTCCATAGGACCAACATCATCGCGAAAAAATTATCAACCGTCCCATACAAAACTTCAACACCTACTCGACCCAAATGTATGGGACGGTTGATATTTTTTTCGCGATTACGAAGTTGTTTCCTTGGAGAAAGTCGTTCAGTTTGTTATTCTGTACCACAACCTTAAATATGAACCCAACTTTCCGATACTCGTACATTCACGAGCACTAATATGTATACACTTAGCAACTTCTAAATGTAATTTTCTCCTATTTATTTATTTTACCATTTATGTACACACATATATAAACAGACAAGAAGAAAGGAACAGAAAAATACGTACAAAGGTGATGCTCCTACTGTATTGATTGTAATTTTATTTTGATACGAACATAGTATTTTGAAACCTATGCTGTTATGAAATAGGTCTTACCTCAAAGTTGCAATCAATGTTCCACGAGAAAATCGGTTTTAAATTTAGCTTAGTGTATATATATTAGTGCTCGTGACTGTACATGCTGTCTATTTCAATGCATGATCAATAACTAAGTATTAGAACAACTGAAAAGGAAGTTAGTAAAAAAGCGTTGCTATAAAAACAACAATTATGTGTACAGACAATAACGAATGAATATTTCAGTTTTGGTTGAAATAACATAGGCTTTGTCTTAAGCAACTACCTACTGTAGGTTAAAGAAACAGCTGAAAGTCAAATACGCCTGAAAACATAACAAGCTTCTAATTACCCCACGCTACTCTAACAACAATTACTAAAATTAACATATTAACGTAGTAACATAATCATAAAGTCCAGCGAATATTTTTCGAACTACCTTTTTTCAGCGTTTTTACAATGAATTTAAGAAAATATACTCCAATTGCTTCCGCAAGTAATTACTATGAAAATTGCTTTCAGTGGCTCGCTAACGTCTTTATAAGCTCTTTGATTATATTAGATGACACTTTTATTCGGCCTTAAAATGGCCAAATATTTTCGAGTTTTTGGTTAAATGCGTAATAAGAAAGTCAGAAATAATTACGCTTATGCAAACTTTAAGAAGAACTTGTGATCCTTATCTAAAAATAGGATATTTTTGAAGACAATGTCTTTAGAAGCCAATTTGAATTATCTGCTTTCAAAGACTGACTTTCAGTTTCGGGAAAAATATTCAGGTGATGTTTTTATTTTTACTGGATATCGAACGAACGACGATACTGTCATTTGGCAGCAATAGGTCGAATATTATACACCCTCGGCATATCCCCGGAATCTGGTGAACTTTTAAAGACGTACGAACATCTCTACAATTATAATGATCCTTTCTCAGAGGAGACCGTTAAAGCCGATGAAAAAATGCTTTCACTCATTACCGAGCGATGCCACGAAAAATGGATGGAAACTGTTACTAATATCGACATGACTGACATAGTGACATGACATAGCAAAATTGCGTGGATCACTGATTAGTGAATAGTTTGCGAATGCAAACTCACCAGCAAACCTACCTCATACGCCCAGCACAGCAAAGGCTAATCAAGTTGCTCACCAACCCCTCCTAAATGGCAAACCACTAAAACGCCTAGGCAAAATTTCCAAAATAAACAACCTCTCAACCTCCACTGAATCTGTGTGCGATCCATTCACACTAACGGACATTGTTTTGGCCATTCAACGACTGAGTTCTGGTAAGGCCTCCGGAGTGAATGTCATATCAGTCGAGCAAATGAAACAGCTGGCTCATCGAATCTGTGTCGTGGTTGCTGTAACTTCTTAACCACTGTTTGGAGTCGGCAAGTATTCCTCGCCTTTGGAGGAGATCAAAAGTCATCGCTATACTTAAATCTGGAAAGCCACATGACGATCCTAAGAACTATGCTCCTATATCCCTACTCTGCCACATTTACAAACTCTTCAAAAGATTTTTGTTAGCCCGTCTCACAAACCTCGTAGACCCAAAACTAATTCCAGTACAAGCTAGGTTCAGACCAGACAAATCTTGCTGCAGCCAAGTCCTTAACCTCACTTAACATAAACGAGGCCGGGTTTGTAACAAAGAAAGTGACGGGTGCAGTATTCGTGGACTTGTCGGCAGCATACGACACAGTAAATATTAAATGCTTGCTGTGGAAGGTTACCAATCTGACAGAAGATCTAAAATTCACATAAATTCTGAGAGAACTGCTCAGTAACCGACGATTTCAAGTGAACTTTTTTGAAGATAGAAGTAGATGGCAAGCCCATAAAAATGGACTACCTCAAGGTAGCGTACTAGCCCCGCTACTTTCCAACATATACACTAAAGACCAATCGGTGAGCCGGAACATCACCCCCTTTCTATACGCTGATGACCTGGAACTTACTTGTCAAGGTACTAACTATGAGGAGATTAAAGCCAATCTTTCCACAGCTTTCTCTTATCTCAGCCACTAATATGCTGATAACGCGTTGAATCCGAATCAATCAAGCACGCGCAATCATGTGTATTCCACCTCCGTAACAGACAGGCGGGTCGTACACTGAACATCTCATGGCAGCGGGTACCAAATACCCACTGTGTTCACCCGAAATACCTCGGCATTACTCTGGACAGGTCACTTACCTGCAAAAATAACTGCCAAAATGTAAAACTGAAAGTTCATGCCAAAAATGACTTGCTACGCCGCCTAACATCCATCAGATGGAGGGCGTCTCCGCATGCCCTGCGAACAACTGAAATGGCGCTTTCCTTTTCCGCTGATGAATATGCCTGATGCCTGCGAGTATGGAATTGTTCTGCCTACGCTGATCTAGTGGATACAGCTATAAATGAGACGTGCGGGATTATTAGTGGTTAATCGACCCCAGTACGAATGTTGTATTCACTGACTGGCATTGGGCTTTCAAACATTCGCGAGACCATAGCCAGCCGCATTGAGAGGCGAAGCTACAAGCTGACTCACGTTGCCCAATGCACAACTAAGTCTTAGTGCCCCAGAAGCCGAAATAGTTTTTTGGGTGCGTGGGTCCAGCTAGTCCAGCCAACAGTAACTCCTCCACAGCAAGATGTAATCTATTGCGGGTGTTGTATAAACCCCCTGATAATTTTATCGAACCATCTGAGAGCCTTCCGCCTGGGCATGCATTACCGTGGCCGAAATGGAAATCTCTAAATAGACTTCCAACCCAAGTTGGCTGGAGCAAAAACAATCTAAACAGATGGGAGCTGACGGACGGTTCAGATCTCAATTGCGTATGCAGCACCTCCCCACAGACAATGGCCCACCTTTTATCCTGCGCCGCATGCCCTGTCACCTGTGCACTTGATGATCTTGTGACTGTGCCAGTGGGCAGTGTTCGCGCAGCTGAATTTTGGGCCGTAGATGTTTAAACTTTTTGCCATCGATACGCTTAGAAGAAGTAGGTACGTTGTGTTACACTGATAATTTAGTTATTGTGCACAAGAGAAATTCTTAGTAAAAACCTTATTAGGTACTGAAGAATTTTTCATAATAAATATATACCGGTAATATTTGACAAGGCATTACCAGATAAATATTATTAGATGTTCTACAAAACAGTGTCTGCCGAAATAGAACATTCTATAGGACACCTACACTAAAATAACATGTATACTGTTTACCTTAACCTAAAAGCCTTAAATGCGACACTGTCTGAGCCTGGCCTAGGCCCACACACGGCAAACATTTTGTATCTAATTTATTAATAGCCGATTCTTATAATACCTAAGTACTAGTTAATTTGGACTTAAAACTTTGCATGAGTCCCTTTCGAAACCATACATAAATACTTGATGGATTAATTTTGTAGGGATATCTCACGTATCAGATCAGGAGAATAGGTCTGCATACTCATACTTACTTGGGGTAGTCACGTGACTTATGGGAATGCAAAGCTGTTAAATAATCGTATTTTGAAATATTCCAGTACTGTCTGAGCTGCTACTAAACAAGCTGACTGACTACCTAGCTATAATGTTTACAACGGCGAGAAAAGCCAATATAAATATTTCAGCGTGCAGACAAGATTTTCCTAAACGCATTGAGGAAAATGTCACTACAGTAGTTTGAGCTTCCAGGTGCTTTCGGGTACAAGGATTTCGGTCTAATTTACCAAGTGAGCGAACCAAAAAAAAGGTAATATCAGAAACTCAATGCACCCATTTTGTAAAATAAATCTAAGCAATGAAAACCAAATCAACATCCCAGATCCCCCATATCCCAAGAACAAACTTGACATTGTAGTTGTAATACATGTTCTGCCATCCACTCCAACTGGAATTGTAAGTTTGTACGCAAAATATTGAAAGATTTACCATGTTATTTTAAGACCCTAGACTTCTTATAGATTTTCCTGTAATTCGTTAGTAATTAACTAATTTCTGTATTTTTCTCAAAATGTTTGTCGCTGTAGTTACGGAGTTAAGGAGCCGGAAATAGTCAATTTTCATAAATTTTCTAAAATAACTTCAATACCGTTTATTTTAAAATTATACAAAAAATACATGGGAGACCCTCATAATAAGCCCTTTCATTTAATATGTCACACGGTACAGTTTGCAAAACTTTGTTTTATAATTTTCTAGTTTGCCCCCCAAAAGTGACCCCATATTCAAACATCATATACCTATTTACGTTACGCGTCCGTGTTTGGGTCACAAAAATGTATATGTGTCCCAAATTTCAACTTGATCTATTAAATTCGGAGCAAATTGACTCTGACAGACGGACAGACAGACAGACACACGTGTGATCCTATAAAGATTATTTTTTTCATTAGGACGTAGGGAACCTTAAAAAGGTAATAATAGAAACTCAACACACCCATTTTATAAAATAAGTCTTAACAGTGAAAACCAAATAATCAACATTACTCTCCGACCCAAACCGAGAGATTCAGCACGCATCGTTAGGCCCCATCAAGACGAGGCACTACCGTATGTGTTCCTTTACTTAGCCACTGAAGACCCACTTATCACTTAATTTACAAGTTAAAGTGCAACCGCCCGGGCACAAAGGAAAAATGGGTTATATAAAAGCACTGCGTACCTATTACATTTTGAAGGCTTTCAGCCGTTATTCCGCCTTCATGTAAAATAATATGTTTATGAGCTAAATTCTAGGAGATCGTTTCAGTCGACCTTATTTTTGCCTGAATAAGTACGTTACTAAGGGCTTTGTTTAAAAGGTAGCCTTCAAAGTGGAGGCTTAATGCGGATTTATACCCCTTTTGTTTAGGATTTCCAATTTTGTTAAAAAACAATCTGCTATCCATTTGACTCGCCATGTGTATTTATTATTGCAATTTCGATTTTGTCCGTTTTGTGGTCATAGGAAGGACATTTTTAGCGATGGCATTGGTGGCTACTTATTTTGTCTCTTAAAAATTCTCTTAAAAAACCAATTAAAGCCAGATTTCAAAACTGGAAGCGACATAAACAAAACAAAGAGCAAAGATATTCTATAGGTATCACCCTATATAGTTCTTGGAATGCTCTTGGGCACAGACAGGACCCAAAATCGACAAAACTTATCAAATATCTATATTAAAACATAATCCAAAGTAAACTCACAAAACCAAAGTTCTACATCCGTCGTCCCTTCCCGAAATGTACCCTAATTTTATCACTTAAAGCGTACCTATCCTGTCTAATAGAATAATGTAAGTACATGATATACCTGTTGCTTCAATATGGCTGCCAAAGTTACGCCTTTGAGTTAAAAGCCAAAGCTTATGTAAGTTGTTTCATAATACAGACGGGAACAGGTGTCGCCGAACTGTTGTTACAAACCAAGCCAGCCGAAATTAATTTGAGCCATATATACGTAATCTGTTGATTGTAATTTATTTGTATCTTTGACAGCGTTGAAATTGGTGAGGCTCCTTTCATACTTATGAATAATAATAATATTTTATTTAAAATATTTACTAAAAGTGTAAATTTAGTCACAGTAGTAATTACCTAATATTTCCTAAACAATGGTTTATAAGTGCCTAAATAATATAAACTATAACTAAAATATATTTATTACAGACCCGGTGCCTTTGTGTTGAGTGCGATTCGCGTCGCGTGTCGCGCCTGATTGAAGGAGCCTTTATAATCACATCCAGAACACCTACATTTATATCTCTAGAAATGTTATATTAAATTGTTCAAACAAAGGACGTACCTAATGATTGTTCGAAATTAGAATGTTAGTTAGTGGCCTGCCTGATCTAGGTTTATTCAAACTTGTGTTTCTATAAACTAATAAGAGATGACTCCCGTATAATAATCGCTTAAATTGTTCCACTAATGGGCAGTGGCCTCCTTCTACTCTTTTCACTTCTCACGGCTGTTTAGATTTTAGTACAATTCACTTGAGTGAAGCATCCGATTAATTGCGTGAGTGTTTTTTTTTTTGCAATTGGTTCATTTCCTGGGAAACCATTTTATTTTTTCAAAAATCTTAAGATTATTTTTTATGATCTCCTAAATAGAGCCTATTGTCTATTTATCATTAATTCTCATACGGTTTTCACGACGTTTCTAAAACCCACCCAAATAGCTATACCAAAAAATGTATGCGTCAATTACTACGTAAAATCATCTAAAATATCCGCAAGACATGCCAACGACGCACGTCGCGTCGCAACGAACTTTCCGCATAGCCCCTAGAAATACCGAGCTACCTAACTATGCATATAAATCCATATATTGAAACTAGTTACAAAGGAAGTTTATCACAATAGTTACAAGGGTCATTCAATTTCCTTCAGTTGACAATGCCTGAACGAAAGGGTACAAATAACCCTAAGTAAACTCGGTTCTCTCTTAACCCTCTCTGTGCTGAGATTCTGTTTTAAAAGAGATTTTTTGCGGTAGGTTTGAAAGATTTGTTTGGGAATAAATAAACTGATAACTTATTTTTATATTATCTGTTACGAATTAGACTTGACATTTTCTAAGAACAACTGTTTTCAGGAATATTTATATTTTAACGAAAGTCGTGAATTTATTTATCGATAATTATTGTTTTTTGTACATTTATGAAGACCGAATTAAGCACGGAATTATGTATCAACTTACCTTTCTAATAAATATAGCAATCATTCATTTCACGTTTAAGGCTCCTACAAACAGGCACACGCGACACAAAGACAGCGCTCATCGCGCGACAGGCGGTGTCTTTGTGTCGCGTCACGTATCGCGCCTGTTTGTAGGAGCCTTTAATCTTAAGCTTTAAAGAAGCATAAAGGCTCCCGCAAACAGGCACGACGCGACAGCGTGTCGCGACTCTAGTAGAACAATTTCTATGGAAACTTCGTGGAAATTGTTCTACAAGAGTTGCGTCACGCTGTCGCATCGCGCCTGTCTGCGTGAGCCTTAAAGCAGGTAGGTACGCCAATTAGGAATCACGACTAATTCAGTCTACTACAATTAATTCAAACTCATTTAAACCTACCCAAATAGAGCTGAGCTAAATTAATAGAACTTGGAATAATTAACTTCCTAATTAAAATAAAAGGAGAGGGTGTAAAAGCAATGTAAGTACCTACAAAAATATTCCTCTCGATATTAAGAAATACAATAAAAAATAGTTTTTCCCGAAATCAAGTTCTTTGAAGATTTCGTTAATCACATTAACGGTATGTATTTCACATCATAAGTATTTTTACTTGCTTTCAAAAGAACGTAATTTAATATTCGAAGATTTTGGTTTTTTCCTTAATTTAATTTATCGGTTGTTACTGGGAATTTACTGCTATTGTTTATTGAGATTGTATACAAACAAAAGTCTTACAATCATGAATGTGGAGACTTCTAAGTCAATTTATATCTTTTGTTGTTGACTCCAGGTACCTCTACTTTAGCAGGTACTTACTTACACAAACATAAATATTTTAATTTACTTAAAGATACTTACAGGAGTAGCATAACGTCTCGCCTATTATGTACACCCATATTTGACCAGTTATGTTTAAGTCCCATGTAATAGGAAACGAGCCTATTCCCATCAACAAGTCCAGACTCCGGGCTGCTACTGAGAAAATCCAGATGGAAAGCCCAAGAACATTTTGCCCGACCAGTAGTAGCGGTTGCGACCACTAGACCAACGAGGCAGTCAGTGCCTACCTACAGTCAGTGCCTACCTACAGTCAGTGCCTACCTACAGTCAGTGCCTACCTACAGTCAGTGCATACCTACAGTCAGAGCCTACCTACAGTCAGTGCCTACCTACAGTCAGTGCATACCTACAGTCAGAGCCTACCTACAGTCAGTGCCTACCTACAGTCAGTGCATACCTACAGTCAGTGCATACCTACAGTCAGAGCCTACCTACAGTCAGTGCCTACCTACAGTCAGTGCCTACCTACAGTCAGTGCCTACCTACAGTCAGTGCCTACCTACAGTCAGTGCATACCTACAGTCAGTGTCTACCTACAGTCAGTGCATACCTACAGTCAGAGCCTACCTACAGTCAGTGCCTACCTACAGTCAGAGCCTACCTACAGTCAGTGCCTACCTACAGTCAGTGCCTACCTACAGTCAGTGCCTACCTACAGTCAGTGCATACCTACAGTCAGTGCATACCTACAGTCAGAGCCTACCTACAGTCAGTGCCTACCTACAGTCAGTGCCTACCTACAGTCAGTGCCTACCTACAGTCAGTGCCTACCTACAGTCAGAGCCTACCTACAGTCAGTGCATACCTACAGTCAGTGCATACCTACAGTCAGAGCCTACCTACAGTCAGAGCCTACCTACAGTCAGTGCCTACCTACAGTCAGTGCCTACCTACAGTCAGTGCCTACCTACAGTCAGTGCATACCTACAGTCAGTGCCTACCTACAGTCAGTGCATACCTACAGTCAGAGCCTACCTACAGTCAGTGCCTACCTACAGTCAGTGCCTACCTACAGTCAGTGCATACCTACAGTCAGAGCCTACCTACAGTCAGTGCCTACCTACAGTCAGTGCCTACCTACAGTCAGTGCCTACCTACAGTCAGTGCCTACCTACAGTCAGTGCCTACCTACAGTCAGTGCATACCTACAGTCAGTGTCTACCTACAGTCAGTGCATACCTACAGTCAGAGCCTACCTACAGTCAGTGCCTACCTACAGTCAGTGCCTACCTACAGTCAGTGCCTACCTACAGTCAGTGCATACCTACAGTCAGTGCCTACCTACAGTCAGTGCATACCTACAGTCAGAGCCTACCTACAGTCAGAGCCTACCTACAGTCAGTGCCTACCTACAGTCAGTGCCTACCTACAGTCAGTGCCTACCTACAGTCAGTGCATACCTACAGTCAGTGCCTACCTACAGTCAGTGCATACCTACAGTCAGAGCCTACCTACAGTCAGTGCCTACCTACAGTCAGTGCCTACCTACAGTCAGTGCATACCTACAGTCAGAGCCTACCTACAGTCAGTGCCTACCTACAGTCAGTGCCTACCTACAGTCAGTGCCTACCTACAGTCAGTGCCTACCTACAGTCAGTGCCTACCTACAGTCAGTGCATACCTACAGTCAGTGTCTACCTACAGTCAGTGCATACCTACAGTCAGAGCCTACCTACAGTCAGTGCCTACCTACAGTCAGTGCCTACCTACAGTCAGTGCATACCTACAGTCAGAGCCTACCTACAGTCAGTGCCTACCTACAGTCAGTGCATACCTACAGTCAGAGCCTACCTACAGTCAGTGCCTACCTACAGTCAGTGCCTACCTACAGTCAGTGCCTACCTACAGTCAGAGCCTACCTACAGTCAGTGCATACCTACAGTCAGTGCATACCTACAGTCAGTGCATACCTACAGTCAGAGCCTACCTACAGTCAGTGCCTACCTACAGTCAGAGCCTACCTACAGTCAGTGCCTACCTACAGTCAGTGCCTACCTACAGTCAGTGCCTACCTACAGTCAGTGCATACCTACAGTCAGTGCATACCTACAGTCAGAGCCTACCTACAGTCAGTGCCTACCTACAGTCAGTGCCTACCTACAGTCAGTGCCTACCTACAGTCAGTGCCTACCTACAGTCAGAGCCTACCTACAGTCAGTGCATACCTACAGTCAGTGCATACCTACAGTCAGAGCCTACCTACAGTCAGAGCCTACCTACAGTCAGTGCCTACCTACAGTCAGTGCCTACCTACAGTCAGTGCCTACCTACAGTCAGTGCATACCTACAGTCAGTGCCTACCTACAGTCAGTGCATACCTACAGTCAGAGCCTACCTACAGTCAGTGCCTACCTACAGTCAGTGCCTACCTACAGTCAGTGCATACCTACAGTCAGAGCCTACCTACAGTCAGTGCCTACCTACAGTCAGTGCCTACCTACAGTCAGTGCCTACCTACAGTCAGTGCCTACCTACAGTCAGTGCCTACCTACAGTCAGTGCATACCTACAGTCAGTGTCTACCTACAGTCAGTGCATACCTACAGTCAGAGCCTACCTACAGTCAGTGCCTACCTACAGTCAGTGCCTACCTACAGTCAGTGCCTACCTACAGTCAGTGCATACCTACAGTCAGTGCCTACCTACAGTCAGTGCATACCTACAGTCAGAGCCTACCTACAGTCAGTGCCTACCTACAGTCAGTGCCTACCTACAGTCAGTGCATACCTACAGTCAGAGCCTACCTACAGTCAGTGCCTACCTACAGTCAGTGCCTACCTACAGTCAGTGCCTACCTACAGTCAGTGCCTACCTACAGTCAGTGCCTACCTACAGTCAGTGCATACCTACAGTCAGTGTCTACCTACAGTCAGTGCATACCTACAGTCAGAGCCTACCTACAGTCAGTGCCTACCTACAGTCAGTGCCTACCTACAGTCAGTGCATACCTACAGTCAGAGCCTACCTACAGTCAGTGCCTACCTACAGTCAGTGCATACCTACAGTCAGAGCCTACCTACAGTCAGTGCCTACCTACAGTCAGTGCCTACCTACAGTCAGTGCCTACCTACAGTCAGAGCCTACCTACAGTCAGTGCATACCTACAGTCAGTGCATACCTACAGTCAGTGCATACCTACAGTCAGAGCCTACCTACAGTCAGTGCCTACCTACAGTCAGAGCCTACCTACAGTCAGTGCCTACCTACAGTCAGTGCCTACCTACAGTCAGTGCCTACCTACAGTCAGTGCATACCTACAGTCAGTGCATACCTACAGTCAGAGCCTACCTACAGTCAGTGCCTACCTACAGTCAGTGCCTACCTACAGTCAGTGCCTACCTACAGTCAGTGCCTACCTACAGTCAGAGCCTACCTACAGTCAGTGCATACCTACAGTCAGTGCATACCTACAGTCAGAGCCTACCTACAGTCAGTGCCTACCTACAGTCAGAGCCTACCTACAGTCAGTGCCTACCTACAGTCAGTGCCTACCTACAGTCAGTGCCTACCTACAGTCAGAGCCTACCTACAGTCAGTGCATACCTACAGTCAGTGCATACCTACAGTCAGAGCCTACCTACAGTCAGTGCCTACCTACAGTCAGTGCCTACCTACAGTCAGTGCCTACCTACAGTCAGTGCCTACCTACAGTCAGTGTGTTATTTTCAATAGGTACGAAGCAAAAACAAGTAGGACTAACGTAGTCTTTAGGGCCCACTTGCACCGCCAATCAGCGATAAACGAGTTTAAAACATAATTCTGTTTCTGTAAAATTTTTGAAGATGACAGAGACAGAATGATGTTTAAAACTCGTTTAGTGCTAAACGTGTTTAGTGATTGGCGGTGCAAGTGGGTCTAAGAGTCTGGTCATACGGATAAATGATGTCCTTTTTTCTGCAACTTCTGCGTATAACGGTTCTAAAAAAAGACTTATTTAGTATTTTTGTAATTTTATTTCAATAAGGCAATTGTCGATAGCAATCACGGTTTAAACAAAACTTTATACCTAGCGACTGAACGCCGACGGTTTAGAGAATGCCGAAAAACTCAAAGTCAAACTCAAAGCACTTGTTTCAATTAAACCATTTACGGGCACTTTTGAAATGTCAAAGAGTCGGTTAGTTAGTCAGAAAGTTGAAGCTAGTGGCCCATTCCAAACTTAGATCTCTATGGAGAAGAACAGGCAAGAAACTCCAAGGACACTTTTTTAAATCAAGATATTAAAATGTAGCTGAAATCAATAAGAGGGCTTATAAATAGAATCATAGCCTAAGAATTACTAGCAACATATACCTAACAACACATATACTTACGAAAACAATTACTCTGAAATCCAAACTAAGTTTATCTTCAACAAACATAAGGTGCCTATGTAAATCTAAACATTCAGTCTTTAATATTCTATACACCGACCCAATGTTGTTCCGACGCCGCCGGTCGGTACCAAATAATTGGATCAACAACAATTTTATTAACCACTAAATTGTATAACTAGTTGGTAAACACATTGGCTAACACGGGTTAACAAATTGGGTTACTGACTATAATATATGTCGCAGCAGTACTATCAGAACAAATGGGGTTAAATTATTTAAGGCATATATTTAATCGAATTTCAATTAAAAAAAACTCATTCTGTTTTGCTAAAAATATTATTGTACAGTATAGCTTAGTTACTGCGACCAACTGTGAGAAAAGGTCAAAAATTCAAAAAGACGCTCAATTGTAAAAAAAAAAGTGTGCATCATTAGAAGCCCAAATAATTTTTAAAGGTTTATCTAAAGTAATATTATAAAGAGAAAAGATTTGATTTCTGTATGTTTGTTTGTTAAGCTTGCACGCTAAAACGACTGAACGGATTTGAATGAAAGGCTCATGGGTAGACCATGACCTGGATATAGAATACTTTTTATCCCAATATTCCCGCGGGACTGATACTTGGATAAAACAGGATTATGGATAAAACAGTTCATCATTAGTAGGTCAATACATTTTTAGAGGATCAGTTAATATTATTATTAATTATTAATTTCCTATTATTTAATATCATCAATCGATGACACAACATAAAATCACGCCTGAAATCCCCAAAGGATTAAGCACAGGTAAATCGACGACATATTGTAGAATCTCTATAAACCGACGAAGTTCTATTCGTTTTACTTTTTTCAGTGCATGGGTGAGTAATTTGTTGTATACTAACTTTTGCCTGCGGCTTCGCCCGCCTGGATGTCGGAAATTATCCCATGGGAACGTACTACCGGGATAAAAAGTATCCTACATGTTAATCGAGGTTATAAACTATCTTTGTTACAAATTCCATCCAAATCCGTTCAGTTGTTTTTGCGTCAAAAAGTAACAAACATCCATCCATCCATCCATTCTCACAAACTTTCATATTTATAATATTAGTAGGAAGTAGGATAGGATAGGATGTAAACGATACACCACTGACTACCTGCATTATTGTCTCTCCGTCTCCCTTTAATCCATCCAAAGGTTGTCCGTAAAAGATCGCTTTTAGCGATAAGACCGCTCATTGTGTCACACTATGTAAAATTTCTCCATTTATCCATTTAAAGGAAAGAAGAAAAGAAAGGCGACTAACAAGAGGTATTTATAAGGTAGATATGAGTGGAAACGCTGGGAGGAGACGCCTTAGGAGGACATATAGTGACCTTACGGCGTGCGTGTATGACCAGATGAATGAACGTAAACGATGCAAAAGGAGTATGTAAGGATTGTAGCAGGTGGCGTTCTGCCTACCCCCATGGGAAGAAGCCGTGAGTTTATGTTATGTTATGGTGATGTTAATTTGGAGACCAAAGTCTAGCAGTGATTTATTGCAATGATATAGACATGTAGGTATTTATATGAAAGCCATATTGACAATATACCTGCGACATACACAAGAGGAATATAAATCAAGTCAATCATATGCCAAGACACGGCTTAGCTCTTAATTATTAGCATATTAATGAATTGACACAGTGCACTTTATCACATTAACGAATCAATGTTTGATTGTTGACTGTGGTTAAATTACTGTGCATATTCTGTAGTCAATTAATAATAGTGTCGTAGCTTCTTCAATCTTATGCTGTCCTGCGTTAATTGCATAACACAGTAACAGTAGCAATAGCTTTCATTTTGACAGTTCAACAACATTCATTGCGTTATTAACGTTGTTGAGCAGACGATTTTTTCGGACATATGAAGCAATGGAAATGCAATAGGCTTCATAATGATTCAGATTGTGATAGATGTGTTACGCAAGGTACTGGTAAGTACTTCTCTCGGAAAATCTTAGCATTTATTGGAAACTTGGGGACATCCAGCCTCTTATGGGCAATGAAATAGGTTCGGTGTGATTATCTGACCACCTGAAAACTTCGCCCCTTCCACGGCATCGTCTATGGCAGCGCAGAGATCACTATGGCTGCATTTTCTGAGGCACAGAGGGCAGGATAGGAGTTTCGGGCCAGCAAAATATAATACAATGCGCCGTCAATACTAACATGCCGTATCTGTATCTATTTTACTGTGTGCACATAAATAATAAAATAAATAAATAAGTACAATGCCGTGCCATCGACGAAGAAGAACTGACTACCCGTCGTCCTGGTTGACCCTGCCCGAAAGAATTTGGTCTTCTCAGATAATGTTATCATCATGGTCAATTCTCCATCATCCATCTTATACAAACCAGTACTTCATTTTCAGCACAAAGAACTAAAAAACAAAAAATAAACTAGTTTCATATACATAGTCATGTAGAAAAAAACTGCTCATGTTCCAAGATACCAATATTTTAACTGTGCGCGTAACAAGTAGCGCCATCTGTTACCACTCTCGGAACAACATCGAGAATGTCGCCACATTTCACATCACAGATTGTCCCGACTGATAAAAATAATTGTTTACCGAAAATATTTTTAAAACACGAACCTTTGACATCTCATTTTTTCTAGAAAGATTAATGTGTTTTGTGTTTGCGATACACTGTGCTGACATGTACTTGTACTAAGTCTGGACAATTTAATTGCCTATCCTACGTCTGACCGTCGGCCGGCGTCGGTATCGGCAAACTTTAGTCTTTTACTATCAATCAACTTGTCAACAAGCCACGCAGGACTTGTTCGAGCTACAATTTTCCTATTACAAGATTTTCTTGGCTGACCGCCTTTTCAGTGGCAACGGGAATATCTACTGACGTAAAAATACGTAAACTTAGGGTATAACGTCATAGGAATACGTTATTACATTTCTGTAATAGTTTTAAAGGTAGTTAGTTGAAACAAAATCATTGTCATCATCATTATCATTATCGTCTTGGTTTTTATTTTTTTGAGATTAAAATTTGGAACTCATCCACGTTTCTATAGCCGCCGCCATCATTTTTTACCCACTAAATCTTTTCAAACAAGCAGATTATGTAAACAACTGTTTATTTGCGATAGCACCAGATTAACAAGAATTTGATATAGGTAAGTTTCATTTGAAAAGATTCCATACACCCATACCTAAGCTCTCTTAATAAAGAATACGATCAATAACGTGGAATATAACCTTAATTATTTAGGGACTACACTCTTTAATTGAAAAGGGTGTTCGGTCCAATACTTCTGTCGATTGGAAAAATGTAATTAATTCTAGGACGTGTAGTAATGTGTTTTTTTACAAATAAATTGTGATTTAAGTAAGATTGAATCGTGTTATTGGCTGCAAATGTACGGGATAGAAAAGGTCCATCGGAATTGTGTACCTACCTACTTAAAAAGATGTAATGGCATTTTAAACGAAGTTTTAGATATCGACTGTTACTCAGGTGTTGACAAAACGCTGTACAAAACCAATGTTTTTCTAAAAATCAACGTGATATTTGAACAGCTACTTGCCCTAAAAAAAATATGTTAAAGTTTGCTGACGACATGACCTAAACCACGAAAAACTTGCACGTTTCATGCTTTTACACAAAACATTAGGTAAAGCCCGTTGTTAGTCGAGATGCCAATGCCATTACTAAACTTTGAGAACAGCTTTGAGCATCTGAGAGCAAGATTCAACTTCACATCGTTAGCTTTCTAATTAGTTGTTTGCTTACTAATTACGTGATAGTAATTAGCATACACATGCTAGCAAAACAAGATATCAAATTAGTCTAAAATGTTCTTTAATAAAACAATTTACCAAAAGGTAAGAATAAATATAATTTTATAAAAGCAACTTTCCAACAGTAATTAACAGAAACAAAGTAAACGTTAGATCTAAAACTAAATATGAAACTTAATCAGAAACTCGATTAATTTTCAACAAAGAACAACTTGACGGGCCTGAAAGTATGTCCCGCCTTAAAACAATACACAAACAAAAAGTCTATATTATAATGCATTCGAGCCAACAACCGGCGGATCGCAATATTCAATATCAACGTGAATTTCAATAGAGTGTCCTCCACGAGAAAATTCGAGGGAAATCTGAATATTCCTCGCCAATTTAGAAAAAAATATGTTAATCTATTCCCCGAGAGACGGTGACTATTTTCATAAATTGATTGCTTCGAGCCAATATCAAAAGAATTGTAATATTGAATTATCGACTCTAGAGGTTCATAATGAGTAACAAGGCAAACACTTTAGATTTCTCTCATTCCACGTCTCATTATAGGAAGAATTCAACTGCTGCAATGGAAAATATGAAAATCATCAAGTTCAATAAATAGAAATGTAAATAAAAGAATGAAAAAGAAAAAGAAGTATTTATTGGGGACTCGTACAGGATTAACACAAACTAAACTAAATCTTAAAAAATAATATTAAAATAAAACAAAAGTACAATGAAAATAACAACAGAAAGTCCTATACGCGGCCAAAAGGTGCTTCTCATCATGATGCTGTGACATTTAAAAATAAGTGTCATAGCGCTGATATTCTGATAAGGCCCGCAGCAGTGATGTCACGGAAGGGTACACTACATAAATACGAAAAACTATATGCCGTCAGTCACAAATACGAATTTCTATAGGTATACCGATTTCCATAATTCGGAATAATTCAAAATTCCTAATATTTATCATTCATCCTATTTTTATAATTCCAAAATTTCAATATTCCTAACGTTTATAATTACTATTCTCAAAATACCGAGTTTCAATAGATCGAATAACAAAAAGTCCGACTTAATGATAATTCAAAACATCAAAAATACGAATGACTGGTTAATTAGAATTCCGAAATAAACTATGCGATAACCTAATCTAACTCAAATGATTCACCAACAATAAAGGGGATCTGGCGTTCGGCGGCCGCTGCCGCGGCACGCTCGCTTCGCTCGCTCGCCTTCGCGCTTTTATGGCCACTGTTGTAACCGAACCTAACCCAAAGGATTCAATAACAATAGATGCTACCCGACGCAGATACATATAAGGAGAAGAAGAAAGCACATTTTTTTTTATTAATAACAAAGTAGACGTTTTTAAATTACATTAAACGTTACTTATAGATTTGAGTGTTATACTAAATGAATCAGAATCCTAATTTTAGCAGTTTATTCCAGTATTGAAAATCGGTATGTCGTTTTCGGACCGAGAACCCATCTAGCATTTGATTCGTCGAACGTATGAAAATCGGAAAACAAACAAATCGCATATACGACTTTCGGTAAAATAAATTTCGTCGTTTTTAATAATAGACATGCTGGCCCGCAGATTCTCCCGTTGCTCTGAACAAGTGAAGGTTACGCTTTTTAAGGTATAATGTCAGAGCTTTTACACTGGAAGTCTATGGGTCTGCCACACCAAAAGGTCGCTTGATGCCCTGCGCATCCAGTATAATAATATCTTCAGAATTATGTTGGGGCTGCCATGATTCTATAGTGCATCGGAGATATTCGCGCTGTTTCGCACTGATGGCTTTCATGCCATTATTCGCAAAAAGACGGTATCCCTGATCTGCAGAATGCGTGGCAGCCGTAATGAAATCTTGAACACTGACTGATAGGATCTCATCCCCGCTTGGAGGTACTTTGTGAAATCAGTAATTTAATCATAATTTTCATTTTAATTTTAATTCTGATAACCGTTTCAATTTCCATTTTATTTTTATTATAATATTCATTTCAATTTTCATTTTCATTTTAATTTCTGTAACTGTTCAATCGTAATATTATAATGTTTTTATACCTATGGATCATGATATCTGAATTAAAATGTATATATATATTTTTTTTTTTATTATAAGTCTTAGGTATTATGACATTCGGACATTTGAACATCGGAACATCGAAATTCGGAATATAATATTTCGGAGTATTTGGGTGTTACCGTCACGGAAAGATACAGAAATAAATAATAAATATAATAAAAATTAGATCAGTGTGGGTACTATAATAATAGTTGGTAATGTAAGTGCTTAATATATTATTATGAACCTTAATATTATCGCCACATTTGATTGATAATTTTATACGTCTATCTCTTTTGTCTGTCGTATGTAAAAAATTTACCTGATAACTACGTTGCTCACTTTAATAAGAATCTAGGCGATACCTTCCAAATGGATGCACATATCGAAAATCAAAAAAAGAAATCACATTCGAAGAGAAATAGAACTCATGTCTAGACTCAATAGAAGAACGATGTCATCGGCCGGCTAAGGTCGGCTTGATTCACAGCTGAAATACCTAACATACATAAAAAAATGCCAACACACAAAATGAACACATTTGGAATGCTCGAAAAACTGTAAAAGAAAAAAAATACACTGCCAGCAGTCGTCAAAATGAAGAAATGATTTTGCAGTTTTATTTCTTCGCCTTGTCTTAAGGGTCTGTCATTCGGAATGTGCCTGCCGTTGGGCACAGACCTCGCACAAGATGGCTTTGTATGCCAATTTTTCTGTCCTCATTTGCCTATCTGGCTAAAATATCTGACCACCTAATTGATACTACTTCCGCTACCGAATTCTAAATGACATAGTGTACATTTTATAAAAAAAACTCATTCAAAGGTTTTAATTACATTATTTCCACCGATTTTTCTTCTCATGCATTATACATTGTGGTTATTGATCATTGCCCGGAATGTTCTGTTTTTAAACGTGCTAGCTATCCGTAGGTTACAGAAGCACACCAAATATATTATAATATTAACAGGCAAAAACAGACCCAAACAAAAAATAATAGTAGGTACACAAAAACAATTCATTAAACTGCAACTATCAAACCACATTTCCCATTAATTCTGAAGGTAGCTCTCAAAATAAAACCACAAATGGCAGTCACATTGACGCCACCGCCACAGACGCCTTTAAACGACTCTATTTATAACAGAAAGGTAAACAAACGTTTGCCTTTAGCTGCTAAATGAAAACGGACGCCAGAGCAGCCGCAAACGCAGGCTGCCCAGCATTTTCATTCGTTGGCCACTGAACCGGAAGGAACGAATAGCTTTCGACCACGTTTTCAAAATAGTAAAGGACTATTCATTTTATTACGTGTGATTCACGGCCCTTTCGTGTTGGGTTAAGCACTTGGAATGGTTGCTTTGGTGTGCATAATTTTTAACACACGTCAGGGATGGAATAATTTTTAGTGTACTGTGGTGTGGTATGGGGAAGTACATCGTCCGTAGTTTTATAGATACCTCTTAACTTTTGCAGTGATTATAAGTGCGACGACTGTTTAGGCACTCATCGATTCTTTATAAGAAATGAAAATAATGAAAGCTAATCTACTTACAGAAAATCGGATAAGTAAAGTCTCTCTGAATTGCTCTTGGAAAATAAAGAAATATTAGACAGTTTAACACCTAACACTTAACCTTTTTCGCACTACCAAAATCTTCAAACAAAAACTTTTCACTTAGCTCTTTCATATTTCATTTGTCTTTATCAAATTAGCTTAACATTTTTACACCTTTTACTTAAAACGAGAAAAGGAGCAGCAAGCATTTTGTATTTTTAATTAAACCTCTTTTTTTATTTTTCTTTTTAATAACAGGCTGTATTATTAAAAATTCTTGGTTCAATACTGGCAATATTGCATTTACGCCAGAGAATTCGAGGCAAAATGGAATAAATTAAAATGCTTACGTAATTTCGTTAATTATGAGTGCAATGTACCGAATGGCGGTCGGAAACAATAGTGCGGTATGTTATGGGTTCTGTAATGTATAACTAAAGTGACAGATGTCTGTATAATGTTTGCATGATATTATTTCATTATGTAAGTAATGTCCGTCACTTTTTGTCCTTTGTCGTCTTTTGTGGTGTAGGTTCTTAAGAGCGGGTAGTAACCAAAATTACCTATCTTCAATTTAATTTTTCATGAAATTCATAAGACTTAGTTATAAAATAAAAATAATATGAGTAACTACATAATATTTTGAAACGTTTTGTGGAACAGAAACACAAAATGTAAAAATTATCTCGATAAAATAACATCATGAAGTTACCCCTAATTTTCACGTTTTTTTAAATTTGTACTTAATATGCTAATGACTAATAGCATAATTTTTAATGATCATTTGTATTAAGACAAGGCGAAAAAAATTGTGCAGGCATTTTTTTTGAAATTCCTTTTATTTTTGGTATTATAACGATTACAAGCTTTAAGCACTTAGGATGTTTTTAGTTCGTGGAACAAGTCATCTTCCGTCGCACGTTGCGGGAACTTCAAGCATATTTTTGTTTCACAAATCTGTCGCCGTCGCTCTGTTGAGACAAGAGGACTGCGCTCGAATTTTCTGCTGCTCTGGGATTTAATTTATTTGCGTAAATAATATTTTCGTAATTTATCACATTCTAGGAACGAAACTGTGAAATAGAAAACATGAAAAAATCACTAAAACCACTTCCGAAACGATTATTAAAATCGTTAAGGATTGATAAACTAAATAAATACCACGGTTAAACTATAAAATAAAAATATTATAATAATTCAATGTTGATATTTGAAAACTCAAGATGACATACAATTATTTGGCAGATTTTTGACTGGTATAATACAACTACCGCCATTGTTCTGCATTTCGGTCAATTTTCTTGCGGAGAAAATTTACAACATAGAGTTCGTGCTGGAGATTTTAGATCTTATTACTATTAAGTAAAGAACCAAATTCGTTTACTCCCACTTTCGTTGACAAACTTCGTGTAAGGGTAACCTTAGACGAACCATTTCGAGCGACTTTTGACCAACCCCCGAATCAAGTTGAAACTCGAAATTTAACATATAGGTAGGTTATTGGTATAATAATATTATGGGATTATACAAAAAAAAAAAAAAATATAAATAAATCAGAAGACTAAAATAGGTAAGTACTGTGTTTATTACGGACAAAAGTACAAAACGGTGTGCACGGGATATGACATTTTTCATACGGATAGTGTTCTCGTGACTAGAGCCCTTTTATGGTGGGGATGAGTAAAGATTGTGACGGATCACAATGTTTGGGACTGTCGGCTTGCTTTTCAAAGCTAAAGTTTCAACAGTTACAAAAGAGGAACCTAATAAACTTTCTACTTTCTTTGGCACCCATATAAATTAGATGCCAATTATTTTGTCGGTAAAGCCGACTAATGTATCTAGTTATTTGTTCCGAATTGGCCTGTTTTTCACAAATGTTTTCGGCGAGGACTTTTTTCTAGTCGCGCTCCGCGCAGGATAGGTTTTCATGACACATGCCATTTGACTTTGCACAATACAGTGCAAAATCCACCATACCAATATTATTTTTTACTTAGTAACACTGTTGCTAATTGACTTTGCACGATCCTGCAAAGCAATATCCACGATATACAATTATATGTTTTTACTTGGTTAACACTGGTTTCCACGAAGACGTCGTGAGGTCCAACTGGTACAAGGCCCTAAATAAAATTTGGTTACATTGGAATTTGAACTTTGTCACGCCAGCATTGAGTTTCTAGTTCCAAAACATGACTATAATCTAAGATTCTGAATTCAAGCTTAGCGTATAGTATAGGCAAAATAAACAGATGTTTTACCTACTGAAGAATATCATTGAAAATAAAGGGACTGGACATTGATCATACTTCGTTTAAATATTGTAATTGAAAAACCATTCGAGGTACCTATTTGTGCTGTGAGACCTTGCTTCTTTGCAAACATGATTCTAGGTCAACGGGATGTATCATATGGATTTTAATTTATTTGCGAGTGTTTATTTTCTTAGATTATTGACTTTTTGTTCAATTGATTTCATTTTCTCAAAGTAAAAAAGCGGAAGGTAAGTGATGCGATTATAATTATACGCTTTTATATCGTCAAAAAGCAATTTTATCGAAACTGTTTTCACCATCATGTAGGTAGTATCATGAGTATGTAGTATTATAGTACTTTGATGGAAGTGCATTGCTTTTTAGAGTTCGGTACCTCAAAAGAAAAAATCGCAACCCTTATGGGATCACTTTGTTATCCATCTATCAGCCGTTCTATTCCGTAAATATCTCACCGTGAAAACTTAGGTGAAGTGAGTTTGAAGTGAGCTGTCAAGAATGTCAATCCCTAGCATCAGACGGAATGACAGCTCACTAATAGCTCACATCACGTACGTTTTCACGGTGAGATTTTAACAGAATAGACCGGCTGATCGCTTTTCTCAGGAATGCGTGGGGGGTATCAAGTTGAAATTGATATCAAATACTTAGATAAACGGTCCCTTGGAGCTGTAAAAAAAACGAGCTTCTAAGACGTTGACTTAGTATCTTGGCATAAATTGCCATTCATTTCGCATATCTTGACACTCGCAAATAAATTAAAACCCATAAAATACATGTCGTTGACCTAGAATCATGAGATTTGACAAGAAGCAAGGTCTCACAGCACAAATAGATACAGGAAAGTATCTGAAAATCGTTCAATTGTAGTTATGTTACATAATGTATGTAACAATATTTTTTCAACTACAACGTTAGGTTTGTCTTTCAATTCGGAATCGAAAATGTATAGGCCGTATCTTGAAGTAACATTTAGTCTTTATTTCATTTAAGTCGGTCTACTCTCCAATCTAACATCACACCAGCATCGGTAACAGATTCACGAACATACAATAATATTGAATAATATACCTACTTGTACACAGCAACCATACATAGGTACATTGAATAAAACAGTTTCATCTGATTATTTTGCGTGTACACACTACACACAAGATTCAAATTCAAATGCCTAGATATAAGCCGGGTGAAAAGTTTCTGCTGGCGGGAAGGGATTGTGTTTTGTTTTTGTCGTATTTGATGAGAGGGGTAGGTAAAGAGGCGCGGGTGAAACTTGTTTTTTTCTGTCTTGCTGCGCCCTCTTAACCCGGCGTGCGTAAGGATAAAATATGTAACATGGAGCGTAAGGTGAGTGTAACAACTAAGGGCCCATACACACGTACTACAACCACACCCCACCACAACCACAACACGTGGTTGGACGCTAATTTTCATGAAAATTCAGACGTAACCGCAGCTTGACCAGATTTCGTCGCTGCGATGTGGTGTGGTCGTAGTACGTATGAATGGGCCCTTCTGATCATGTAAATTTAATAGTGTAATGTAATTTATATTATTATTTTATTGATTATTAAACAATCAGTACTTATGGTTTAACCAAAATTAAAGGTAAAATACAAAATATTTTTATACTATTTAAAGGAATCAACAACATAAACAATTTAAACTTATATTTATAGTATAATTATGACACTTACTCATCAGTATTTAGTAAAAAAAAAACATCGTATTTATCTTCTAATAAAACAAAAAAAAAAAAAAACGAATTAAAAAATAAACAAGCGGGCCTTACAGTAGTCGCATAATATGATGTGTAACATCTGAAATCTCACCTTAGTAAGAAGCAACATTGAAATTATATCCTGAATAATCATTTCATGATACTAAAACAGTACCTACGAGTACCTAACTAGGTAGTCTCTCTTTCGTCTTGCTTGATACAGCTAGTAAAAAGGCAAAACAACTAGATTTTGTAAAACAACTTTGATTTTTTTATAAGAAAAACATTGTTACGTTTCATATAAATCATAATAATATTATTCAGGTAGGTAATAAATGTGTCTGCACAAGTTTACATACATAATTATACAAAAGGTGGCATTGTTTTGTGATGTCAGCGTCGCGACCGCTTCAAAGCGGCGGCGGCGACTACCAAACTAGCGGAGGTAAAACTATCATAACTTCGACATTTATGATGATATTTCAAAACCATAATGCTGCATTAAATGCATAGTACAGTTTTTTGCATTATAAAAAATACGGAAACATCTCAGCAGCGACAGAAATTAACCTCAAAATTTAAAAAACATAAATATTGTACTGAAATATTTATTTGTTATTCATACTCACTTGCATTTTTATCAATTATCTGCACTTTTTTCAGACACTTAATATCAACAGTAAATACATTTATTAACATAGTTTACACATATAAATTAGTTAAAATAACAGCACTCTTTATACACAACACTGTAGGTTAAGCGCACCGCTGATGCGTTCTTCTTCTCTATTTCCCTTTCTCATCACACACACACACACACTGTTGGCTGACAGTACGAACCTCTCAGAAAATGGGTTGGTACCATCTGACGGCCAACTCGACAACAGCGCGCGTTCATTGGTCAAATCAAATAGCGCGCGCTTCCCCCGGCTTCCTCTTACACAATTCCGTCGCTTTTTACGAAATCACTCCCACAGATTGCAGGAAAGCGAGAGGAAAGGTGTTACACAAAAAAAACAATTAAAATAAAAAAGCACACAAAATAAATAACAGAAAAAAATATACTAGTTCAAAATTTGTTACTCGGAGCGTAAGGTGTATTTAACGCACCCGCTGACACCTTTGACCTCGTCTGAACACTTCGCCAAGTGGCGGTCCACTGAGCCCTGACAATCGGCGATCCCTTACTACCCCCGGCGCAGCTACTCAGACGCACAACCTGATAACGATTTACCACTAAAATAGCGATCGAGTCATCTTGTTTTGGGTATGCCACACCCAACCTTAGCCTATGCCTTGCCTTAGCTTATGAATGGGGATGCGATGAGATATCTGACCCCTAGAATTTGTGCACAAGTGAACTAGCACATAATAGGAAAAAAGGGATAATAAATCCGCGACGAACGCAATATCTCTACCCACGTTTACTGAGCTCGGCTCAGTGGCACCTTGTCTTTGTATGACATTGCAGACATGTGTCTGTGTCGATAAAAAACAAACGTGTTTCATTGACGAATCCACTCAACATTCCACTCGATCAAAAAGTGACATCAAAACAACTGCCAATTTCGATCGAGTCCAGACGTAGCTGGTACACGAATATGTCACAGCAAAATGACACGACTTCCATCTAAATTTAGCACCCGAGTCGCGTCTAACCTACCCGACACATCACGACAACGTGTTCAACTCGACACATCCGACACAAATGCCATAGAAATCACAAACTCGAACATGTCGTGTCAAAAAATGTTTACGACGCCAACTTATCGGACTGTGAAAGAAAACATTTTTCCCCACTTTCCTCCGTTAGTGGCACTCTGTAGCGGAGATTCCTTAAAAGCCGGAAAATTTGTCCAATTTGCTCTTTGGCCCGTCTTTGATATTTTGATTCAAAAGAGATTTTATGTACAGTTCGCGTTGCGAGCACAAAGCTGATTTGAGATGACATAATAATATATATCGTGCTTCTATTGTCTACGAAAATATTTTTGGAGTGCAACAACACTATATTCAAAGTTTTATGAATATCTTTATTTACATGTAGTACGAACTAGATTCCTTAATTAAATCACACGTATAGCGTATGTGCGTAAGCGAATGCTCGTTTGAAATTCGGGTCTCGCACGGCGTCGGTAGTAGTCCAATGAATTTTGCTGTAGGCAAAGTGGAGACGCATCGCCGAAATCCTTCGGGGGTTACTTAGAGACTTTGTCATGTAAATCAGCCACTCCAACCCCTAGGGGAGGCATTCAAACTGAAATATTGTAAATATTTTAGTCGTGAATAGATACGACTACTTTGATCTTGGAAACGTAATTTCTTGTTGAATCTGCGAAAAATTGGGCCTATTAAAGTACTATATGGTTTAGGTAAAATTCTATTGAACTACGATTTTTTAAATGTGTGGTTCTTTTTTATATATCAAAGATAGACTTGCTTTTTTCAGACTTAGTTCATATAAAATATTTTCCAGCATCACTTAGGGGCTCGGGGTTAAATAATAACAGCCGTATGGGTCGATCGAAGGTTAAGCTACGCTTGTCGCAGTCGGTTAGTGGATGGGTGACCATCCTTTACATATCGAGACCCTCCGTGCTTCGGAAAGCACGTTAAGCCGTTGGTCCCGGCTGTCATTAGTAGATCTTTGACAGTTAATTGTTACGAGTAGTCGGAAGCCCAAAAGTCTGATAACCAGTCTTACCAAAGGGGTATCGTGTTACCCAGTAACTGGGTTGTGGAGGTCAGATAGGCAGTCGCTCCATGTAAAATACTGGTATTCAGCTGCATCCGGTTAGACTAGAAGCTGACATAGTTGGGAAAGATTAGGTAGATTGATTGGTTGATTGATCACTTAGTGTTTACCTACAGACCTACCTACCCGGTGGGGGGGTTACGTCATTATTTTTTCTTTAGTGATCTACTGCAAAGAAAAGAAACGAGTTTTGATCTCATTCACATTAAAACACAATTTAATTTATAACACAAAGAAATTTTTTATTTCTTTCATAAATAAGTTCTTCAAACGATATCATTATTCTATGACAACATCTATGAAATATTTCTCAAGAATCTATTGATTTTTTTCGAATGGTAGACTATTCTGCTGTCTATAAAAATATCACTTCACGTTGCGACAGATTTCATCTTTGAGATGCAAATCAGACCGTTGAGGATTCATAGCTCAAATGGGGTGGGTGAAGGTAGCTGAAACACGAGCTCATATTTATTTATACTACTATTTTGTAGATAACGCCCTAATGTCGCTTTTGCAAAAATCATATATTTTTCGAAGTTCAAGTCGCATAAGGATCTTTAGAAGATCTTTATTCCGTAAGGAACGAAATGTGTTAATATTTATCTCGCTTCTCTATCTATTGTGCTTACGGCTACATCATTCACTCATACACACACACACACACACACACACACACACAACTGATATCCGTCCTGATTTCAAAGGTCTTGATGATTCATTAAAAACATCCACGAGTTACCTACGAGGTATGATACTACATTGCAGTGCATCAGGCGCACCCTGGGCAAGTCCCACTAAAAACCTATCTAACTGATTAAGGCTTTTATTACAGAACGTCACTCAATACTCAAGCATTACTTAAAACTAGATTCAAGCCATTTGATTGGTTGAAACTAGTTTTAAGTAATGCTTGAGTATTGAGTGACGTTCTGTAATACGGGACTAATAGTTTCGCCATAATTAGGCTGTGTTTCCACCAGAGAAGAATGAGGATGCGTAGCGATGGATGTGTGTGAAACTATCCAATAACATAGCTTAATTTTCATAGCTTGAGCTAAGTTAGCGCTGTTATTGGTTGGTTGTACGCACATTACTCGCTACGCATTCTCGCTCATCTCAGGTGGAAACGCAGCCTTACCATGAAAATACAAAGCTCATGACCTCTTGAACAACAGCGATATGAAAGCAGTCCCAACATCAGAATCTGTTGTCCCGACAAAAGTTTCAAATCGTTGATAGTTGACTAGGGTATAGCTGTAATAACAAAGGAACGTGGTCTTTAAATGTTACTGCAAACTGCTACACATTATTGCAAGCGGTGTTAATGTAACAGCTTCAGATAAATTGCTCACACATCGCTAACGATGTTTCGAAGTATTTTATTTGTGTCTGTAATTCTCTGATGCACGATATCTAGCTTTTTTATTTATTTTACTGTTGGACCACGTTCGCACGGACGTGAAAATATCGCGGCGAGATTTTATCACGCACTAGATTTTCAATCCTCGGTGTTGAACCGAGCTTTGAGAATCCAACATAGTGCATTCCAGCGCGTCGAAAAACACACTGTTGGATTTTCAACTCTCGGCGCTAAGCAGTGCGTTGAAGATCTAGTGAGTGATTTTTACGTCCGTGCGAACGTGGAGTGCCTCGCCCCGCTTCGCACGATTTTTACGACTTTTGTCAAGATTTCTATGTCTTATGGATACTTAAGTTGAATATGAATGTTATAAGTTATAAACACATAAGTAAACCTTCCGGAATGAATTCTCTTAATTATGGTAAGACCACATCAAAATCCATTGTGTACTATAGAAGAACTAAGCGGTCACATCGGCAGACACGAAATCCGACATTATTTTATACTATTTAATAAAGATTTATTTATTTATTTATTAAAACTTCATGCACAAGTAAAAAAAATATGTACGTATCGGTAAAAAAAGGGGGGCTACTCATAGATAATAGGTAATACAGGCTGGTAACCGCAACTCCACGTCAATGCGCGTATTTTGCGTACGGGTGGGAAAATCGATTATTCGATCCACCCTAGCTCCGCGAGGAAGGCCAGCAACGCCTTGGTGTTACTGACAATCGCACGTAGGTTACCTGGGTTACCGAAGTACTTTACCCTGTACGTGGCGACGACCGGCCAATTTAGAAGCACATGAGCTCCTGTCTCGTCGTCCTCCATGCAGGCCCTGCCAAGCGAACTGTCGGTGACTCCTATGACAAAGAGGCGTTTATTAAATGACCTGTGGCTAGTTAAAGCTGCTGTTACTGTTACTGTACGTAGCGGTTGTTAAGTTAGTCGGTGAACCAGTTTTGTGAGGCGGCCATCAATTGTGGGGACTGCTCCTTTAGCCTGCCTGCACGCACTTTGGTCCACCATGGGTCCATCCATAGTTTGTGGTGCGTTTCCTAACCACAGTGCATGGGGAAGGGGAGTGGCGCGATGGGTTCAAGTCCCACTGGTGCCATGCTTGACCCCCTTCTAGCAAGTTCGTCGCCTGCATCATTCCCTAGCGAGCCATTGTGTCTTTTGATCCATTGAATTGTTATGTTATTGAGGCTACGCACCTGGTTGAGGGGCTGGTGGCATTCGTATTCGTTCGTTAGCTTAGGATCAACAGTGTGTCTGTTTAGCGCTTGCAGAACAGCCAGCTATCTGAGAGTATGTGGATCGAGTGGTACTTAACTTCCCTGGCCATGACTAGGCTACTCATAATACTTTGCTCCATTATCATCGCCGTATAACACTCTATATTGGACATATGTCTTATTAAATGCACTCTGTTTGACTCGATCCAAGGCTACTGTCATTCAGCTGCTAAACTGCAATAAACTGTGCATAAAAAACTAAGGATGAAAACTAACTAAAACTACTGAAACTATTTGTCTGGTATAGGCTTACGTATCGTGTTTCCCAATAACTGGGTTATAGAGGTCAGATAAGCAGTCGCTCCATGTAGAATACTGATACCCACAAGAAATACCACCCATACCCATAGAAATTGTTATATTGTGGTGCGTTGACCACTTTACATTCAAACTTAAAAAACTAGCCTTAATCTAATACATAATCCCGCCAAGTGGAAGACTGAGAGAATTGAGAGAGAGATACCTGCTATTAATTTGTTCAACTTATACAATTAAACAATTATATACCTTTGGGCGCCAACTATAACCCGGCCCTTGGTGTTGTACAGAATTGATTAGGAGACTGGATGTTGATGGTCTCCTTTGGTGTTGTACTACTCACCACCGTGCTAAAGTAAATTTGTAGGGTATAATAAGCTGCTAGGGAAAGATTCAATTAAACAAGTACCTTCTTACACAATGCAATGTTTATTACAATAACTCACTATTGAAGGATCACAACATTGAATGTGGCTGGCCACATACCTTCCCCCATACACCTGGGCTTCCACACCAGTACAACCAGTCTCGTTGTATTGGTGTGTTGACCTGCAATGAGACTATTACAATAACTCAGAGTCGCTATAGCGAGTCCGTGAGGTGAACATACCAGACCATAATAATAATAAGAAGCGGATAGTGACTTCAAAAATAAGCCTTCACATTTTAGTAGCCAAGCTCGCTTGGTTGTGTTTTTATTGGGCATGGATGTGTCCATATTTAGTATTGGAGCGGATAGTAACTCCTGCCGAAATAGCATTGTTGCTTCGGTGAGACGTTAGATAGCACTAGTTGCTTATCTAGTTACGAGCGGCAGGTGCCTCTTAAAACAAGCCAAAACACCATTTAGTTTTCAGACATTCTTATTTCTGGGAATGTTGTATACGTCTTGCCTGGTGAATTATGGACATTATTTGCCCATTTTTTTATGTATCAGCTCGCTGAACATATTCACCAGGAGGATCGTTTTGATTTATATTGAACAATGCAGAGTTCCACTGGTATACAGATGGAATTCGGGAGTATGCGAGAGGTGGCCTCCTGCGATTTGAATGCAGGTTGCTACAGATTGAAAGAGAGGAAAATCTAGGGATGTATGAAAGATTGGGGGGGGTTATGCCCGGATAGTAGGAAATTTTGTATGTAGAATGAGTTTCCTAGCAGTTGGATTATTTAAGGTTGGTTATTGCATTTAGTAGGACTTAATAATTAATTATCATTTATTAATAGAACTTATTCCATTTCTGTTTCAAAATTGAATTCCCACTTCTAACACCGAGGGCGGTGTGTGGTTTTCGCTTACTCAAAAACCTTATTGTGGGAAGAGGGGCATTGTGACGTTGCAAAATCAATAAGTAACGCAACAAGTAGCGACATCTTGTGTCACGCATTGGCATAGCTGTCAGCGTGTTCTCTGTAACACTAGAGAAATTATGTCATGTAAATTATATACAAGAGTATTAGTTAATTTAAATAAATAAACATACAGACATAATTTCCCACATTTTATTTAAAACAATGCCAAAGAAATGGAAAATAACCAACAGACAAGAATTCTATTGAGTCTATGGTGGTGGAAGCTTCTCTAAGGTTTGTGACATTGATCCGGCTAAAGGGGAAGACCCGCAACGTGTGTGACACGATACGAATAGGATTTGGCATAGGGACTTAGTTCTGGGGGAACAGACTGTACCCAAATAACCCGATGGGTTTCCAATAAGTCCCATTCATCGCTGAATCCGGTGAGTGTTCAACCGTATTCTTTGTTCATGTGGGATGGCGTGGCTCGTACATGTGATTTCTGACACGAGTGTATTGTTACAGGTCTGGCTGTTTATGCTAGCCTTTTTTCTTGTATGATCTGCTCTGATACATAATTGAGACGTGATGCTTCGGAGTAGCCCCGTAGTCTGATGATTGGAATGGATCCGGGTGCAGGTAACCTTTGAGGTATGGTCATCCGTTAATTCAGGAAGGCTTTACTTAGCATATATCGGTGATGAGGGAAGTTCGCCGCTCCAGGTAACGAAGCGTCATTATTATACCCGTAGGCCACGTAACGTGCAAACACAGGGGTATCCTGTATGCCAAGGGTCGTAGTCCTGTCAAGTGAAGGGATTAGTACTGAGAGATCACCGAGAATAATCGATAAGGTAGCGATTTAGTCTATGAGAGAGTTAGGCCTATTGTATGGACTGGGTGATGAGACCAGTTGCCATAAAGTGTTGTGTCGCGGATTGCTTAGCATAAACTTATGTTCCCGTTGTTAGCACAACATTGATAGGTAGGTACTTGTATGATTGAGCTAGTATCTATTAAGTAGTTCACCTCACGGACTCGCTATAGCGACTCTGAGTAGTAATAGTCTCATTGCAGGTCAACACACCAATACAACTAGACCCGAGACTGGTTGTACTGGTGTGGAAGCCCAGGTGTATGGGGGAAGGTATGTGGCCAACATTCAATATTTTGAACTTTCAATAGTGAGTTATTGTAATAAACATTGCATTGTGTAAGAAGGTACTTGTTTAATTGAATCTTTCCCTAGCAGCTTATTATACCCTACAAAATTACTTTAGCACGGTGGTGAGTAGTACAACACCAAAGGAGACCATCAACATCCAGTCTCCTAATCAATTCTGTACAACACCAAGGGCCGGGTTACAACCCAGCTGCACCTAAACCGGATGCAGCTGGATTTCTTACCGCAAACCGACCTCAAAACGTCGTGAAAAGACTACTAGTAGTTAGATGATGGTTGGAGTGTAGCCTTAGGGGCGCTATGGAGCGAAGACAAAAAACAAAAGATTTTTATTTTTCGGCAACTTTCTGATTTATTTAGTGTCGGGTTAACCTTGCCCATATAAACCAATAAGGCTCTGAGAAGGATGCTTCTAATACGCACCGTTTCCGAGAAATAGACCTTCGAATATTTTTGTAACAGCCAATATTTCGTTGTATTTTTTTTTCCGTTGGGTACCTATTTTATTGCAGTATCGGGTTGACCTTGTCCATAGAAACCATTTAGGTTCTGAGAAGCATGGCCCGACGACGCACCGTTTCCGAGTTAGCAACGAATTTTTTTTTTTTTTTTATAAATCGCTGTATATTTCCAAAATGGTAGCTCGGATGAAAATCTTTTATGGAAAGAAATTGTTGCTCTAGTCAAAAACCATGAGACGGTGTAAAAATAATCTGGGAAATATTGAAAAAAAAAAACAAACATGAAATTTTCTGTCTACGCTCCTTTTTTTTAACATTTTTTTTTTAATTTCTTTTCCGCTCTTAGTGCCCCTAAGCGTATACTCCAACTCCTACAACTCCGCCCCTAAGAAGACCCATTGACCTAGATGATGATAATAATAGGTAACACAAAACAAAAAAAGTGCCTACTTCCAACTCAGAGATGTTGAGTCTGTATCTATTCCACCGTTATTATAATGTTCCTCAAGGTGTATTCAGTTAAATTGTCGTGCAGTACGGAATCCTCTAACCAAAAATGTCGGGATCCTCACCAAATAGACCTAGACAAACGGCTCTGTTTGGTTCCTATTATTAAATAAACAAAGGCCTGTTCCGTAATTTACATTTCCGTAGCCAATTTCATTAAACCGCGAGTTATTCGCTCGAGGGAACGAGGCACATCCTCTCTATCCTGCACCACCATGATTCGACCAATTACAGCTCGGTTAATTACATATTTTGGTGTGTTTAGAGCACGTAATTGGCTGGTTTTGTTTATATTTCTGACAGTTTACCATAAACTTTTCCGTTTTTTTTTTGTTTGGGCTGTATTGTTGTAGGGATCAATGTGTGGCCAGCATGGAATTAGTAAGTACTGTACATATAAGTGGCCAGAGACAGAGAGTTGAAAAATATTAAAGTTTTACAATAGAAAATGTCGATAATGTTTAAATAATGAACATACTTTAATATTTAGCGTACGAACCTCAGAATAATTCAAGCAATCATACTTTATTCATATGTATTGCTACATAATCTACTAAACCAAAAATTAATAAATCCAAACTTTAAACGCTCATTTAGAAATGCAGATTGCTGAATGAAGTATTCAATAAATGATGGTTAATCAAGGCAAAGGCCGCACATGCATATATTCATCAACAACTTTAGACCAAGGCAGCCCAACACATGCGTAGCTGTGGTACCTACCTACTAATGAATAAACATAGGTACCAATCCTTTGAGACTGTTTAGAGTCCGCGTCCAAAACACACAGAGAATTTTGCGATGGCTATACGTATGGGACTATTGTGCTTTTCGTCATCGTATAGAAAGAAAGAAAAAGTATTTATTGGGACACGCACAGGATTATCACAAACTAAACTAAACACACAGTTAAAAACAAAAAAAAACAAAAGTAAAATGAAAATAACAACAGAAAGTACGGTACGAGGCCAAAAGGCCCCTATCTAAGCATGGTGCAGCGACACTATGCTCTTTTATCCTATCACTGGGTATTTATCGAAAAACACATTTTTTTTATTGATTTATGATTGTAGTAAAAGATATCCAGCCACCCATTTCTCATCAGTGAGTCTTAAAAAGCAACTATTATTATCACCTCAAGAACATCTTAAACTGTCTCTTATTTTAGTTTGCACTTTCATGTAGGCATGCCTTTGACTTCACTTGACAATAAAAAAATATGTGAGTGTCGTGGACCACTCGGTTGGGACGAAGTTCCTTTCATTTAGAACATCCATAGAACAAATTTGATTACCATAAAAAGGGTTATATTGAGTCAACCTTAAAAGATAGACATACGCTGTTGCGAACTTTTTTTTTAATTTTTCAGGGGAACAATTCCGTCATACATAATTTTTGCGTAATTTTAACCGTTTCATGTCTTTGTGTCACGCAACGGAAGCTCTCAAAAGGAATCATTTTTTCCGGTTTTTGTAACATTTTCATTTATGCTCCGCTCCTATTGGTCGTAGCGTGATGTTATATAGCCTAAAGCCTTCCTCGATAAATGGACTATCCAACACAAAAAGATTTTTTTCAATTCCAACCGGTAGTTCCTGAGATTAGCGCGGTCAACCAAACAAACAAATAAAGAAAAAACTTTTACACTTTTTTCCGCCTAGCCGCCATCCGCCAAGTCCGTACCGTGCGATAAGGAACTTCGTTCCAATAAACCTGATCATTTTCGATTTCGCCAAAAAGTTGATTTACTGTCCTACCATCAAAAACACACAAAGCGTCTCCTCTACCTACACAATACCTATTATAAATTAAATTCGATTTACATCTCTGTCTGTGTGACCGCGTTGCTCCTCTAAACTACGCAATGGATTTTGATCGGGGTTTTACAGTAATTTATTTTGTTTATTTATTTATTATTCATTATCATGTAACAATAAACTCATTACTAGGCACTCAATTACAATTATAGGAAAATAAATAAAATAAAATAAATAAATTTAATTAAAATTAAATCAGAATTTATAGAATTTATTCTGGAAGGTTTATGTGTATAATACATTAATATTAAAGTAAAAAATACTTTCATAAAGTCGTAAAAAGCGACCAAGCAGGGCAGGTCACTAGTTTATCTATAAAAAAACCTAATACCTACTCAGCAACATTACCCCACATCCCCATCCCCAATCACCATAGTCATTGTATCCATAACACAAACACACAGAACACTCGAATGACATACGAGCCTGAGCGTTTTGCTATCAACAGTTTCAAATATTTGGAATAACGGTGAGGACATGGAACCGTCCTAAGCAAACAGGCTTGAAGACGACCCCTCGACTAAGATCGATGCTATGGTAACAGACAAGACACGTCTTTGCATTTTGAATAATAAACATGATGTATGCCAATATTATTACTTCAAGTAGCGTAATGCCGCCAGGATGGCAGGTGCGATTCATTTTCAATGACAAAAATCTGTCATAAAAGGCAGAAACTGAAAATTTTACTTACATTTTCCCGCTACAAGCAAGAGGAGTTATTTAATTTCTGCCTACCCCCATGGGAAGAAGGCTTGAGTTTATATAAGTAATGTACCTATGTATTTCTGTTTCCCGCTACAAGAAAAATGTATTCCCTATGCCCTACGAAAAATGGCCTAAATCAATTCCAATCTATCTATACTTAATATTATATAGAGATAAAGTTTGTTTGTAGGGGGTAATCTTCGGATTTACCGGTCGGATTTGAAAAATTCTTATTGTATTTGATAGCCCAATTCTTGAAGAAGGCTATAGGCTATTTAACATCTCAATAAGACCCTAAGCAGCCGAGCAAACAGTAAAAAAAGTCAGAAAAAACGTTAAGCGAAAACGAAGTGATAGCGCGAGCAGGTGATGCGATGCGACGGGTCGGGGGTCGGGGGAACAAGAAATTTCACGCGAACGAAGTCGCGGGCAGAAGCTAGTCACTAACAAAAGATAAGCACGTCCCTTTCCTAATAGTTACGTCAAATGGCAAAAAAGAGATACAAAAAAAGAAAAAAGCTCAGAATATCTGAGCCAGATGTGACACTAACACAATCTCGACACTACGTAAGCACTCGATATTTAACATCCGCTCCTTTTACCAACACACTCCTAAGTTCAAACTCTTCAAAACCATAAAAGTTAAATTGAAAGTCAAGAACAAAAAGGGAGTTGGAAATGCAAAGTGCAAAGCGCAAAGCAATTTCAAAGAATGGGTCCCGTTATTTGAAACAAGAGGTAGGTACTTTACCTACCTAAGCGATTCATACAGAGTTACCAATTCTGGGGCTTGGCTATCGAACGGTATCGAGCAATTGACAGTCAGTCAGGGATATTCTGGGTACGATATATAAATGTTGGATTTTTCTAGAGTTTTAACCAATTTTAGCAACGTTAGTACGTGGTAGACGTTCAGACGTGGCAGATATCTTTAAAATTGTTTTGATTTCAATTTTTTTTTAAGCCTTGGTTACGAAAGGTTTTAGTGTCAACTCAGGCTCACAAGTTTGAAGGTTATTTGGAAATGACCATAGATATAAAAAAATGACTGATCACCTTTGTTGGTTTTCGTTCTAAGAAGAAGAATTTCATGTTATCTATTCAAACTCAAACTCAAAGCATTTATTTCAAATAACTACAGGCCTTTCTGAATTGTCAAGGGGTCGGGCAGTCAGAAAGATGAAGCTAGTTGCCCATTCCAAAGCGTAGTAGGTAACTATGGAGAAGAACGAGCATGAAACACCACGGACACTCTTTTAAATCAAAATATTGTTACATAAAATATTAACATGCATTTCATGTTACCTAAAAAAAATTAATTAGGTAATATGAAATTCTGAAAGAGGATACCTGGCATACTTAGTAGCTAGCTATTTTCACACAGTTCTAAATAAAAATAAAAAGGAGGAAAGATATTTTTATGAGGAAAATATCTCTCGGCAAAGATCATTCTTGCCTGATACACACAAACGATACTTGACAAGAGAAAAGTACACTGCACTTTTACACCTTATTTTTATAATAATGCACAATATTCGTGAAGAAAATATACTAGTTCTAATGCAGTCGTTAAAATATGGTACAGCTGTATCTGATACAAAAATATCTTGTACTTCTTACTGCTTATTAGATCCTGGTACTATTTTCTATATTCGCCGCTCTGTAATAACATTGTATGTTATGTTATAGAGTTCTTACCAAGTTGTTTTACTTGGTTACATGACCACTGTATTTGAAAAAGTAGGTAAGAATCTAAGCTCAGTGTTCTATTATAAAAGACGCATTATTTGTTAGTTAACGTAGAACAAATAGTTAAAAAACTTTTTAGAGAACCTAAAAAATCCTCTCCTCAATTGGTTAGCTGCACGAATGAATGAAATAACTTCAACTATAAAACTTAAGAGGCGAAGCACCCGAATGAAACCTTCAAAATGAAAATCAATAATTATTTCAAACACTGAACCAAATAAAAAAACTAAAATATTATTTTATAATGCAGCAATTGTAAAGGATTTATTATTCCCAGTATTTTGTAGTGAGTTTTCGTAAAGTTAAATATTTATGAGGTGTATTTATTCGGCGTGGTTTCGACGCGAGTCCAACGGTCGATTGAATCTCAAAGCGTTGAACACAATGTGAAAATTTCCTATTATAACATCCGTATTGATAAATTTATGAGCGCAAATGCATCACAGGGAATATTCTGTAGACTTAAACGATTTTGATTTTGTGCCAGACTTGCCAATGCATGTGTTCACAAAGCGTAATTTTCTGCTCCAACGCCAACATCTACATTTTGTTACAGATAAAAGGCATTATTTTATTATGCACTTAAAAGTAAAAATAAACAAAATTGTACACAAACAAACAAACTACAATATCACACATATAATATATTTCGCCCTGTCACGTCTGCATTAGATAAGGCTGTACTTTTACTAAATTACACAGACAAGCACTAACATTTCCCCGGCGCGGCGCATGACGCAACTGCGAAAAGTAGATGCGACAACGACCGAAAAGTCCTTTTATTTTCACACCATGCTACACGTGTCGTGCCTCCACAGCCTTCATCGTACACCTTTTTGATCATAATGCGAACGGGAAATAATCGTGCAGTCATCCAGAGCGAACTGCCGCTGACACTCGCAAGGCTTTATTATTTTTGAAGGGAGTGTAGAAGGACCGGCAAATAGCTGAGCCTACAAACACGGTGAACAAGCGTTCATTAAACACTTCAGCGCAATTAACGTGAAACGGTGCGGCGTTGAAAACAATGTTCGTTTTATTTAACGCAACCTTCCGACAAACAGCGGACCTCCGCTATCCAAATACGAAGCGAAATCAAAAAGGATTTCCCTGCATGGGCCCGCGTTTAAAACTATTTTTTTAAATTACAAAACTACGAAACCTTTTATGTTGGCAACTATGTCCGTGCTCGAAACTTATCTGGATAAATATTTCTAGACTAGATATTATATTATTGCACTGGACTGCTGGATAGTGCTGAGAATTTACGGAGTTTCCGTGCGCTACTATCTGGCGATGGCTCATCACTATTTATTTCAGTTGAAGGAACTGTTATATCTCTCGGATAAGATACGAGTAGTGGTCAATTCGTGAGTGTTTCAAACCTAAATCCCAGCAAAATGGCGAAGTAGGCGAAATTCCCGGCGGTTGTATTTGCAGCGTAGCACCGACGCTCGATATTTATTATTCATTCATAAGGAGCACTGCGATATTTATTCTCCCATTACTGTGGCCTCGGAGTCGCGTTTCTTGCATTAAAAATTTAACACGAGTCCGTCTAGAAACAGCACATGAATAAAATGTGCGGTAAATATATTTTAAACAAACATAAAGTCACAGAGGCGATTGCTCTTAATTGATTGATATTGTTGGTCGAATTCATAGGTTTCAGATAGTTTTAGGAATTGATGAAACTTTTTCACAAAACGGACCAAAATATCTCTACCGAAAAAAGCCTAATCCAAAATCGAATTCCGCAAGCCGCGGACCGCTGGACACCGAATAAATAACCACACAATGATAAAAACGGGACAAATGTCTCTCCACAAAGCTCAGTGCGCGCACTCCGCTCAAAAAATGAAAACAATTAGCACTACAGCGCAGCCTGCGCCGGCCGCCAGCAAAAAACTAGCAACCATAGATAATTTACTTTCAATCGCTGCAAGAGCCCGGGAACGCGGCAGATATTACACGTAGCTTTACTCGGAAAAATATCGGCGAAAAATCTCCATTTTTGTTGGCGCACCAAATTCATGCAGTTGCTAGCAAAAATTTCGTGACGTACTTTTTTTATTGCTATCAGTTTGGGGCCTTCATCCAATTTTAAAATGGTCCCCTTACACCATGTTTCAGCTTTACTGTCGCCATCAAGTTTGAATAAATACCTACCGGTGATTCCGCGAAAATCTGAAAATCGATAAACCTTTTCATATCCTATAAAAACACAATAAATTAATTATATTATCAGATTAAAGAATATGGGGCGACTCAACTGCATTTTCATTCGAGTTACTGTCGTGTACGAAAAGTAGGTCATTATGAAGGCGGATTTCAATTCTTTGCAATGTACGGGTCCCTGCTTTGCTATGAAGCAGTTGACCCATGAAGCACTAATAATAACGGGCGGACAATAGGCGTAGCTAGCAAAACCGAGCGGTTTCGTTAAATCAGCGGAGTGAAAGGAATCCTTGAGTTGGATAGGCGCCCGGCGTCGCGCGTCGGTGAGATTACAGCAATTTATCCGGACTGGCGAGATCTGGAATAGGACTTCGTGTTAACTTGTAGCTTTCACGGTAACTCCTGATATTGGAGAAAGATAAACAAAATCAGGTCACGACTTCATTTTTGCTTTAATCTAATAGAGTTAAAAAAATTGAGGATTGTTCTCTCAACCTTGAAATAACTCGCTCTGAAAACTATATTTCTGGAAAAATTACTACCACATCCTTTTCAGCAACGAATCTAGCTATAAAATATTTCTTTATTTTTACTGCTCGTGCTTTTCTTCATTCAATTTGATAAATCTAATATCTATCTAAGCTCATATATAAAGTTGACGATAAGATTATCCATTGTGTTTGCATGCCTGAATTTAATATGAGAACACCCCGAAAAAAAACCCACTCTAACACTTCTGCAGACACATAACTCATCGAACTAATCTCCTAAATCACCAACGATAGCCACAATCCCACCTATAAACGAGGCAAATAGATCAAACACTAACAAACTTAGCTAGCAGGATATAAAACCAGTAATATAGGGATTTATACGCGGCTAACTAGCACACACTCGGGTAAGGCTGCGTTTCCACCAGAGCTAAGCGTAAGCGAAAAGAAAACTCCCCAATAGATTTAAAGTACCTATTTCATTTGCCTAGCCTCGTTCAGCGCAGCTGCATAGTTCTGGTGGAAATTTGTCTTTTTGTTTTTGGAAACTTCACTGACTTGATGGGTATTGATCTAAACACGATAAAAGAAAAAGAACAGATTTTCTCAACTTATAAATACAAAGTTAATCTCAAACAGAAATTTCATCGAATATTTTGGAACGAAGTTCCTATCGCACGGTTCGGACTTGGCGGATGGGGGCTAGGCGAAAAAAAGTGTAAGAATTTTCCGTCACGAGTTTCCGTCAAGACCCTTTCTTTATTTGTTTGTTTGGTTGAACACGCTAATCTCAGGAACTACTGGTTGGGATTCAAAAAATCTTTTTGTGTTGGATAGTCCATTTGTCGAGAAAGGCTTTAGGCTATATAACATCACACAACGACTACTAATAGGAGAGGAGCATAAATGAAAAATGTTGCAAAAACGGGAAAACATTATTCCTTTTGAGAGCGTCTGTTGCGTCCGCTGCGTAAACGGTTAAAATTACGCAAAAATCATGTATGACGGAATTGTTCCCAAAAAAAAATTTGCGACAGCATATGTCTCTCTTTTAAGGTTGACTCAGTATAACCCTTTTCCCCTCAGTATAATCAAATTTGTTCTATGGATGTTCTAAATATACTACGAAAGGAACTTCGTTCCAACCGAGTGTTCTACCACACCCACGCATTTTTTTATTTTATTGCGTTTTCATATTGATATCCATCACGTTCGGCGGAGTTTCACCAGCTAATTTAATTACACAGCATATAAAACAAGCGAGAGATGTGTGCGAGGCGGTGTGGCTATCGAGCTACTAGACTAGGTACAGTCGCTACCGCCCCGCGCGCTGGTACAAATTTTCACCTTCCTTTATGCTAAGTTTTTAATTTTTGATGTGTGCGAAGAATGGAAGCCAGGAGGGCAACCTACTATAAGTAGGCATACTAGTCAATAGATGGTGTTTGTTAAATTAGAGGTTTCGAAATTAGTAAAAAGATTCCGCATCGCCTCCTCGCACCGCTCAGTTTTCTCGCACATCTCTGGTGTAAACGCAGCCTTTAATGCGGCTCTGGGCGGCCGGCAACTCTAATGGCCTTCCATTACGATGCTTGCCACCTGTGCTAATGGGTCAGAAATATTTAATTGATGAGAGCTGTACAGATTTCCCGATTCACATTTTTCATCCATTTCGTAGTGTTTCATGTCCGCTTTGTGGCCAGCCTCATTACTGCAGAATGTTTTACTCTTACTCTTTCTACGGGGATGTTTAATGCGAATTGCTTCCATCTTTCATCTGTCTTGTTATGTGCTGGTTAATTAGATAGCCTTGTTATGTTTTCTAGATGGGGCGTAGTTGGCGTTATTTTTGTGGGATGGTATTATTTTTTCTCTTTCTATATGCATATACTTATATATTCCAGTTTTCATGGTTATATTTTTTTTGGTTAGGTCAACATCAATTTGCCTTAAGGTCTAAGGACTACCTATGATTCAAATAAAATGTTACAAACTAAGAGATAATCTACATCATTATTATATTTTCAAATAGTAGAAGATTATATCTTTGAACTAGATTAAAACGAAATACAGACCTGTATCAGCTATTGCCATGAAATTCTCACAACAATAACAGACATCAAAATTATGAACAAAATGTTTAATTAAAATCATAATTGTGAAATTGTTCACATACATATACGATAAAACCAACGTAAACCAAATGCGGTTTGAAATCAAATCCCGTATTTACGGGAACAATGAGCTAAAACAAATTCTCGTCGGCAATGTGTTTGTATTAACTGCATCTGAAAGCAGAATCTATAAATACAGCCAAACCTATTCATTTGCTCAACAGACAATAACGGATTCGAATATCGTGTTTTAGACATAAATAAATTGCTTAATTTGATGATAGGCACGGTTCATTAATCCGCCATTTGGAGATTTTATTTGAAAAATTTAATTCATATATCACCGCTCATCCTGTGGATGTAGATGTTATAGGTAAGGTTTTTGACGGATACGCAGTGCCATCGTCATCATCAGCATTACTGGAAAAGGCCTTCTAAATTGTACTCAATCCAGTTGCCGTGCTGGTCCATAATATGGTATTGTCGTGATGTTTTATTGGTTGACGCCTTGCCTCTCATGTACGAAGTTGTGGGTTCAAATCCGAGCAAGTAGGTATTAATGTAACTTTTCATTCCTTATGTACTTTCTACTTTTATCTGCGGCATCGATGACGAAAAACATCGTGAGGAAACCTGGATTTTTTAATAATTTACGTTTAAAATCGCCAACAAGTTTAGTTTGACCAAGCGTGGTGATCAATGTGTATGCCATCTCTGTATGAGAACAGGCCTTTGCCCTGCAGTGGGACAGTATTACAGTAATAGGTAGGCAGGTACAGTTCGCGCAAAACTTTATGAGCCCTCTGAACGTAGGCCCAAGAACGTAACCACGCACGGTACAGTTGAGTAAGAGTGAGAGAGTTCCCTCAGACACCTATATTATGCTTACTGCGCAGCCACTCGCTGCAACTTCCGAGAGCCCATAAACTTTTGCGCGAACTGTAGTATTAATCTAGCTACTACCGCTATACCGCTTGCCGATTCGCAGTCTCCACTCAAGAACTCGTCTACCCCAACTGCGATTCTAGGGCTAACATGGCTGTTACGTTGCTACTCCAGCTTGCTTATTTTGTGGGCTCTATTGACCTGGACCTCAATTGCATATCACACTTTCAATCACAATTAGAAGGATTTTGAAGGAAATTCCTAATCCATTGCTTCGTAAGTTTGAAAAATTTGTCTGCTCAACAACTAAAATAGCGCAATATATGTTGTTTAACTCCCAAAATGAATGACATTGCCCTTGTAAGTGGGTTTCGCAATTACCCCGCTGTTTCTCTGATCAGACATCATTCCTCAATAACTACGTGGTAACTAGGTACAGCGTTCCCAAATCTAAGACAAGAGTGACGATTATTACAATAGTCATAAAATCCTATAATAGGTAGAGCTCATGCATAACACCTGCGCGGGGTAATTGCGTCACACACTAACAGTAGGAATGGCTTTCATTTTGACAGTTCAACAACATTCATTGCGTTAGTGAGCAGACAAATTTTTCGAACATATGAGGCAATGGATTAGCAATAGGCTTCAAAATGATTCAGGTTGTGATTGATAGTGTGTTACGAAATCAGGATGCTGTTTTTAAAAAGCATTTTTAATGTACCTGCCCAACATTTCAAACCCAAATAACAACAGCGATTCTATTGTCACGTATTTCGCGTATTATTCGCGGTTAATTATCATTGAGCGAGACGCCAGTGCCACCATAATTGTGGTGTGTTTCCGCATTGTATTTATGTAGTGGCGGGAAATCATTGGCACAGTATAATAAAGTAAGTAGTAAAGCATAAAGTAAGCATCCAGCGCGTCAGTCTGTGGACCCGAACCCATCGTGCCCATCCCCTTCAACCAGCTACGCAGGTGGCTACAGGAGCTCACCCACACGCAAGCGAAGAGCGGTTGACCTCGACATCGGGCTGCGGACAGTCCAGGGAAACTATGCCATCCTTAGATGTTGACATCTAAACAAATCGAATCAAAAAAACAAATACACAAATACAAATCTAATAAACGTCTGGTTAGCTTGAGCTAACCAGACGTTTATGCCTGGACAGGAACGCCCTGCGCCTGGTGACGGGACAATCACGGGACACTGCTCGCTAAACAAAAAGTTCCACACAATAGGCATAACGGATAGTCCTCTATGCAGGGCTTGCATGGAGGCTGAGGAAACCGTTGCGCATGTGCTCTTTGAATGCACAGGTGTCACCCTTGATTAGGACGTAAATCCTCGGGGCACCCAGATCCTACACAGATGTTTTCAGCAGACCAGAAGACAATCAACTTCTGGAGGGAGGTAGGCTGGCGGTATAACCACCGACGGCCGCCATGGCTCACGCACAATGGTCCACCTGAAGGCGTAGGGGCGGAAACCAAAACCCTAAAGAAGAAGAAGAAGTAAACAGTATTACGTCTCGACAGTGTCCTTAAAATAATTACCTACGGCCGCAGGGTAGATAAACGCGCACCAGGGTTGCCCACTGAGTGTGTCTCATGGGTTGTAACTGTACTTTATAAGTCCGGCAAATTTAATTATGAGCATTCTTTTTTTAAACTTTGCGATTTGTGGTAGGCAGTATATTAAAATGTTTTCACAAGTCCAGTAGCTTGTGGTGCTAGGTTTGTTTATTAAATCATCTCGGTACATCAGCCGAAGCCATTCGGATAGTCTGAAATACAAATAAATATTATCCATAAAAATATTTCTTTAGGAAAACTAGACATACCTATAACTAAATGATCAGCGGGGTAATTGCGTAACACAGTATCAGTAGCAATGGCTTTCATTTTGACAGTTCAACAACATAATTTGCATTATTTACGTTGTTGAGCAGGCGAATTTTTCGAACAAATGAAACAATGGGTTAGCAATATCCTTCAAAATGATTCAGATTGTGATTGATAGTGTGTTACGCAATTAGGGTGCAGTTTAATTTACAAATTGATAAAATATGACAGAGTTGTAAGTAAAAAAAAATATGTTAATTTATCTAGGGAAATTTAAGTAGGTAATGTTAAATCCCTATCGAAATAAATTTGCTTATCGTCAGGTACATTAATTTTATGTAGATAAAAATTGCATTTTATACCAAATCATTTGGGTGAATATAGGATGAATAGTTTAGATTTCACGAACGTGTTATTGTTCACTTGACGCACGATAAAGACTTCCATGACAGACCGAACTCCACCCGGGCGAAGCTGCGAGTAGAAGCTAGTATAGGTATATTTTGTTCCTTCACTTGGGCATCGGTTGCATGGAAAAAAAGAGATACTCACCTACTAAGTAGGTACCTGTCAAGGAAGCTATGCTCGCTACGCTTCAATAAATATACAGATATACCTATACATATAACTCAGAAATCAATAAAAACTAAAATAATTATATTTTTACTAGCTTTTGCCCGCGGCTTCGCTCGCGTTAATTTAGACTGACTATAAATTCGGGTTATAATTCAATCATGATTCGAAAGACACGTGGCGCCATCTATTATCATAAGAACGTTATTGTTGTTTTCCTCGGGAACAGTACTTTTTTGCGGGATGAAAGGTACCCTATGTCCGTTTCAGTACACCTGACAACATATATGCAAAATTTCAGGATGATCGGTTCAGTGGTTTAGGCGTGAAAAGGTAACAAACAAACAAACAAACTTAGTTTCGCATTTATAATATTAGTTAGGAAGTTAGGATTAGGATTAGGATATAGTTAGGAAATTAGGATTAGGATAGTTAGGATAGGCCTTCCTTACCAACTGAGTCGGTAATATTAAAAAAAAAAAATCTGATTTCGATGAATTGATGAATGCAAATATCATCCATACACTGAACAATACAGTCGATAACTTCATGACATATTTTCAAGTAAATAAATGTGCAGAAGCGTCTCGCACCGTCCGCTTCCGTAAGTAACTGCGGCGCATTCGAAACTGTTGAGTATTGGTGTACACTAGGATTTCGAAACGCGTTGTTTCAGCCGATTGGTATGAAGACGTAATACTGCTTACTTTATTATACTGTGTCATTGGTGGCGGCCATTGTGCCTTAATTGTGCAGAAGTATTTAATGACCTAGTCTGTTTCTGATACATTAATGGACGAATCGGGATACTATGGATTGTTGTCTGTTAGTTCTCTAAGTAACGATTTTGTATATAAGTAGCTACATAATTAACACACTATCAATCACAATCTGAATTATTTTGAAGGATATTGCTAATCCATTGCTTCATAAATGTTTGAAATATTTGTTTGCTCAACAACGTAAATAACGCAATGCATGTTGGTGAACTGTCAAAATGAAAGCCATTCCTACCGTCAGTGCGTTATGCAATTACGAGAAGTAGCAGCGGGTACCTACGTACCTACCTACCAACAGCTACCTAATTTACAAAGATGTTTCTTATTCAAAAGTGCAGATACAATCATAGGAACCTAACCCAAAAGCACCCTGATCAGACCGCTACCATGAACAATTTGCGATTTGTTTGTACCTACCTTACTAAACCCGAACTCGACAAAGACTTCTACCTACCTAAGTAAACCTTTCACAATCATGCTAGCCCCATGGCGGCCTAGGGGCAAACACCTCAAAGAAGATAATGTAAAGTGGAACTTTGGAACAGATAGGTAGTGTACTGACTGATTTTGAATCTGAATGTAAACCTCAATGAACATAATATTACTATAAGTACAGTGTGAATAATTAACAAGATTCTTAGCCTGTGTTTGTGTAAACGTGTATTCGTCCGCTGTCGCTTGGATACTGTGCTGTGATACAAATACACATCTATTACAACTGGGCCGAGTTTCATTTATGTAAACAGGGTGCCTTAGGCGCGAATTATACAGAAACGGCATAAGGTGAAGGCGCGGCGCAGGCATCTTGCCGCTTCAAAACGTTTCAATACAAAATGTAGGTAGGCGACACGATGTGAATTATACTCAAGCGGCGCCGGCGTGGCGCAGGCACGTCGTTTCGTCGCCTATTCCGCGTCGCTAGCAGTCGCGACTGGAGAGGCGCGAGCGACGCGCAAGCAGCACGACTTTTGTTTATAAAGTAGGTGCAGAAAAATGCGTGATGATAGTGAGTTTAATGTAGAGTTCTGCGAGATAGTTGAACAATATCCAGCTCTTTACGACTATACTAAGACTAGTTGCGGCGTCTCTTCGCCTCTTTGATATAATTTAAATCGCGTCCGTGCCTTATCTGTTCCACGCCTGCTCTGCGCCTGCGCCGCGTCTTCACCGTACGCCGTTTCTGTATAATTCGCGCCTTAACTAGCCTAAACGTACCATTATGTCCCATACAAAAAGAGTCACTTGCTAAAGTGTTTAGATCTGAAACGGGCGGAATGATGTGTCATTATATTTTTAATACAACTCCCATTCCACACCTGAGCTACAAAGTAGGTATTATAGTGTTCCATTTTAAACATAGTAAGCTCATACAAGCTGCGTATTTTTTTGCGCCCTGTGTTGACGCAGACATACCTACCTACCCCTACCGCATTAAACGCGTCTGCTTCTGCGGTAACCGCGGTCACTAGATCCCTTCATTTTGAACCTTAATTTACATAGAAAACCCTATTTACTACAAGCTCGGGTCAAAGCTAGTATCAGTAATGCAAAGTGCATTCGAAAGATACCTAGATATCTAGTTGTTAATTATAGAAACTCGAATTTGCATGAGATAATTCCACTGCGCCGCTCCAGAGTATGCCTCACTGCTCCCTAAAGCTTCATTTTGTACAGTGTATCCTGGCAAACATCCGAAATAATTTAAGACCTGTTAAGTAAAGAGGATTAATTAACGTAGGTAGGTGCCTACTAGAAACGGCAGTATTTTGTGTGTTATCCTCGTAGCTGCTTTATTAACGGGACAGTTTATTAATCAAGTTATTTTACTGGATTAAGTCAGAACATCTATGAAACGCAGGTTGCAGCCGCAGCATCCTGGTGCGTAACATGAACTGCGTTGCTAAACCAAATCCATGTTTTTATTGGCCGCATGCGGCCAGCCAGGTCGTGGTCTTGACTGTAGACACATCAGCAAGCTTAGCTCGAGCACCGTTTTCTCGACGGAAGAATAGACAAAAATGACGTTCCGCGAAGACCGTACGACAGCAGTAAAGTAGAAAAAGTCAACTGCACTTTTTTACGAAATTCAGTAGTTTATCCACGTTTTTCTTATAGTTTGCTTATATCTCGAAAATGGTGTGTCCTATCGCAAAAATAATGAAAATTTCGACCCCCTTTACGAGACCCTTAAACCCCTAAAATTCAACATGTAGGTACTTAATAGTTCTTCACATTTTCCATACCAAAAGAGAAAATTTCCATTTTTCCATTCCATTATTATACTTTGTGGCTGTCGAGTAAAAAGCTTTCTAGTATCTTTAGAATAGCAATTATAAAGTCAAATTATCTTCATTAACTTAGACAACTGTCAGTTGTCAGTTTGGGATAGAAAACTTTCTTCTCAAATAGTCTACTTAAAAAAGGACCTATACAAGGATCGGTAGAAACGAAAGACAAAATGACAGATTGTAGAAGGATTTTTACGGTGCGATGTCAAAAATGGAGAAATGTCACTTTGCATAGAAATAGCTATGTCTTGTCTTCCAAGAAATAGAAAGCGTCATGCTAAGCCTGCAGTGCGCGTCTAACCTTATTGTGTTTTGTTATTTCATTCGGTTGGAGCAGTTTTGTCTTTCGTCAAACAAAAGGCAACCAGCACATCACACGAACCACAACGCAAACGCGACTAAGAACGTAATCAACCGGCAAATCGCGCCTGTCTATAGATAAAAGTGTCCAAAATATCTTGGAGACAGGTGACGGCAAATCATGAACTAATACAAATTTTAAATATTAAATAATATAAAATATAATTTTAAATAACAATTCGCCAGTTGGTTAGTTGCATGGAATTAGTACGTACTTTATAGTACAACTGGAATGCTCACAAGCACCGAAAAGTTGGTCTTGAAAGAGAAAATTGAAACGTAGAATCCTTTTCTAATAAGGTGACCATTTACATTACGATACATTTGCCTAATTGAAAAGTACGACACGATGGAAAAGTTAAGATCAATACGTTAGTGACGAAACGTAAGCAGTAATAGGTAAAAAGTGATTTTTTGGAACGAAGATCGTTAACTCGGCTTGGGGTACGAATTGACTGGTAGAAATCGTCACGTAAGGAAAAAGCATTTTACCTCCTCCATGCGAATCTCTCTCTGTCTCTTTCTATTATTATATATACGAGTGTGTATGTGCGTGCGAGTATCACGTAAAGACCTTCTTTCCTGACGGGGGTCGCCCGACCGCACACTTTTTTTTAATTGAATTATCTTTTACCAAGAAAGTAAATAGAGAATATAGTAAAGACGCAGCTAGGGATAGGTACATACGTTATTAAATCTATCTCGAAAGAATATGGTCGTTTGTATTAAATCATTAACGAAAGAAAACAAGGACGCAAATAGTTTAATACACAAGAATATAGACTATCTGCAAAAAAAAATCATCGTCATGTTTATTGTAATGAATTTAACATATCACCACAAACCTTTCTGGTGACAAAGTTTCGAATAAATCGCGAGCTCAATATTCGAAAGTCTGACTCTAATTGAAAATCGATTTGAAATTGGCAGCTGTCTTGTGTCTATGGCTGACTGCATGCATGTCATGATGATGTCAATTGTCAAATCAAATTGTCAAATTGTCAAGTGAACACTAATGTTAGCTGGCTATAATTTTATTATTTAATTTCTTTTATTACAGTTTATTTTATACTGTTATTTGTGAATTACATTGTTTTGTGGGGTGTGTGTATTGTAAGATAACTGTAGGAGTAATATCATAATGTCTCATCAAACCGGAATTCAAGGTACGAAAATATACAGTTATCTCTACCTATTTCAAAATAAACCACGTAATAAGCTAATAACCCCGGCAACAATATTTTCATTCCGTTTCCAAGGCGAAGAAGTTATTAACTGAATGAAATCTAGTATATATTTAGAAATTACGTACTCTGGCTACCAACCAGATCTCCCACGCCAAAATTCCATATTGATAACAATGGTTGATAATGGAATTCCAAAAATGAAATCATAAATGTATTTATATTATATTAGCAATGTAAGCAAAAGCTTAATAGATATGTAGCACTGTTGTTATGAAATACATAGGTAGAAATATAATGACTGCAAAGCCTATGATTTATTTATTTAGTCCTAACTAGAGTAATTATCATTTGCAGGAACATTTTAATAAACCCCGTATTGCAACAACTAACAGTAATAATAAGCATAATCAGCCTATAATGTTCCCACTACTGGGACACAGACCTCCTCATTGGGAGAGGGAGTGGGCCGTAAACCACCATGCGGGCCCAGTGCAGGTGCAGAGACCACATGTCGGCCAGTAGCAAAAATTATAATAAGTCATCTTTTCATTTCAGCCAACGCAGAGTTGAAAAAATATTTGGGAAAATGTAGAGATGGAAAAATTCGAGCTTTGAAAATCAGTATAGAAAATGGTATGATATTAACAAAATCATCATTATAATTCGCCTGCCCTTATTCCAATTTATTTGGGGTCAGCGCAACTTGTATATTTCTTCCATACTTCTCTATTAGTCGTCATCTCGTTAGTCCCCCTTTTCTAGCCATATCATCTTTCACACAGTCCATCCATCCATAGTATTACCGTTAATCATGAGGTCACGCAATCAATGGTTCTTTTACCCACTGACGAAACAGAAGTTGCCAAATTGATAATGTCCCTACATAGCGACACTGCCGCGGGCTGGGACAGAATATCCAGCGGGCTCATAAAGAAACACTTAGACATTATTGTGCCACCGCTCACGTATATCTGCAACCTTGCGCTCTCATCCGGTCAATTTCCAAAATACTTCAAAAAAGCCATAATACACCCGATCTTTAAGAGTGGGGATAGAAGCCGTGTCAACAATTATAGACCCATAGCAGTACTTCCTACTCTATCTAAAATTCTTGAGCGAATCATGAACAATAGGCTTGTGGATTACTTAGAAAAGTTTAACATCCTCTCACCGTCACAATATGGTTTTCGGGCTGGCAAATCCACGGCCGATGCAGTTCATGATCTGACTAATTATGTCATCACAAACCTGGATGCTGGTCAGAAGGTTTTAGGCATTTTCCTAGATCTTGCCAAAGCGTTTGACACGGTGTCTGTCCCGACTCTGATTCGTAAGATGGAAACCATAGGAATCAGGGATGTTCAGCTCAAACTCTTTGAGGATTACCTGAGTGAGCGTACCCAGTGCGTTAGGATAGATGATGCCATTAGTCAAGAACGCACTGTCACCTACGTCGTGCCTCAGGGCAGTGTAATCGCCCCTACACTCTTCCTCATATACATTAACGAGCTGGGTATGCTTACTCTTCCTAAAGGTAAGATAATAACCTTCGCAGACGACACTGCCCTTCTCTTTAGTGGTAATACATGGCCTGAAGTATATATGAAAGCTCAGTATGGTTTCGGAGTCGTGACGGAGTGGCTGCGCAATAATGTTCTCACTTTGAACGCGGAAAAAACCATTTACATGCCTTTCTTTCTAAAAAACAATACGCAAACCACACACATGAACTCATTATATACTATAATAGCCCATACATGTATAAATCATAATTTAAGTAACTGCACCTGCACCACGACCATTAAGAAAACAGATAGTGCAAAGTACCTAGGGGTAATATTAGATAGCACCTTAAGCTTCAAAAAGCATATTAATACCCTCAGCAGTAGGTTACGCAAACTTATATTTGTCTTCAAGACACTAAGACATGTGGCAGACGTAAAGCTTAAAAAAATGGTTTACCTGGCACTTGCCCAGTCCTTACTAACCTACTGCATAACATCCTGGGGTGGTGCTGCAACGAATACAATGTTGGAACTTGAACGAGTTCAGAGAGCCATTCTGAAAGTATCTCTGTTCCTACCCTTCCGATATCCAACAGTTCTGTTATATAAGGAAGCAAAGGTACTAACTGTTCGGCAGCTGTTCATATTGCAAACAGTTCTAAAACAACATGGCCTCACTACCTTCAACCCCTCACTATCCCACAATATTAGACGATTTGATCCCATTGTCCGATATCACACCCGGCTTTCGACTGTTTCCTCCAATCGCTTCTTTTGCTACCTTGGTCGCTTTCTTTATAATAATATAAATAGAACAATCCCAATTTATAACCTCACCAAAGCCAAATGCAAAATCAAACTTAGCAGTTGGCTCCGGGAGTTAAATTATGATGAAACCGAAAAACTACTTGCTGTCCCATCTTAACCATTTTATCTCATTCACACACTCACACACACACCCCCCACTCACTCACAGATACACATTCACACAAACACCTACTAACCATACTAACACCTTGCATAAATGAAAACAGGTTTTTTGTTAATTCCAGCACTTCTTATTGTACTAGTACATAACTGTAAAATGTAAGTAATACCCAAGGGGTGGAGGCCTGGTGTCCTGAAATACAGACTCACGTCTAGTTTAGGCACCAGTCTCCCACAGTATATTATATAAGCCTTTATGTATTGATACTTTTCTACTGTACCTATATTGTGGCGAGAAAATAAATCATTAAATCATTATCTTATAGTATCAACAAAATAATTAGCCTTTTATAGCCAAAAATCCAAAGACACTGTTTATGCAGCTTGTGGCATTCATTTAGTTAGGTATTTCAGTGGTAAGCATTTTTTTACCTTTTTTTTCTTTATTTTTTTATAATTTTTTTTTTCTTCATCTTTCTTTGTATCTTTTTTGTTTTTCTTGTGTGGTGGTGATATCTGCTACTTATCTACAACCTGGAATAACCAATCAAGCAGGTTGCATTGATAGACCATCAATACAAAACCATTTTAAAAAAAAAGGTTACCTATCATTGTAAGCAGAGGATTGCTTGTCCACTGTAAGTAATCCTATGCTTTAGGTAATGGATTGGTCAACTCAAATCTGTGTGGTTCCTCTCCCCAAAAGACCAACTCAGATACTAATCTGCATGGTCCTCATATGACCTGACCAAGATAATGTCTGAACTTTAAAAGAGACTGTGACTGAGCTTGTATCAGTGTTTCTTCTCAGAGTAGTCAGATAGGAGTCTAGTTTTAAAACATAATTTATTTTTGATGTATAAAAGTGTTTTTCTAAACCAATTAAGTAACTAAAAATAAAATCCAGCTGCAAAGTTGATTTGTGTCAACAGCAATATTTTTATTTTTGTTTCTATACTACATAAAGTGTAGACATATTATTATTGTATTGAATTTCAGAACAGCTGGTATTATCCAAGTATTACCCAACAAAGCACTCATGGGAACAAGATTTCGACAAATATTTACCTTCATTGGTAGTTGAAGAAATGCCATGTTACATTTTATACAGGTTAGTCATTTTTATTCTAATAACCTGTGTTTGTGTTCTCTCTTTGCTTACAATGTATTGTAATAAAATACTGAATGCAATGATCCATTGAGTAGTCTCGCTTCAACTATATATATTTTTTCTGATATTCATGCCATCACCCCAGTACAGACAGAATAAAGAGTAAAAAGAAATAGTAACATAATAATACCCTTCTCTAATATATTGACACCTGCAAGGAATAACATTATATCTAATATTTAGTAACCTTACAGGAGAGCGCGACAAAGATTTAAAAAATTCTCGCAGATTTCGGTTAAGTCTTAATGCCAACCAACCTTGAAAATATGAGTCCTGATGAATTTTTTAGATCTTTGATGCGCCCTCCTGTAAATTTACTAAATATTAGATACAATGTTATTACTTGCTGGTGTCGATATTTCCTCAAGATAAAGTAGGGTAGCTTATACTTTTCCTGTTCTTTCAGATTTGACTCAACAAATTCTCTTGGACATGAGTGGCTGCTCCTCAGCTGGTCTCCAGACAGTGCCCCAGTCAGACACAAGATGTTGTATGCCTCCACTAAGGCCACACTCAAGCAGGAGTTCGGATCGGCACATATTAAGGATGAAATGCATGCCACTGTAAAGGTATACTTATTCATACCCACTTATAGACTAATGCAAGCCTTTTAGTGAATTGAAGCACCTTGAAGGGGTTACCTTTTCGAGTAAATTGCCAATTTGATTGGAGGCCACAGTTGATAAATGTGTCGGGTCGTTCTGGATTATATCTTCTCCACGATGTAATGGCAGCTAATTGCTTGCCAAAAACGTCAATTTTATTTATGTTAATAATTTCTAATTACGAAAAGAACAATGACCTCGCAACAAACAAGAATTGCTTCATTGTCTTCAAAATTCTGCTGATCTATTAACTGTTGTAATTATGGTTGCAAAAAACTGAATCATCAAAATTCGTGCTTACAATGACATAACATAAATACGTAATATTTGATTTGAAATGGTAAACAAACAATTTGATAAGAATTGTATCTTTTATTTTCGAGGCTATGACTCACATAGTGATACTAAGTCAAGATATGTAATCTAGTTAGTTACTGAATTGATTGATGTTATGCTGATAAGTGATAACATAAAATGATCAAACTTTCAAATTAAAGAAATTGCTTTAATTCGTAAAATATTGAACCACTGTTGAGTTATAATATTGTTTGAATTATGATAACCGACACAATGCAAAACAATATACAGTGTCAGATTAAATTAGCCAGCGAAACTTTGCAGACTTGATTTATATCAATATACAAACAAGAAAAAAAATATATAGGGGTCAACGACCGCTGGGTATAAGTTGAGAAAATCTTTTTCCATTTTATCGCCATTAGATATCGTTTACCCAAATAAAGCTGTTATTTTTTGCTGTTTTTTTATGTAACTAAATAAACTACCAGCGGTTATTGATCCGAACAAAAGTCACCTAATTAATTTCTTTTTTGTTTTGTAATGTTCAGATATCGATACCCATCTGTGGAGTTTTGCTAGCTAATTTAACTTGATATTGTTACAGATAATTCTCTATTCGATCCATCCATCCACAGCCCGACTTCGTCCACTGCTGGGCTTAGGCTTCTCTTTTCTTGTGCCAAACCCCACGCTCCTATGCCAGCCTCATCCAGGTTTTGCCCACGATTACTCATAATTAATATTGTAATATCAGAGAGAGGCTTACGACCAGCAGTGGGTTATTAGAAGCATCACTATCAGATCCTAATCGGAATACCATAGAAAAGTGCCACATCATATTACGTACAAAAATTTAACTGAAACTGTTTCCTTTTGTCCTTCGTAACGGCGTGACGAATGACGTCATTATTCACTATTTATATTTTAATCTTTCTATTAATAGGACGAAGTAAGTCTGAAAGGCTACAAGGCTCATTTGAGCGGGGTGAGTGCGCCCGCCCCGCTCACCGACCGGGAGGAGGCCTTGAAGGAACTACAGGAGAGTGAACACGACACTAACTATGGAACTGATGCTAGGTAAAGTATTTAATTTAAAAGTCTGTATATTTGTTTGGATAAAATTTGGCACCTGAGTAGACCATGACCCGGATTAGGACATAGGAAATCTCTTTTTATGTGGTAGTATGTTCCCGTGGGATGATTCCCGACCTTCACGGGGAAGCCGCTGGCCAAAGCTAGTAATTAATATAATTTTAAAATGTTGATAATTTGGAATTAATTTAGAGTTACTGTTTAAGGAAAACCTCATAGGGAAACTTATAATCAATTCAACTTATTCAGGAACAAGTCACATTGTGTTTGAAATCATAAATAAATGTTCATTAAAATTATAAAACTAACACATGCATAATACAATAAATTATAGACAATAACAAAAAAATTTAAGAGTCAATAACATAACAAATTACACATTCAATACAATAAAAAAATCAATACCATTACAAGCTACTACATATTAATATTACCCAGTCTCACATTAACAATTTTTTTTTTTAATTTGGATATGTCTTCGTCTATCGAATACAGACATTTCTCCAAACGCTTGACTTAAATGAGCTCTTGTAAATTATAGTCTTTAAGTCTAATGGCAACTTGTTAAAAAATCGCACTGCTTGGTATTGAGGACTATGTTGAACAATCTTAAGTTGGGGTATTATTTTTCTTTTAAAATCTTTCCTGCGCGTAGTTTCCCCCAACTGTCTCTCCTCATCTGTTTCATAGTTATGCAGGTTTTTGTTTAAATTCACCAACAATACTGAAACATAGAAGCTGGGAACAGTAAGAATTTTTGTATTTATAATGTGTGGGCGACAGCTCTCTATTTGTGATATCCTGACCATGGTTCGTATGGCTCTCTTTTGGAGAACAAAGGCTCTCTGGCAGTTACATTTAAAATCATTCCACCAAAACTGAACACTATATCTCAACCTAGATTCTATTAGAGCATAGTATACCATTTTAAGGTGTTTTTTTTATCTAATTCATCTCAAAGACTGTGTCAGGCATAACACGCTGAGGAAATATACGAATCAATGGCTTGCAATTTCCTTTTCCAATTTAAATATTGGTCAATATATACCTCTAGAAACTTTAACTCATTAACTATGTCAATTTTAACTACATTAAGTACGATCATCATGTTGTCTTTATTACGACCTGTTGTACTAAATAGGATTATCTTGGTTTTTTCAGTATTAATTATGAGCTTGTTACTTTCAAACCAAGAATTAAAAACTGTCGACACTCCATTAACTTTAGCGGAAAGGTCCTGTATGTCGTTAGCTTCAACTATTGCGTTGGTGTCATCTGCAAAAACTGTCAGCTGGATATCGGAGAATATTGAATTAATGTAATTAATTAAAGCATTTGTAAATAATATAAACAAAATAGGCCCCAACATCGATCCTTCGGGTACGCCCAATACTATAGCTTGCATAGAACATTTATTGCAATTGCTATTACCATTAGCTTGCATATTACTAATATCCACATACATTTTCCTGTTTCTTAAATATGATGAGAAAAGTTGTAAAGTTTTGCCTCTCACACCATAATGCTCCAATTTTGCAATGAGTAATTTGTGGTCCAATTGAATCAAAGGCTGAGCTTAAATCTAGGAAAATACCAGCTATCCTCTTTTCCTATTCAATTTACTAAAAATATCTTCCGCTAATGTATATATAGCGTCCCCTGTTCCGACATCTTTTTGGTATCCAAATTGTCAAAACTGCAAAACCTTGTTTAAATTTAGATAAACTACAAGTCTACTCTAAATAATAATTTCAAAAATTTTGGACGGAATAGTGAGCAAAGAGATAGGTCTATAGTTTTTTGGATCTCTTTTAGAGCCCTTTTTGTGGAGTGGGATAATTTTTTCTATTTTTAACGGAATGATACCCTCGGAAATGCATTTATTTAAAAAAAAACTGTAACAATTTTTGAAAATTGTAGCAAATGTTTTCAAGAACGTCATTCCCAGACCACTCCAGTCAATTTCAAGAATTCTTTGTCTAAAAAGCTAGGGGTTTTTAGTGTTAAAGACTCTTTTATTTACAACTATATATTTATTTTTATTTGAATTATCAATTATAATATTATCTGATAAAAAGTTGCCCAATAGCGCACCGTGTCCATCTGCCAAGCCATTGTGGTCTACTTCACATTGTTCCACATAATCATCTGGCAGATTAGTTGAGGCCATGAGAGCCAGTGTGGCCTAAATCATTTTTTCAATACTGATTTTATTTCAGAAAAAACTGCTCTAAACGGTAAAAGTCATAGCGCCACAGTGGCCTACAAATTAGTTTGCATTTAGTATTTAAATTATTTAATTTATAAATTATTTTAGTTTCAATTATTTGAAATCAGGGCTTCTATTTTTTTCCTTACTACTGAAAACTACTTTTTAAGTAGTTAGGCCACTCTGGCTCTCAAAGCCTAAGTTATAACGTTATCTATACAAAATGCGCAATTGTTGCGAATGAACGTAGGTGTATTAATAAGCAATCGGAAATTATAACATGCCAGTAAACTTATGAATTCAGTCCGAGTTCTGCTCTCTACCATTAAGTCCACATTAAAATCACCACAAATAATGCTTTTCCTATTGAACAAATATTCCAACAACTTCTCCATTTTTATCATAAAATGTTCGAAATTCTTATCATTAGGGTTTGCAGTAACGCAACACAAGTATAGACCAGTACTAGTATCCTTAATACAACATACTTCAAAGACTTCTATCCTATACAATTTGTTTATAAAATCTATATTTTCCACTTTTCTGTCTATGTGCCCCAAGATTAGACTCCCCCTCTTATTGTTTTTTTTTGTTCCTAGTATTGTATGAGATTAAATTGTAATTTTCAAGATTAAATACATGAATCGATTTATCTAAACTAAATCTAAAAAATTCTAGTACTGAATGAGATATAGAGGCAGGAAATCTTGAAACACTTTAATGTAAGTATTCATTATTTTCTTTTCATTTCTTTTTTTAAATATACATATTTCTATCTTAATTCCAGGCAGTCGACAATGGGCGGTGTTTCTTTCCCTATTACTGAAGATGCCAAACAAGGAATTCATGATCTCAAACGAGGTTCCTATAACTACTTGCAATTTAAGATAGGTGAGTACAATTCAATGCTAAAAAAATAATAAAGAAACAATATATTATGAGGATTGAGAATTGCAGCAAGTTGTCGCAAGTACCTACCGTTACGATACTCTGATAGTACCAGAAATGGTTTCTACCTCAAAACAGTGTTGCTGTATTCTGGTGTGAAGGGTATGCGTGCAACAGATACATGAGACGATTTTAGCTTTCACACTGGGATGGCAACTCACCTGCGATGCGTTTGATATTGCAACAAAATGTAAAAAAAAAAAAGCTATACTCGGTCCAAACGCTCGTGGCACGCGGGGCCATAAAACGTGGGAGCGAGTAGCGCATATTGCGCGCTCCCTTGCACTTATGGGTCTTATGGGCAGAAGTAGTGATGTTACCACTATTATGTTATTATTATATTAATATTACTCGGCTCCCACGTTTTGTGGCCCCGCTTGCAACGAGCGTTTGGACCCAGTTTAGCTTACTGTTGCCGTTATAATGCTGAACACTGATAAAACGGTTATTCAAGAAATTAAGACCCAAATCTGATCAATTTCAAAACGATTTCATTTCAGATTTAGAAGAAGAAAAGATCCATTTATCCAAAGCGGCCAACATTTCTCTCGTTGAGTTACCGCAGCAGGTGCCAAGCGACCAAGCCAGATACCACTTGTATATATTCAAGCATACGCACGAAAGTGACTACATGGAGAGCATAGGTTAGTAATTCAAACAATAATTCATACAATGCCACTGTAAGTATAGTCTGTTCCAAAAGTATCTGATGAAACTGTAAACAAAGGGATTAGAAAACATACCTGTGGATGCCAATTTATAGTGCCATTTACAAATTGATTGCTTTGATTTGATTATTTGAATACTTAAACACGAAATTCTAATTTTAAACCATCTTTTTCTTTTGACAATAATTGAGCATCATTTTTATAAGTAACCTCAATTTTTGTCATGGTATGTTGTATACATGTACATGTGTATACCATTTGTAATGGTATGTCCGTTTCAATGTATGTAACATTTCCTGTTACGTTTCACATAGTATGTTTACTCACTATTAGGAACAACGCGAAACAATGCGAGGAAGAGCGAAGTCAAAATGTCAAACCTACAGTTTTATGACAGCTGCGCGCACAGATCATTAAAGCCCGGCGGCGTATGAGTCGTTTCCCCGGAATGTTACCACGTTATAAATATTATGTTTATATACTTTTTGAACTAGGTTATAGTGTATTTATTTTATTTGTTATTTTAATGTTTATTTTTCATTTTCGTATTCTGCACTGGTTGACGTCATCATGTCAGCGCCGGCTATCGCTGAAAACCAGCGCTGGGGCTCTGTCTCGCATAGGGTCGTAGCATTATGCTGAGCGATTGCCGTTTTGCGTGAATGTGACGCATATTTTTCCCCAACTCGTTATTTTTTGTATTTGTGTGTTTTTTCTTTGCGTCATGTTTACCGCAAATAAATGTATTTTCTTTCTTTTCTTTTCTTTCTAAATAGAGTTGTTATCAACTCATTTGGCTGAGTTTATTTGTGAACCATTACATGACAGAAGATTTATTCAAAGGCTTTAATAAATTGATTGTTATCATTTTCATTCACAGTATTCATCTACTCCATGCCGGGATACAACTGCAGTATAAAGGAAAGAATGATGTATTCTAGCTGTAAGGGACAATTCTTAGAAATTATTGAGCAGTTGGGCGTCGAAATCGTTAAACGAGTAAGTTTGATACCTATTTTAACCGATTGAAATCTTAAGGTCGGCTTCCTTTCATTAGACACATTTAGTGACTTGTAGATAAATTTGAAAGAGAAGCAAAAACTAACAGAGGAGATCTAAATACCGACAGTAAGTTATAACGGGTGTAAAATGATAATTAACGAAGCCGAGAGTCACTTGTACTCCCCGTCATTGTTATCATTTTTTTTTTACTGGACTATACCTGGGAACCTTCTGGTTATGGAGATATTGAAGGTCAAAATTCCAAAATTTACTGTTTTTTTTTTACTGTAATTTTGTAACAAACCTTTAAATACCCCCACAAACCCTGCACCGTTGTATGCCCCCAAAAGCATATTGTTTTGCGTGCATTACATTGCGCACTATCAACCGTAAACAGCAAATTTTCACACCAAAAATAAACCTTGTTTCCCAGCAATTATTTTTGTGTAATGTTACCTAGTTTGATGTAAGTACAGAATGCGTAATTGATAGCTATGTGATGGGTCTTTTTACACCCTGTAGATATTATCAGATTATCACGTTTCTGAATACTCGTAACGACTAATGTATGTCAACCGATATTAGTATGATAATCCTAGAATCGTATGATTATCTTATATTCCTATATCCATTATGTCAGCATTAACGAAAGTATAATATCTTGTTCTTCATCACAGTAAAATCCAGCAACAACACGGAGTAGTAAAGAATAGTAAAAAAAAAACATAATCATACCTAAATGTATTATTTGTTTCTTTTGCCATACATTACCGTTGCTTCCACACATTTTTATTTTTTCATGCTTAAAACGTATAAATTATTTTAAAACTGATCCTCTAAAAATTTATTGACTTTCGAATGATGGACACTTTTTTAAATTAATGAACCTCTAAAATCTTCTTGCGCTTCTAATGATGCACACTTTTTTTTAAATATTGTATCCTCTTTTTAACTTTCTAGCTTTTTCTCACAGTTGGTCGTAGTCACTAAGCTAGGGCACCACTTCTTCTATTTTGTAAAAAAAAAAAAAAGGGTACCCCGCCAAGCGGGTTAGATTAGAACTGACCATCCGCGCGCGTGCCGAACGAGCGTAGCGAGCAGTGCCGCCATAATGTCCGGCGAGCGTTACATCAAAGTTGGTCACACTTATTTGGCTATTTAGTATTTGTAGGTTCCTAAAATAGGATTTATTTGGGGTTCACAAAAAGAGGCACAATCATTATATTAGAGTGTTCTATAATATTTTTAGGAGCGCAAAATGGGAATTAATAGAGGTTCGATTAAATACATGCCGTTTAAAATGCACTCTCTTAGAGACGGTATTTTTGATTTGTGTAGCAATGTTTATGATTATTGATGTCGGTAATAAAATAAGTTACATAGTTCGTAGAGCGACAGTATGCCGCGGGGTGCGCGCACGGCGCCTGTGAGCTACCTCTTGTCGCAGTAACGCAGGTATGCGGGCACCTCTGCGTCTTACTAATAAACTAACAAGCACTCCTATTGGTATGTTTGCTCCATGTGATGGTAAATTCAAAAATATTGTGCTCAAATCACTAGGTCACTAGTCATTCTAATTGAGATTTGCATGCCTTAATGATTATTTGTTTGCTTAATTTGATTTTGTTTTACTATTTAACACCTTTACCCTGTCCACTATAACCTTCCAATGCGTAATAAAATAAATATGTAAACTGCCTTATCTTATTGAATTATCTTATTTATGACTTCTCACAAACATTATAATATCGTAAATGTATAAATTTACACAAAAAAAAAGTTGTTATGCGTATTAAATATTGTTACACTCTATCGTACTAAGTCATGGGATCGAATGTATTCGCTTCTATAGATGAATCAGTATAGAAAAACCTTGCATCCACTCAAATATCAATAAAATATGTAAATTAAACAATCCAAAACACTATATATTTTGAAAACAAGCCAATGGAAGTATATTGCGAGTTTTGTAGGTACATCGGAAATTAAACAATCAAATAAATATTAACAATTTTATTTTACTTATAAGTATACGTATTCCGACATGGTACTTTCATTTGATGACGAGTCTTCGCCTAAATTTATTATGATCGGTTCTTGCCCTCTTATATTGTCGAAAGTCACATCTCTTTCCCAATCGCATAATATTAATCGTATAGTCCTTTCCACTACACTTGACCAATTTGTAGGCGTCACTTGATTACAGGAAACCTTGTAATCTTGCGAACGCTAAAGTTCTACGCACACACAAAGTTAACACGGAGGAACACAGTGTACTCAACTCGACGTATTTAAAATGGGGAAAGCAGTCAGCATACAGAAAAAAGTTGACTAGCACAGGCCTCTCGTTGCGAGTGATAAATGTGAACAAAATGGCAACATTTGTTGCCATTGCCATGCCACATATTCATGGTACCAAATACCAAATAAAAAAATAATAATAAATAAATATATTCATAATACCAAATGGTAACAAAATGAATATGTAGTAAACCCCATATTTATGTATATACACTACAACACATTTAATACGACAAACACGTGCATATTTTATTTTTACGCAAATGTTTGCTATATAACCTGCAAAATTGAAATTAAATAAACGATGCGGCTAATTTATATTGTTATGTATTTGATAATAATAAACATAGGGATAGAAACCGGACCATTTTTTATTCGACGGCAAAAAATCGATAAGACATACAAATTAAAGTGTCAATAATCGAAATGTTACGTTGCTGCAATCACTAATTCCATGTGTCAAAAAGCGAATGACCTAGTGGACAAGGTTAAAAACAGCAGTTTTAATTTTAAAAAGTTTCTTATATATATATTTATTTGTTTTTATATAGTTACTGTTGGTTTTGTTTCTTTTTCTGTTTGTGTTTTAATATTTGGTGGGTATTTATTTGGTATTTGGGGTATTTGGTCTGTGCGAGTCCCAAGAAGTACTTTTTCTTTATTATTTTCATTTTAGTAACTCAAAATAATAATTGTAGTCTGAAGGTTGAAATCGCCGGGTTTGTAAAGACAATTTTTTTATATGTATTCCATGGAAAATTTTGTTAAGTACTTACAAATTGGCCGTATTTTTTTTGTATTTCTTCCTACAAAATGTAATGTCACTGTTTCTATTCCCTAATAAATAAAACAAAATAAACCGTTTATATATAGTGTATTAAACGAAACAAATTGAATCAATTTTATAGCCCCACTAGCCACCCACCCCTACTTTTAACAGGTGCGATGTATTGATGTGGTGACATGTCAAAACATCAAGATTTATTTGCGTTTATTTATAAAACACATATATATAGTATGTATTATATATAAGCATAAACCTTCCGGAATAAATTCTCTAAATGATGGTGAAAACCGCGACAAAATCCATTGTGTACTTTGAAGTAGCTAAACGTGACACACTAAAAGTGACTTTGTTTTATACTAATTATAGATTTATTTTCCTTGCAGCTAGAAATCGACGACGGCAAGGAGCTGACTGAAGAGTTCTTGTACGAGGAGATTCATCCCAAGAGGAATCTGCACCGTCCCGCCTTCGCCAAGCCCAAGGGCCCACCGAACAGGGGCGCAAAACGAATCACCAAGTCACAGAATTCGCAGTAATTATAATAAGTACAGTAGATGTTTCAATAATCACGTGGCTAAGAAGAATTTAAATGAAGATAGTATTTTTTACATATATATTTGGTATAGTCGACCTCCTAATTCATTTACCACCCAGTAAGTTAAAACTTTACTAAGGCTTTGCCACTCGAATGACGTTGACGTTATTGTTTTGTGAAATGTATTGAAAAAACAAGATGGTGGTGTTAGTTCGTATTTTGGCCATGCGCCAAAAGACCTTGTATTGCTGTTTAACTGTCACATTGGTTTGAAGCAAAAATAAACTTGTCATTATATGACGTACAAGTGACATTCCACCTTTGGGGTGCTAAAGCGAGAATTACAAGGTCGGCTATACCTCACGCCTTTTGCAGAGGTTAGGCAGAAATTACAGAACGCCACATGCTCATATACTTAGTCCTTTTCCTTCGTCCACTCGTGAGTTTATGTATTTTTCTAACGTAGTCCAGCGGGGTAATTTTGAAAATATTAGATTAGCAATATCCTTCAAAATGATTCAAATTGTGATTGATAGTGTGTTATGCAATTAGGGTGCAGTATTGTTTCAGTGGCTAATTGCACGAAATGTACCAGTTTCATTACGAATTGATAATGAAAATATTGATACTTACCTAATTTCGCTCTAGTAAAGAGATATACTTGAACAAACCTAGGTATTCTTCATTGAGTAGTATGGAAAAATAAATCATAACTCTAAAGTTTTAACATTAAAATGTATGTTTGTAGGAAGACCAATTACTTCATTCAATTCCATGCAATAAAGCCACGTGATTTGAATACTTACTCCTGAATTGTAGGTACTTGCCACTGAAAAGTTACCCGTTTATTTTAAAACGATATTGAAACAATAAAGTATAGAAAATAAATAAAGACTGGTAGGTCAGTGTGCAATAAAACAAAATTATAACAGTAATTCACAAAAATGTTTAAAACATCGATTTGAGAGGAATTCTAAACCAAAATTAAGTTTTCAATTATGAAGTTTATTTACTAAAGTATAAATTGTATACTCTAAAAATGTTTAAAACAATTTAGTACGGTACGTATTTAAGTATATTGAAAATATTAAGTATTATTATATTACATAATTATTGGTAAAGGAAACGAATTAGTCAACAATGAAATTATAGAGGTGCGAAATGGCTTGATGTTGCATAATAAGACCCGCGTTTTTTTTTTTTTAATCCAAAATGTATGCATTATCAGGGAAACTAACGCGAATGAAATATTATAATAATAGAAGTAGTCAGGGGCTGTATATATTCATGTAGCAAAATGCCACGCTATACCTCTTGTTAGTGCATGTTAATCAGTTTAGATTTAAATTCTATTGTAGAGTCATTTAGCTGTACACACGTCTACATATCATGCTATACATTTCCAGTATAAGCTGACCTCTCACTGTACGGAAATCCTGTACAATACGAGATCAGCTTATACTGGAACTTATAGCTTGATATGTAGCCGTGTGTACAAGTATTTTTGTACAATTAGATATCACTGTCCAAATACTTTTTTCATGTTTTCTTTTTGCATTTGAAATTAACAATCGATTGTATTTTGCTTCAAATTTTGCAAGGACTTATTTTAAAATCGAGTCTTGAAAATATAATATGAACGCATATGTAGCTCAATCTATTTATTAATTAGATCTTGCCATTTTTAAAGTTTTGTAACTTTTATTATTAAATGTAAGCGTTCTATAAAATCTCGTTGCAATAAATAAATATTATAAGTCTTAGCATTTTTTACCTTTCGTATTTAAAATTAAGCAAAAATAATTTGTTTTTATTCTGAAATTGATGCACAAATTCAATAATTATGAAGTTTGTAAATATATATTTCCTTATATTTTTGTAAATTGGTTCGACCACATCTGTATTGTGCAATGTCTATACAAATAAAATGCTTTTTAATATAATATCGACTCTTTTTAGGGTTCCGTACGGCCTATTGAAAAAACGGAACCCTTATAGGATCACTCGTGTCTGTCTGTCTGTCTACACATGAATTTCTGTAACCCAAACACGGACTCGTAACATAAATAAATGAATTTTGAATATAGGGGTCACTTTTGGGGGCAAACTAGAAAATTAAAAACAAAAGTTTTGCAAACTGTACCGTGTGACATATAAAATGAAAGGGCTCAAATGTGAGGGTCTCAAATAGATTTTTTTGTATAATTTTATAATAAATAGTTTTGAAGTTATTTAAGAACATAATGAAAATTGACCATTCCCCCCTTATCTCCGAAACTACTGAGACTAATTTTTGAAAAATATACAGAAATTAGTTCTTTACTTACAGATTACAGGAAAACCTATAAGAAGTCTAGGGTCTTAAAGTAATATGGTAAATCTTTCAATAGTGTGCGTACAAATTTACAATTATTGCAGTTGGAATGTATGGGAGAACATGTTTTACAAGTACAATGTCAAGTTTGTTCTTGGGATCTGGGGGCAAGGTAGTACCCCCGCCAAGACAGGCCAAAAACAAAAAGCAGGGGTACTACCTACCTTTTCTCGAAGCGTTTCCTAGTATTTACATATTCCCATAGCTTCGGCCTGGATAATGCTAGAGAACTCAAATTCTCATGATTAAAAGAAAGTTAGCAAAGTTTCATGTGTCCAGCTTTGGATTTTATTAATACCTAAAATACGTCGATTTCGTCACTGACTGACGACTCACTCACTCGCTCATCAAAACCTCTAGGGCACTTCCCGAAATACTAGAAAGCTGAAATTTGGTAAGCAGGCTAGGATTTGCACAGAAATAACATTTTATTTTACTTAATTTTTTTATTTTTACCCTCCAACCCTCGAAATGGGGGGTGCCTGCACCCCCCATTTCATTTTTAAATAAAAAATTAAAACAGTTGACTTCATGGTTCCTAAGTAGGCTTCAAGAATGAAAAATGAAAAAACATTTTTTATTTAAAGTTGAAATGCTAAGCCATAATGTACCGAACGTAATTTTTTCACTTTAGACCAACTTTTTCATAACTTTCATCACAGTTACGAAGCTGATTATTTTATGCATAAAAGTACTACTCACGAAGATTCAGTTGCAAAAAAAAAAATCTCGACAAAGCCATGTACTTTATTTTTAATTTTTTTTAGATTGGTCAGGTCGATCATTCTCAAAAAATCAGAAAAAAATTCGTAACTCGAAAACTATGAAAAGTCGCGGAACATACATGGGGGTGATTCGGATACCCCACGATACGAGGGACCTAAATTTTATTTTTGGACGTCAATGTTCCGGCCACCCTGTATACTTAAGGAGGTGCAATGTTGTATTTCTTACGGATAATCCGTAGGTATACCTACTTCCATTTGTTATGAAAGCTAGATTATACCATATATATAAATAACAAAAACGAAACTCGTTTTCGTTGGCTATGAAAAAATAGTTTTTTTTTTACCCGACTATGCTAGAACTAAGGGTTATAATGTAATATCGGTACAATATCACCACTAAAATAAAAAGAAAAAGAGAATCCTACAAAAATAAATGAAACCCCACCAAAAACATTTCATGTATAAGTAGGTTGTCAAGACTTACGTAACGCTTTCACTGTTAAAAAGTTATCAGATCTAATGTAGAGCCCAGCCCCTGACGAGCTTCCGCCTGACGCTGGTCCTCACCGGACACAGTTGTTTTGGGAGGATTTTGTTTCGCATAAGGCGGGAGGAAACGCCCGGGTGTTACCACTGTGTGGAGCGCCCGCAGGACACAGTGGAGCATACGGTGGAGGTCTGTCCGGCTTGGGCGGAGCACCGCCGTGTCCTCGAGGAAGCGATCGGCGGTGGCGTCCACTCGCGTCCGGCCCTGGTACCGGCCATGGTACGGAGCAAGAGGGCATGGGAAGCCGTTACCGCCTTCTGCGAAGCAGTAATGCTCGCGAAGGAGGAGGCGGAGCGCGTGAGGGTGAGGTAATCGTTGCGCCCTCAGGCCCCTAGTCGCCGCAGGAGACGCCCTGGGCGTTGGGAATGCCAAGCCGATTCCCGGCCACCGTAGGCGCGGGCTTGCGGATTACGCGCTATGGGTAGCTCACCGTCTGGTAAGGACCAGGCCCCGGTCCACGGCGCATTGTGTTCTACGCGCGCCTCAAAGAGATGTCAGCACTAATTGGCGGGGTCCGCTAGGGCCGATGCCTGCCAGGGTCGCGAAGTCTGACACGCCCTCCCGCTCCGCCCAGAGCGGGAGAACTTACTTGATGATTTCCCAACCAAAAAAATAAAGCCCCTGTGGAGGCCTAACTCTACAGAAACCAAACCTTACGTCTTAGTCCAAATGTATGGTTTGGCAACATTAAAGATCAGTGACTTCATTTCTTACCATATGCCCATAGGAGTGTCTGTACGATGGCCGCGAAACGGTCAAGCCGTACATTTGACCAAGATGTAAGGTTTGTAGAGTTAAGCCTTCTAGAGCTAGGGGTCGGCTCTACATCAGATCCGATAACTTTTTAACAGTGAAAGCGTTACTTGTGTCTTGGCAACCTACTTTACATTAAATGTTTTTGGTGGGAACCCCCTCCACGCGAGTTCTACTCGCAATTGTCCGGTTTTTTAGGTACCTAACAATCCAAATGCTGTCGTCTAGAAAACATACAATTCTGAACCTACTCGCATTGTAAAACTAAATAAAGTACCTACAGTACCCGACCCGCCAATTTCAGTCACACTGGCCAATCTTAACGCAGATTAGCCAAGTACGCAGGAAATATCATAGTGCACAAGTGTGTGCAAACACAGGTGCACTCTCTGTTCCTTTGCCCTCATAGTCCGATGGGACGGCAATCCAACACTCGCGGGGATAGATCAGGCGCAGGACACGGTGACACGTGCGATCTGAGGCACAACTTCACACCGCCAATTTTCTAATGGAAAAACCTAATAACACTGCCTGACCTGGGAATCTAACCCTTATTGCTAAGCAGTTACGCGTTACCACTAGGACAACAGGCAGTTAAGGCGCGGTGCGAGGCGGGGTAAGTACAATAGGTACCCGTCTATTAATATGGCACGTGGAGTTTTAGAAGTAACTATCTGAATGAAACTGTGAAGAAATAATATAAATTAAAATTCGTCAATAAAATAAGAGGGCATAATTTCTTTGCCTACAAATAACACACAAGTTATAAATATTACCTGTATTTAATTTATTTACATTAAAATATATTTCATTTGAGATAACTATTCATACTGTAAAGTATACTGTACAAAACAGAATAATTAAAAGTTTATCTTCATAACAATTTTCTTTAAAGGTTTTACTTTATTAGTCCCCAGTTCATTTTACAAATATATATTATGTGATACACAAACAAATAAAAGGAAAAATCTATCTATCCTATCATAATATTCATTCATAATTTAAGCGAATGTGATCAAATGTTTCATACGAATATGAACAATATCTACTTAATAAGGTAAGTGCGAGTGTGAGCCATAGACAGCTTAAGACCGACTACCATTTAAATCTCTCACCGAGAGGCCTGTGTCCCTGCAGTGGGAACATTATAGGCTGATTATAATAAATACAATATAACATTAAAAACATTGATCGCTATGTATATAAAACCCCTCGATTCGCATTCAGAAACTGGAAAAGGTCCGCAAACCTACATAAACTCTGGGCTTCACCGCAAAAAAACAAATCATTACAAGGTGAAAAATAACTTGGATTGTAATGGTTGGGTTGTTAGGGTTGGTTGGTTGATGTAAAGGGGTAAAAGGTCATATTGTATATTTATTATTACTTATGTGATTCTTTATATTCTTCTATATTCAACTTAACCTAACACACCACACAATTACTTCGCCCCTATTGGCTCACAAATGCGGACTTATGTACTAATGGCACCGTTTATTTAATTCATATGAGACTACGCGAATTCACCGCATCGTGTGCCATTGATACATTACAATACATTTCTATTGGATAATTATTACTTGTATACAATACATCTATCCTTATATTTTACATCCGTCGACATTGGCAATCCAGAAGCCAACAGCTTCCACTACTCAAACTGAATATCCGTCAGCTTACACTCATCCACCAGACACTCATTTATATGTAACTACCTGTTGCCCGCGACTTCGTCTGCGATCCAGGATGAAAAGTAGCCTATGTCCTTCTCCAGGTCATGGACTACCCATGTGCCAAATTTCATCCAAATCCGTTCAGTCGTTTTAGCGTGAAAGCGTAACAAACAAACTCAATTTCGTATTTATAATATTAGTTAGATAAGTTAATCTTCTTTTCGCTCTGAAGCAAAAAGCGCTTGTATAACGTATTTACAAAAAAATGTTCGAGGTTAATCTTGCTAATGTTAAATATTTCCTTAAATTTCAACTTGATTTCTTCTTCAGTCGCCTCAACCATCAATGTTCCGTGATTCTTTAGTATATTTTGCTTTGGCTCTTTCGAATCGCTGTATATAAAATTATATATATATATTATACTCGGACATATAAAATGTAGCCCTTGAGTTGACTTTGCAAACAACCCCATAGCTTCTCACTCTGGGAAAGCACCTGCTTTGCATAAAAGTACAATAACATGTGTTTTTACAGAGTTATCGTCGCTATTCTGTCGATTGTCGATTGGTTGATTGAACTGTGTTGTTGTCCATCCAGAATTTTCATTGTTTTGCTTGGTATTTGATTTCCGGACTCCTTCTTGATCGTCATCAGCTTGAAAATTTGGATCCAATAGTGCATCGTTCCCTTCTTCAAATGGCACGCCTTCTGGTCGAAATATTGAATCTCCCCTTTCGGCACAATCAATCTCGAATAACGCTAGTTTCATTTTATTCCACTAACTTTATCAAAAACCGCTTCATGTCAGTTGGTTTAAAGCTTAAATTTGTGTGTGATATTTGGCTTTTGTTGTGGTCTTCTGAAGACACTTTTATCTTGAGACTCACATAACGCACTTAAAATTTACTAGGTACCTACAGCTTTTCACATGAATATGAACCTTATTATTAGTACATAATGTTCATATTCGTAGGAAATACTTGATCACATTCGCTTATATTATACAAATATGAACATCTTCTGCTATTATTTTATTAATTGAGTCTCATTAATCAATGCTTGATACTTTTTGGTATTCATAGTGTTTAATCGCTTAAACTATGGTTTCATAGAAAAGCGGTGACCGCCATAAAATGGCCGCTGTCATAAAAATTATGGCACCGGGGTTTGACTGTCAAAAAACACTCTAGTAAAACACAACAACTTACTTTCATTAAAAAAGTTACAGTGATGTCATTCAAATCAAATCAAAATAATATTTTATGTCACGTAAACCTACATGGTCACTTATGAAACATTAGAAGCTAAGAGCACAGTTCCAATTGGTCATTACCTATGGAGAAGAGCTGGCAAGAAACTCCATGGTTACTCCTTTAAAAAGCTTTTACAATGTTTTCAAATTAGAGTGTTAATGGATATGGGAAGACAATGTAGGCCTATCAGCAAGTACCAGGTACTTAACAAAATGTAAAACGTTCACCGATAAATTGCAGACGTTACGTGGAGGCCACCGGTCTTCTAAGAAACTGCCAACAATTGCTACCTGAAAAGAGCCTGAACTAATAAAGTAGAACCTGAGATTAAAGCTATTTAATATCATCTATCTTTTTCTCCCCCTGTTCTAAAACTAGCATTTTATGGTGGTCAGTGAGTTTGTCGTTCTTAATTGTTGCTGATTTTTCTAATGCTTGGTTGTATTGGTCCTCTCTGTAAATAAAAAGAAAATGCATCAAAATCAAATAATATTGTTTTTCTACATTTTAGTTTAGTTTTATGTACAGTCACCAAAAGAGATAAGTGAATATGGTTCGTTGGATATGGTTGAAGTTTTGTAAGAAACCGATGGATGTTTTCGAATGAAATTTAATTTGATAAATTAACTGTTTGTTGTCTATTAATTAAATTAAATTTTATTCGAAAACATCCATCGGTTTCTTACTAAACTTCAACTATATCGACGACCCTGGTTACGTGTCAATTTTGGTGACTGTACTTACTATCCATTTTCGCACCGAAAGTTGAAAATCCGACAGCGTGCTTTTATTTAGTCATTAATTTAGATGTCGCCTAGTGTTAGTGAAAACGGGCATAACTGTAACAATTAATGGCCGACGACACTGAAATTCAGATATGTTGATAAGGCAGCGACGTTTCGCGATGTTGCAAGTGACACAGGTCGCGGGTCATTTAATAACATAACATCACGTCTATAATCTCGAAGGGTTAGGCAGAGGAGTACCCATAGTGCACCCACATTTCGTCAGTTATGTTAAAGTCCCATGTAATAGAAAAATCCAATACCACGTTGCCCGACCTGGGAATCGAACCCAGGCCCTCATACTCAGCAGTAGGGCTTGTGACCAGTAGACAAAAAGGCAGGTATACATTTATTACCAAGTGAATTATGAATTTTTGATTTCCCAGACAGAAATAAATTTTAATTTATTTTGGACATATAGTGACGTTACTGGTGATGTTCTTCAGAAAGGTCAGGTGCGTAGTACTCGCAACCGGCGTGCGTGTATGACCAGATGTATGAACGTAAACGAGGCAAAAAGAGTATGTAAGGATTGTAGCAAGTGGTGTTCTGTAGTTTCTGCTTACCCCCATGAGAAGGCGTGGCGTGAGTTTATGTATGTATGTGTAAATAAATTGTATCCTGTTTTTCTCTCTAATTTAAGAGTTCAGTTAAATAACTTACCTTGCTTCTTTCAACTTATATAAAGCTTTCCTAATATCAACCATATTGAGACCAGTGATTTTCAATATTGATATAATCAAGAGTCCAGCAGCAGTACTTAATACAGTTCCTGCAAAAACAAAACATGGTTTTTGTTATAACTTAAGCATTTTTTCATACATTATATAGTTTAAAAAATTAACATGGATCAAATAAGATTCCGGCCAAACTAGATATCCGGATGTATTTCTGAATATTTATATAAATAAAGGCGCAAGGCGCCATGCATAAACTACGTCATACATTAAGAGGGAGGTGGTACACAAAGTGTGACCTTGTGTGACAAGGCGGGGGACAAGTCATAAACTTTGTACTGTCACATGCATAAATCTAAAGTATTAAATAAAATAACGAAAATTATAATTTTACCAACTCCATGAATATTAATATAAGGTTTCATTTAAAGTTGGAAAATATGTAACATCACACCAGGGGTCACATATATATGACCACCTGTGACAAGAGTGGGGGTTTCAAAGATCGTGAAACTCACATAACAAAACAACACGCCTGAATTCCCCGAGGGGTTGGGCAGATGTGTACCTATAGTACAGCCAACGATTCAGACTCCGGGCTGCTACTGAGAAATTTCGGACGGAAAACCCCAATAACACTCTGCCCGACCCGGGAATCGAACCCAGGACCTCATACTCAGCAGTAGCGCAGACCAACGAGGCTGTTTTTAACCCCAAGTGGTTTCCAGTATGTTACCTAGGGTTATGCAACTTGCTTGCTAGAGTGACCTTTTTGGGAAGAAAGTGCTTTTATAATATTACAGTGTAACCTGGTTAAGTGGACCCTGGCTATGAGAGAAACCTCTACTACTGATAATTATTACAATAAGATCCCGACACTTTTGCATTGACATACCTGTTACTGGGAACCTTTATAAGTGAAAATGCATTTATTCGATTTTTTTGATTTTTACTCGTATAATTAGGATTTTATTGTTCAATGACCTGTATAAAAGTAAGACAGCTAATAGTAATTTATCATTTTCAAAATATAAAACATGCATTTTTATGATAATTTTCAACTCTATAAATGAAAAACAGTACATTTTGACCTGGCTTAACGGGAGGCCTTTGTAAATAAAACAACTTTCATTTTAACCCTAACTATTTGGGAAACTGGGTACATGAGAGAAGTCTCTATAATTGAGAAATAATCCTAGGTCCCTTGAGATCCTACTTATCCAGGTTACACTTTATATTATAAAAATATTTCATACCTAAACCAGCACCAACTAATATAGCTGCTAGTCCCATATCGATCTTGTATAACGCGCCTGTGAGAGCTCCTGCTGATATATATTCAACTAAAGATGTGTCTCCTCTGTACACTGATACTGTTGTTGAAGTTAAACTGAAAAAAGTAAGTTTCTTATAAATAATTTCAATGCTATAATAAAAGTAGATGCAGACTGTGCATATCCTGATGTTGGTAGAAGACTTGAAAGTCAACATAATGATTGGAATCGAATTAGTAAAATTAATCAATATTCTTTAATATAATATATCTTCAAAAATGACATGACACTTTGTTCATATGTGCTAATATCCAAAACCACCCAACCAATTTCAGTGAAATTTTGTGAATGTGTATGCTTGGTTCCAGTTTGAAAGATAGGATAGTTCTGGACCCGATAGGTGGCACTTCATGCAAAGCAGGGGCAGGTCGCTAGTTAGTATATTATAATTTTAATCTCTTTCAGACTGGCAAGGTTTATCTGCAAATACAATGTCTATTTCAATAATTAGGGACTTTTTACCTGAATATTCCTGTGAAGAAGCACAATCTCCAGCCCCACTTATATGCTCCCTTTGCAAAGGCTACCGTAACATAATCTTGTAATTTTTTCTGGAACCAAACATAAATTTCATGTAAATTGTATATTTACATAAAATATGGAAAATACATTATTTAAAAAACAGGTTTCTGCTCTTTCGTTCATTTCATCAGTAAAAGTGTATAAATAGCTTTAAAAAATAAAACTAGGAAAAAATGTATATGTGATACTTAATAACGTAGGCAGTACCTTAGCCTCCGCAGTAGATTTAAATATAGTAGCTTGATTATTTTCTATAAAATTCATATAAGCCACACGGGAGCTAACAAATCCTCCCATACAAGCACCGATGAAGGCCCCACATAATGATGACTGTAGTACTGTATTCAGTTCTTCAGACACTTCTTCATATTCACTGAAATTGAGTAGAATATGTATGGCTTTTGGTTTTTATTCTATGGTTCAATTTATTTTAGTAAGAGGTTAGAAGTATTGGTTTCACAAGATAACTGATTCTGTAGGGTTCATGAATATGTTTTTTATATTTAAATGTTTGAGAACTATAGGGAAATGCATAATTTCAGTTATGTATTACTTGATTAATGGAAATATCCTCCAGAAAAACATCACTTTACCAGGAAGATTATTCTTAAGGATTTTCAAAGTTTGCTGACTTACTTTCCAGAATACATTAATTTCACTCGGTCCCAACCAGTTTGAGGAGAAGTAATATCAGGTCGATTGAGTAAATCATGGTCATATTGACCACTTGCTTTATGAAATACAGATATCGCGAAAGACGGACTTAATCTTAACGCTGTCCGAAACATTGTGAAGGCAGATTTTGACCACTAGACCACCAACATCACAAATTTTCTTGTTCAATATAAATTCTTACGAAACGTTGAATTAAGTTTATTTTGATTTATTTTATTATTTCTTCAGCAGTTTCCATGAACAAATCCCGGTGACATCCACACCACAGAGTACATTTTATGTGACATCCACTATTTAGTATTTTCCCGTAATGACATTAACATGATTGACATGTTGTTGAAGTTAACTTCACTTTGTCATGTTGACATTAAAGTCGTTGTTTGGAAATGAAACTGGCAAAATCATCTCACGATCATCTCCTAAATCAACAAGTGTAGTAGAACAACTTGAGAAAAGCTTATGGCCATCGAAGTCATTTATGAGCTCTGCAGGGTTAACTTATTGTTTATTACTTATTTAGCTACCCAGTTACAAAACCAACGGTACTCAAGCTGCAGAAAATTCGTCTAAAATATCTCGACACACTATTGCGACTAACGAGGCATATTGCAAAAAAGCTTTGTAAATTAGTTCCTAAAATTAAATCGACATACCTTTAAACTACAAAAAGCCTTCTCAATTTCTGAACGTAGAGATAAATGTCACCCAGAGACCCAGCAAAAGTGCCATCAAAAATTTTATAGGTTAAGAAAATTCCGTAAACAATCAACTACCCACTTTAAAAAAAAACTCTTTACGCTGTTCTTAGCATATGGATCAATTTGTAGTCTAAATTCTAGTTGTCTGTTTTCATTTTGAATACAATAACGCCTGGCATTCCTACGCTAGTTTGACCCGCGCAGCCAAAATGTTTGGCAATGTGAGCAATAGATACCTAGGCATAACTTATTAGCTATCATTGAGTGTGTATTATCTTACTTAGGTATTCGCTGTTATTACTATTGTAACACGGCCTTTCTAAGCGCGGTGACGGCGACGGGGAGCTACCCCCACCTGCGCCCCCGCGCTAGCCGACAGTGAAAGTGCATGGTCTAAAAAACAAGGTCACTCCGACAGTGACACAAGCTTACGTCACTATCCAGTTGCCACTTTGCAAAAAAACAAGAAGTATGGAAACATTTTCAGTCACCATTCTGTTAAAAAAATATATATCAAGCATTTAAATTGTCGTTTTGTTTTTCTACTCAAACGAAGCAATTCAATTTAAACTTATACCGACGTAATTTTTCGTTAAAACCTCATTGATTTATCGGATTCGCACAGGTAATAAATGCGGTTGGGGAGTTATTATGACACACTACTGGTAAAACAGCGGTAATGACGTAGGCTTGTGTCACCCACGTGACCACTGTGTCTCGGAATGCTATACCTGGCGAAGTATATTATTATACCATGTGAAAGTGGACAAAAGATGACGAAGGATGCCCATGCCGAGTCCATACGCCACGCTCGCGATCCGCTCCGACCTGTTTGTCCCGATATACTGTGTTTTACAAATTATTATACTCACCTTTTTACTGCTAAGCATGGGTTCCAAACATAATTTAAATGATTCGACCGCAGGGTAGTATATCAGGGGGGTCCGACACATACACTAACAATAACTTTCCTACACTGTTATATTTGAGTAAAGTGTAGGAAGATGGGAATTATAAATAAAAAAAAAACTCCATTTTCAACTATATTTTATTATAAAATCACAAAGAATAAATCTAGAATTCAATAGGGTAGTCACTTAGATATTAATATTGTTGTATATATTTATAATTCATATAACTGTTTTACATAATGTAGTTTAGTGAGCGTCCGGCCTCTCAGACGGACCGTACGCGTTTCATAAAATTAATTTTCACAAAACAATCATCAAAATATGTTTTATCTTGAAATATAGCTCGTTAAAGCTTGCCATTTTGATTTTAAACGTGTATTTATTAGAGATAAAACGTTAGTTAAGTTGAAAGGAAAAATATTATTATATCCCTGTTATTTTTCCCAACGATTGGTCTTTGGCATATTGAATTAAGACTAATTAATATTGACATGTTCGAATTGTTTCAGCAAGTCTTACTACGATAGTGAACAAAACTAGATGTGCTTCTCAAGAAACTGATGAGATAGACGTTACTCGAACGATTGTTACATCTATTTAACTATTTTAACTTTACACACAACCCTTTAATTTGCACACCTTTATTTAATTCTTTTAATGAAACAACTAAAACATTTTTAAATCAAGAGGAAACCAAGGGAGGTAGTAACAGTAATACTTCCTAAGAAGGGTTCTCGATAAGTTAGGTAGGTATATAATTAACTAGAGCGACTACTGAAATTAAGATAGGATATTTAACTAGTAAATCTTAAAGTAATGATTATGTTAATCTTTACTATAGATCCTATTAATTTAATTTGTAATTATTAACATAGTCGTGTATAATATTTACATCCTCAGATTAATTTAACATGAGTGTAGCTGCCACTTTCCCGAACGTAATGCTTTTGAAACAATTAATTTAAATACATTCAATACAATGTCAATAGTTGGTTGTTCTCTCCTGATGTTGCTCGGGTCTCGTTTATAAAGTGGCAGGCACACAATAATTTCACTAATAACTTTTCATTACGGAATGGTTCAGTTCTTTCCACACAGTAGGAATAAGGGACGTAGCACGGACACAAAATAACCGCCTCGGGCGATCAAATGCCACGGGCAGCGCTATAATTTTAATTCACATTATACCCTGTGCGAAATACAATATTCCACTTGATAATATTATATAAAACATAATTATCATTGGCAATATTTTAAGTCCCTTACTCCCTTTACAGTTCAACTAAACAACGTGTTTTATTTCGCCTAAATATTTTTTCTCAAGTCAGAAGACTCAGTTGGAAAAGGTAGAGATTTTTTTATTCACAAGTTATATAAATATATCGAAGCGTAATAGATATACTTTAAAATGTAGTCGAGTGTAGATTTCGCCAGGATAGTAATAATTAAGTTCTATAAGTACGAATATGTCTAGAATACCAATTGTGTACTAATGTACATCATCTCATTATATTGATCCCCTTTAACATTTATAAGTTTTATTTACAAATAGTTTCTTGAAACTTCTTCAGGTGGTCTGAAATAAAGGGATGAAATTATAACCACAGACATTCATGAACAACAAACTGAATGAAGGCAGTGAGTGAGTGAACTAAACTTTGTCGTGTCGTTACTCCGCCCCGCTTTCGTTTCGTAGACAATTGGTATGGAAATTGAAATAAAAAAGGGATGTAGGTAGAAAGGGAAAGGATTGAAAATAAAGAACAAAAAGTATCAATGATAATAATAGTTTAATTATGAAATTAAAAATAAAGAGTGAAATTAACCACACAAAAGGCTTAAAATTAAAATAAGAAGATGACGACGACACGTGAACGTTACATGAACCATCGAGCGGTCGCCGCTGAGGTGAAAGGAAGTCAGACAACATCTACGCAGAATATCGAGGAGCATGACAGAGTATAATATATGCGCCTTAGCCAAAGTTCTATTTATTGATATGTTGGCCTTTATTCATATCATTATGAAATACTAAATACAGCTAATATATGTATGTAGTAGAGATAAATATTATAAAGCGCAATAAAATATAAGCATATTCAGTATGATATGCGGAGATATGTATGGAACGCAAAAGATATATATTATGAAGTTCACGATAACGCAGAGTATAGTATGACGTGCAGACCGCGCCGACTCAACAGTCACATCGCGCGGATGGATATCAATTAACACATTCGAAAACAACTTTCACATCACTTTTCAACGCATAACTTTAACTAACAAATTGAAACAATGTTCACTTACAATGAATAAAATTGCATATATTGCGCTTAATAAAACTCTCAAATATAATTTAACTGTAACATTTTCATCAACTTTTCAATAAATGTTAAGATTACTTCAATTACCTTTTACCTAAAATAATCTGTATTGACTTTAAATTTGGCATCTCATCCTAAACACTGATCTATTTATTTATTTTTAATAATATTACCATTAAAATCTAGATATTTAAAATACTTCTCTAAACACATAAATTCCTATAATTATCTATTAGTCAATACCAATGTTATTGAGAAAATTTTAGGCCTGAAAACGCTACACACACAGTAAATAGTAATCGACCATGTCTACGAACGTATTGAGCACAAGCGACTGAGTAACTGTTCTACACGCGAGCTGCGAGCTAACCATCGACGGACTGAACCGCGGCATGTGTGTAGCGTTCTACGCTGAGTACAGTAGATATGTAATCTCCTCTTTGTGATTCTTGTTTAATTTAAATACATAATAATAATAATACAATTATTATTAAAATTACAAATGCGATTACCGCCGCTCTCGCGTCACTCGACCACCACTCCTCACCATTTCAAAACACAGGCACAGAATCCTGCGCCGTATAGAAAAACATTTTCAAAAACGTGCAAAATATCACCACACCCTGGTCACCTAACATTATCTAAACCAAATAACTACTTATACGTTCTTATTATAGGTAGGTACTGATTAATACAATTGTATGATTAAATTTTTCTATTAAACCTTACATCTTAATGACAATCTAATATTTTTTTCAGTTTAATCATCTTACTAAGCTCTATCTTTATTTCTTATGTATGTTACGTGATATATATTATACATTTCTTAATAGTGTAAATATGTGATTTTTATAACTTCACAAATGTTTTCTAAAATAAAAGTTTATTTTTTACTTTTTTTTTTGCGACTATTTTTCGACAATATGGGATATGTTCAAAGTAATGGAGTAGTTAAGACTGCCTGATGTGGTATACGTGCAAACACTTCCCGGGCTACTGCCCACGTGACTACGTACTGCAGGTAGCGTGTCACTCGAGTGATTCAATCTATGTACACCTCGTACCGTGACGTTTTATTTATCCTACAATATACATTCCCTTTTTCTATCCTAATTGAATACCGACCGTGGCATCGTCGAGATATGTAATGCATTGATTGATAAGTGACTTACAATATTAATTAACACGCCGGCCGGCTCGCGGCGCTGTTCCCGCGGTGGCGGCAGTATCCTCTAACTCGTCATATTTCAGGTATCTGTTTCACGCATGCTTTGCCTAATCACATAATCTGGACGTGTAACTGAACACTTGAACTGGTCCTAACGGTAGCGGCTCTCGCGGGCTTCCCTCTACCAACAAATTCGTTACCATATACAATCTTTTTACAAAAGCTTTCCTACCAGACTTTAAATATTTTGAGACGAATTCATAAGATTTTGATAACGTAATCACTTAATTCACAAACTTAATCTCTTTTGCATTGGACTAGACATATTTTTTTAAATTAATTTAAGAAGGCAAAGATGTGTGAAATCCAATCGAGAGCTTAGCGAAGTCCGAAGTGTGAGAAGCTTAACACATCGAAGTGGGAGTGTGTCTATATACAAAACGAAGCATCGAGAAGGACAGTTCATTAACTAAAATACTATTTCATGAAGTTATTGTGACCTAGTGTAAATACTGTTGATTAAATATGTCGTAGAGCAAAATCAGATCTGGCTAATACTTGATAGACCGTCGCCACAACTCCTCTGCAGAGTGGCATCCATAGCAATAGTGAAAATTATTCTAAAATATATGTTCGCGAGGTTGGCCACACCGCTGCGCCTCCCACCGCTCACAAATAAATAATTATCTAAAATTAACCACTTAGTGAAACGTATGCACGAGCATTTATATATGTTGTAGCTACCATTAATATAAATTAACATCAAAATAAATGCATCATGTCACTATTATGTCACTGAACATAACGTTTAAATAGTGATATACAACTAGATGCTTAGCGATAAGAGTTGTGATTACACTAACTAATCGTCAATAACTATGAATGAAGTAAAGAACAGACAATATTCTCCTAACAATGAAACAAGAATGGAAGCAAGAACACCGGCCACCGGTGACAGAACACGGTTACATCTAAAATATATTATTAAAATTATATCTATAACTAATATTGCACACACATACACATTTCTAAACATAACATTCCATTAATAAAATAAGAAAAAAATGTGTATGCGTACAAAACTATATTTACTTACAAAGAAATGCAATAATAGTAAATTGTGCATATTAAAATAGACAATAAAATATATGTATAAAATACAATTTAATAGTAATAACTGTAAATTAATGTGACCAAGAGATATTTCAACAATGTGCTAATTATGTGATGAATATAAACTTGTAAGGTGGTATTTAAACTGGCTGCCGTACTGAGGACAACAAGCGAGCAATGTCTTACATTGCGAGCCATCGGTACACACGCGAGTTGCCCGGTGCAAACGTAAGTAGCGCAATCTAATTGCAAAACATACCATCCTGGGCCCGCAGTCTCGACATTAGATAGCGACAAAAATCTGTCGCTAAGTCGTATCGATGTCAAATCTCTTTAATAGATTTCAACCTTATATTTTCGGAATAAAGTCGAAAATCTATTAAAGAAATTTGACATCGGTACGACTTAGCGACAGATTTTTGTCGCTATTCATGTCGAGACTGCAGGGCCTGGGCCCAGTCTCGACATTAGATAGCGACAAAAATATGTCGCTAAGTCGTATCGATGTCAAATTCCTTTAATAGATTTTCAACTTTATTTCGAAAGCATAAGGTTGAAAATCTAGTATAGAAATTTGACATCGATTGGACTTAACGACCGATTTTTGTCGCTATTTATGACGAGACTGCCGGCCCTGATAATTCATTATAACGAAACTATATATTGTATTGTAATCACCGGGAAATATTACGAGTTTATAAAAATAAAATAATTGATATACTTATTCAAAATATGGAATGAATATCACACAAAATATAATTCCTCTCTACGTTAATACGTCCGTTTAGAATCGTATCGAAAATACAGTGGATATAAGCAGCGTTTGACTGTGATGATAGTATCTTAGATTAGATGTACAGTAACAGTAAACGTACGTATTTATTAAGAAAATAGAATAGCACTTAATATCTAGTGATCCGTGTAAGCGTAATACAGATATATTTTAATTTCAGTCGAGGGAAATTCTCGATTTGTGTGAGAGGTACGATGTTGGTCAGTCGCGTCATGGAGGCTCGCGCCGTCGCGGAGTGTGCGGGCGGCCTAACGATGGGAGGTGTACGTGCCGGGTGTTGGAGAGTTGTGGCGGCCGCCGCAGACTGGGCGACGGTGACGCGACTGCCCCGCTTGTGTGATATTCCGGTCGCGCGGACTTAGATCGAAGACTTGGAGAAGGACACTCGCAGGTGGTTGGACTCGGACAGCTGGTAGTTGTGCATCTTGATGAGCGCCGCCACCGCGTCGTCGATAGATGGGAGCTGCACCAACGCCATTTTGCGGTCCTTCCTGTAATTGGGAAATTAAAATTTTAAGTAAAAGCTTCAGTTTCATTAGCAGCGCTTTTTTTTTGCAATGCATAGGTTATTTAAAAAAAACATTCTTAAAACTCAAATAAAAACAAAATATAACTATGTCAACTTACGGGAAGAACTTGAAAGCCTTAATTGTGAATCCTCGCTTGGTGAAGGCTTCCTTGATATCATCTTCGGACACCGTAGCTCTGTGAACAAACCACAAATTCAAGCTGTCTCTCCAATTTATAGAATAAATAGTTGTAGATATTTAAAAAAAAAAACAAAGAATTCCGAGGATTTTGTTTTGAAATGAAAATAGTCGGAAACTTACGGAATGTTGGACAGGTGAAGAGTCGCGCTTGGTGGGTAGATGTTCTGGTAGTTTTTGCTGCCAGGTTTCTTGAATCTATGCAGCGGGCTCTGGGAGTAATCCCTGAAAAATTCACGACAAACATGTTGAATTCACGAAGCGGTGAATTTGGCAGCGCGTTCCGTGCTACGCCGCGTAGCAGTGCGCCTACGCACGTAGCAGCGACATGTTCCGCTACGATATTTCGGCGTAGCGTAGGCGGCGGATAAAAATTGCTACGCCAAAGCAATTGGCGTTAGAGCAGGCCAAGACGAGTAAATTTGCTAGAAGATTTGATTGATATTTTATGGTAATTACAGAGTTATGTTCGAATTTACGAAAATAAGAAAAACAATATTTATCTAAAGATATCCTTTTATAGAATAAGAAGATCGCGAGACATCAGTAGTAGACCAACGCTTATACATCCTAACTATCTATTCTCAGAGCATTCAGACTACTTGACGAATATAATAACGTATTGGGAATATCGGTTTAACCAGTCATAATAATACAAATATCCGACACAAAATAGGATCACAAAGTCAAGCTGTGATTCAGACCGAGTGATGTAGGTTTAAAGGTCATGTCAATCACTTCTATATCGTGCTTACTGAAAACTGACTCGGTAAATAGAAAATGTGTATACCTACTTGTGTATATTTGGGAATCTAAATTGGTATAAGCCGACAGATTATAAATAACTAGCTTTTGCTCGCGGCTTCGCCCGCGTGGAAGTCGGAAATTATCCCACGGGAATGTATGACCGGGATAAAAAAGTACCTTACATGTTAATCCAGGTTATAAACTATCTGTGTTCCAGATTCCATCCAAATCCGTTCAGTAGTTTTTGTGTGATCTTTCTATCTTTTCTTTCTTTCTTTCTTTCGTTCTTTTGTGTTTTTGTGTTTTTGTTTGTGTGGATGGATGGATGGATGTTTGTTACTCTTGTAACAAACATCCATCCATCCATCCACACAAACTTTCACATTTATAATATTAGTAGGCATTAAGATCCTTGTGGGTGAATGACATAATAATAACGTTTTAAATTGGTTTTCTTGATGCTGTTCTCATTTAGATGTGAGCACGGCACGTGTATTTAACATGTGCCGCATTATGATCTATTATATTGACGTACCTGGTGAGTCCAGCATCAGGCTGTCCCTCCTTGGGCAGCTGCACAGTCTGGTGCTTGCTGAGCATGACGCGCATCGCCTTGCCGAACACGCGCAGCTTATCCATGTGGGTCATGGCTGTGTGAAGATTACATGTTAATTAACCATTTCGAGGTTTATGTAAAAAATGATATTATTTTATATACCTGATAATCAGTTCATTTGTTAATGTCTAATACTGATTTATAATAAATACATTGTTACAGTTCTTAATACCTTATTAATAAGAGATTATCTAAGTGAAATCTATACTGAACTAACTGTAGGGGAAAAAATAAAGTATCTCTTGAGAAAATGTTAATGAATAGGACTAAGATAAGTAGCAAGTAAACAACGACACTTTATGTTACAAGAAAAACAAACTACAGCAAAGAGGAGAACCATAAGTACACTCATAATCCTAAATAAATACATCCCTTTTAATGTAAAATCAACCTTAGAACAAAGGAGATAGGGTTTGTAATAGAATACGTACCTAGATGAGCCTGGTGTGGTTCGGCCATCTGAATGAGGGCTGAATCTTTCTTGTTGTAGAGAATCTTCACCCGTTGCACATCGCCGTACACGCCTATACGCAAACAAAAGTCTTACAAACACGCTTTGAGATCATTTAGATATAGAAACTATGGATAAGTATTATAAGTATCCTTATTTGTGTAGAGTGTGTTTTGTTTTGTTACGTCATGAATTTTGTTTTTTTATATAATTGTTTTGGGTGAGAGAAACACAGTCTAACAATAGGATAATGCACTCTCATTGTTGTCTAAAGTATACCTATAGCTAACTAAGTTACTACACTTAACACGTTTCTTTAAAATACACAGCATATTTTAGTTTAACGGCTTGTAATATAAATAATGTCGTGAAACGGGACAGTTGGAAAATACAAGAAGAAACAACTCCAAGCTCTAAATTGGTCACGTTAAGCTTTCGATTAATGCTTTAGCGGTTAACAGCACCGGCCGTGTACTGGCGCGCTGTGTTAAGCAAATTACTGCAAACAATTATTCACTTCTACTCACTATTTAACTGGCAAAGAGTTCTTAAACTCTCGTTTGCTCATAGTTAACGCACCTCTCATTTATAAAAAGCTCTTAACAACGATTACCATGTTTGTGGTGTCGCTGTCCGATTACTGATATTCAGGTAGGTATATTAATACTAGGTAACTTAATAAAAAACATAAAAACAAAATAAGGACTATGACATCATCGTCACATAGAGATGCGTATTTCGCTGTACCGTATCTAGTTTGAAACTGACAGCCCACAAAGAAAATAAAATAAAAAACTGAAATAAAGACAACATTGGATAAACAATAGACGATCTAAGTAACTTAGCTACGACTAGGGTGTCTGAAACACAAATTGTCATACGAGTTAATAAAGCGTTTAGAATTTAGATTCGATAGTGTTATCAAGCAAAGCTTCGACAAGTGGTCGGATGCGGTTATCAGTACAGAGGTCGAGAATGTTAGCTGACAATTTGTCTTTCAGGCGACAGGGCTCAGGAGCAATATTAATGTTTTAATATAAAATACGGAATGTATGTGCACACGTACCGAAAAGGGTAAAGAGAGCGTCAGGCGTGACCATCTAAAACAATAGGAAAGAGAAAAGAGACAGTATTATAAATAGTCGTAAAAGATATCTGACATCATGTCTATAAATAAATTAGCAACTTATGTTTAAGGAGTTTAAGTAGAATATATAAATAGAACAACCTGTAACGCCCTTCGTGTGGTTAATGCATTAGTTTGTTTGAATCGAAAGTGAACCCACAGTTACAATGGTGTCTGACACGGGCGTTACTGGCTATTGTGTTAGCGTAATGAATAAATTTGCCAATAAACATTAAACTACTAAGTCGAAACAATGTAGGAATTTTGTCTAAACTGTTTTAAGTACAATCGGGAGTGATTTTTGAAATTCAAGTTTCGAATTCTGTATTCTAGAAAAGGGCGGTTATGTGAAAGAGAGGAATAAATCCGGCCGCCAGTATCGAGGCGGGTCACGCTGGCACCAACCTCCTCGTTGAGGTTGGACACCAGCAGCACCGTGGCCAGCGGCAGCGGCGGCGCCGCCAGCGCGCGCAGCCCCGGCGACGCCGGCGTCAGCGTCAGCGCGCCGAAGGCCGGCAGCCCGCCCACGCCCACGCCGTACGGCGACGCCAGCCCCGAGCCCAGGCCCAGGAACTGCGGTGCCAGCACGCCGCCACCTGGGAGGATACGACAAGTGTTACGATGCTGCTTTTTGATCAGTATGGGTAAAAAAATCAAAGGAAAAAAGTAAGAAAAATTTAGAAGTCCTACCTAAAAAAAAAATCAGGTAATCAACATTTTATAATTCATTAAAGTCCTAGCCTAGCCTAAATGAAAATGCGCTCGAAACTACATATGAAGCTGCTTTAAACAAAATTCTAATTAGTTAAAATAATGTAGATAATAATGTAAATACAATAACTTGTAAATGGGGAAGCTTTTATAATATAAACAAATCAGACAAAGAACATAATTATAACAAAAGTAGAACATTCGCAATGGCGGAATGATCCACACATATTACAACCCTCGACGGTGCAATACGGATTTATGACGAGTTATTAGTCACCGCGGGAATATTTAGCATTGAAATATGAATAATAAACAAGAAAAGAGCTAACGTGGAATAGCAAATGTAATTTGGAAGCGTTATTGAAGATTTATTTCACACTGTTTCTTCATACGTAGGTACATAATATTGACGCAACAAAAAACATACGCATTTACAGCAAAAAATACAAAATCACCGTAATTTGCAACATAAAGAAAGAAAGGCAAAGGCGCCTTTATACAAAAACATCAAAAACAGTGAAAATGAATAAAATATGGGGACCTATCAGGCTACACAGGGAACAAAGCATATTTCTCAGGCATTCAAGATTAATGCTATTGCTAGGGACATAGAAAATGTTCTGAGAGTTCTAACGTAATGAGCCTACCTGAGCTTGAAGATTTAAAATGGAAAGACTTTTTGAGATAAGAAAACCAGTAAACTACCTAAGTAAAAAGGTGCAAGAGCGATCGAAGTCAAGTCCAATAGCCAAGTGTAAATGGGGCAGACGAGATTACCGAGAGCGCGCTAAAAAACTTGACGTTTTAGATGATTAATTGCTTGCAAAAAAAAAGTGGATTGGACCAATCATCTGCCCCATTGGGTGGGTATCGTTGGATGCAGGACGCAAGAGTCTACGATACATGTGTGAGAGTTGGAGCGCGGTGAGAAAGCTTCCAGGTGCGCAGAGTAGTGAGGACTAACTCATCCTGGATGCGAGGGCCAGGGCGAGGCGTGCCCGCAGTGGCATCAACTCACTGGTCAACAGCTGGTGCGCGTCGCCATCGCCCGACGGCAGCGTCGGGTTCGTGTAGTCCCGAGACTTATCGTTGTTATACTTCACATTCAGACACGTCATCTTCGAATAGTCGATGCGCAGTGTGCAGCAACCGTTGTAAATATTCTGCCCATCTAAAGCCTAAAAATAAATAAAAAATGTTACGATTATTGAAATAACTTTTCTCGTTTGACACGAAAACAGAACGAATTATAAATCTCATCAAAAACATATTACAAGTCGGAAAAGTTTCACTTCTTTTGAGGGTCGTTTATTTGAGTGATAATAAGGATGTGACGATTTTTATTAGTAATATAAAATGAGTCGCCTTCAATTTAACTTTTTAATACGATCAAGTTAAAAGAAAAGGCATCCAGTAAACCCAGGTGCTTGTATTTTTATTCATTTTATAATTTGCATTGGAAGTATAAGGCCAACGAAGCAAAATTCCTTTTATCACGAGATAAAAAAGTGGATCGATACACTACCCGTAACAAAGAAGAAAAACTCGCATTATGGCCGTGTCAAAATTGTTACGTAGCGAGAGCAACAGCTATTTGTTTGGCCGCGACGCCTGCGGGAGGCTGATAACACCACATCGCGATAGAAAAGAGAATTAATTAAAATGCAACAGCACTCAACCCATTCCTGCGAGCATAAAGCTCGTCGGCGCGGGCGGCGTGTACATAATATTTTTATAATGAAATCAGAATGCAACACGTTTTATTTTCACTAATGAAACTAATGCTATAAAATAACCGTACAGCCGTATTTATGATCGCGTACTCAGTGCCATCGTCTGGCATAATTCATTGTTAGAAATGGCATCGAATTATACAAAGAGCACTCAACGTTTTCTGTTTATTATTTGTTTTGATGTTAACAGAATGGAGTCGAAAAGTATAATCGCTGGTGTAAGAGGTATTGTAATACTCCTTGGCTCTTAGACGTTACTTTTTCAATTGAAACAGAAGATTTTCGTCTTTCGAGACCAATGTTAAACTTAATAATTTGCCAAATTAATAAAACAGTTTTGTAGAATTAACTTAATGATCGTAAAGAATCCCGGCGGTTTCAGTGGGGCTTTAAAAGCTTTGTTAGCATTTCAGTGAATACAAAACACGCTTAGGTAGCTGTGTCATAAGACACAGTATTAGAATTAATTTCTATTGCTAGTGTAACTTATTTAATATTCCAAAAATGGCACGTGCCAAAATTGTTATAAGGTAACGTTACTAAAATATGTAAAAAGCTTGCCGAGAGAAAGTTTTATCAGAGGATAAAAATTAAAACACTGAATTACTTAATTCCTGTGGAGTAAATTGGAGTTCCTTTGTAAACCGTCATCTGTCAAATGAATTATGACATTTTTACGACGGACTCCATTAGCTGAATAAAAATGTTTTGGGCTTTTAAAGCCTTAGTAACGTAAATGATTGTGCTAGTAGCCATCGTTAATTATTGCCGTCGCAATTGTCTTCTCTGTTATTTTTATGAAAGAAGGTCGGGAACGAAAATTATGAAGGGCTGCAGAAGAAATAAATCAAGTAGATACTTTAATAAGTATGGCTCAAAACAACAGTTTTACAGTGCAATAAAAATATCAGGGGAGTCGTCGAAGAAGCAAAAGTTCGATGTCGGAACGTGAGATATTGGCTGTAGATTTAATAAATTTCTGTTCTATATGCAAATGCGACCCCCTGATGTGTAGACGTGAATAGATTGGCTCGTTTAAAGCTCAACTTATATGGAAATGCGAAAGGCACGTAAGAAAGCGTGGAAGAAGATAGCTTCGATACGTAATTAGTTTTGTAGAGCCTCGCGGGCCCGAATTCGATTTTGAATGCCAAATGTACCGCGGCAAGAGTAATTAATTTACAATTCTAATGTACATCCATTTAATACATAGCCATTGTCGAGTGACATTTTAAAAGTCAAATGAGTACATAATCTGTGATTCCAATATTGTTTAATTTTCAGCAATTTGCATTCGTTAAACCAAAAATTATGGGATAACGTTGCCAAAAACAAACAACTCGTGTCCCAAGTGGGGAATATCTAGAAAACATAGATATTTATTGTTTGTTTGTTTGAAAAGGTTTCATATCTTAATTGATATGAAACCTTTTCAATCGGATAGCAATCCGAGCGACCAGATTATCACTGAAGTGGGGATACAAAATTCACGGAAACGAAAGTAGGTATATCTAAAATAGTGGAATGGTTTGGGATATGTTTATAATAACAGTGGGTAATATTTTAGTTTATTAATTTGCACAAGAACATTGTGAACAAACAAATTTTTGCTTAAGTGGATTTCAGGGGTTGAAATTCCCAGTACAAGAAAAGTAAAATAAAAGGATTGCGGCAACATAATGGTTCGCTGTTGTTAGGAGACACTTTTAAAAACTGCTTTTGATTACACTAGATTGTCCATTCCTAAGATTACTTAGGCTATATGAATATGGAGCTATTGAGACCGATACCTGCAATCCCGTACTTATAAAATGTTAATAAAGTTAATATTAAGGATAAGTAGAAATAAACTGTTATATTCACAAGTAGACCTATAATGAAGGTATCTCAGCTGAACGTTTGTCGTGGATTTGCAAAAGAAAAGAATGAGACGAAAAAGAATAAGAGGGCAAGAAGGATTTTGAATTGCAGATTAATTTCTTACTTTTTATAAGCTTTTTCGGAGGCACTTTTGAATTTAACTCGGTCGTTACTTTAAGAAGTCTTATTTTAATCTAAAAATCTCAATGTTACTTAGAAAAGATTGTGTATATTTTACGAAAGGATCTGCGAAAACATTAAGTCGTTGAATACTGTGTTCTATGAATGCTTTCTCAATTTATATTTCTTGCTTAGCAATAAGGAATCGTAGAAATCGTGTACATATTTCACGGCAATTAATTCCATGATCTTTCTACTTAGTTGTTTCGTTCGTTGCTTTATAGCGACTGACTGCAGTCTCTAGGTCAATTCCCCTCGAGGCTAATATTTCATTTTAGATATGACTTTAAGAGATCCGCCGGCGAACAAAGTTATTCCGTAACGTTTAGCACCTGACTGCTGTAAAAATCCGGTATTCAAACTATGGAAGAAAATGTTCTGCTCAGTTTATAACACCCGGCCGATCTACTCTCTCTCAGTATCAATATTCTCGAGAATTTCATTTTAATCTTCTGAAATGGTTATTTGCACTCGCGGAGGGAGTCGTAATTGAGGTAAAAAAATATTAGGAAGAGTGACAAGGTGATAAAACGACAAACGTCACGCCTGATTTTATATTGGAATCTTTTACTGCGTAATAGGGTGAACGAATTTAGGTTCAGTCGATTTATTGGATTCGACAAACACTGATAATAAATTAGAACTTTTCACTTATATTTTCTTGGGCAGAAAGTTAAGTTTGAGCACTTCGAGCAGACTGGTAGGGTTCGCGGCTCCGGTGTCGCCGGCGTCAACGTAAGACGTAACAAGTGACCTCCGTATCCCTTAATCACGCCCCCGGTAATTGTTTTATCTTTAGCTCGTTAGAACTCGTTTAAGCAAAGCCTTCTTAGTGAAGGATTAAATGCGGTCCGCCTTAATCCACCCCCCCGTTGCTAATTCTGGCGGTTTTTCCACGGAGACCAGATAAACGTTTTTGTTGGGGTCCCGAGCTCGCCGCGTTTAATATTTATAAGAGCCCACATAGCTCAGAGTGCTTCTGTTGCCGGTGCAAGGATTACGCTAGCGCCGGAATGCATTTGGTTTCTGTCCGCAGATGACGTCAGAGAAATTGTAATGAAAACATTTCGGGCGCATCGTTTTTTCTCAAGTGACTGACTTTGAATTGTGCTCAATTTGTGTTGATAGCGAAATAAATAATGTATTGAGTGTAACGTTTTAATTTAGAATAGTTGGGTTTGTTCACTAAACAATGTTGTTTTGGACGGGTAGACATGCGCTCGATTAGCTACGGATAAAGAATCACTTATTGGGACGAGTCACGGGCAGCCCCGGCGCGGCGGTGCACTAAAAACGTATACCAAGAGCTTTTAAGTATTAATAAAAATAAACCAACAAACAAAACGACTGCAAAATTTCTCATTTTAATCACTTCGCTTTTGCTATTGGAAAAGCATTTAAAAATTTAAATCGGCGCAAAATGAGATTGCACTGTGACGAATGGCACTTTGAGTAATTTCTTTTTGGTTTGTTGGGATAAAAAATTAAAACTGTTTTAATTCCGTGCCGGAAATGCATCCGATATTTTTTGTAAACTATTACGATTTTGATTAATAAAGTATAAACCAATCAAGTATGTAGTAAACAACAGTTTGCATAGCAGAGTATTCGTAAGCACCTGATTCATGCGAACACGCCGCAAAATTTACTGCGAAAAGCGGACTTCAGTAAAAGGGGAAATAATAAATTAAGTTTTGATAGTGGCTTTAACCTAAATTACGGTACGTAGGTACACATTTGGGGACGCGTCACCGAACGAACCGCGTTCGCTCCATTAGACAATGTAATTAATACTCGCGGTTACCCCTAATTGTGGTTGACTGATAGTGACGAACGAAAATCGAGTGACGATAGCTCAACAACCGCGCCCACTTAACACGCCGTTCCAGTTTGTTTTGGAAACGAAACTAAATTGGTGCTAAATGTATGTACATTGTGACATCATGAATAATGAACTCTACCACTTTAGCCGCGGGGGTAAGGCGTGAATCAGTTTTGTCCAGGAACAATGTATTGTTTATGAAACATAATGGCATTGTTTTACCTATATTCATGTAGAATGAGCGTGTAATACAGCCTACGGGCGGTGTATTGTGAAGTGCCAGAGTAAACCATGCGAGTGCCGAAAGTTTAAAACTTGTCGTGTTCGACGCTTGATTGTCACCCGCCTCTTGATTACGGTAAGCAAACCAGCCACAGAACACTAACAAAACAACTGCTAAACAATGTTTGACACGTAACTAGGTGATGCAGAGTGCAGCTCAAGCGGTGTTGACACAGTCTGTAGGAGCCCAAACAGGGGTGGGCGATGGCACGTGCAATTTTAAACGGGACTCGGACCTCGGTACAGGTGAACGACGAACTGTTTGTTAGCCGCTGTGAAATTTCTATGAAGTTTGACCGTCACTAGCACTGAGCAAACGAGACTCTATAGGTAGTTTTAAACTTTGATACAATGTATTTTGTGATGTCAATAGCAATATTTCAAATAAAGCAAAGTTCTGCAAGGCAGCGAATGAAATTTCCTTTGATGGTGCATTGATATCTTTCAGTAGATAGTTTTACTACACTAGATTCGTGAGACGCCAACCGTTCGGCGCAAGTATTACAGACTCGCTCAAGGCGAAGATATAACATTTTTGACGGTTACATTGTTTGAACACGTCCCAGTGTTGACACAAAGACACCGGTTAGACGTTGCCGCAGTGCAAAGTGCAATTTTAAAATGTAAACAAAGCCCGCACCTTGAGTCCATAAACGGTATCTCGGATTTCGCCTTATTGAACCTTGGAGACGAAGTCTTGTCAACTTTGCCTCGTTTACTTATATGAAAAATACGAACGGCTGTTACTGACACGTATTACTTTTTATGACAATAATTCATGCAAATAGACTGCGCTGTATGAATTTGACAATTATTTATGATATTGGAAACGATTCATATATCATTTATTCGTGCTACGTTACAGGTCAAACGATTCCGAAATGGCTATATTCAAGGGTGTAATGAAAAAATATGGATGTAACATGATGTAATCGGACCGTGCATATTTATTTTAGGGTGCGTGATGAAAAATCGTGTGCGATATAAACAATAGATGGGGACGCACCTCGGACTGTTAATATGGATTGTCTGTGACAGCGTCGGCTACGTTATGGATGAGGCAGGAGTAGCAGGCCGGAGGGCCGCATGAATCACATTGTTATCAATCATAACTTACTGATGGAGCGGCCAAGGTTCTGATTAACGGCCCACAATACAACCACTACACTAATGACTGTCTCACTAGTGAGTAGCGAGTAGCGCTCCTCTAGGAATGCTGTGTTTGTGCGTAATACCGCGTTTTACATTTTTGACTACGCGTGAATATGATAGATGAGTGTTGTTCATGCTTTTAAAATGATTAATCCTCTTTCAATGACAAAAAATGGTTGACATTTTTATTAAAAACTATCCTGCAGTTAGCGACATCCTCAGAGCACTTCCACAAAGTCAACAGTACATTTGGTCGGTTGCCCAAAGCGCTGCACGGCTATTTATATACATTTACATGTAAGCACATGTAGTCGAGCGCATTAAGAGCGTACATTTCGTGTCTGGGCGCATAAGCCGCCTTCTGAAAAGATTTGATGGCGAGGTTAGAGATTTATGTCAAGGATCATAGAGGCGGGATCGGGGGATTTCAGAGCTCCTAACATCCGACTGTACCCTTTGTGGCTGGAGCACTATCCGGCTTCACTTCACTTTGTACCTCTTACTTGTGCTGCCACTTACCTCGCAGGACGTTTTAATTCCATTTCGAGAAAAAACCGAGTCCGAAACGAGTACCTATACGGGACTGCTCCCGGATAACGTTCGGTTTGTAAAGGTGCTGTGTAATTCTGTGTGTAGTGTGCTTGAGGACTAGGTCGGTCCGAGTAGCTAAGAAAAAAAAAAGATGTCTGCTACTCAAACTTAAAATATTTGTAAAGTGTATTTAATTTTTTTTATAGTTCGCGATACGAATACCCAAGTGTGTTTAATTTATTATTATTTAAAAAGTAATTGGCTGCTTACATGAAACAAACAGCACACAATTAAACTTTCACTAGCCAAAAAACGAAAAAGAATTATACCCCAATAAAATAAACAATGATTAACAAGAACATGCCGATTGCATGTAGCATTGCAATAAACAGGAGGGGCAATAAAAATAGATGTAGTAGCCGACATTGTATGCTCGTTAGGTCGCATCGGAGTTACGGAGTCGCGAGTTACGACCTTAGATCCGTTAACGAGAGCAGACTTATTGCCGTCGCGGCCACTGCCGGAACTAGAGTACCAACTAAACCAATGTTATTGCGCTGAAACTGGGATTAAAGTATGCTATACTCATTTCAATTACGTGTTAAAGTGCGGTTCAATTTTGATGGAATGGTTTTGATTGGTTTTGTGTGAAAACTTTATTTTATTCAGAAGTAAACAATTGGTTGCACTTAAGTCTGTTCTTTATTTTTCATAATTAAATCAATACAGGTATGCAATTTGCAGTTATTTACGATGATGCAGCATGAAATACTCAGTCGTAACAGCACTACAAACAATACAGTCAGACAACACATATTTTATTCATAATACCAAATGGTAGTTCGAGTAAATCCACGTTTATTACAGCTAAAATAAAGCCATATTTGATCCGGCTGCACTAGTCGCGCCAACATGGTTCTATGCTCGACTCCAATCATGATGCAGTTGATGGGACTTAGCGTTGCTAAGTTTTCACCACTCTGCTCTGCCGGTGATATCTCAATTTCACGAGGGGTTTCCCGGCTACCCAACATTAATTTCTAACGTTAAGTCATAAGCTGAACGCGGCGCAAATTCTTAAATATATACCTGTATCTTTCAATTGCAACGAGCTACCAGTTTGCAGCTTATACCAATCGTATTAAGCTCCACAGGAATTGGGCGTAAAGAGCGACTAATTAGGACGGATAGTCGACTCGCTATTGTAGAATTCATTAGCGAATTGTACCTACGCCGCGAGGTATTACAGACAAATTCGGCAAATGAATGGAGTAACAAGCACGTTAAAATTATCTTTTGTGCTGTTATTATCCTCGTTTGAATTGTTTCGTTCGTATACATGAAACTTCTGAATTAACAAAAGAAACTTTTGCATGAATCGTTGCGTTCGAATGATAAAAATCAAAAAGCGAAACTCCCATTCGCCATCGGTCGCAAACAAAGTTACGTTCAGCGATTCATAACCGTATGGCAACGAAAAAAAAAACAAAAACTCGATAATTATACTCGTAAAGCGAGTTTGCGGAAGCCGCAAAACGAAATTTAATTTGCCCTGAACGCTGCATCAGAATTAAAGTTAAAACAGTCGCTGCAGTAGGCGGCAGTACGCCCAACTTCTAACGCAAATGAATAGCGAATGGGAAAAGTTGAGCCGAGAAAAATGATGTCCCACTCGTCGAGTCGGGCGCCGACTATTGTCGTGGACTCGTTGCTGCCATGTTGTTTCTCGATATTATTGTTATTAAATGCACATAAACGTTTTGTTGTTGTTAAAGCTTTGTTGTAGGTAAGCTGCCAACGAACGTACACGAAAGTTTAATGTTTTGAGGGCGTCCACACTCCAAATGAACTGAATAGATTTCTCACAACTTTTTTTGTTCGTTTGTTAAAAGTTGATTTTTATTTAGATTAAATCTTACACCAACAATTTTGTAACTAGCATGTTTTTATCGTTTGTCATTTGTTACTGTATTTCCGAAATGTTTGTGATATGTCATAGTTCTGCGTCGACCGAGAAAAGACGTAGATCGTCGTAGTAAAGACCGAGGAGTCACTTCATTTCGAGATAGTTCGAGAGTCATTAAAGTGAATGAAACGTGCGGCAATAGGAACTTTGTTTTATGGCTTTACTTTACAAACAGTTAAATAAAAACAAAGAAGTCTTTTACTTACTGTTTTTGCCGTTTGCGCCGATACCGTGTCTGGATACTGAATGAGGGCTTGGAATGAATCTGTAAACAAAATATACTTCGGATTAGGGCTAATGAGAACTGGAGTGTTGAAAAAGAAAATCTGCAAAGCTTGTTGATCTTTATTTAAAGAAAACGAAATAAAGGTTTACTCGATGTTTTTAGATCCTTAATTAAAATGCACAGTGGTAGTGTATTGAGTAAGTATTAGTAGCAGGATTTGTAATATTGATATATTTCTTATGAAGATGAATAATTAAGGTGAATTTTATAGATCTTAGTAAAATACTACGTAGTTTTATAAATCCAGTCACAATAGCTGGGAAAGCGTAAATTCCAAATGATCCACATTTTCGTTTGTACAACACATTATTCCAAACCAGTTTTACCAAGAGGTATCGTATTACCCAGTAACTGAGTTGTGGAGGTCAGATAGGCAGTCGCTCCATGTAAAATACTGGTATTCAGCTGCATCCGGTTAGACTGAAAGCCGATCCCAACATAGTTGGGAAAAGGCTGATGGTGATGACAACACATTCTCATCAGAGCAGTCTTACAACTTAGGGCCCGTTGTTTGATACATAGTTAAACATGACCAATAGTCAATAGCTTTCAAAGTTTAACTGCTGTGTCTGCGCCTGATTAACTTTTATAACAAATTGTCATTTTTTTAACCGACTTCAAAAAAAGGAGGTTCTTTCTCAATTCGACTGTACGTTTTTCTTTTGTTTATGTTTGTTAGCTCAGAACTTTTTTATGGGTGAACCGATTTGGATGATTCTTTTTTTATTTGAAAGCTGGTGCTTCACACGTGGTCCCATTTAAATTTGGTCAAGTACTGACCAGTAGTTTTTGAGTTATCCCTAATAATGCGTATTTTTTCCACTTAGTTTATATTGATGATGTTATTATTTTTTTCTATCACGGTTATTTACATATCAAGTAGTGGTATAGGAATGTATGTGGGGTAGGTACCACAACTAAAAAGTGAAAAATAAAAACTTTTTTACAAAAAAAACAACCGACTTCTAAAAAAACACTAAAAAACGTGAAAAATAACTTTAATTTCGGAAGTTGGTGGCCAAAAACGAAAATACACAACCAAAGACACCGACTTCCGAAATTAAAGTTATTTTTCACGTTTTTTAGTGTTTTTTTAGAAGTCGGTTGTTTTTTTTGTAAAAAAGTTTTTTTTAACTGCAATAAGCTTAACCATTTGTCAAACAACATACTTCTGTCATTTTTAACAAATTGTTAGTTTAACTAACGCATTTTAACTATTAGTATGTTTGACTACTGATCAAACAACGGGCCCTTAGAGGCACACACACCAATAGTTAAGTAACATGTGGGTTTTATAAAATATAACAATTTTCGTAGTGCTAAGACAATTTTCTCTAGAGTACTCGAGTGTTGGATGTCTCGCGGAATTCCTGACAGGCAATAGCTTGTTCACAAGAACGTTGAAACAAGGTGAAATTGGCGCCCGACGTGGGACACCCGCGATCCACGAACTCTCTCCAAGCTTGTCGCAGGTGCACCACAGCTATGTTATCATCAACACTTTACTAAATATTCAACTAAACAAGTTTCATGCCTATTCACTTTCGTTATAAACCCCGAAAGCAGAAATTTATTGCGTCTGTCGCGTTGTTTTACTCGCTCACCTTGTGAAACTTTGATGTGGTAGCGTGTAAAACAGCCTCATTTCGAGACTATTGTAAATAACACATACACGAGTACTGCACGGTATTCTCTGAGGTAATCAATGATAAAAAAACTCGTTAATCACAAAAAGAAGTGCGTAAACAACGGAGAAACTGCGAGCACATTCAACTGGAATGGTCCCACAAGTAATATAGTTGGTGGAGTATATTTAGTGTGAGGATAAGCGTTAAACCCCCTAATTTAAGGCATGAGCCGGGCGATCATTGCCGTCCGCTGGGCGAGACCATAAATTCACATTTTTAGGAAACATCGTTTAGGTAGGTAGCACCTGCGTTGGCCACATTACGTACCATTAGACGTTGTGACACAGACTCTCGCTCGGTTAAGGCACTGTTATGTCGTTATTTTGAGCTTGCTTAGCTGTTATGAAAGACCTCTGAAGCTGAACTATTTCTTTAGCAAATATTTGTACCAGTGAAACATCAAGGATTTATTTAGTTATGAACTTGACGTAGTAATACTAGGTACTAACCAGGTACCTTTAAACAAGTACAGATAATTTTAGCTTTTCAATATCCGTTTCTTTAATTTTCAATATCTGTTCTTTCATGAGATTTATTCCGAGCCATCTCGGTGCAATTTAAATATCAAATAAATATGTTTAGTTCTGTCTAATAAACAACCCCAATCATCCCGCGGGTATCAGAAGCGTCGTCTACAGGATAATGGAACAACAGGGTGGTAGCACAGCTAGCCAAAAACCCAGTTAGCCCTAGGCTTACTTCTTGTAAATCCAAAAATTTGTAAGGGAAACCCTTAAGACAAGGAAGAGATTAGTTTGTACAAGATATGAAGCTTATAACAACATACAAAACTTCTGGTAACAAAATTCGTTATTGGACCTCTCTTGTACCTTAACAATATACCTGCACCTATAAAATATAGAACGTAGAACCACTCAAGGTGAAACGTCGTCGGCGTAAATTAAAAGTAACGCGGTGTCTCCTTCATACATAGTTAAATGCTCTTTAAGGCTCCATATTTTCTTTGGCCCATTTGGGAACGTTAAAATGGAATGCATAAAAGGCTTACCGCAAATTGGAGTTTTTATGTAATTACACAGTGAATAAGTAAAACTTTTTATAGAGACAATGGAGACGGCCACTTGAATGTAATAGTTACTTCGTATGCACCGAGTTCATGAAAACAAAGAAAAATTGTAGCTCAGGTTTATTTGGTATTCTGAAAAATGTTTTCACTTTATATTACTACGGAATTTTTATAATAAGGACTGAGTCGGAAAGCCGATCTTGGCAGAGATTAGATATGCTGTTTTGAGAAAGAAAATGTTTGTCGTTGTAGGCTCAAAAGTTGCAAGGAATTACACAGGTTGTTCTATTTTTATGTTTAAAAATAATAATGACAGTTGGTCTCTAGAGGTCCAGTAAAACATTAAGATAATGATGATTTTGAATAAAAATTAAAGCTTATTTAATTTTAGACTTTTCTTATTAAACTTATCTTGTACCCTGGTAGAATCGAACTGGTATTAAAGATTACAAGAGTTATTTAATTAAATACTTCAAACTTGTAAATAAAACGTCTGCGTATCCCTAAACACAACTCCACGTAAACAAAGGAAAGAGTACGATGTAAGAGATTTTGCTTATTCCAAATATGTTATGATATTTTTATTTATTCGTTATATTCGTTACGATACACAGGCATGTTACAATTTAGCCTGCAGGCGTGTTACGTGTGTTATTGACATATTTTGCGACATACTCGTACCTACTACGTTCATTTGATATTATACTTTTATTAGGAAATTAGGTTTAATTACCCAAGTAGGGTTGATTTTCTTACAAAAATGCTCTGTAATGGAAAAACAGTTTTTGTACATAGTACCTGCACCATTAGATTTTTTTTGTAGTATTTCTTACTGTCATATGACTTGAATAGGAAAATATAGTGTAAATAAAAAAAACAGCTATGCATAACAGAAAGCAGTAAAGTTAAACTTTATGTAGCAGTTACGAGAAATTTTCAGTAAATTCTCCATTAGCCGTATAAATGTTAAATATTAATTTTAATTAAACCCATTCACAAGCTGCTGTTGACACAAAAAGTTTTATGCACTTTAGGCCATAATCAAAATGGAAATTTGGCAAAATAATTGTCCCCTTTGCTCTGTTTTATTTATCCAAGCTGAAATATTCAAGCGCTAATTCAATAACGTTGCTTGCGGCTCCGATTGCGCGCAAGAAATTCAAATCTCAATCAATCCGTAGCGTACGCGCCGCTTCATTATGTTTCATTAAAAATTCAACTCGAATGCGCAATTACTTTATGGAATATTTAAACGTCAATGTCTGCGCAAAAACAAGATGGGAGTTGTGGTAAAATTAAAATTTCGTAATCCACGTTTCGCTGTGTAGCAAAGAGGTTGCTTCCGCTATGTTAATATTAAGCGGTGGGGCAGGGCGGTGCGCCGGCCGACCGATTACAGTATAATTTGATATCTTAAATCTCGACGTCTCCCCTGAAATGAGCGAGCTCTGTCAAGCCTGAATGCGTCCTCGTTCGCAATTTACGCGCCTTTTCAACTAACCTCCGCCTCCGACACTCGGATACTACTTGCAAATTGCTAAATACTTGCACAGCAACGTCGTTAGCATTGGTGCACTTACACTTCGAGAACACAAGGTTATTTCTTAAAATTGTTCAGCAGAATTCGTTGCGACCCGACACGTCGGTATTCATTGGGGTATGTAAATAAGCTCACTCTCGGCGTTTCTGCGAAAACTAAGACGCCGCAAAGATGATATCTGTAGACGAATCAAATCCTTAATTAAGGGAATCTAACGACGACATAGACACGACACCTACCGCAAACAGGGGACGCATAATAATTGTAGCGGTCTGCTACACCTTAATAAAGCCAATCGAGGTAGGTTGCGGGGCACGGGGTCGGGGCCGGGGGGCGGTGTAGGATTACGGCGACTCCGCGCTCTTCATTGAGATTTGTTTCGGGATTAGGAACGCGTTTGATGGTAACCTCCCGTCAGCCTGTGGCCGACGCGCCGACAGAGCAGAACCGCTATTATAAATGTTTTCCCTACGCCGCATTCAATATTAACGCGATATAAACATAACGGAATATTCATCAGGCAAACTTCGGAACTCATGAAAGTAACACGCATGAAACAACACGAATCAAAATTCGGTAACAACTTCTATGCGATTCATTTTATAAGAAAATTGTGGCTTTACCAAACGTAGACGGCGAATGTGTAAATATACTCGTAAATAAATGCGGAATATTAAATTTCCGATGTCGGGAAACTCAAACTCCTGTGTGCTCACGTTGATAAGGATAGCTGGCAACCCCTTCAATTTTTAATCTGTTCAAGCGATGACTTATACGAATAATTCAGGATACTCAGATTGAGTATCTTAATAGGGGAAAAAAGTTATGTCAAACATTATAACTTCGCAGCGTCGGCGTCGAAGGAATTTCAAAACGATTATGAAAGCGATTTAGAAAAAAGCACGAATATCATCGGCATAAATAAGATGAAAACGCTTTATGTAAATCGTGTAACAGGTAAAATATATACTAGGAGGTAAGTTTAGGCAGGTGCGTGACACACAGAGGGTATTGAAAGGCGAAAATGAGAGCGATATAGCTATGTGGTTTATTTGCTCCCCTACGAGACAGGATAATTGAAATAAGGATTTATACGTTTCGGATATGCAACCTAATTCAGTTTGCGTCTAGGTATTTGATACGGTTTTAATATATTCTAGGGCACACGTGTAGTTTAATTAATATTGAGCTTACCGAGTGTAAAACAACTTTATTTTTTATATTGGAAAAGTTTTTTTTTCTGACTACTTACTATGATCTGAGCTAGGTATACTTATTTATAACCAGAATAAGAAACATAAACTTATTTTTGATTTAACTTTTGCCTTGCAAAAAATATACAACACCTAAATTTCCTTGAACGTAATAGGACCTATTCTGATGCTATTTACAATATCACTGCAGTACATATAAGAGTCAAACGCCCCAGTCAGGTGCCGTTATGAATATTCAAAAGCAGAATAGGTGCCGGGAAATTGTCCGGAGACAAAAGCTTTTACAATTGGACAATGATGAATGTGGTAAAAAAGCAAACAGCCGCTTGGAAAGGTGGACGTTCGGAAATTGGAAACGCTGCATTAGGAGAACTGATGTCATGATACCGACAACTTATGAGTCTGAACTGCTTATACTCGCTGCGATCCTGGTACGTGTATTGAGATTTTGCGGAACAAAACCGATTAACTGTAACGGCAGATTGCTGTGATTTGAGTTTGATAGCTTTTTTTATGGGAATGTTATTTACCTTACACGTATTGAATAGGGGTTGTGTTCATGTTTGAACGTTTAGATACAGATGTGCCTGTATTTTTTTGATGAGGCTGAGATTTTCTAAGGCGTTTTGTTCAGTTGAAGTAGTAAAATAAACTTATTTAATTTTATGCCACGAACTAAATTTACTCGTAAGTAGATGAAACAAAACTTAATAGACGTTGGATAAAACAAGGCGGATCGGATTTAAAATTGCAACTGTTTCTTCATAAAAGTTGACAAGTCGCTATCCCGGCAACATGGCAGTATTAACTTTTTTTTTTTACTCTGTGAGTTTGAAATGAAGGAACATGCTGTATAAACGTTTTGTGGACCGGTATCTAACAGTGTTTTAATAATAAAGAGGTGTAATATTAATCCGGTTATGAAAATATTTGCGGGTTGGTTTCAGACAAACAATTGGCTATTTCTATCCATTCGTGGGTTGTGATTCAAAGAGTCTCAAACGGTTACAGGCCCCAATATCCTTTTATGAGAACCTCCTCTTTTTTTCGTCGGTTATAAAATTATTAAAAAAAAATGTAGTATCACTAAACTGCCAACCGTAGTGATAATGGCAATATCCTCTCTGACAGTTCATTGGTCATACTCAAACTCACGCCTTCTTCCCATGGGGGTAGGCAGAAACTATAGTACGCCACCTGCTACGATCCTTACATACTCCTTTTGCCTCGGTTTATTGGTCAATGTCAAAATAAAGCTTCAGTAAAAAGAAAATGAACTGAAACACCTGTTTATTATACGAAAAATATGGTTTCAATATTAATAATTAAATGTTAATCATTGACGCTAAAACGGCGTCCGAATCGACTTAATTAATGGAGGGACCGATAAAAATTAATTAGTCAAATTCTTTTTACGATTTCGTTGCTCTATGAGTATTCATCTATCATTAATTTCAGTAATCGGATCTCTAGAGGTATTTCATAATTGAAGATCGTAATTTATAGCTTTCATCAAAGAGATTATTTAAGCTTATGTGTATACAATTGCTAAAAATTACAAATTTCTGTGAGCTTATTCGGCAAATTAATATCATTTTGGAACTTCTTCCTTATAAGCACTTGTTTGAAGCTATATGTAGGTAAGTTGAGATATAATAAATAGTTTGCAAAAATGTGCTGATATTGTTTGCGTTATCTTGCGTTAGCTCATGTTGGTAGGCTACTGTGTACGGCAGCGTAGCACTACAGCCATTGTGTACACGCAGCGTAGCACTTGCTTAGCGTAGCACTTGCTTTGCGTAGCACACGTAGGCCGGTGCTACGCTGGTCAACTTCTACGTTACTTTAGCGAATTGCATCTATCGGCCGATTAGTATACATAAGGTTCATATCTACGATATTCGTAGGTATATAGTAATATACGTTATTAGTAAAGGTGAGGTGGACGAAACTTGAAGCAAGGTAAAGTCAACCAACTCGTAGCTACACTGCTACGGAAACTCGTAGCAGCTTATCAATTATCTTTGTTCATTTTGCTGCATCACACAGTCTTGCAATGTTTAAAGTGCCTCACCTCATCAATGTTTTAATTAAAGAGAACTCAATTAGGTTAATTAAGTGAAAATGTCGTCAAGAATCGTTTTAGCTTGCAATTTTCACGTTCAGCTAAATAATTCCGCGGGCGTTGCCCAGCGGGGTTTTTAAATAAAGTTGATTTGAGGTTTCTCGATTAGGTACTGTGTAATTAGCCAAGAGTGAACTGTAATGTCGGCACTCGGTACCGCCACGCCGCGCGCTGCCCGCGGCTCAGGGGAGCTTATCAAATATGTACCTACCTACCTGCCGCCTGTGTGCCGGATTTATTTAGGATATGCATGAGGGTATGATTTAAATTTTAAACGGATTGCGCCCTTGGATTTTGGCCCTGTGTTATGTTTGGTAAATCTATCACTATAACACGTCCGTCCGAAATTAATTTTAAAGCCCGCCTCGTTGCGATTCAATAATAGTTGTTTTAGCCGCTGTAATCCTGGGTTCCCATAGACACAAAGCGATTGTGACAAAAGGCTTATTAAACAATATATTTGAAGCAAATTACAGAGCGGTTGCATAATTAATTAGGTGGATTTTCTGCAAAATTGTGTTAAAACAAACGGAAGGCTCCTGAGGTGTGGTGTGTGGGGCTGGGAGGTATTGTTTGAGGGTGCGTGACGCGTGCGGTAATGTTCCCTCGTCCCTCTGCTGCCTCCTTTTTCGGTGCCTACTCCTCACACGCAGTTGCCGACGTACCTGGGGCTCATCCATCAAAATTGTGTTCTTCGCTGAAGATGTAACCGTCTTCCGCAAATATTACGAATATGCATATGCATAATTTAACCTTGCGTACGTGTGCCATTTATATCAAAGAGCCTGATGTACATAATGGAGGCTATGTACTTACTATTTTTAGTGAATGTGACGATCTTGAGCACCTTGCCGTACCGTTGGAAAATGGAGTAGAGTACGTCGAGCACGATCGGGTATAACATGTGTTCTATAATCACGCGCAGGACTGTGTTGGGCCCACCCTGTGAACAAAACTAGTACATTAAAATATGCTGTGTTTAAATACAAATAGTAGTATAGGTGCAATTCGCTTTAAACTGTTCTAAGAGATAGTAAAAACATTCATTCTGCCAGACCCAGGCTTCAAACCAAGAACTTGACGCTCAAAACCAGTAGTTGAACCAATTTGAGCTAAGATTTTAATAAGGAAAATTCTAAATGATGACGGCCCGTGTATAACCCAAGAAATAAGCTCAAAAGAACATTTTCCAAGTATCTGCTTGTTTACATGAAATGTTTGGTTTAATTAATTAAAACACAAAAGGAAGTTTGGCTATCAATTACACGGTAATTACGAACAAAGAATATAATAATTTACTTCCGTTAAAAGCATTAATTAGTGCTTAAGAGTAAAGCTTATCAATAATTAAAGTCCCCACAGACACTTTGTGACTGAAGCTAGCTGAGATATATAGAGGTAAAGGTAGGGACACATTGAGGAGCGGCGCGATGTTGTCCAATGTGTCTTTGTTATAAACCCGTTGGGTGTTTCTTGGAGATGTCAGATAGATATTGCATTGGACATGAAGGTACACGAGGGAACGTTGGACTTAATGTTACGTCCAATAAGAATAAGCTATCTAAATAGGTAATATTTGTTTTTAATGGGTTACTAATTTTTTTAGGACAAATCATGATTTCTATTCCAGGTTTGGTGGAGAGGTGCCAAAAGATATCAGCAAAATATGTTCGAAGAAGCTGTTGAACAAACTGTTGCTTGATTTCTTGGTAGAAACTTCTGAAGACTGAGTCCCTCGGAAAATCGCCATCTAACCCACTACGTTCGAACCCTACCAAAGTATATTGACCGATGCAACTGCATGATCCCTACCCTCCGGGCGACAATCTGTCGAACATCTTAGACCAGTCCATCTGCATGCTACCCGCAGTCTACATCTTAGTCTGGGACCTCTAGAGAATACCCAAACCTAATTTGTGGAGCAAGTTTAATATTTAAAGGTCTTTGTAATCGGCTCTATTTCAACGGCTCATAATTATATTGGAATTTCACTATATTACTTTAGTTACATGTTATTTACTTACGTGTATCGGGAAAGGTAAGATGATTAATGGATTCAGGTGAAATTAATTATGTATAGTTTTAAACACTATTGTTGGAGATAATTATTTTGGGTACGCTAGGGTATTAGTTTATGAATAATATGAATTTAGGGTTTACTCGAATACCTAGTGATGTATTGTGATCTATTTACTGCCAGTTGTAGAGACTGAATACTGAAAACGCGGCATTCAATTTTCTGTCTATTGTTCAATTTTTTTCAGCAGTTACTTGGGAGTCAAAGGTTTTACCATCATCAAAACGATTGCTGACTACGGGCAACATCTGAGCTATAGAGAAAAAATAGGCTATGTTTAGCAAATTAGGTAGCCGTAATAATATCATGGAAAAAAATGGTATTATGATCTGTAACCCTATTAAAATAAGGTACAAGAAAAATATAAGGTAAGGTAAGAAAAATTTAATTCTTACCTGTATTTCCGTGCCCCCATTCGCGGGCTGCAGAGCTGCACCCGCGCCGGCAACGAGCGCGGCGCCGGCGCTGTTGGAGATAGCTTGCGCTGCTTGTAGCGCCGCCTGCGCCGATGCCGACTGCAAAAATATTACCTATAAATAATAGGTAAGTGTACGCCGAAGGTATATGTCGTGTGTTAGCTTATAAACTAAACTTAAAAGTATAAACAAACTAAGGGTATGGGTGTGGATGGACGGGATAACTGGATTAAATTCTGTCATGCAAGGTTTTAACTTTTAAAGAGTGTTTTAAACTTAAGTTTACTTCAGCTTTTCTTTCTTTCTAATCCAGATAAAACAAAGGAAATTGAATCCAGATCTCCAAATATCAAGTGCGCTTCACACATACACACAAAACGTGTTAATTCCCACATTTCAGGACGTCCTTCAGCAAGTAAAAACATTCATTGTCACGTAGAAAAAAGTATGTACAAACAACAGCCCTTCGCTCTCATAATTTCGCGAACAATGAAACGTAATAGGGGAATGGAGAGGAGAGTTATCTGACACACGCGTGAGCCACCTTCGAGTGTCCAAGACCAACAGATAACATTGACCACATCAAACAAAGGAGGGGTCATAAACTTATTTTGTATCGTCCGGGAACAATTTGGTACTTTGTTGCGTCGTTATATAGGGGCGGACGGCATTGTGGACGCGACACTTTGAGCGCTTAGCAAGTTAGATAACATTCATAAATTCGTCATATAAATGACGGGTTTTTTTTCAGTATTTCAAGCTGGGAATATGTATCGGGGACTATAATTTGATTGTATTCGTTTACTAAAAGGCTCTATTTTTTTCACTAGTAAAAAGTCTCTATAAGTATTTCCAACAAACTCAAACAATGTCAGTTGCAGCCTACTGTTAGAAAAACATGAAAAGCTTTCAACACGATCTACGGTAGGTTCAAATAAAAAACGTAATGACACGCGAGTGAAATTCAGCGTGTTGTTTACACGTTACGATCGCATGCAAGGGCGCGGCACACTTTGATCCTATATTTTCACATGGCTTTGTGCGACGACGGGCTGACAAGCGGGCAGGCCAGACACAAAAATAAGGCTTTAACCGTGTCATGGTAAGCCTGCCGCCGACGGCAAAGGCTCTGGTACAAATTCACGTTGACTTGTTCCCCCACACTCCTCTTTTTCTCTGCTACGAATTCTTTGATATGTCTATGTTGGAACTATTACGCAAAATGTACGTTTTCCATAGTAACTGGTCAGTAGGCGTTTAAAAGTTGTCAAAATTTATTTGAGCTTTTTGACCATTATTTTTTTTGTTGTCTCCTTTCTTTAATTGCTATTTGATCCGTTTTCAACCGCTTATTTCATCCAAAATATTTTTTTATAAGTAAAAACTTAGCATGTACGAACTCGCAATAAAAGGATTTTAGGAATGCGATGCCATCAAAAATATTTTCCGTGTCACCGGCGCCCGTTATGTCGAACTTGGAAGATATTTAAAAGGTCTTATTCGGGGGACGCGCAATCTTTCAGAGGCGACCACTGGCAGAGATTCGTCGAAGAGACGCGACAAAATAACTCCGCACTACGAGAGTTCTATTCAACCACCACAAAAACCTTTTGCATCGGATGATTGATCAAAGCTTTGCGTTCAATGCACGTTCTTTAAAATGCAGCTGTTCGACGTCATTCTCTCAAGTCGGGAGCGTTCAGGAGACAATTCCGTTAATACGATTAAATTCAAATGCTCAATGATGTAATAATGTATAAAGCGTGTCTTTTCATGTGAATCACAATAACAAAGCCTATAGTCTGTCTATTCCTAACAGCCTCGTTATAACTTTTAATAGTGCGCTACAAAGAGATCCCAAAATGTGACGAGATAGCGATAAATCTTTATAGTCACATTATCTCGTATGTATTTATGCTTTCAGTGTTAAGACTCAAACTGATATTTTGTTGAAAATGAGTAGTGGATTATATAAAAGTGAACGGTGCACTTATATTTTAGTTTTATGAACGATAACTTTGATTCTTTGTCGTGCACTAAAGTTTGGGTCATATCTGTTCACTACGTTCCTACATTGTTATCTTTTATTAACTTTAAGAGGTTTTCTTGTTGACGCTTATATAACGCAATATTATCGAAGCTTTCAGGCGTGCTGAAGTTTCAATTAAAACATTCGAGCGGGTTATTTCGTGAGTGATATTAATATGGATGAGAATTTTGGTAAGATCTAGTCAAATGCGGGTTAAAATCTACTCTGAATGGATAGAAATATCAGTAAAATTATTTTAAAAGCTATCAGTTGCACCTGTACAAAGAAATCCCAATATCAAAGGTTTAAAAGGTACATGAAAAATGTGCAGGGAATAAAGTCTTCGGTAATGGTAACGAGTTCTCGTCGGAGTCACATCATTATGAGGTATCGAACAGATGACGCTACATCAAATGATATTCTTGCTTCCTAGGCACCGAAATAAGGACTTCTTTTTGAAGCGAAATTTTAAGTGTATTCTTTTAGGAGGTTGGTCGATTTTGTTCGGTTATTTTTTGTGGTCTGGAGTTATTATTGTGATGATGATTTTTTTTTAGTATCTCTTCAGATCGTAATATGTAAATTATTTCTCCTCTTTAAAACCATGTTGTACAGTGCATGTTTGTGGCATATAATAATAATAATAAAACTTTATTTCGGGTGGCATAGACCCATAGAAACCTTAATCTAGTACCTACATTTTTATTTGACATGTCTTGCCACACCTACACAAGACATGACCCACTGATTTTGAAAGGGACAGTCAAAACGTACAGCTATTGCGTTCAGAATGCCGTTGTTACTACCCCGTGTACGGCTCAGCAGGGAAGCTGCTTTTTTGCGCATGATGGCCTGGAAACCATCAGTGCGCGCTTCAGCAAACATCCCAGACGCGCTGCACCGCCACGGCAGACCCAGCAACATCCTGAACGCATTATTGTACTGAGTGCGCAGGGCTCTGTAGGTTCGCTGCGTATATCTCACCCACAGGCCGCTTGAGTAGAAGGACTGGCAATAAGCTTTGAATAGCGTAACCTTCACTTCTCTCGTGCATCGTGTGAACTTGCGTGTGAGCATGTAAGCTATGTTTTTATTTGAACAATTTTATATTATTCCTGTAACAATGACCTACTTTATCAACCTACACACCTTTGTAAATAACACCTATTTTCCACCCGGAAATTTCGTTTGATTAACCCTACCTCAAACTATGACAGACCAAATAACCACCCCTACTTTAACCAAGGTATGTATTTGTACCCAGTCTCAACCATAATTCGCTTAAGATGTTACAGATCAATATTTACACTCCACTACAGAGAAACACGGATTAATGCAAACAGATAATAGACACCTAGATTTGTATCCGTTTTGAGTTTAATCATCACATTAATTAGCCACGTATTGACACAAACGCCTGTTTGCGATGCCGACAATTTGATCAAACAACCTGCAACTATTTATTAAACAATGTATCGCGAATATTATTTAATGTTACAATAATAATGTAGTGTACATATTTGTGAAGAGCAAACTTGTAAATAAATGACTAGTAGCAGACTTGCTAATGATAACTAAATAGTTAACTGTATTTTCAGTACAGTTCACGTGATAATCGAAATATCTTGTGCAAACTTTTCTCTGGTTTATAAATTATGACGTCAAAGAAGCTTTTAACGTAAAAAGGGTAAATTATATTATTAGTGGCAAATAATGATTGTGTTGTTAGACAATCCGGTGGGTAAATATTCCCCGTGGGCCGAAGCTAACCCTTGCGCTTGCTATCAAGTGCCATCCCCTCAATTATGGCAACACAAATTTGGCAAAAACAATTTCTCAATATTATCAGCCATCAAAATGGTTGAGGGTTTGTTTTTGATAGGTTTCGTGGATAAACGAAACTAATTAAGCGTTTTAATTAATCCTCCCATTGGGTGTTTTGTTACCGAAAATATTGATTTCCTTTCTCATTGCCGAAGAGCCTCCGGTAAGAAAGGTTCAGTCACAAATGTTCGGCATTTATCTCCTTTTTTACCTAACGTTATCTCGAAAGCCTTATTATAGAGGGTGGTAAGATTCGGCGAGCGTTTCCCGTTAATTCTTAGAGTGACGAATTGCGACATAGGTCCTGGGATCCCAGCTATATTTTTCACTACAAGTAGTACGAAAGTCCCGAACTTATGTAGCGTTTAGTAACAAACTGGAGGATAGAACTAGCTAAGTAACGTTTTGATGCGGTTAACTGAGCAGATTCAGCGACATAACCTGTTTGTAGACACAAATAAGTTCCTAAAGGGTTAGTTACAAGTTTAACTAGAGTAACTTTAGTTCAACTTGGGTGATCTATTCGCGTCTATTTAATTACAACCGCTTATTGAGAAGCATAAAGGACGTTATAGTTGTGAATAGCTGTGTTCGCAATTATAAGTGAACGGGTGAAGTGATAAAAATAAAATAAAGGAAACTAAAGCAATCAACAAGACACGGCGACATTAAAGAGTTGAGCATATTTTTTAGTGCTCGAAGATGTTAAGGGGGAACGTTAATTATAGAGAGCTGATGGAGTGACATCCTATTAAAGATGGAGAACAATTTTATCTTGAGTATAAATTTTATCTTGAAGCTGAGAAAGTTTCGTTGGAAGAAAAAGCAATTATGTTTATTACTACATTATTTTGATATTTAATAGACAAGTTTATAAATAATGTATTCAATAACTATTTATATTGTGTAGCCCCCTATTGAAATTGAAAGGGTAATACCACATTAAAAAATCTGACATCATGAATCAAAGTCATCGAGAGATTCACAATCTAGTCTTACATGAACAATATAATCGCGACACACACTGATTCATCCATTTACGACCTTTTACCCCGTAAACGAGGGAACTTTTCGTGAAATTATTCAGTAGTCACGACACGCACGGCCGGTATCACGGCAAATGTATAGACAGAACAGTAATAGTTTAGTAACTCAATCAAATCGGAACAACGTTGGCGTCGGCGACTATGTCCCGTCGCGGCATGCGGGTTTATTGAATACCGTTATCTAAATTGTGGGGTCTTGATGCCCCCAACAAAGATTAAATTAACAGGTCGAGTGCAGGCCACAGCCGGGGGGTCTGTTCCGCAAATGTAACATCGGCTTAAATGCCCGATCGTATACCGCACGATAATCCCGCTGTTGTGTAATAGGCCTAATTGAACTATCGTTACGTTATTACGTATTGAGTGGCCGCGTTTTGTGTCTATCCAGCCCGTGAGCGTAATCCTAATTAGTTACTGTTATATCCAATGTTAAACATGTTCTATGTATATGGATATGGTAACCTTTCCGCTGATTAAAATAACTACAGTATGATTTGTATGTAGAATTAACATGTTCTGAATTTCCGTAAAACAGCCCATTCGTTTTAGTATCGCTTTTATTTGACATAAGCCCTATCGTATCTTCAACGCTTTTGACTGTCATCAGTCTATAGAATTGAAGTCATTTCGTTATCTGTTGGTCTTCAAACACTCATTAGTCATCCCTAAGGTAAAATCTTTACAAAATAAAGATACTTACTGCATTGCTATGTGTCTGATCGGTCTTGAGCTCCTTGTGGTTAGAGAACTGGACGTAGACGGCTCTGCCGCGAAGCTGGGCCACGCAGCCGCCGAAGTAAGCCACCATCGCCACTGCCGATATTTCCTCCGCCATTTCGAGGAATGCCTGCACAGATAAGGTTAACTTTCAGTTTCTGTTAAAAGAAAGAAGATACAATCCTGAAAAAAAAAACGCTAAATGGGTTGTCTTTAAGCTTTACCGTTTACCACGTCCTTATAAAATTCTCAAGATTCCTTTCTCAACTCCTCTTCCATACCTAAATATTTCAAGATAAGGTCTAATGTCATTTCTATCTGGCCATAGTCCAACTTTGCATCTATTCCAAACATTCTAAACACCATCTGTCAACGTTGAGTATCGGACAAGACAGAATAACTCCAACTCTTTTGTGGGGTCGTTAAAACATTCATACTTCTCGCTCGTAGAGATAAATCAATTGTTTAACAACAGCGGTAGAGTAATGCGGTGCACCCCAACTAGGTTTGTGTGTTGCCGGGCCTATGGAGTCCAATTAATCGGATGCGAGCCCCCAACCATACATAAACCTGCTCCACACGCGCCGACTGATCTGTTGTGTAGTATTCTGTAGTCTGCATCATTCTCTAAAAGCGTTATGATTTCCATGGCCGTTTCGTCCGTAAATTCATCTATTCAACATCGTTTTCAAACCACAGTATCCTGCTTTTGGCATCGGACAATATGAAACACACGGCTCTTTGTGTGTGTTATACCGCAAATTAAATAGAATACTTGCCCGGGGCTAATTAAAAATATTCCTATACAAGGCGATGAAAAGCGGGGTCAGCGGAAAACTTTGACATAAGTAGGTATAATGTGAACTAAAACGTTTGCATGCCTTATTTTTGGAGTTTTTTTTTTTGTTATCTATTGGATAAACAATTGATTACAAATTTATATGCAAAACATAGGATTTAGCAACACAAAAATAATGATGAACTAGGAAAAACATTATTTGAATTGCATTTTCGAAGTAAACAAACATTTGCAATTTAATGTTTTTCATTGGACACGAGCTTTGTATTTAAGTACTGATTAATAACTCATCGTATAATTTGAAGTTAACTATTTGATAAAAGGGGTAAAGGTCCAAGAAAATCAAACACTCGATTACAAGAGTTAGATATCAAAATTTCATCCCATCGAAAACTGTTACGGGATCAAAATCGATGCAGCACAAATTAATAGAACCGTAGCTGTCACGCGAGCGACGATCGTAAAATAGTGTCAACGCCTCTTTCGCTTTAATCACCGAGAGTGGGGGCGATTGTCCGCACCCACTCACATCCATGTTTGCCCACCTCTCCACAGATGGCGCCTTTGTAACTGGACTCTCACAGGTTCGGTAACCACCGACTACCAACGATACTTTTCATCATCCACTCGAAGTGCGTCAAAGGACTAGCGTCGACCACGTTCGGTACTTTATATTGATTAGTTTCAAATAATCTCGCGGTGTGTTAACTTTGCGAAAAGATTTCGTACGGGATTTTTTTACGAGAAATATAAAACCAAACGGTTTTATAATTTCTTAAAAAGACCGTAATTTTGCACAAAGTACTGTAAAGCTGCAATATTTAAATCGCAAATAGAAAGAATGGAAACTTATAATTTTTTTCCAGTACTTTGCACCTCGAGTATGGCTAGCAAAGGACACGGAATATTTTATAAGAAAAGGCAAGTAAAGAAAGAGCCTGTGACCGTTCATAAAAAGGGATTCGACTTGTTTCTCGTGCTAGAAGAGAGATTGTTTTCCTTCACGCCACGCTATATACAGGGTGGATGTCATGCGAGCTATTTATTAGACGGGATAACATTGTCGCGGCTGCCTCCTGCGTTCGCGTAATAGGATTTTCTTTTTATTATTTTATTTCTCGGTTGTAAACTAACTCATTTTTAATTTGTCAGCGGGAAATCGTAAATTTCTCATTGCACGTGCCCGGTGGGTGTTTCGACGTAAAATACGCAGTAAAACCGGCTGGATGTCGTCTTATAACCTGCTCGCACTTCACGCTCGCGTGATGATGTGAACATACTATTTGATGGATCACTAACTGTACCTCGCCAACTTGTTTCTGGACTTTACACTCAGCGTATATTGCACACTTGAGCTAACAACGCCATTTGTTTTATAAAAAGCTTCACTACAACACGACGAGAAACTGATACAGAAATTGAATAAAATGTGATCATAAAATATAATTTGAGGAGGTCAATCACGGCAAACGTATCTCGATCTACTCGATTCATGAGACCTTCTCGACCCAAATTGAAATTTATATTAGATGTCATCGCCTTTAATTTCCGCAATGTACAATTTTAGATGCAATCTCTCCCTTGGGTTACAATTCACGAAGTGAACTTTTAAAAATAAGCTGGTAAAAATGGAAAAAGGGCCTAAAATGTAAGAGTGAATATTTGTTCCAAATTCGCCGTTCATTTTGACCCCGCAATAGATAAACGTCTCTCGTTTGACGGGGGTTAGTAGGGATGTCGATCATACTAAAATTGCTTTCCATCGTCGGCGTAACATTTTGTTTTAAAATATACAAAGCGTCATTTATCGTGCGTCTTCAATATTTGGGTTCGTTTTTTGTTGTTTGGTAAGCAAATGATCAATCAGGAAATGAGTCTGAATACTTTTAATTATGAATTCTAATAGACAGTTCCTAAAGTTTGGATTGATATGGTTGCACGTAGTATTTACAAGAACCATAATATGATTGTAGATTACTGGGACATACAGAAACAATCAAGTAACTTCACAGCGATACTCATTAGTACTGTATCCGACAAATCCTCTTCATTCATCCCTTGTCCCCCTAATACTGCAGTTACAATAAAACGTGGGTAGGGGTAGGCTGTGACAATGGTTAGCGGCCTATTTGCGGACAAGCCGTGCCTGCCACTTGTTGTGCTTCCTGTGGAGGCGAGCGCCATTGTAACTAGAGCAGCTACATGGCCGACTTCATTTGTTAAATGAGGCCTGATCGGTTACGTGGCCTAAGTTTGGCTAATCTGCCTTCGTGGTTGATGAGAGGCTTGGCAAAGTTGGGCTTAATTATGTAACTATTCGGTTTTAATATCCCGTTTTGAGGCAGTGCTAAATGTACCTGCGATTGATGGAAATCGGCTTATGTCTCTTCGTTAGTGGTAATAATGTTCACTGAAAAGTAACACCAAATGTAAAACCAGTCACTTTCTACTGTTGCTTTTTAATATATTTTGTGTAATAATTGTGGTAGTTAGACAAAAGTTACCCTCGTAATACAAAATCTCAAACCTACCATTTTATTTCAGTAAGTACCCTAATTAAAAGTATTACATTAACAAACCAATTTACCAAAAACAAATGTAGTATCTTACCTGGTTTTTGCCTTTAAGCACGAGTACATTAGTGACCCTCCCGAAGGGCAGACCGAGTTGTATGATCTCAGCTTCTGTCGTCTCATTCGGTATGTTCCGTATGTGGATGACCCGCGACGGTTTGCCCACATTCTGTTCGAGTTTCACCTGTTAAAGAAAATAAATGTTAATTAAAACATTAAATAAACAAAGTTATAAACTAATAACTGACTTTTAATTTTCCAAGATGAAGACAAGAAAGATCCATAAAAATATTACTCAAAGGACCTAATGAAGTGAAACGTTTAGTAAAGAAAAACAACTATAAAAGATTTCGTGTCCATAGTGTTCGCTGGACGCGATGATCCGTTATCAAATGGCGTTCGATTCTGGCAGAGCAAATGCTAATGTAAAAGGCACACAGCGTATAAAATGACCGTTCTAATATACATAAATAAAGCTAGCTTTGTTCGCGAGGAAGAGCCGGTTGGATAATTGAAAAGTCGATGTAGTATAATTGTCGTGGCTTATCGGGCCCAACCCCGATGTGGGCGCCATTGTTCCCCAGAGAGCCTTTTGATTACGGCGGCGGGATCGAATCGAGTCCCGAATATATTGTAGCTTTGTATGACACTTCACTTCCCATTGAAGTAAAAAGAGCAACCTTTACATAGCAATTTGATATAGTAAAAAAATCATAAACACATTAAATAAAAATTCTAAATCTCACGACGTGTAACAAAACAGTGTTATCAAATATTTTCACGATTATAATTATGTTTTCGAAGAAATCTTAGCAGACATTTCAGGTGGAACAGCGAATAAGATTTGGGGAGTTGCGGGGTATCTAAGCGTCTCCTTTTTAACGTTCTTTGGCGGGCGGCGAAGCGTGGAGGTGTAACAAATGAGTCTAATGCCTATTAGTTCGACCTTGTTAAGTTCAGACAAAGTGAGCAGCTGGTCTGACAAAAGTGCAAGGAAAAGTCGAAACACTTGGAGGACTATTCCATTGTGGCTTTTAGTGGCTAGACTCCGTATACTGTGGATATAATGCGATTGACTTTTTAATTACCTGGACTCAATCAAGAAGTACGAGTGCGATTGGATTATTATTTAGACTTCAGTGCGTGCTTCATTAAAAATAGTCATTAAAAGAACAAGAGTTTATACTTAAATGAAACTTATCACCGTATTATGTACTTAGGTAGATCCGATTGCTTAATTTATAATACGAATTTATGATCCAGGGTAGGACAAACACTGATTAGGTATACAATATGTTTTACAAAATAAATATTTTTACGTTACGTCCAACCAGTCCAACCCAACCAAGAAAAAAAACAATCGAACTCTCAGATCTTTATAAAAACAAACCGCTAACTAAAAGAAAAGAGTACACAGATATGATATTTTTGAACAGCCCGAATTTCGTTAGAATCGACATCAAAAGAACCAAATCTCCGTAAATAAACAAATAAAAAAATATTTTTCCAAAGTGACTTGCAAAGGGAGGAATAAATCGTCGCACACGCTCGCCCACCTCGAAGGTACATTTCGGTATTTTCTCTTCTCACGAAAGAAAACAACTGGTACGTAAAACGTAAAGAAGGACATTACTTTCGCTGGGTCAGAAAATCTGCGAGGAACGATTTCCACATCAGGCACTTTAAATCATCCGCTCCGTCTCACATTTCATCCATAAATATTAAATCTTGGCTTGGTTCTTTGGATAGAAAAAAAAGCTATCGTATGACATTTTCCCTGTGAGGATTTCCCGGAATCGGTCAATTTTCCCGGTGATCGCGCCGGCCGTGTTTATTGAAACACTATTTCTCAGTTGGCCGCGTCTACGGCACCATATCATTAGCTATAACTACAGCCACACTCGTGCTGACATCTTCTTTGACCAATCAACACCAATTTTATCGTTCGGATATAAATTAATTAATATTTTACCTACTCACTTTTTTATAATTTTCGTGGGTACATATTTCGAAGCAGTTTGCTATGTGTATGAACTCAGGCGCAATATAAATTAAGATATTAAACCGAGTATCCAATAACATAACCGCGCTGAAGTACTGTCGTAAATTGATAAAATATGGGGAAATTTGACTTTAGAAGCGATTAGAACTGTTTTCAAACTTGTTTGCGGTAACATTATGGAGCTATAAACTCGCTGCAACAACTTAACATTATTATGTTTTCTGAAAAAGCATTACGGCACTTGTCTGTGCTGTATTTAAGAATTCTCAGTGGCTGTTTAATTATTGAAAGCATTTTTCCTCAAAGGAAAACTCCGTGAACAGTTTAATTTAACCCATCTTTTTTCCATCTAAATGCTCTTTGTTTTCTATGTTTTTCATTGCAAACCATTTATGTTAATAGCGATAATTGTTTTAGTAGTTATTCTCATTCGTTTTGTGCGTTTTTTAGCCGCGTTTGGATTGCAAAAAACATTTTATCATAAACCCGTTTTTACCACTAACACAAAACTGTATACACTTCTCTACCAGCAATGCCAATAACAACCTTAACACCCGCTTATAACATAACTAACCAACTTCAAACACATCTCAAGCATCGGAATTTGTAATCATGTAACGCCCCTGTAACCGAACACTAATATTGGCACGTTCAAGTAAACGTAACACGAGTCAAATGTGGCTGAACACACTAAGTATTCTGCTTACGGCCCGTTGACAAACGCCCCGTCGTCGGTAGCACAGTGACTAAGGAAACGACATTCTGTAATCCGCTTGTGGCGCACGGGTCAGGCCTGACCCATCAGGAACGGGTGGTATTACCCCGGTTAAAAGCCACGTCTTATTTTTTAACATCTGTTAGGGATCATGTTAAGGTTTTTAAGTCTTGAGAAACATTTTTGCCGTAGGTACGTTAAGTACTGGGTAATAGTCGCTCCAAGCTAACGATATTATATTTTTAATATTCGTCGCTTACCTGTCTTGGACGGCTACTTTGCATCGGGTAGTGGTTCAGTAATTGACAACGTTGATGTATATTTTAAAGAAATATGGTAGCCCAGTAATAAGGCAGTAGTCAGTCTTGTTAGGTATCGTAGGTAATACGGCTGTGATAGTCGAACAGATTTCAGATAACTTTTTCTTCGTTTTGTTCTTCTAACCTACAATTTTGTTTCTTTCTTTTTTTTTAACACAGATGAAAATGTATTCGGAGTTCGTTAATGTTATTTTCTTTCTATACCTATGTACGACGCGAGTCTTGTGAGAAACACTTGTGTCTTGTGTTGTGTATTATGATTTATTAAATTGAATGAATAGGTTTTTCAATTATTTACTAAGCTTACTCGTACAACTTACGGCATGCGCAGTAGGCAGACAATGACTGAGCGAATATCAAAGAAAACGGCTCTCGAGCCTAAACCGTAATCGATTTCGTGATGCAGGAAAACTTCCCACAAATATTTATTTTATCTACGTTAACAAAATGTCTAGGAATTTCACCGTATTCACGTGAGAGGTTTCGTAAAACTTTTAACTGTACTGTTTAAATAAATTAATATTGTGCTAAGTAGCTCTTGCTTCGTTCAATTTAGTAAATAAGTATATCCTAGTGACTTGTAAGAGATTCTGTTAAAGTGATAACAATCGTTTTATAACATTTCGCGTCGCTTCTTGCTTCTAAACGTTTAAACATTTTTAAGATAACTGTAGAATGTCGGGACATTTTCAAGATGATTTTCTTCATTTCAAAGAGGGAGAAATTCATGTTTTAGCATGTAAGACGTTCTTGCATCTAATCTGAGTAATATTTTAAATGTTTGAATTAAAGTTACAAACGCAGACTGCAGAAGCTTTTTCTATATTCTTAATGTTACATAAATTCCAGATTTTCTTATAATTATATCAATTGTAACACAAAATCGACAATTCACGACAAAATGGACAAATTTATCACTGCTACTTTAGGGATAACGGTTTGTTGATGGCCTTAACCATGTCTGACATTTGAGAAATAATCTACTATCGTAGAGAAATCTCTCAAAGTCAGTATCGGAACCTTTGAACTAACAACAATTGCGATTTAGTGGTGCGTTCGGCAGCAACTCGATGAAAGTTGGAGTACCACAGGTATGGAGCACAAGGTCTCATGTAGCAGCGATATTTATAGAAAAAAAGAAAATACGTTTATTTGCGGTAAATATAACGCAGAGAAAGCACACAAACAAATATGACATGTTGGGGGAAAATATACGACACATCCACGCAAAACGTCCATCGCTCAGCATAATGCTACAACCCTATGCGAGACCGAGCCCCAGCGCTGGTTTTCAGCGGCAGCCGGCGTTGACGTGATGACGTTAACCGGTGCAGCATACGATAAGATAAAAATAACAAAATAAAATAAATACACAATACCTAGTTCTAAAGGTTTATACAGGGTGGCAGGGACATCGACGCGCATACTGTAATCATGAATTCAGCACATGATTCTATATCGATAGAAATTTTACGTCGGTTATAAAAAAGAAAAAATCTGCTGTTTCATAGAATAGTGCAATACCTACGCGGTCAAAATGTATGGAACTGCTAATTGTTTTTTTAATAACAGACGAAACATTTCAACGATAGAGACATTTGATAGAGACGTTCAAAATCATGTAGGTACTGAATCCATGGTAACAGGTTGCGCATCGATCGCCCTGCCACCCTGTACACAAATAATATTTATAAAATAGTAACGACTCACGCGCCTTTAATAATCTGTGCGCAATTGTCTTGAGACTATAGGTTTGAGGTTTTGATACACTAAATATGTAAGAAATAACTACAACTAAGATAGTAACTAGCTGCGCCGGCGCCTCGATTTGTAATAAATGATAAATTTATTTTAGCGCTGTTGGCTTCCGTGCAGCTTTTACGTGTTTTGTATTTTGAATTTGGTTATTTATTGTTACTAATTAAAAATTCCTGATAATAGTGTCCTCTAAAATAAACCGCTACCTTTGCTCTTGAGAACAATAACAAATCAATTTTCAACAAACAAACAACAAACTTTTGGGTCTAGCCTACCTGTAGCAAAATACCTATGTAAGTAAATACATACTTGCCAAAGCAAATGCTGTCGATTTAAAAAGTCCTAAATCCTTCCAAACTTTATAAATTCCAGCACAAAACGAAATCCTTTTAAACAAACAAATAATATAAACAGAACCGAAATCCAAGGGAATATTTTTTTGCCTCCTCTAAATAATAGAAGTTTACGAAACAATCCGCCATAATTGATTCTTATGGTTTGCACCACACTTGCAGTTGCATCCGCCGTTAAAATTTCAAGAGCATTATTACACTAGAAATCGCTGGAGTCGATTCGTTGAAACTTTTAATTGGCAGTCCAGTGGAATATTGTATTTCATTGCCGACCATCAATGATATTATTTGATACAGATTGAGAGCTACTTCCGAACTAGTTATTATAGTTGGAGCATCAAATAAATAGAAGCACAGCGTTTATAGTATTGGGTTTGTTAATTGGTATTGTGTAGAAATTATTCGCAAAATGTGGGTAGCATAATTATTCATTTAATTTTTTAATTTATTTTAATTTTTTAATTGTTTATTTTTTTGTTTCAGTCTTTTTTACATCGTTCTTACATGTATAATTTCAACATGAATGATGTAACCAAGTTTTTTTGTAACTATATGTTGGTTTAAAAGAGTGTCCATGGAGTTTCTTGCTCGTTCTTCTCCATAGGTACCTACTACGCTTTGGAATGGGCAACTAGTTACTAGCTTCATATTTCTGACTGATCCACTCCTTGAAAATTCAAAAGTGGCTGTAATTGGTTTATTTGACAATAAATGCTTTCAGTTTGAGTTTGACTTCATATTTTCATAGAGTGAATACTCCTATGGCCGCTAAGATAACAAATAATAAAAATTGAACAAAGTAAAAAATTTAAGGGGTCCCGATAAAATATTTGTGTTTTTTTTAAACTAAAGTATTAAAAAAATAGAGTAGGTAGTGTTAAATATTGTACGGTGGTACGAAACCCTTTTTTTGCCAATTGACAATTGAAAAGTGCTTGTAATTGGTTTATTTGAAATATATGCTTTGAGTTTGGCGTTATTGGTGAATACAACGAAAACATCTGGCTAGTTTGTATTATTAGCTGAATTCAGTCTATTTGAGAAATATAAACTTTAAATTTAAATATTAATTGTTGCATTAGGTATATTATAGCATTTCAAATAGATCGTAAATGAAGTGTAAGCAAGTCTTATTAATTAACTAGTTTTAACAATTTTGATTAGAGAATCGGCTAGATCTAACTTTGGTGAACATTTACTTACTAATAAAATCCAACGCCTATCTTATAAAAGACAAAAAGTAAAGACTAACAAAACCTCTTATCTCTTGTGAAAAGTTGTAAAAATCAGGTGCAGGAAATTGGTTTGCCGATACGTGGCGACGACGGACGAATCAATAAACTTAGTGTTGTTCACTGGTTTAAGACTTCCACCGTGATACTGTTCTTGAAACTTACGAGATGCTTCATAAAATTCGAAAGGGTAGCCACATGTAAAATATTCCAAAAATATTATAGAGATACTGAAGTTTTGGTTTTGAGGGTATACCTACACTGTGATAAAGATAGTCAATAATTATGATGTATATATATCTACCCACTATAGCCTTTTTTATGGCCGATATAATAATTGATCACAAAACATTTTCCGACTTTTCCCAGCACTAATAATTATCGGCCAGAAAGTAGGAAAGTCACTGAGATTTTATATCTTTGTCACTTATTTTTATGGTTCATGTGCCCTTGTGGTATGGCCAGCGACAAAAGTCGATTAACACTGCTACTTTTATACATAATCTAAATTGACACAAAATTATTCGATACATTTGATATACTTCAAATTCTTTGTTTCAGACATGTGTCCATAGTGTTAGTATCAAAATAACTTAATAACTAGTGATAGTAATAATGAGATAATACTGTAAATGTCAACTGGTGTGGACTCTTACCCAGTGGCGCAGCATAGGGGAGTCCCACCGATCTTAGAACACGCTCACGAGACTGTTGGTGGTGCCGCGTAGCCGGCCTACTATGGAGGCGGTTCTTTTTCTTATTATCGCGTAAAAGTCGTCTGTGCGCGCCTTCGCAAACTATGTGGACGCACTACAACTCCACGACCGCCCCAACAGTATCCTAAACGTGTTATTATATTGGACGTGCAGATCGCTGTATGTACTCTGCGTAAAACGGGTCCAAAGACTGCTAAATAACTAACTGCTATAATAACTAACTCTTAATATTTCAGTATTTAAGAGTTAATATTCTTTTAATTTTACTCCTGCGCCGATTTTAATGAAATATATTGCTCAACAGATTGGCGAAATGTGGGTGTATCATAAGTACAACTCTGCCAAGCCCTTCAGGACATACAGGTGTGATGTTATGTTATTTAGATCAATAATTAATATTAAAAAAAACTGAAGTGTTAATCGACTTTTGTCGCTGACTATATGTGCCTACCTATATATCCGGCCAAATATCGGTTTCAATATTAATTATACTTATTTGCTTAAACTTTATTTTAAAGCTACGTACTTCCCAAAGAATATTCCAGAAGGAAAGTGGTCGAAAATCTACACTTTACTCAGCTAGGTGCTAATTCATCCATGCATAAGAATGGGACCACTTCGCGCCGGTAAACTTTTAATAGTGGCCATCGCTGGGCCTGAATCGCTTCGAAACTTCAGCCATTTTGCTTTAAGAACATTATTCATTGAAATAAATATTGTTATCCGTTAATCCTTAATTAAGTCGAAGGTTTTTTTCTAGTTTGCAGTGGTAAAGTGATACGATTGGTTTTTATGCAGGATTTAATGAAATTGTCTTAGAAAAGCCTGTTTGATTCTGATAATCGGGATGGCTATAAGAATAAAGAATGATGGAAATATGAAGCATAACAGCAATACCTACAAGTTACGTTTTGAAATATTTATTTTTATTATTAAGCTATTGCATAGCTTTTATCGCGGCGACCGAATCAAGAAATTCCGTAACGAAAATAAAACCTAACACCCCCCACTCCGCCTACCATGTAGCTCGGCCGAGCGTTCGCTTAACGTGTATGTATATGGTACGGCTGTACTTGAATTAATATCAAAGAAAGAAAAAATACTGCATAAATAAAAAATAAATAAATAATTACAATTGCATAAGTTGATAAAAAATGCTATGCAATAGCTTTACCGCGGCAGTCCCCGAGTGCCACACGTGTTTCTTTTTTTGCATAAGTCAAGGACCTTTTATCAGAGAAAAGATAATTGGTTATCTTTTATCAGAGAAAAGATAAATGGTTATCTTTTATCAGAGAAAAGATAAATGGTTATCTTTTATCCGAGAAAAGAAAAATGGTTGTATCTATACAAAGTATTTTTTTTTTTATTGCGGCAAGCAGCCAAATGCACACACCATATATGGGGGACGTTTACGGGCTGATATGATATGGAAAAAATATCTAGATGAACCACTACCAAATTAATTCCGGGGCAAAAATTCAAATTAATTCCGGGGCAAAAATTAAATAAACTTTTGAAAGGCTTTTAAAGACTCTCAAAACTGTCAATAAACACTAAAATATTCACCCAAAACTGACAGAATAAATCAATGAAATAAACACACGATCGATAAAATTCATGTAAGTACCTTTTCTTACATTGAATGTTATGTAATGTATGTAATAATGATAACAAACTATAAAGGTGTACAGTAAACGTTCCCCTCCATCTGTAACTATGTCTTAAATCACACGTACCATAAGTTTTTGTTTGAACAGACGCTCAGGCCGTGTTCGTGGTAGGAAATCGTAAAATAAGATAGCCAAATGGTTTTAGTACCCCCTAAAACTAGCAGTAAAATAGTAAGTGCCCAGCAATGAATATCTTTATGAGATCATTTGATTGATTACTGAATTTTCTGGTAACAAAATCGATGAAGGAGAGTGGTTGTATTATATTTCATTCGATTTTAGAAACCGCTTCATTAATATCGTAAGTTTGTTTTAAGATTATCTATCTTAAAACAAACATGGAATAATACGAAATAAATTTAATTTATGCGGCTTCATTAGTAAGCAATATTGATGTTAATTATTTTAATAACAACTAAACTATGTACTCACGAAATCAATAAACGCGGCCGCGTTATTTGCGTACGCGCTTAGCACTCACAATACGTAAATATCTTACAACTCCAAAGGCTGTTTAGGGTACTTTACTAAATAAGTTATTCTCGCTTCCAGCGCGTCATTCGAATATAAAACAGAAAGCTATTTATAATTTAGCCAGCTAATTTACCGTTCCACCGAGTGGGGGGCTGTTTAAAAAGAAAATAACAATTAGGTACTCCAATGAATAAGAAAAAAGGGAGAGAATAGATCGTAAATTCTTCTCCAAATAAGATCAGCAGTCAACCTGTGCAAGCGAAGTCGTAAGACAAGCTCGTAAATTCTTAAGTAGTGGCAAACGCAGTCCCCGGACATCTTCTGTTTTGATTGATCTTCACAAGGCAGACCCTTTGCGTTTTTACAGAGAACGTCAAGAAAATGAGGAAAAAAACCGGGAACATAATTAATTACTTGATTTGGACATTAATGACCCGGTCAAAGAGGACGAGGGTTGATTAGTGTGTTTTCCACAGACGTGCACCCTCTGACATTGGTATTATTTCAACGAGAGTAATCTACTAAATACACTTGTATGTATGACATAAGCTAAAGCAAACATTTCAAAATTAATTAAACTGTCTGCATTTTCCATTTAATTTGAAATGAAAACTCGATAAACATTGAAGAATTACCTTTATTTATTTTTCCTCTAATGGCCCAAATACAGCTCATAAAACATTCTATATAAAAACAGAAGCTCTGAGTTTTCCTTCAATATTTTCACAGCATAAAGTGTTTGCAGTACAACACAAAGGGAGAACATAAAAAATACTTTCAAAAACGAGTCGCCATTCCGCCTATAGGCACCAAATGAATATTCAGGGCAACAAAGGAGAAGGGGTGTCGCAAAAAGGCACTGCCTTAATTTTCATTGTAGAAAAAAGCGGGGCAATCGCTAAACCATAAAATAGCAAATAAATAAGCAACGTTGGGACACGTCCCTATTTAATTATGAATTAAGGCTGAGCAGTAACGAGATCACAATGTAATTAAGATTACTGCGGCGAGGTTTTTTCAGGGCGCCCCTAACAAGTGAGAGTAAATGGACGGCAAAACGCCGCGAAACTAAAATGGCTACCTTGTTTTGCTTGAGATAGGGAATCATTTAATGAATCTTGTTTGGGATTAGATGATTAGGAATTAATGGATCTTCGATGTATTGTTACAAGGATTACTTTTGTAATAGCTTACAAGTTTAAACAACATTAAAATATCTACTCAACTTATAAAATTAAAACAGAAACAAGTCTTCGTTCTTGTCAACATTGACAAATATATCGGAATACACAACTCAATTACGTAAAATGTTATTTCTACGTTTCTTTAGATGATTAACTTAATAAAATAGGTACTACAGATAAAAAGTACCCCGGTTTTATTAATACGCGATATCGCGAAAAACTTAAGGATAATTTCAATTTCTTCAGAGCGACTAAACATCTGAAGTACATACCAACAAGAATCATTAAAAAGGTTTTACGTATAATTCCTATTGAAATGAAAAAAAAAAACATTTCTCTTGTACGCAACAGCCAGTATGATATTTTATTTTCGCAGTGACATAATGACCGGTGACAGCGAGGGAAATAAACTGGCTGAGGGAAGAATAAGAAAATGGTTTCTTTTCAAAGAGACGGTTCGCTTCTATTTAATTTGGGTAAATGATACCTACGGCAATGTTAAATATAAGGTTTGTGAATGAGAACACACTATTACTGTATTACATATGTTTACCGAAGAATGCTGGGCTCTCTCACAGTTTATTACGAAGTGAGATGCTCCAAGAAATATCGAGGAGCAGTAATATATTAAGTTTAAACCTTTTAGCAGGGCATACGTAGTGACAGGTCCATCGCTTAGTAAATAAAGGGTGCTACACTTCCTATCTCCTAAATTGTTTGTTATCATACTTCTGGGATGATACATAATATTTCAATTTTGAGGATATTAACTGTGACAAGTTCAGTAATTGGATGCTAATTAAGTAGATTTTTAACCGACTTCAAAAAAAGGAGGAGGTTCTCAATTCGACTGTTTTTTTTTTATGTGTGTTAGCTCAGAACTTTTTTCTGGATGAACCGATTTGGATGATTCTTTTTTTATTTGAAAGCTGGTGCTTCACATGTGGTCCCATTTCAATTTGATCAAGTACTGACCAGTAGTTTTTGAGTTATCCATAATAATGCGTATTTTTTCCACTTAGTTTATATTGAAGATGTCATAATAATTTCCTGTCACTGTTATTTACATATTAAGTAGTGGTATACGAATGTGTGTGGGGTAGGTATCACACCAAAAAAGTGTAAAATAAAACTTTTTTATAAAAAACAACCGACTACAAAAAAAAAACACAAAAAAATGTGAAAAATAACTTTAATTTCAGAAGTTGGTGCCCAAAAACGAAAATACTCAACCAAAGACACCGACTTCCGAAATTATTGTTATTATTCACGTTTTTTTCTATTTTTTTTGGAAGTCAGTTGTTTTTTTGTAAAAAGTTTTTTTTTTAATGCAAACATTTATAAATACTGTTAATTTGCAACGTATTTGAAACACCACATGGTTCTTTTGCATGAGTCTACCAAAGACGTCAGAGGAAGTCACGAATTAAGCCTTATTAAATTGAATTGCAGCTCTAACGTTAGCAGTAGAGCTAATTAGCACTCCGGGACTTGAAGTCTGGCTTTAAACTCAACATTTTTATAAAACTTCTTCAAGTAGTGCGTATAGTTTTTATTAGTTTCCCAAGCTCAACCACAAACACAGAGGAATATGTAACACCATCTGACCTAGGAATGTAACACGTTATTTCGTTTTAATGGATTATGCAATCCATTTGGCGGTTGGAGTACACGGCCAGCACTGGTCTCGCCAAACAAAGAACTGTTTGAACAGCACCAAACAAAGTGTGCATGCAAAACTCGCCCCGTATTTATGTAAATACACGATGAAACAACTGTGCAGTAGGAAAGACCCAAAACTGCGACCTTGTTTATTTTTATAAACAGTTTTCTTCTATGTTGATTGTTTTCTTTTTACCTTTTGCCACGTGCGAGTTTTGTGCTGAGATTTTTTTAACCTTCCCTCTCCAACATCTCGTTGATTAGTGCTGTGTACACACTGTATACGTTTTTGACGCTTGTAACCTTTCGGTTAACAGTGTCGGTTTATGTTACATTGAAATATGGGCAATGAATAAACCTATAAAGTTTTTATTTATTAAAGTGTTTTACAGCTCATTACCTCTTTATTAAAATATTTTACTGCTCATCTATTTGAAACTACAAGTTATGCTTTATAGTTCACAAAAGTAGAGATAGTTAGGTACTTAATTAACGTAATTTGTGTAAATATTATACTGCAATATACTTTTAGCAAACTAAAATATTATGGCTACGAATTTTACCGCTCATATGCGAATTATCTCAAATGGATGCAGAACATAAAATATTAGAAATAACAAATATAATAACAAGACAATAGAATATCACATCTTGTTGCAAACGCAATAAATTATCAAGCGAAGGAGTGAAACGAGGAAATGTTCAAAGAAATAGGATAATGGAAGTTCTTTTCGTGTACTTCAAATTGTTTTATGAATATTGAACAAAGAACCTTATTTTTATGCATCCGTATTCAATTAATATTTAATTCTGAATAACGTTACGTTTCTTTTTCCACACATTTTCTTCTTGTTCATATATTAATTAAAAATTCATTGAAAATATAATGAAAAAATATCCATACAAAATCGGGCGAAAATTATTTTTTACTTATTTTTAAGGCGTATACACACTGCCCACTTATAAGGGTTAACCGGTTACCTTATCGATTTAATTCCTATATGTAAAAATTCATCCTGGTATTGGCAACCCAGGGGTGGAGATTAATAAAAATTGGCCCCAAAACCCTCAGGGTAGCTCTTTATGGCACGTTGGCTTTTTACGAGGGACCTTTTATTTAATACTTATTACGGTTTCGCGATTCCGCCGTTTTATCGCGATTAATCGTTTTTCAGTTAATTACACATTTCAGCAAAAGAAGTGCCGTTAAAAAGGTAAGTAAAGGAATGGGCTGTAGCTACTTAGTTTCGTCTTTGTATTGAGCGTGGGCGAATTTTACATTCATGATCTATACCTGATAATTTGTGAGAATCGATATCTTTAACTTAATAAAAAAATACTTAGTATTTGCTCAGTGCCTACTTCACCTGCGCCAGCGACGGATGTTGTGTTTAATCCGCCAATTACAATTTTTTTTTCACATGATGGGTAAGGTATGCCGCCTAGCATAATCAGCCTATAACGTTTCCACTGCTGGGACACAGGCCTCCTCTTTGTGAGAGGGAGTCATAATCCACCACGCGAGCCCAGTGCGATTTGGCGGATGTCACATGTCTTCGAATTTTTGGTTCTAGGACATGCCGGTTTCCTCACGATGTTTTCCTTCACCGTTTTGAGAGCATTGATGATGAAATAATTATTGCAGAGTAAAATGCTTGCTTGGGTTCGAACCCACGACCTACAACTCGTAAGTCGTGGCCGTTACCAACGGGCCACCAATGCCGCCTGTCGACGGTTTATTACAAAATAAGGATTATCTTTAGACAAAGGTTTAAACCTTCGAGATATTTTTTTAATTTTCGGCTTTATTCCACCAAAAATAAAGTTCTAAATACAAAAGCCGATTTTAAACCAGAGTTTAAGTTGTCAAGTTTTTATTAAGAACGATAACCTCACTCCTCAGTCGGAATAAGGTTCGAATTACAAAAACTGGCTCGGAAGGTTTAAGCTTGAACCAAAGTTAGAACTCGTTTTGTAATGAGACGGTCAGTCTACCTGCATATTAACAAGCATCTTATAATACCTGCCTATTATTGTCCCGCTGCAGGACAAAGGCCTCTTCTCATCTGTATGAGAAGAGGCGAGGTGTATGAGAAGCGTAGTGATCAAATGGTCTCTGTAGAAGGCACGAGCATTGATCACCACGCTTGCTCCAGACGGGTTGGCGATTTCAGACGTAGTCCGGGTTTTCTCACGATGTTTTTACTTCATCGATGTCAGTAATGTTCAAGATAAACTCAGATAAAGGTACATATGAATTGAAAAGTCAGATTGGTACTTGCCCGGATTTGAACCCACAACTTCGTGCAAGAGAGGCGAAGGCCTTAACCACTAGGCCATCACGACATTTTACTGTAATCTTACTGTAAGTCGTTGTAGTTTATTTACCTTTTTCGCAGCGGAGTCCTGGTTGTTATTGTCGGCGTGGTGCGGAGCGGCGGGCGCCATGACGGTGACGCCACTCTGCGAAAGAAGCTCGTCGGAGCCTCTCTGTGGACAAGAGAAAAATACTTTGAAGAACGTTGTCTTGTTTAATAGAATTAACTAATTGATCGCTAAAATTGCACACTACTTTATGGTGTGGAAAACTACCTACAGTTTATTTTTATTTTTTATCGTGATTTCTGAAAGTTTTTCGTACTAAAGGATTTGAGATGTAATTGTGGCTGGCATGCACTGGTTGGTGAACAGAATTAACTTTTATTTAAACGCTTTTTAATTCCGTAATCGTTTCACGACATACACGTATGACATATTTATATATGTCACTATTTATGTGTGTCTGTTGTCTATAAACGTATTTATATCATTTTAATGAGCATAGAAAAAAACAAACTTTACTGCGCGCTAGACCAAGTTCATCCCTAACTTTGGTAAAATAGAGTAAAATAAAAGTAAAATTTGGTAAAATATTAATCTAATCCGTAGGTTGGAATCAATGTTTGTACAGTAACGAATGTTTCTACTGAAAACCAGCAAATTAAATGATGTATGCTGCCGTTACAATTAAGTAACCCAAATTATAAACCAAAATATAGCTAATTTAAAATCAATGTGCGGGCAATATAGCGAATGCTTGTACTGAAAATCAGTAATCGGACCAATTGAAAAGCGGAAAATTTTCAATTCATCAGCTACAAAATGTTTGAATAATTATTTCGGATAGTTATGTCTAATTGCATAATTTGTTCTGGTGCAATTCCACAAAACTTTTTATGAAACTGTGAAATGTTCTAATTGGCACGCTATCGAAATTTTTCGAAACTTATCAACATCGAGCTTTACCGCAATGTGAACCGAGCCTTTGAACGACGCGAAATAAGGCCGCGTCGCTGCCAAAATATTGACAGGTGACTTTGCATGCGCGAAGACGTCATCTCCCCCGGCACAGGGAAAAACGTAACAAAATAAAACAAAAACACAATTCCGGGACACGCCAACGCACACCCGCCCTTCCCCGGGATCAATCTCAATTTAAGACGGCGAAATGACAGACCTCAGCAGTTAAACGCACCGGGCTAAGGTATAAATCACGCTACGTAATAAAGAAAACGTACAAATGACGCAACACCGCGGATTTTGTATCGCGAAGCTCACACCTGGCGACGTCGCCGGGATATCACTCACACGAGAGACTTAATAAAGCCAAACACATCAATTGTTCCTAACGCAAAAAATGACAGACGGTGATACACCGACCAAAGTAAAAATACATTCGATTATGAAAATGCAAATTAGGAAAGTAATCTGTTATTAGGAACATCCACATCAAACCGACGTAATCCCTTCGAATTGTTGGCACGGGCTTTTTATTTTATCAGAGCAGAATATTCGTGGAGCTTCACAATATTTAAGGTGATAATAAATTCTGAAACAAAGTATGCAGATTTTGTTTGAACTACACTCCAATAAAAGAAAACCTTTTAGCTCTTAGTTTCGCATTTGTGATAACTGTGACCCTTTATTTGCATTTTACTTAATATTATGAAAAACAGATAAAAGGTAACAGCGGGATTCTTATTTTTCAGCAGAAAGCTTTCATTGTGGAAAAGGTACGTTCTCTCTGAAATAAAACCAACATTCGCGAGTCCTATTCCTTGGAGTAATTTCGTAGAGCGCGTGTAATAATTGCCCGAAATTAAATAAAAAAATTCACATCAACGAAAAAACAGCACGGATGAAAATGTTGTGGAAGGAAGGCGGATTGTGTTGGAAAAGAGGGCAGTTATCGTTTCCTTCGCAATTTCTCAACTTAATGGAGAAGGATGTTGAATGATGCCTTCATGATGAAGACAATGGTGACATTGGGTATAAATACGGGGACTAACGATATTTGTCTAGAGGCTCATCGCAGTACCAGGTAGAAACGTAAAAGCCGGTGCCATTTTGTTTAAATGATGGGCGCTTATTTTTTACAAGGGATTTTTATTACAATACCTTTAGATTTAAAAGTCTGTGTCCAAACAAATTCGTTTGAACTTTTTAACACAAAAAAATCGGGATCTTTTTTTATTTTCTATAGTTACAACAGTTTACAAAAGCAGATATATATTCTTTAATATGTATGTAATATCGTGAGATAAACGTATTAATAAAAAAATGTAATCTTTCCTTATAATACGTGCATAGCTATGTACGAATGGGACCTACGACGCAAAATCAATTCCCTAGATTGGTTCTTCACAAGATGGTATTTGGTTTTACTCTCGAAAGAAAACTGTGATCTTTTCCCGATGAAAAACATACTCAAACGTTCCTCCAATATGTCATTTGAATGAGCGTGATACGAGGGGCCCACATATCAAAATATAGGGAATAAAATATACATGAAAGGTTTACTTATAACAGACGAACGAGCTTGGGCCCTTCTTACAGATAGTAAGGACGCAAAATGATATGTTTACGTGGTCAAAGAGGAGTATCGAAGTCCATTGTCGGAAATCAATACGGATAATGTATTAGTGATATTAAAATGTGCTGAAAACGTTTGGGAACGATGGGACACAAAGATACTGTTGTTATTTATAGAATCTATAGGCATATGATAAATATTACTTTTGATACTTGGACAAATAACATCTGGAAATAAATTCACTGCAAAAGCTTCAGCAAAATAGGGATAAGTAGAATATCTTGTTCAAGTATTGAATTCTTGTAGTCCGACTGCTTCGGCGAATTAAGTCTAGGTAAGGGTCAATTTGTGAAAATACATCGCCGGATATTTGAATACGACAAAAAACTGGGCTATTACAGAAGTACCATATTTTTATTGTCGTAACAGGAAAAATCTCAACAATAGATTTCAGAACAAACAATTCAGATTTCTTACAAGCATTGTGTTCTAAGTAGCTCTAAGTTTTTTCTAGTTAAGTAGTTCTAAGTTTTTTTTTTGTTTGGTATATCATCAAATAACTCTGAATATCAGACTCTTACTGACTAAAACCCAGCCGTTCCTTCAGTTGCCTGTGCGCCAGGGCCACGGTAACTGTTTCGAACAATCCGCGACCCCAGCAGGCATCGGCCATAACGGACCCCGTCAATTATGCTGACATCTGTATGAGGCGCGCGTGGAACACAACGCGCCTTCGACCCGGGCCTGGTCCTTACCAGACGGCGAGCTGCCCATTGCTCGCCGTCCGCAAGCCCGTTCTAAGTAGCCTAGATTGATAAATTAAGTGATATTTAAGTATGAATTAGTATCAGGAATCTATTATACCTACTAAAAAGAAAAGACACGTTAAAATAACCCTGTCGGCAATAAAACTCTGTGTAGTGTATAAAACGATAACCAGAATATAACAAATAATACCATTTGCTCCTAAATTGGCAGCGCGCGATTTTTATGAACACCATAAACATATCCGACAGCACTATCGTGTCATATGAAATATTTATATGCCACTAACACTCTTCAGAGATCATTAATCGATATGTTCACTCGTACATATATTAGATACCCATCCACAATATTCAGGACGAGTACATTCAATGAAACGAAAACAACTACCTAGGTACATTATTTTGATTCTTTTTGAGATAGTGCCATTATTAACAATAATAACGTTATTCATCAAAAAGTAAGAATACAATGTGACATGTTCGGTAAGCCACAAACTAAGCGTCGTTTTTATCTTGTGGCTCAGGGCCGGCAGTCTCGACATACCTAGATAGCGACAAAAATCTGTCGCTAAGTCGTATCGATGTCAAATTTCTTTAATAGATTTTCAACCTTATGCTTTGGAAATAAAGTTGAAAATATATTAAAGGAATTTGACATCGATACGACTTAGCGACAGATTTTTGTCGCTATCTAATGTCAAGACTGCAGGGCCTGGAGTGCGAATTAAACAAATAAAAGTTATAATTGTTACCTTACAGTTTGAGGATGTTAGATTATTTTAGTAATAGATAAGAGTTAAAATGTGACACTAGAGATCATGATTACTTCCGAAATCTGTAACAATAAGATCGATGCTATTCCATCAAGATTTGGTGTCATCAAACTCAAAGCATTTATTTCTAATAAACCAATTACAGGCACTTTTAAATTTTATTGTCAAGGGGTCGGTCAGGCAGAAAGATGAAGGTAGTTGCCCAATCCAAAGCGTAGTAGGTACCTATGGAGAAGAACGGGCAAGACACTCCACGGACACTCTTTTAAATCAAAATATTGTTACAAAAAAATTGGTTACATTATTCGTGTTGAAATTATACAGGTGAAAACGATGTAGAAAGACGTGCACGTTAAAAGCAACCGTAATTAAAAAGAAAAAACAAAAAAAGACAATTCAGAATTTAACATAAGCCGTGGCAGTTAAGTGATGACCAGTCCCAACTGACGGCGCCCGTTCACGAACATGACGTATGGATCAGCACCGTTCAGCTCAACCAACCATCGACGGATGTCAAATAATATATTATACCCACTATGCACCATCACAGTAAGAGTAGGGTAAAGCTTATATAATAAAACTCGTGTCGGGATCACCTTGTTTCTGTGGTCGAATGAAATAGGGGGAAACGAGAGAAAACGAACATTTACGATGCGAATGAAAAATCGCTTCGGCATTTATGACGACATTGTTTCTGAGAATGAATCTAATATGAAAAAAATAAAAGGGTCTAGCGTGGAAAGGCTGTAACGAGTCTAATAATTTTTATTGCGATTTCACGAGCTTACAGTCTGATTTAACTCGACGTGTGTAAATTATGATTTAATTTAATAACCAACGTTGAAAACGAGCGTAAAATGTTTTTATGTGAGATAATATACTTTTCATTAAGAGTCATGCGTTACTCGCACAATTTTATATTCATGTTTTATGGCGCAAGCAACTCGGCGGAATTGAATCGTTAACAAAAACATACATGGATTTGCGTAACAGCTTGCTACAAATGCTGCCAACAAGAAGTCAATACATCAACCAATATAATATCGCATAGTTCTGGGCATTAATAATACCGTTTATGTTAATCTCCCTAATTCGTTTAAACCTCTTAACAGAACAATTTTTCACCTTCGTGCCCAGAGAGTGTTAATTAACTTATTTTGCCTTGATTAAAATAAGGGGTTTACTTAAGTTAGAAGGAAAATGAATCAAAAATAAATACTACTACGTGGAAAATTTCTTAAAACAGGAGTTACGTAGTAGTAACTTTACATAAGAGTATTAGCTTAAGAATACCTTATGCACATACATAATAAATCGAGATTGTTCAGTGGAAATTTTAAACAAAGCAAAATTCTGAATTATGTAAGTAAAATTTGAGACAAAATAATTTTCTGGGAAATAAGGTAAGCATTGCTAGCTACGTACCTAAGCTATTATGTACCTTACCGCTAATGCCCGCGAGTAGCGTGTCGAGCGTGTAAACAGACGGCGCGCTAACAAGCCTGTGTGTACACCAGGCGATGCGCGCTAAGCACCGCGCTGCTGTCGATCTCATCATCGCGAGTCGCACCGTGTGCGCCGCACATTCGTCTAATGCTTAATATCATCCCGCCCAACCGCCTTCGTCTAAGATGTCGAAATTAACGATCTTGATAATATTTGTCGGCTCAGCGCTGCCAAGCTCCACTCGTAATTAATTGCACCAATTTGTTCTGCGCTTATAACGGACATTTGTCAAGCGCCCACCCGCGCCGGATGATTTCCGCACTAACTTCATAATCGATATTCGGAAATATCGATTATCGCCCAAACTCTTTGCCCCAACTCGGATATTAAGACGTTCCGCAGTCATTAATAAGCCGTAACGATGTTTTCTTCGATTCTAACGAGCAATATAAATTCCAGTCATAATTTATTATGTTTGCACTTGCCGGTGTAGTTGAGATGTGTGTATTAAAAATTCAAAGTATGACTGTGATAAATTAGGCAGATAGAAGGAGATGTAAAAGTTAACAATTCTCATCACAACTAGGAGGCAAACCTCTTAACCCCAGAACAATATAAGGAGACATTACTCGCTGTCACAACTCTACTTTATAGGGAAAGTAGGAGCTGCGAGTTTGTGTGAACAAAGTTGTAGGGGCCTGGTTACTTCAGTAACGAATAGAGACGTCAGGAGGTAACCGCCACTCGAGCGCAACTCGCGTGCCATTTTAACTCCGTCCGAACTATGTCGAGCTAATGCCGGCGTCGATGCGGCAAACTGCTCTGTTACTCTCAACAATATATTAATTAAAGGGTTATTTAGTATCCGCGTGTATTACGATCCGCTTTTAAATCGCACCTGTTAAAGTTGTAAGACAGATCGGATCATTACGCTCGCTAAACTTGAGCTTAATGGCCGCTCAATTTACGATACTGTTAGAGCAAAACTAATCTGTTCTGAGGAAAAGTTGTGCGATAAAAGTTAGCAGATACAGAGCGAGAGAAACAAAGGGCAACGTTTAGAGGCGACGTTCATTTGCATACGAGACGATATGAATACAGTGCAGTGGGCGCATTGCTGTGTTTTATGGCTTTCACTATTTTATAAACAACTGAAATGAAACCTTGAATATTTACCAAAAGAACTAATTTACGTGGAAACGTGTATCATTCAAAGTGATTCAGAGTTAACGAAAAGTTAGCGGCCTACATTAGTCATAATTTATATCTTCCCTTCCCTAATTACGTTTTATAAAAATAATATAGGACCTACTTTATTTGGGCTCAATGAGATTGAGTTAGTCCCGTGGATCCAATAAAGGCTAATATCACTATAAGAAACGTGTTAATGGTTGTTATTTATCGTGTGAGGCTGGCGAGCGGCAAAATAATCACAGATACACTCTGCGTCTTCACAAGGATGTTACAAGCCATCCAGTATGATGTATTATACAACATTACTGGCCATGTAAAAATAAATAACAAACCTATTTTTTTTTTTTATACTTTAATAATATCCCCAGTGTTCAATATTTACAGCCGTAAGAGTGAAGTGCAGCATTCATTATTATAATTTGCAGCTAAAACTTATCTCACTCCCACAGTTGAAGCCACTTCCTTCAGTTTTTACTACCCATATTCATAATATTTGAGAAGTTGCGAAAGCGGCTTACTGTAGGTTGTGACGAGACAGGTCCGGCCGGCTCCTAATGAGAAACTATCAAACTCCAACGGAACATTTGTCTTGTTAATGCTAATATTCAACTCTCTAGGCGACGCCGCGCTGCTGACTAGGCTTTTAGCTGGTCGTGTACCGGTAATCTAATGTAGATAACGACATGTAATGTAGATGCAGATGCAGTCAGAAAAAATTAAGTTAATTAAGTTAAGTAGTTATGGGATTTTTTTGCTCAGGCACCTAAGGCACGTAAATCAAATCAACTTCATATTCCAAGTCGTAAACTGATCATCATCTACCTAGCCTTTTCCCAATCATGTTGGGGTCGGCTTCCAGTCTAACCGGGTGCAGCTAATCGGACTGCCTATCTGACCAAAACAACCCAGTTAATGGGTAATACGATACCCCTTGGTAAGACTGGTTGTCTGACTTTCGGCTTCGACTTCTGACTACTCGTAACGACTGCCAAAGATCTACAAATGACAGCAGGTACCTACGTATAAAGATGACATAGCACACATATCAACTCGGACAGGGATCGTCACCATATCGCCTTTCGCCTCGCCGTCAAACAGGCGTCAACCTAACGTAAGCACGTAACCAAAGCGGATCAGCAGCTCCGATAGGCTAGGCGACGCCGCGCTTACGGCTCGCCGACCTAGAGGCGAGGCGATTACGTTACGATTCCGATTAGTAGGATTCCGTGCGTTGCAGTAGGGAGTTTCATACAAAGAATACTGAATGGCTCGAGTTGATGTTGCGATCCCTTTCCGATATGATATGTGTGCTATTTCCTTTAGTGTGCTTTTCTCGGCACGGAGGGATCCCGATAAGTAATGGATGGTCAACCATCCACGGACCGACCTGGGCAAACGATCGACCCGTGTGGCTGGTATTATCTAGCCACGAGCCCCTCTATTCCATTTCCTAATCATAAAAATTACGTAAGGCATAAGGCACGTACATAATTTCAAAGATGTCACTTCAACAAAGGCCCATGAATGGGTTCGCTTGTATCGCATTAGCACATTCATATGGTAGACAATCGATATCACTTGACTAAGGAAAAACAAATAGATTCTTTATGGCAATGTACGAAGGTAACAATTCACCCCTCAATGGGCCGTACAGAATCTAAAGCGATCGTAATTTCGTCTGGCAATATTCCGCCTTTTCATATTTTCCTTTTGCCTTCCAAATGTTGTATCGTGCCCAATACAAGGCAGCGATTTCGTTTGTTATTTCAAGCCCTCTCACGCTTCTCCGATTTTGTATATCGACACGTGAAGCATCAGTTAAACAAAATATGGAATCGCTTAAGTTTTCAATTGCGATGGAGACTGATTTTCTAAGTAAAAAGACTTTTCTTACAAGCAAAATTGTGTCGCATGGTTATAAAAATAAATGAAATTTAGTTTATTTATTTCAATTTGAATGCTATTATTGCTTTATTCTATGTTATACTAGTAACTAATAGAACCCAATTAGGTAGTTTAAGTCAGGAGGGACATAATACGGCTCGGTGACCACAGCCACGTGGATCAACCACTCTGCCATGCTCTGGAGCAATAGATCCTGAGCTCTGCCAGCGTGATTGATTTTAGCCTAGGGGAAACGGAATTGTGCCATCAGTGGCATTCCATTTCCTCGGCTCCTCTTCCCTGGGCCGGGAGCCGGCTGCTGGGTTGCTAGGCTGTAGGAGGGGTGCAGGTCCTCCGACAGCTCTAGTCTTATTTTTCCTGGCTTTGGGCACCTTGCAGGCTTTCCCGCCAACTCTGTTCTCCGTAGGCTTTCCTGCAGCTGCGCAAAGACTGCAGTTTGGTGCCGCAGAGCACAGGTTAGGGTAACCTAACCTAACAAGGGTACCAGAGAAAAAAAAAATCCCCTGGTAAAAGAAAGGTTGTCTATCATAAATGAGAACCTTAGTTAGATTGCTATATTCTATTCCTCTTAGTTGCACACGAATAAAATATACATACATACATAAACACACGCCTTCTCCCCATGGGGGTGGTCGGCAGAAACTACGGAACGCCACCGCTAAGATCCTTACATACTCCTTTTGCTTTGTTTACGTAAGAAAATATATAATTATGTAAAAAATATGCTAAAATTGAATTTTAAATAATCATATTCCAGGTGTACCCCAAATATAAGAGGAATGTCGTCATAGTAAAAAAATATCTCACCTACCAGACGCTTCGAATGACAGTTGTTTCCAATTTTTTGGAGGATGGGTACGTTTCTTCCGAATGTCCTTTGTTGTTAAACGAAATTGATAACAACTTAAATTGTTTGTATATAATCAACCTGTCATTCTATGACAGTTGTTTAAAATGGTTAATAACACGGCAACTTGAAGTAGTGTGTCAATTTGATAAATAATTGATTTCCCTGACTGTACATCGACTTGTTGCCCACACATCCCCTACTTCAAGCCACTTACGAGTATCTATTTTACCGATGAAAAGTATTACAAGGTATATCAGGGTGTCACATTTTCAATAGTAACAATCGCACTCCGGATATCTACGAGAGAATGCAAAACGTGACACCCTTTAGTCATCTCGTAAGGCTGCATCAAAGAGGACCGTTTCACAGCTTATGCTGATACAGTGTCTTTGAGGAAACGCATCCCGCGCTAGATTATGTATGCCATCTTTAAAACAACTCCAAGGAAATATGTTTCGTTCAACTATTGAGGGAATTTCGCAAAGTGAAAACTTTTTGACTCTGTAACCACTTTTTGTTTCTTCTTTTATTTCTTGAAAGGGGTTAAAATACTTTGGCCTTTTTATGTGTTGAATGTTTATGAAGAACAGTCAATATTTAAAGGTCAATCCTTTTTAATCAGTTATTTTAAAAAGGATTGACCTTTAAATTTATATTTTATTCACGACAACGAATAAACTTCACTATTATTCTTTGACAATCACTCATATATTATTTTGAACTAGGTAATTAGAAACAATGATTTGATCAAATCATAACTTCTAACATTCATTAAAAAAAAAATAACATTACATTAAAAACAAACAAACAAGCCAGAATATAAAACGCCAAAAAGAATACGTCACAGATGACAAACAATTTTAACTTCACGTCAAAACTATTTATGGTATGCGCCGGCGTATATTCGCGGATGGCATTTTCAAAGGCAACGGGTGTGTTTACATTTGTCTTCAGAAGAGCGGCGGGTACCCTCAGATATTTAACCGCCGGCGGCGCTTTGCAAAGATAAATAAAAACGACTGAGATTTAAATACTTTTCGTTCCTATTCTTCACCTTCCCTCTTTGAAGCGAGTCCTTTATATTTATCAACGTTGGGTAGCAATATTTAATTATCATTAGATCGTTCCGAAGTTTTATTGGCTGGTTTGCAAAGGGCGTGAAAATTTTAATTTCACTTCCAGAATCTGGTCCTTCGGTACACGATCATTAAAACTGTCATCGTTTATTTATTTTTTCGTTTTAATGAATAAAACTGCCGGAACTTTAATCAATCTGTTCATTAACGTTTTTCCGTTGGACAGACAGACATTCCAGTAACCAGACACGGGCTTTGAGGACGTTTGATGTGTACCAAACGTGCTCAAACAGACCATCGCCAATCAAAAACCTCCAGTCGATACGGACCAAATAGACTGTAGTCGACCTTTTGAGAGTCATCTGGAAACCGATGGATCAGGATTAATTACTCTAGCCAGAAAAGACACAGGTTTATTTTTAACTTTTTTTATTGCCCGCGGTTTCACTCGCGTCCTAGGGAGACTGCTTCATGAATCCGTATAAAAACTATCTTATATTTTAATACAGGTCATAAGCTACCCGTGTGTCAAAGTTTATCTCAATCGATTCAGGATTCAGCCTTTAAACAGTCTTTCGAGTATCTAACGTCCAAACTCACAAACATAAAGTAGGATTTTTCAGTTTTCGTAAACAGTGCTCATAAATTGAAATACAAAACACAGAGCAAAAATACACAAACTGAACAGTTATGGACCATAGTTGTTACAAGTGCACTAATTAATTACTAAGTACATAACACGGTGTATTTAGAGTACGGCTGCGAACATTGGCCAGTGCAGCTATTGATTAGACCCCGGAGGTGGTAATACTAGGAACATTGCAGTTCGGAACTACAGTATCGAGACCGATACCAAGTTACCAAGCATACGGGACTAACTAAATGTTAATGTTATTGTTATACCGAGCTATAGGAAGGACCATTGTTATGTTGTTGTACGTGTTGTTAGCTTAATTGCGGTGGGTAGATGTTAGGACTTCAGGACCAATGGCTGGATAAGAAAAATATAACCAGTGTCAAATGTTGTTCAAAGACAATCATTCATAATTTTATGAAATAACATAAGATAACATTACGCCTTGTTTCCCCAAAGGGTTGGCCAGAGGTGTACCTAAAGTAGGCCCACAAAAAAAAGACGAGAAGAAATAAAATAAAAACTGAAAAGAGAGAAGAGATTTTAAGAAATATTATTCTATATTTAAGCATTCAACTTTTGAGTATGATTTTCAGCCACTCAGCACCTCTCTAATATTTTTGCTGAAAGAGCGAACCGTACGTAATGTTAGTTTTACATTCATAATTTTATTAAGTTCTCCTTCATAAACTTTTCAAAACATATATTTTAATTTCTGCACTACCGTACCAGGTTAAATGTTGCGACTATGAATCAAATTACGTCTCGTAGCGAAAACAGAAAACAAATTAAAGACGAAAATAGGTCCATGATTAAGAATCCGGATGCAGATACATTTGATAAAAATAACAAGAAGAAACAGACCAAAGGCATAAGGACCAATAAATGATTAAAGGGAGTTTTATTTCAGCCACCAAGCCCGCCTGTTAACAACCTCAAAGCAATGAAACGTGAAAACTGCATTGTTGAGCAGTAAAGCTCGGTTAAGTTCGGTGAGAACCTTCCATAATCCAATAAAAACACGAAATTTTGCGTACAAAGGCCTGCACAAAGCAATTGACCGGATAAAGCAAGTGTTGTTAGCCGAAGCGAGTGCCAAAAAGCGTTGTGCATCAAAATATCTGGCGTCAAAACATAGTCCACAGCTCTTGACGCGTTAATGGACTTACCCGTGGTACAAGTTTGGAAGCCTTGTAGCGTTACAACAACCATGTTACGAGTTTTGAGCGCTTATCAACAACACACCGCAATGTCTAAGAGATTAAGGAAATTAGTTTCCCTTCAAAAATTTTACAAGCTACTGAGAACTTTGTGAGTTAGCTTCGCTGAAAATACAAATATTGAAAATGTATTTTAAGACATTAGATAATTTAAAGAAAGTACTTGAAATAACTTATGATACGATACAAAGAAAGTTGCATGAAAGTGCAAGTTGGTAGCTTTCTATGCGAAAAGAATCACTGACATAATAGGTTTGTTTGAAACTTTTCTTTTACAAAACTCCGTTCCTTTTACCAAGTTGAATAAAATTAAGAAAACAACATTCGAGATTCGAGTTTAAAAGTGAGTCCAGATTTGGAAGTAGCTAATGTCCTTAAATCGGAACAGACGGGTAACGAGCCAGGACAAATATTTTGCCACTTTGGAACGTTACCTGACCGGGGAAGTGGCCACGGTGGAGTCAGCCGCGGGGAGACAAAGTAAATATGTCCCCGTTTCCCGGGTCGTCCCCACATTTTATCGGGGAGCGATCGGCGCTCGGGTCGGGAAATGAATTTAAAACGTGTTTGCGGGTAATCTGTTATCGGTCCCTTGTCTCTGGCTGGAATATAGACGTCCAGCCCGCTCCTATATCTCGATCGTGATTTTGTGCCGCCAGTAAACATCACCGTTTATAGTAGTGATCGTTGTGCCTCATTACACATTGTTCCCTATTAATATCGTTATCAGCTACCCTAACACCGATAGCATTGTACTGGGTAATTATTACGTTAAAATAACATAATAGAAGCTATTGCTATTTCAATTTCATAGCATAATACAAAATGTCGAATGAGGGATTGAATTGAATAAGAGTCACAGCCATGTTCGCTAATTAAAAGTGATCTGGTGGGTTATCTACTCCTTGCAAAACATAAAGATACAACCTCATTATACTGCTTATTGAGTTATAGCCTACAGCTAAGGAGCAGAGGCATCGTTATTTTTATTAAATCGCACAAAGGAAAAACTTCGCTAATCTGAAGAAATTTCGTATAGAGAGTACAATAAAATGTTAAACGTATAAGTAGTGAATGTCAGGTGGAAGCGGAGTCTAATACGAGCAACACTGGGTTAATTATTTCGTCACAAGAGCCCTCGTAAGCCACTGTAACAGCGCTTCAGCTGAGCTCGGGGGGGCCATAAAAGCTACATAATACGCGGCGACGTAAAACTCTTATTATTTTAGTATCTGCGAAATGGTCGCGGAAAACATATCGTAAAATAAAACCCGTCGCCTTGTACGAAGATGCAAGCCTCTCCATCGGAGGCGCGGTTCTGCCAGCACGCTCTAAATCCAGGTGGATTCAGCGTGGACACCGGTTAGGATCGAAACCAGCGAGCTAGGTGGATTTCTATGGTAAATACAGACTTTATGGTAGCCGAGGGATAAGTTTCCATTTTAAATTGAAGAGAAATTCTGAAATGTTTCCTTGTCTCCCGACGGGGCTGAGCGCGCGAAGCTGAATAAAAATTCACGTCAGGTAAGCACACGGAAATATTTACACAACTGAAGAATTTACTGCGAGTTGCAAGTGGTTATATAAATAAATGCTTAACCTTATCGTAACTCTTTCCTGTCGATTGGCGTCAGGTGGGGTGGAAAACGACATGAAAATATTATGATGTTGCAATAAGTGGTGGCACTAACATTATCGTTTTACTCGTTATTTCTATCACAGCACGATAGAAGGCGTTGCGACAAATCGAGAATCACAGATTTGAGTGAAAAAATGTCAACATGAAATTATTCAACATTTTTTTGGTGAAAATGCTACTAAGTCCCGGTAACGCCCATTTACATAGCCGATGTCGGCGCGATGGTGCGTGGCGACTTCAAATGGGAATTATAATACCAAATTGAATACAAAACTTTCCTTTCAGTGCCGAGTAATGGAGGAGTCTATGCACCGGAACAATCGAAAAGACAAATAGAATGAGAGAGGAGACGAGACACTCGCTCTGTTGAAATAATAAGTGCCTGACGTCTTTTTGGACGTTCCTGCCGCGCTTTTTTTGTAGCGATAAATTTTTACGCTTTGATCTTTCCAATTCAAATAGGCTTTTTTTCTCGTAGAATCAGAAGTTATAGGAATATTTCAAAAGCTTTAAGTGAGGCGACGGAGCAGATTTTCTTTTCCACCGGCTATATCGTTCTGATTGAAATGCAAATGAAACGGTGTCCGTTCTAAATGTATTTATTTTATCTTACCTCTTTGGCTAATCTGCCAAATTAGTAATAATAAAACAGGGGAGATAATAAAACAGTACATAATTAATGCTGATTGGGTAGATGTAATTAAATCTACACGACTATAACTGAACCCCTGTCCGCTGAACTTCTAGGATTCCTCGTTTTGTACCTACCCTACTCCAAGAAACTATAAAAATATTAAATTTAAATATCTCAACATTAGTAGTAAAATTTATGAAATTTTAATCTTCTCTCTGCAGTCGAGACATGACAGGGATTGTTTGCTGAAGAATCTGAAGCGGTTCATTATTCCGTTCCGAGTTATTTGGCGCCCAACGAGGGGCGCTCGACGGCGAACATCTGACGAATCACTCGCAGATTTGAATCTGTATCCGCGGAATGTTTCATTTTTAAAGCCATATGGTCTGGGTTGTTTTATTTATACACTCCATGTGTGTGCGTCATAAGCGCCTAACCGCGTTTTGTAGTTGTAACTTCAAATCTGAACAAGTTACACAACGAAACAAGCTGCAACAAAAACATTTGCCTATGCCGACGTTAGTGAATTGTTCTCCCGCTCGTGACTGGGTAATTTCCATACATTTCAAGTTCCATCGCCTGCGGGACGTTCGTTCTTTTGTTGATAAATGTTTGACTGGAACTCCGGGGACGCCATTAAAAGTTTTTTCGTGAATAATTCCAGTTTACATACGCAAATGTTTACTTGTGAGTTTACCCCCGCGCTCACCTATTCGGTGATTTCTTTTCATAGAGGCGTTTGTTCAAGGAGTGGTGAATTTCTTCTGAGCGGAGTCGTTGAATATGTAATTGGAAAAGTTTTGTGTTTTCTTTGTCATAACCCTTAGTTTTGATGTAATTTACCAGGGATCAGGGGCAAACAGCTTTTAATATTGTAGAATTCTCTTGACAAAAAGTTGGTGGCTAAATTTTGGCATGATTGAAAACTGCAAACAGACTCGTATATTAATAGGAATCAGTCGGCGGGTAAAGTTTATTGGAAAGTTTTTGTAGGAACAAAGTGACCGATAAAGACACGTAGACCTTAAAGTTGTCGGCGACGTGGTCGGGTGAAGTGGTAAGTTCTGAGCCATAACTCAGAGGGACGAACTTGGACGATCAGATTGTGTGGCAGACAAAAAGAGCCTGACGTCACGGAAGCTAGATTGCGTGGATAAACGCGCGTGCTCCCGACACCACGGGTTAAGCTCGCGCTATATCAAACCTTTTTACTTGAATATCTAGTGTGTTAGGAATTTTGGAGCAAGTTAATCCACATAGTGCTTAAACTTTATTAAGTGAAGTAGTTTAAGTTCAGGTTTGCTTGCAGTGCTTTTGAGTTTTACTCATAATTTTAACGTTGAAACATTTCATATATTTATTTTTGCCTTATAATATGGTAGATAACTTAAGCTTTAATGCAGCTGCAACAGCTTTATGATAAGAAACAAACCAAAAGTCAATTCGAAATCACTGAGTCATTAAAATTATCTTTATATATATAAAAATTACGTGTCACGTTGTTTGTCCGCGATTGACTCCTAAACTACTGAACCGATTTTAAATTTGATTTGCAAACCGTATGCAATTTGATCCAACTTGAAAGATAGGATAGCTTACATGTCAATTTATAGTCGCAATATTATTTTATTGCAAATTATTTGTCTATTATTTGACAGTCACAATTATCTGTTAGCTCCTAACGATTCTAACAGATGGCGATATCTGTTGACTGGATTGAGTAAGTATTCAATAGATGGCGCTATGTTAAAAATACAAACATTTCATATAAGCTACAATTTAATAGCATAACCACCACGCGTTGCTGAGGCTAAGGTATAACCTAAATTTATTTTGTTTAAATGAAATACAGTGAAATTAAATTGTTCTTACTTTTTAAATTTTTGGAGTTAGCATAGCCGGCCACGTGTTACTTAGACTGAAGTATAAATTAAATTCATATTCTCCGGGTGACATAGGCCATATTATATTATGCTTTGCTACCCGGGCAAAGCCAGGGCGGGTCGCTATAATATTATAAAGATATGATTGTTTGTTTCTATTGAATAAGGCTCCGAAACTACTGAACCGATTTCAAAAATTCTTTCACTGTTGGGAAGCTACACTATCTCCGGGTGACATAGGCTATATTATATTATGCTTTGCTACCTGGGCGAAGCCGGGGCGGGTCGCTAGTTTATAGATATATATAATCACTGTTATTCTAGAATATCCTCCTAAAAACTGATTGTATAACTTCTGTATAAGATACTACATAATTCTGCCATATCTCTTTCCTTAGAACTAAGATACTGAGCACAGATATCTTCAGATTAATTAACACTACTAATTCCTCGGAACTCGCTCTTGAACTAAGACACTACTTAGGTAATCCTTTACCGGAATACCGTTAACTAACTGCAAATTAAGATAACACGTCGCGATAAGTCGACGTGTCGGGTTAAAACGGAATCTCCAATAAGTGGGTGTATCAGACCGCGCTTATAAAGGTGCACTTACACGAGCAACTTGTTCAGCGGGCAATTATAATTGCCAGAGATTGTACAGAAAAAAAGAGAGAAAGAATAACGTAAAACTAAAACATTGGGGACATTTTTCAATTGCTATGAATTTTTTAAATTAGTTTTGGCAATACAACATGACATACATACCATCACACCTGTAATCCCCGAAGGGTTAGCCAGAGGTCTACCTATAGTGACACGCACATTTCGGCAGATATTTTTATGTCCCATGTAATAGGGGGCGAGCCTATTACCATCAACCGGGCACAAACCTGTCTCCAGGCTGCTACTGAGAAATTCCTGATAGAAAAACTCAATAACACTGCCCGACCTGAGGATCGAACCCAAGACCTTGCAATATTGCCTTTAATAATGGCTCCACAGATTCTATATTGTTAAATGTTGCCAAAATGAATTGTCAAATATCCCATGGGTACTTATGCGTAGTTTATTAAATTGCGCCGTGCTGAAGGTCCGTACGGTGGAGTTATCTCTAACTACAATTAGGTACTAAAATCATGGAGTTGCTAAAATTGCTCAGTATTGCTGAGACGTCATAGTTAGGATTGCCAAGAATTGCGCAATTTTAGTTGCCAGTGTAAGCACACCTTAACCAAGTACCACTGGATATTTATAGCCCAGCTAGGTTCTCCAGTGAATCTATTTTGTTGAGGCTGGTTTAGAAGTCAACGGTACATTTTGTGGGAAGTGGAAGTTTGAGTCGATATTATTGTTGTTTCAATATTATTTTTCTCTCTGAAATGATGATTGGTTTTTCCTGTTATAGTTATGTAGCTTAGTAATTAAATAGCCTATTGATAATAGGGGATGGTTAGTAAGTAGGTTAGTTTTTTTGTAATAAAAATTAATTTATAAAAAATTAAAATAAATGATAAATAATTTTATTTCTGTAAGGAGGTTTGTACACACACTTTTACACATCAATCATATTTTAACATTTTGATGAGGTCGGCGATATCTATCGGACTACTCTGAGAACAAACCGAAACAAAATAACCTCTTTAAAGTCCAGAGAATAATCTTGGTCATCATATGACGACCATGAAGATTAGTGTCTGAAATGGTCTTTTGAAGAAAGCACCACGTATTTAATTTTGATTACAAACTAAATCATCATCAGGCACAAAATATTATAAATCAAAAGCAAAAACTATAATAATAATAATAAAATTGTTTATTTATCCCAATAAATAATAATACACACAGACACAGTTCATAACAATGCGACAAGAGTACAGTGAGCATAAAAAAAATATATAATTATAATATAATATAATAATATAATACTATGACTATCGGAATTTAGAGATTAATTTTAGTGTCATCGAAACATGAAAAAAACAGTAAAAAAAAACAAATTCGCTCTTTGATTAGCTGTATACGAGAGAGGCTTGTGGCTAAGTTATAGCAGCCGCACGGTTCGATTAATCAGGTTAAGCTACGCTTGCCGCAGTTGGTCCGTGGATGGGTGCCCATCTTTACATATCAAGAGCCCTCCGTGCCTCGGAAAGCACGTTAAGCCGTTGGTCCCAGCTGTGATTCGTAGATCTTTGACAGTCGTTACGGGTCATCAGGAGCCCGAAAGTCTGACAACCAGTCTTACCAAGGGGTATTGTGTGACCCGCAGTAACTGGGTTGTGGAGGTCAGATGGGCAGTGGCTTCATGTAAAATGTTATGTTATTTTACATTATTACCAGAGCTAATTATCTTTTTTGTATGCACGTGTTTCTGTGACAAATAAACCTACTTTTTTCTTTCTTTCTAAAGTACTGGTATTCAGCTACATCCGGTTAGACTGAAGCCAACCCCAACATAGTTAGGAAAAGGCTAAGTAGATGATGATTATTTGCAGTGTCCGATAGTGTTTTTTTATAAAAGAAATATTAGAACGGGTTTGAAACTAAGACCTACCAATTTACTCATTAGATTGAAGGTAACAGGGTTCAATGAGTACATACATACCTACCCACAAATTTTGTATTAAACGTAAATAATTTAAAGGATCAGTGGAGGCTGGCTGTGTGATTATTTCACGCTAACGAAATTAATAAGGCAAATTTCAACGGTGTGCGAGGTGCGTTATTGTGTTACCTCGGAACCGCTTGTTTGATGTGAAACAGCCAGGAAAAGCAGCGATTTTAACAATACTGTTATAATCTTAACTTATATTAACTTAATTAAAAAAGTGCGGTTGCGATATATATCAAAGGTAAAGATTTTATGAGAGATTTTTGTCAGTAGTATCGTTGTCGCTGTATTAGCGATAACTATACAATACAAATCCTGGACAGTGACTACCTACGTTTTGGCAACTAAAAGTTAAGTATATAAAAGGAGTAAAATTGTGATAGACTTAGCTCCTTTCAAGGCTGTTTCCTAGGACGAAGATATCCATTCCTTCAGAGGGTGTTACGAGACAAATAACTAGGGAATTATATACAATACCTTAGCTTCCACAAATATATAACAGACAAAGTATATTTCAGGAAAAAATAACTCTATATCACCAACATTTTATTTGCCCCCATAAAAGCAAAATCCACAATATTGTGAGGCTGCGAACTATCAAACTATACTACCAGGTAATTTATTATGAAATATTCAAACATACAAACCTGGCAGAAATGGCAGTGTCGTGGGAAAAGCTAAGTGTGAGCCAAGATTCATGCAAGTTAATAGATATGAAGTTTTTATGAGCCATAACGTCACCTCTGGAAGTGAAATAAAAAGTGATATGGCTTTTTTATGTGGCTGCTAAAATATTATATTTTTCCTTAATTTGGACTACTGTATTACTGAGCGATTTATTGGTTTATGTCCAGCTATAGACAAAGAGAAATCAGCTAACACATAGGTACCCTACACTTAATATAGATGAATGCGTAATGACAACTAGTTTACTTTTGTGATATTTATATTTTACTTAAGTACCTCATAAGAGTATTAAAACAAATACAAAAGTTAACTACTTCTCAACGTGTTACCCTTGTAGCCTGGTAGATAACATTTTATTCCGTCTTCAATATAAAAAGAAAAGCAGATTTATCAGAAAGCTAAATGTCTTGAAAATCGTCATAAGCACGTATTACTCGTGTATAGACAGTGTAACAGTCACTTCAAAGGGCGACGCCGAGGCAAATCGAGGGTGTCCAACTCTCGTACGACAAATTATGTGCCCGCGAACAGATAGCGATATTGTCGCCCCAAAAACACTTTTCCCTTGTTTTTCCCCGAAATGGGGAAGGAAGAACGGTAGTTCGGCAAGACAGCTTGATCCGGTGTACGGCCGTTTTAGGAGCAGCAACAAGTCTCTTATTTACACATGGGAATTCAAACTTTGTACCCGAGAATAAAGAGTTTAATTTATTTTGTGCGCATGCCAGGGAACAGAGAATTCATACGTGCCTGTATAAGGAGGAATGTGAAAGTGATGGAGCGGCACACGAGGAAACGAGTTATAGTCTGAATCAAGTACTTAGTTTTATTGCGTTTGGGCTCACTGGTGGCTAGGTAATGTACGAAAAAGATATAGTCAGTGACACTGATCGCTAGTTGTTTTATCTTATACTAATAAGTCACGACACGCATTTTCGAACCTTGTTGTGTAATGACACAAACATTATTCAGCGTTCTAAAATAAGCGCTTGGAGTAAATAAATCTGAGCGGAAGCTTATATATGTATGTTATGTAAGCAATGACATTAAAAGCTAAGGCACCTTCAAACGACAACTTCCCAAAAGAAAATACTTTAGAAAGAAAGGAAAATACGGGAAAAACCAATTGTGCATCCCCGCGTCATTGTGAGGAGTCCAAAAGAAGCCCGATATAAACGAAGGACGGGAACGACTCGTTAAAAGAGATACTTATGAAAAGAGGAGATTCGTGGAAAAAATCGAAAAGCTGAGGTAAACAATAGAGACGCGGTTGGAGGCGCCGGGACAAGTTTTCAATTAACAGAATGACACTCAAGATGACGGCAACTCGACAATTCGATAGCACACTACACTAGCATTGCCTCCTGCTGTAGCGTATACAGTCATAACTAAATGTACTAGCGAAATGTTGTGTTGAAGCTAAAGGGGCGATGAACTGTACAATACGTAATAGGTACATAGGTGTTTATGCGAAGGTGAGTTGGCGGAGGTTTCGGAACGGCCCGCAAACTGAGTGGGTTAAATGGAGCGTGGACGCGACGAGGCCCGCTGCACTTGTTGCAATTTCTCTCCACTCCACAACTTAATTGTAACGAGTGTGCCTTTACTTTTGCTATAGACGAATCGCATTAATTTCACCCGGAAAGGTTACCGTCCATTACTCTAATTGCGAACCGCATTTCATCTAAGCATCTCACAACTTCAGTCCGCAACGAAGAAGCCTTCAACAAACTCGAGAAAATTCACAGAAACTAACTACCAAAGAGTATGGAAGTAAACGAGGGCTCTTCGCTAATATTCCTAATTAAGCTTTTAATGTAATTGAATGAGTGGAGACACATTGCGATTGGAAGGAAGGAGTGAGTGAGCAGCGCACACCCCTTCGCTCGCGACCAAAAATACTTTCAGATAAATTACTTAGAGCGAACTCAGCGCGCATACAAATCGGCCAGCGATTCTCCATATTTCACCTTGCCGAACACCCGCCCGATTTACACACTTCTGTAATAGGCGGGGGAGGGTAAACGCCGCGATGGACGAGTGCCGATGCAGAGATCTCAACTCGGTGAAAATTAAGCCATTTCCGTTTAGGAGCGTCGTGTTCTAACTTTATTACTAATCGAGTCACGTCACGAAAAGAATTTTCTATATACAATTAAAGGTGAAACGGGTGTCGAAGATCTTGAGTCAGAGGTGGGCCGATATCGGCGGCGTCTGTCGCGAGGAGGCAAATAACCGGAGAGTAGGGGCACCTGTGCTCGATAATGCGCCGGCCCGTCTGGCCGAATGGGAGAGGAATCAATTAGGCCGTTGCCGAATTGCGTAACGGCTCTAGTTACGAGCATTACGAGTGGGTCCGCAGCTGCTTTTTGCTCATCCAACCTCTTGTTATTGCACAATCGACATTCGACGCCTCAGATTAAGATATTACGTATTCATCGAACCTTTTCATTATAGTTTTATGGAAGGAGGTTAAGTAAACAGACTTGGAACTCTAGGTCAGTTTCTGGCTACCTTTTCGTTTGATCCATCTTCTAATGATTTCAGGGCAGATCTGTGCTAAAAGAATCTGTTCCTATAAAATTGCATGTAAAACGTGATATAGTTTTAAACGAGTGACCGTTGTCATGCGTGTATTTAACGACGACCGCACGCGTTCGCTGCTGGCGGCTCGGTAATGGATTACCTTCAACACAACTGTATCATCGGGCTTACCGCAGCGAGAACCATTCCAACAAAAAATTACATTTAATCCGTTTGGAAATATCGCGGTTTTAACTATTATATTTTATGATTGTTTTGTTTTCTTTTTAGAGATTGTTCCAAGGTAATGAAACGTAGAGTACTAAGAGGCTTAAAATTGGTTTTTGTATTCTTTTGCTCGATGTAAGTCCTACCTACTACACAATGAGTTTTCATACTTGATAGAAAAAGTGTCTAGATAAAAAACGCTAATTAAAAAATGCCGCGTGTACGATCGATAAAAGGGAAGCCGCAGAAATCATACGTGGCAAAAAGTAAGCTTAAAATTAATCGATGTCTATAAAATTCAGATAAAGGCTGAAAATCCATCGACACGGGCCGATGCTGGAGCATTAAAAAAAATCCAAATTAATTAGGGCGAATACATTAAAATCGTCAAGGGAACGAGCTCGTAATTTTCGCCATGTCCGCTGTAGATTGCGGCGTGTGAGGGCAGTCGTATGTGAATTATTTAGAGGCGGTCGCGCGGCCGACTGGCCCGCAATTAATGAAGTGGTCCGAGTCGTTTGTCAATGCGGTGGTCTGTGGCGGTCGGCGGACCCTCACTTACACCAATCTGTTACCTAAAATGTGTCAGATGCAGTAAGCCTAAAGAATATTTGTGATTTATTCTACCAAATCAATCGTAAGCTACAATTGCGACTTGTTCTAGTAACTTAAATTGCGTTCAGTCTTGCTGTAATTGCTTTCCGAAGAAATTGGTAACATTTCAAGAATATTTTGCTGGTTTCAAATAAAGTTTAAATGGCCTGGACGTTTATTAGTGGTGCTTATTAAATTAATGCTTTCCTGTCATAAATGCCTAAAGGTCTCCTACATGAAATTATTCTGGCTACAAACCTACCCATAATAATTTTATTATTCGGATTACATGGCATTATCTTACGTCCATTAAGTATAATTTTACTAATAACTATTCAACGGCTTAACATCACTGTGGCGATATTCTAAAAGGTGATTATAAATCTAGTGAAGAGGTCGGAAGCGGGCCGGGCAGGTCGCCGTTAATTTTAATGGTGAGATTTATTTGTCCCCGATTACGAGGAGTTTGATCAAATTCCGAGGCAGCGTGTAAGCGCCCTCGCAATGACATTAGGCGGAGCCCGCGCCGCGACCCGCCGCGCGGCGTCGCGCCCCTATAATCGTATCGTTTAAATATAATTGCAATAAGTTAATAAAATCCCACAGCGCTTTTAATTAATTTGTGGCGACACAGGCGCCCAATTAAATGGGGATTTCGAAAATTTCATAAAGCGCCGTTGTGTGGTAAACGCTATTTTTGCAGGCACTTTTGTTTTTGTGCGGTTTGTTTGTGAACGCGTGGCTCGTCAATTCTGAGTGAAAATGTAAATAGTGTAATGGCTTTCATTTAGTGATTGAATATTGTGAGCATTCAAATAACAGCGGTTATAAAACAATCACCAATTTATTAATTTGACATAGGTATGAGTAAAAAGAGTTCGTAACGCACATGGAAATGGGCACATAAAATATGACTAACTGAATAGGTAGATATTAATGGAACCCATTTGGAATCATGAAGTATGAAATACCGAAATTCATGTACGCGGTTGAATTACTAGGCCAGAAAAAGTCCGTAGTCTGTTATCAAAATGTAGCATCCCAATTCGTTGTCCTTATTGTAAATATGCATTAGGGCGGATGACGTCAGCTTCGGCTCCTCATTACGGCGGGCAATGCGCCATCAAAGACGTCCACGATCCGGACCGTGAAGTGTCCCGGATACAAGCCGCTCAATTATGTTAATGGATTTGCAGCATTCTGCTTACAACAGGCCTGCCTTCAGCTGATTGATATGCAGCTTCCACTACGTTACATGTATACATTTATGACGATTACATTACAATCTATTATTTGAGTAACATTAGCGCTGCACGTAATTATGACGACTATAATAGCGGTCGAAACCAAACAGAAGTGTATTTGCTTTAGACTGATGCTCATTTCATACAAAATCAATATTTTGCCCTAATAAAACAAATACATTTTATTTCTCGACGTGTCTAGTAGGCGCAAGGGAATGATTGATAGTGCTTTGAGCACACAACGCTTATTGAACGGCAACAGAGGGGACCACCGAAATAATGACAGTTTTTATCGAACCGACAGGGGTATGTTATCAAAAATGTATTAATCTACACTAAAATTGTAATTAAAGGCAAACTTTTGAAAGCAAGCACGATTGGAAATCAATCGAGGTCACGACGACGGCCTTCGTGAACTGATGAAATGAGAAATGATATCGATACGAATGAAAAACACAATTTGTGTGTGAGTCCGCAAAAAGCGAATTCATGGAGGCAAGGGTGAGTTCGTAGGGGCGTCGTCATTTTACATAACAGTTATAAGAGAAGTCGCACACCTGCGACTCTAACCGTAAGATTGGCAGCAAAACGCCGACTCACCCGGCCGGTATACGCTTAAATTACGCGTAAAGCCGAACACAAAGGCTATGCGTATTCAAATTCCATTAATCTCCCACCCGGGGGAAGGTGGGGTAAAATGAACCGGCGCGGACAAAAACAATGCCGCCGGCAAATAACCGGCTCAGCATTGTTCCGGCAATTAGAAAGCTTTCCCATGTACCGGTCGTGTATAAAAACAGTGTAACATCAGCACGAATCGCTGCCTATTGCTCGTTACCGTTGATGTTTATTACGGTTATTAGGACTAAGCCGTGCGGTTCCATAATAATGTTTTTCGTATAAGTTGTTTTAAATTAATCATGTGCCCACATAGGTGGCTAATCACGTGTTGTTTGAATTCCGAAACTGTTATAATCTGATGGGTAATACCATCGTTAACTTTGATTGCAGTCCGAATGTGTCGAAGTCGTTTTAAGCATGATTGGACAAACGCTATCGTACGACGATATAATCTGGTAAAAGCCGGATCAAAAGGTGGATATCAGCGAATTAAAACCGACTGTCGAGTGTTCGGTGCCGAATGCGACAAATGACACCACGTTACGAATTGATTTCCAGATAATCCCTGACCGGTCATTCGAACGAATGTCGATTCTTCAGTTATCAATAAGTTGAAATTACACGCTTTTGATGATGAAGGATATTTTTAAGAACTACATACAATTTCTAAACATGCTCAATGGATTCATGGAATAGATGATATTTCATGTAATATGTATGAAGTTTCACTACAATATTGATATAATAGAAACTCACGAATGTATAATCCGCGATACCGATAACAGGGCAGCTAACCTGCAAAGAAAATTATGTACATTAGGTAATATATTATTTTACATTCCATTGAACCCCAAACTGCCACTTGACACAAGCTGCTTCTCGTAATGGGAACAATGTGGCCGCCGCAATCACAAGGAGCATGGCCGCGCTATTGTTTTTACCGCTGTTATTGCGGAGTGCGGAGTACCAATAAGCGAGCGTTGTTTGCTCAGGGCCACTATTGTACCCGGTTATTAGGACAGGTCCTGCGCGGCCCGCGGCGGCGGAGGCGGCGGGTTAAGATCTGCTCAACCAACTCAACCCAGCTCTCTTGCTGTGTAGGTGGGACAATTAAGCCAACCGACGTCAGGTGGCGTCGGGTAACTTCGAGTTACCTCGGCAACGTTATAACATATCTGAAGGATTATGTACATGAGTTTACAGTGTTACAGTACCTTGATTAAATGCTTGTGTATTTAATTATACGAGTGTTCCAGCGAAACAAGCGTCAATTTGTCCCGGCTGCACGGAGCAGAACTAATAATTAATTTGACTGACTGAGATTTAAGCGTGCTCATAATACTCGGCTCGCATTTCCGCAATGCACAACATATTCCTAATGTCATCTCGTTAAAGTTGCCGTATTCATGACGTCACTGTTATTCAACGATACGACTCATACGTACCTACTGTTAGAGTTTTGTAATAAGAGAATATGAATGACTACTGTGAAATGTTGCAACAGTAATAACAATTGGTATTACAGTGTAACCTGGATAAATGGGATCTCAAGGGAACTAGGATTATTTATCCCTTAAAGAGGCTTCTCATTTACCTAGTTACCCCAATAGTCAGGTTTAAAATGGCAGTTGTCTTGTCTTATTTACAGACGCCCTCGCTAAGACAGGTCGAAATATATCGTTTTTCATATATAGAGGTGAAAATGTTCATTAAAAATGCAAACCAACATATCGCGACCGTAAATACCAATATTCAAAATGATCAATTATTATTAATTGTTTTACTTCTAAAGGCTATTCAATGAAAAAGTCCCAATTCTATAATTGAGACATTTTCATTTCTTTTTTTCTTGATTCGGTTTTTCGATTTTTACCTCTATAAGTAAAAATCGAAAAAATCTAACAAATGAATTCTCAGTCATAAAGGTTTGATTATTCCCAGTAACAGAGGTATTTCAATGCAAAAGTGTCGGGACCTCATTGTAATTATCAGTAGTAGAGATTTCTCACATATCCAGGGCTCACTTAACCAGCTTACACTGTTTAAACATGGAAAATAAGTACCTATCTAATATTTAATGAATATTACTTAATACCTAAGTAGACCACAGCATTAATCACCTAGGAGAAACAATGAAGGCCGCACTGTACGGCACGTGTATTCTCCGCAAGTAAATTGTACCTTTATAGAATGCTGAATTTTTAAACGTCATGTAGCAACAAACTCTCAAGGAAGAGGATTAAATCAGGTAAATTCGCGGAGTACAGCTAGTTACATTATAAAGTTTCCTTTACAATATACCAAGTAAATGTAGTACTTAACAAATTCCAGGATTGGAGAATGTTTTAATGACGCCCTTATCGAGCCGAACATTCCTGAGAAATTCAAGACGCTCTTAAAACGATACCAATTTCAATAATTACGTGTCCTTGACATAAGTAATCAAAATTAAGTCAGGAGTATCTCTGATTCCTATTTCAAGTTGTGTTTGTGCTGAGATATTTTATAGACACCACAGCCAGCTTAATGGCTCGTAATTAATATTTTGGGTAAATCTACGGTGTCCTAGAAGAGCGTACACATAGCATTCCCAATTTACCTTACTGAAACGTTATTTATCAAAGAAAGTCGGTGTCTTTGCTTAGAGAGAGTTATTTGACACCGTAAAGTCAAACCCTAGTGCTATAATTTTCATGAGAGCCGTCACTGCGGCCAATATGTCGCGGTCACCAGAAACCGTCGATTACTTCTAATTTAATTGTTTTACTTTGGTCATTTCTGCCTATCACAATGCTACACAATAATTTCTGCTCGTCACAACTGCATTAGCCATACAAGTCCCGTACATTACAGTTGAGCCCTAAATGACACTAATATATGAACTGTATGAATAATCGGGTGTCATTCCCAAACAACTGCATCAATCTTTAAAAACCCTGGACGTAGCTCCCTCTACCTACCATACCCTACAGAAAGCTGCTATCCTGAACACTTTCAGAATTGTCCGGAAATTCCTACAGAACGACAATGATGCACAAATAGCACCCGTACAAACATCATTCACCAGTGCAACACAAAGTCAAAACATAATATCATCACGCCGCATATTATCATCAACTATCACTTAGGTTAGTACTTTCAGGGGTAGCACTTGGCTTTGGCCCGTGTTACCCCAAAAAAACCGGCAGATCAGTGCCGAGATACAAAAATGTATACCAACAAATAATAATAATAATGAAATAATAAAAATAATAATAGAATAGTAATAATAATAAAATAACAATAATTAATTAACAATAATCTTTATTAAGAAACACACAAGATTCATGATACACAAGAGCAGATGTACAAGACAAAAAAAAACATGGTATGTCTACATAAATCTACACAGATCATGTAACCTTGTCTCCTAAACTAGGTAGTCCTGTATCCTAGGAGACAGTGTCAGGCCATACAGGGCGGTTAGTCATGTAGGTATAGCAGCAGCCAGGGTGTTTAGAGCGAGGGTGGTTAGGTAATACATTTAATAATTAAACAAACAACCTTACGTTCTGTCAAATAGCTACTCCCAGAACCGATTAAACAAACCCGCCAAACCAAAGAACCAATAAGGTATCAACCTTTATTTGGGTAAAATGTTACGTCTAATTCTCTGTACAAATAATAGGTAGAACAACGGATATGCGAACAAACAGTTTGTGAGCAAACATACGTCGCGGTTGTCATGGCTACGTACATTGTATAGTGGGGTAGGCAAAGTGCGGGTCGGCCGCGTGGCGGTTAGCCACCGAACATTAGCTGTCGACAGCGTTTCCGACCATACTGTGATTATTTTAAATATTAAACGCTTTTGCCGCGTCTGAGTAACGGAAAATAATATTGTGGCAGTTTTAACGATATTACTTTACCGCAATGTTGCGGAGTTACCGCTGGGTTTATTAAAAAGATACTTGACGTGTTATTTCGGGTTATCTACGGGAAATGAGGATTTAAACTAGGCCAAAATAAAGCTTTTAAAGTGTGTATATACACTTATATACTTCACCTATAGGCAAAACCCACAAAACTGTATCCTTACATATTTTGTTAATTTCAAAACTATTTTATAACTCATGATTACTTAATATTGCGAACTAAAGATACTTAGTTGCTAATGTGCCCACAGAATTATAGTTCAAAGGATTTCTAATTAAAAGCGAGTAAATAAAACATAGCCAGCCGCGTGTTTATTAGAACAGGTTCTACGAGCTAGGAAGTTCAGGCCCATAACGGACTCGTAGCACGAGACAACTCATATACCACGGACAAGGTCCGTTAGGTAAAGCGAGATAAACTTGTCTCATAAACATAACGTTAAAGAGGAGACTACAAAATTACACCTTGTCGTCTTTCTATTTCCAGATCAAATGGACTAGAATTAAAATAAGATTACTGGCTTAAAATAATTGTAATTATGGTACCCCAATGAAATTTCTCACTAAACACGCTCAATATGCACTCCATTATCACAGCTATTATCTTCCATTCGAGAGTTTTCCTTGTTGGCAACACAATTCATTAGAAAAACGGCGTGAGGGCTCCATTGCGACAGACTCCGTTGTTGGAACCTCAAAGGTTTTGTCAAAACAAGCTCGGGTTTGAACGTGAAACGTTAGTCTTTTCACGTTAAAAAACTCAAATCATTTATCAAATCACCGTTGTCTACATTACAGCGCGGGGCGTATTGTGAGTAGGCTAAAAAGCCCGTCTGTCTATACAAAAGGATGTGGCGCGGCGCGAGACGCTATTTTACGTCTAATCACGCACGAAAATGAACCTTAAATTTACCCAATCTTAAGCTTTCTGTGACAGATTCGCCCAACGTTGCTGTCAAGCAGGCCACGGGGTCCGACAGAAAAGTAATTTGAAGCGTAAATTAAATGAGTTAAATTATACAAATAAAATTAATGAAAGTGCAAAACCGTAGCGATTTTCCAAACAAATATTATTATTTTAAGAAACTTGGAATAGTTAAGAATTATTAAAATTCGGTATGAAATGCGCAGTTACTTCTAATTTATCGCGTAATCATAGTATTAAGGGCTTATCCCAGCGTGAACGGATTTCTAACTTCATTATAAATAAGCGATTTTCCAGGCTGTACCTAGGTCAGATTTTTGTTAAAAGAACCATCTACTTTAGCGCTTATTTCGTCCATTATTCGATTATGTTAATATCTAACACATGTAACCTGTTTGGTTCATACAAGCCAGTCCACACAAACTCTCAATCTGATAGGTCCTTACAAATACTTTTATTTGGTGTGCATAAAATTTTCACCGCCTTTTAGTAAAGCGGATTGCCGTGAGGCAAAAACGACGAACGAAAGCTCTTTCATTTGTTTAAGAGTGGCTTTACCTCCTTTAAGTGCTCCAGTATATAGGGACAGGCTTGAATACCCGTGAGTGTTGCAGCGGGAAAGGCTCACTTAAAAATTGCCTGAGTAATTTCTATGACGAACACGTACGTGTGAGACTCGAGTGCATTCCACATCGGAATTGGGCGGCGAGACCGAGACCGAGACTGCGAGTTTGCCCTGGAGCCGCTCACAGCCGCCGCAGATATACTCCAACCGAGAGATTACTTAAGCCAATTTTGTCTTAGTGCTCACGCCATTACCTGCACGAGTACATGGACACACGCTTTAGGGACGTGATTAACAGCTAAGTGAAATTTATTTTATCGGGCTCAATGCGAGCGAGAGTGTATTCCATTGTCTAATGGAACATTCGTTTTGGTTACTCTCAAAGAGATTGAAGGTAAAACGGTGCAGTGGATCTTTTGATTAAATGCTTTTTGTTCGACAGAAGTTGTACAAGAGCCTACAATACCTACAGTGTAAATACAAAATCACCGACTAACATAATTGAGGGAAAACTGATTGTTCTTTTCTTTTAATAAATTAAGTATTTATAAACAAATATTTTACGTAATTCTTAAGCTGGAGATAAAAAAATTACTAGGCCCTCGCGGTAACGGAGTTTTCACGTCGGAAACTCATATAAAAGACATTTCGGCGGAGCTCGTTGCCTATCGGCGGTATTATTCAAATTAATTTAGCGCGGTGAGGCAAAAAGTGCGCGCGTTGGGAGTGCCGCCCCCATATTCATAGAGCTGCCCTAAATTAGCATCACAATGAAGTGTTAGAAGCGCGACTCGCGAGCGGCAAGTGCTTAATGCGGCCTGCGTCTTCTCACACGATTATATCACATACTAATGAATTAAGTATAAAACTTTTCAGCCGCAAATTTGTTTGGGCTTCTGCGAAATTAACTCAGACTAATAATTACGGGAAGAAATTCGCGCTCACAGTAAATTGCGCATAGTTACGGTAATGTCTTAAAAGTCTCAAAGTCGGGAAATGAGTATCGCAGAACGGAAGGGTATAAATATGTAGGTTTATTCATAGGGGCGTATAATGTTAAGTGTCCCAAGTAGCGCGCCAGCTGAACGACGCGGTATATTGTTTTTAGACCACCCTTTTACGCTTTCACGCCTATAAATAAATCAAAATATTCAGGAAGGGCTCGACTTTAAGGCGGCTTAGCGGAATCGTAAAATTCAACAGCGTTCGCACCGCCCCGGGGTTTATCTTTCGCCAGCGTTTGGCGTGTTTTTGCTTGAACCGTAAAAGAGTATCACAGTGTATGAATAGAAAGCAACCCTCCCTTTTACCGAGGACATATGGAGCAGAGCACTTTACAAGTTTAATGCTGAGAGCAGATAATCTGCTCATAGGAAATATGAACCTGCCTCTGCTAGTGGCGAGCCTGGTGAATAATTACTGACACCCCATCACTTAGGTCTCCGTACTCGCTCATGAATACCGTAAACTCACGAAGCTACTAAAACTTGGACCATTTATTTCAGCCTACAAAACATGTATAAAGAATATCCTACACCCAGCTTCACCTGGCGCAATTAATCCATAAGTTGTTTTAATGACAACAAAATAACTTACATTCTAAATAGTTTAAGTGAACCATTTCCAAGGCAATATCACTTAAGAAATTCGCCATCAATTAGGGACTATCAGTTTTAATTATCCTTGTTGTTATTGACTATGATGAAAAATCTCCTTCCATAATCTCGACGTCTAAGCGTATGCAAGGAATTCGAAATTTATCCACAAATTATATAGCACCTTTTGTTACTCGCAAGTACGGAACGTTTTGGTCATTAATAACAATTTATTTAGCACAATGCCGTAATTTCGGTCCAAACCTTTGAGAAAACGTGGATTTGATATTAAACGCCGAATCGTTTTCTAAATTGATTAAATAGTTTATGATAAATTGTACAAGTTTAGGGATGCGTCCGCATTTGTTTTAAACCGGGGATAAAGTATAGAAATGTTTGGACATGTTGTTTAATTAATACAAATAGGTTTTATTCGATTAATTAAACAAAATGAACATAGCTTTCAGAATGTTTGAAAAACTTTTGGTTAGAACTGTATATTTATTTAACATCAAGATACCCCTACTTAGGTACACCTAGGTAGGTTGTACCTAGGTACACCTTACTTAACTAAACGTTTTACATAAAAATCAGACACATCCAGGAGGCCCCAGGGTTCTTTAAACGCTTTAGATATTTCTTAATGCTAAGATAAGCCAACAATTCATAAAATACCCGCATAGCAGGCACTTATCAGGAAATAAGCAAGGCACTTTTTGTAAAATTCTTTCGTTACTGTGCACACAGAGGAAACTTTACTTGGACAAAGTTGAGGTTTCCAAAGTTTTCCATTCACAGCGACGGCAGCCGGCCATTGTGGCTAATTCAAGACTATAATTAAATTTGTTTACATAATATTCTGTTACGAGACGAAAACTTGCTGTTAATACACCCTCGGGGGTAACAAGTCAAATTATGTTTTACATAGTTTTATAAATACGAACATTAAGAGATTTTCGCGGTTCGTTGTTTAATGCTTCAAAAGTTATAACGACTCATTAGGTTTATGATGAGATTTATAAACAACTTCAGACTTAATTCACTCTTCTCAACAGAGCGAAATATCTGTTAATGAAAGGCAGGGACATAAAAAGTTATCTTTAATATTTAACGTTTTAATAAATTCCTTTTAAATTGAAATATTTTCCTTGATATCCTTTCCTACCTAGAATTTGAAAAAAGAACATCTCTCTGTTAACCCGAAAACAGGAAAAAAATCTGCCTAAATTACTTTACATAAACAAAAGTGGATTTCAAAGGGCATAAATCAACATTAAGATTGTACAGTCCAGAGTTTCATTTGGGAAAGCAATTTTTTTTGAAAAATAATGAAATTACCCTTGGAACTAAAGTGACCCGCCCGAGGAAAAACAACAATATTCTCGGTCCTCACTACAAAGAGGCCAACATTTGTATTATCATTCCATTAAACAAAAGTCACCGGAGTTTCAAATGAAAACACAGAACTCATTATTCCCGGGGCAGAGAAATGATTTCAAATGTTAACAAGATTCCCCATAATAGAGTTGTTCACGGAGAGATTTAAGAAAAACAAGTATGAGCTACGGGCCGTGTTGCCTTGTGTTGTGATTCTGAAGAATTGTGTTAATAATAATGTCTCCCTACAATAGAACGCCACTCGAGGCGGTACACGCTTATATGACAAACGGAACCCACTCGCCTTATTGTTTTATAATATTAGTTTCTATTTATATAATGTATTCGAGTATCTAATTTGTATTGTCGGGATTATCTTGAAGGACCAAATGGACGATTATGGGGATTATTTATAATTTGACTGAGTTATATCTAATGCATTTTTATAATTTTGAATTTAAGTTACGTATTATGTTAGAGGTAAAGATACGCAGCGTACCAATTTTCTTTAACATATCCGAAGGGGGAAAGGTATGCCAAATCCAGAATCCGCGTCTTCCCGGCCCTCCGCGGAATTCCTATATTATATAATACATTGGGGAGGATCATTTTGCTCGTTTATTGCCGGATATATCTGTGAATGCTCGTTTGTCAAATGCACAGTCATTTATTCAATGGTTTATTTTATGACTCCGTACCTCTATCACCCGAAATACAGAGTTAGTGTGCATCCCTCGAGGGATAACTATAAGATAAATGAGCTTTTGAGCTCGCGTAAATATTGTATTAAAATACTTTCTTTTTGTTTATACTCACCGAAATATGAAAAATGGTAGGAGGACATATTACAACATTGATGATGTGGTAAGAGTTAGGTGTGTAAATATTGTCTTGACTGATTTACAAATTTATAAATTACTTTAATGTATTTTTAGTTCTAATTTACTGTTTGTATTTTCTGTGCAGGTCTCAAATAAAACATTTTTCTTTTTCTTCTTATCTCTCATATAGGTAATTTAAGCACTTTCAATATAAAAAATTCAGTCAAATATAATACGCTATTTTTGCTGGCAGGAAGCCTCTGCGGTAAACATAATAAATAGAACGAATCCTCCACGCGAGTTAAGTGGTGGGTAAAGCTAGTTTATAATTCAAATAAAAGCAACGTATTCGCAAAATAATGCCAGTATAAAAATAAATTATGACCCGTCCACAGCGAAAAGTATAAAAGGAAGAACTTTTTAATTTTAGCAACCACAAAAACAGACCTATGTATTTAAATTCGGAGGTACGGGTTACGTGTCACGCCTACATATTCTCAACATACGGAACCATAGATCTTCCAGGTATCTATTGTTCCGTATTTTGAGAATATAACCAACTCTCTAAACACAGAGTCCATAGTTTCGGCCTAAGTTACGGAAGTTTCACTCTCCATATCACACTGTCGGACATAACATTAGTCCGGGGACAAATTAATGCCAAAACGAAATAACAGATGTCTCCCGATGCGTTCTTAGCCGGCCGAAAAAGTTCATTAATCGGGAGTGGGCTTCGCTTCTAAGTATCGAACTTCCGTCGGACAGGCCCGTATCTTCGTTGACGGGGTTATAGTAAGTACTATCAAAGCCCGTCAACGAAGATACGGTGCCACTGTTTCGGTGAAATTACGGAAGGATAGTGCATTCACAGAACTAATTTAGTGTAATAATACGTTCCCGAGCGGTAGTCGGAAACTGATCTGTCACTATATAGTGTGTGGTCTTTATCTAGCTATTCCCTCCATGTTGCCATTCATTTGACAACACGGCACGGAATAACGTCTCCCATAAAATACCGTAGATACGGCAATAGTTCGGTATTTCTAATTAAACTCTGTATTAGTTTCGAGATTTGATTAGTAACATAACTCGCCAGACAAAAGCAGTCGATATTCGTATTTTATAGGTACTTCGTTCATCTGATATCCAAAATAATTTCATGAAAATATGAACTATATTCAGAATTTCAGATACACAACATTGTCTATCAATATAATGTGATCTGAAATTCTGTTTGAATTTTCTCTCAGTTTGATTAGCTTTCAAATTTTGCTGTCAATTTGCAATAATGGACGGGCGAACATGGTAAATATGATACGTGTTATCATTGTATTTTTAGTTTGAGGTGCGCTGGAGGGACGGCGGTGCCCGTCCTACCAATCAAACAGTGGTACAGAAAGCGAGCGTCCAAAGGCTTTGTATCTCATAATAAACCCGATTCCAGGCTGCGGACTCGCTGCAGCCGACAGAAATTAAATACCTATGACGCAGCACGAATTTTTTCAAAGGTTCGGGTTTGACGTTTCCAGAAATATTTAATGCACATCCGTATGTATTGTTTTTGGATATGGATTGCATTTTCGATAACAACTGAAACGGGTAAACAATGCATGTTGCCAAATTGTGGTGAAGTGAAATGAGAGGTTATTATTATACCTGACAAATACGTTGACGTGTTATCGGTACGGGATGGGATTTCCTCAGGACATTTTAAATTTTATTTCATTGGGTACACCTGGCAAATAAATTGACGTGATATAAATACCTACGAGTGGATTTCTTCATTTTATTTCAAGCTTGTACAGTGATAGTAAAAATGTTCAGTGATTTGTACCGAATGTATCACATAAGAACGTCAATAACTTCAGTGTCGAGCGTGGGGCGGTGGCAACGACACGATAGTAAAGTTGCCGATGTCATAAAACCACCGCGTTCTAAAGTGAAACCTTCATATTTATTTCTGTTATTCGTTAAAAGCCTCGTAAAGTTAATAAAGGGTTTTTTGTAACAAGCAGGGAGCACGTTCGAGATAAGCCCGGTCTCGAGTTGGAATCTTTTAAAACGTCGTTAAAACCAACCCCCGGTCGGCACAGACAAAAGCCCAACAACCTAATTGTTGACGAAAAATATTCTCGATGCAAATTCGCACTCTTTACAGCCCATTCGGAATTTGTACTGGACCCGAAAGAAGTTAACGTAATTAGCCCCCGTTGTTGGGGTGTATTCAGATTTTGCGAAGTCGTGATGTAATCGCGAACAACTTTGTTTTTAACCCTACTGTGGAATGCAGTATCGTTTTATAGCAAGTAACATTTTAAACCAGTAGGTACATATCTAAAGAAAGAGATGATACGAAATAGTTTTAAGTAGAAATAATATCAAATTGGTATTTGTTTTCATTTTCATACTCTGTATAAAATACAATACACTGAAACTCTGAGCTAAGGCTATGATACTGTTAATGAAATTAAAATCGCTACAGAATCATGGAATAACTGTAATAATAACATCAGTTATTCCTCGCAGAGATTGGCTTGTTATTAGTATTTAATTAAATTCTTCAGCAATGTAGCGAAACGGTGACTCCGTCTGCCTTGCAGGGACCTTTCATTTAGATTCCTAAGTAATAGGTTGTAATGATACCTCTCTTGGGTCAAAAGATAGGTACGTCCAATTGAATTGAATAATGCTTAGAAAATGCATCTACTACGATAGGATTAATAATCCTACTAGAAAACACGATTTAAGGAAAGTGGTCACTGGGATTTTTGCTGAATTTTCAGCAGAACTTTTCCGGAACTTCGAAACGTAAAAAGAAAATAAACACTTTTTACGAAAAACTATTTTCACGCAAATTTATGTGGGTTTGTTATTACAGACTTGTAGTTGACACAGTGGAAAATATATTTTTAACAATTGACAATTTCACGTTCTATGAAGTTATTAGGTAAAGCTTTGAAAATAACAGATATGAAACTGCGATTTTAACATTAGTGGTTTGTATCTACAATAATCATGTAAGAACCACTGTATATTGTTATCTATTCTCCCTAGTGACCACAATGACTCGTTCACATCAACAGTGTTTACACTGAAAAGCGTGGCCAGTGGACGTTTGCCGCGCGCTTGTCATTTCCCGGACATAATTTGGTGACTAGCCCTTTATCCAATTCAAACTATGCTTTCCAATTCACCTGCTCACGAAAATTTCGATCGTAATTTGTGTTATCATTTCCAATTTCATAGAATTATACAATAAAGTACTTGTGTAACATGCTATCCTTAATTGGTACCTACGGGGATCTGGAGTGCTCATTGGGCACACTTCTCCCCGAAGACAAAGGTTCGTGGAGTCCTTGCAATCGGATCCGGCGCGCCGACGCCCTCTCGGTAATTTTCTCGTTAACGGAATGAATAAAACATTTCATTCCTTACCTTTCTTTTGTAATTGTTAATGGTTGATGGGTTTTGGCAATTTATGTTCGGTTTCTTTCAGAAACCCTATTTTGCCGCGTCATTTGTTATTCGATATCCTTTCAGGATTTGCGTGACGGCTTTAATTGTACGCTGAAAGATGACCGATCACACAAACGTTGCTGTCTGGAAGGCCAGACGACTTTGTTCTTTTATCGTCTATTAAGCAACATTAAGTACGACAGATATATATTTGGATGGTTTTTATAACGCTCCAAAATAATAAAACAGGACCCATCGCCGCGATAGACAATTTGCAAAGAAAAATACATCACGATAAAAAATGTAACTCTAACGAGAACCTCAAAATGGCTCGTAAGCAATGAAACAGCGCAATTTCATGAGAAAGGCGGCCCGCAAATAAACCAAAGCGGAGCACATTCCCGCCTCCATAAAACGCAGACTGAAATAAACGTAACAGACTCCGTTCTTTAAAAAATCCGGGCGACGACAACCGCAAAGCTCAGCAAAAATCTCTAGTGTGAGTTGGAATTCCAGCGTCGGAATTTTCATAACTGGCGCGTGGCGTCGTCGGTCGTTGAAGCGTTCCAGGTGAAAGATACCGAATTTATATCCCGAGGCGGTTCCGACGCCAATCGTGATCCGGCTGCGGCTCGCGCTCGCGCCGCCGCGCGCCGTCGGGGAATCCTAGCGTCGTACTTTATTAGGTACGGAACCCGCTTGCCTCTCGCCAAATATGTGTGCGGCCCTCCGATGACAATAAACACCCCGTATGAACGCTGCCCACATGAAAGGCTTTATTTCGCCAGGTGTCATGTTCATGTATGCGCGTAAAACGTAAACGCGTCCGTTCTCTGTTATTGACATTCAAGGGAAAATTGTACTTTCAATGTAAGGATACTTCTTGTTTTTGAGCTTATAGCTTCATTTTCACAATGCAAAATTTTGGACCTATTTAAGGCTCCCACAGACAGTCGCGACGTGACGATGCGACGCGATTCTGTTAGAACAATTTTCATAAAAAAAATATTCTACTAGAGTCGCGTTGCGCTGTTGCGTCGCGCCTGTCGGCTCCCCTTTATTCATTTAACAAGTTAATTAAACTGAAATTCTAATTTTCCAAATATTTTCATATTCTACGAGAAACTATTCTCTGAATTGTTGAAAACTATCCCTAATTAATGTATTTCACATCTTTGGAGTGTGTGATTGTTATTTAGGAATATTATGTTCATTGTGCTGAAAGTAAATTCCCCTAACCTCCTCAGTCCAAAAATACCTTTGTACCTTTTAAAACGTTAATGTTACAATTGAATTATGTTTTAACAAGAATCATCTCGCGGCGCCAAGTGCAGGATATTGTGGGCCACACCCCGCGAAGATTACGTGAGTTTTTCATATAAAGCCATTCAGCCAATTTCCTCATATCCTACACAGGAGCATAATAAAGGAGGCTTTTGTGAAGGAAAGAGGTTCGCGCACCTACAATGCGTAGACACCGCGTGTACATCGCGAGGGAGCAGGACGTAGGACCCTTCCCTCTCGCTTTTTTCGGATAACTTCTGATATTTAGGGTGCTACCGTTGTGAACAAATAGGTACTTTTACAACGTCAACGTCTGCTCTATAGGAGATTTAGTTTCGTATTCAATTTTCACTAAATCATGTGCTTAGGAAAGGTTTAGTTTTTACGTAGCTAGTTCAAAATTTTCTCTCGATAAAATACGACGCTGCTGGCGTGTTTTCTGATATTATTTGAAGTTATTCGTAGTCAAACAGTTTTCTCTCTCGACTAGTTTATTTTTGTACCAATATAAAAAGTGTCACTGCAAACATTCTTGAAACTAGGATTAACAGATGCGAATTTGTTTACTGTAGGTATTATTTACTTCACGATGCCCAAAATATCCTTTAGAATTCACCGTCGAAGTTCATTAGGTTAATGACTAAAGCTGAGGTAAAATCCGTGTTTAATTACAGCTTTTGAATCCCTTATTTACCTCTTTTGGCTAAAAGTATTATAGTAGTATTTTCTTTAGGTAACTCCCGGTTTGCGTGGGTAGATTTAGATTACATAAATAAATTAAATATAAAAATAATTGTCTTATCAGACCGTAAAAGGGTTACTGAAACATGGTCCAACAATACTTGTGGAGGGCGCTGGTTGTGTCTTCTTGAAATCATGACATAAACCCTAGTCGCCCTTTACAACATCTAGTAACAGATTACAACACCCAAATTGGTCCATCCCAGATTGGTACACAAAAAGAAAATCTTAGCTTAGATATCCTTTACCATGTCCTACTCCGAAAATGAACAAATTACCTGAAACAAATAAACACACAGATGAATATAGGCCGAGTACAGACAAACAACATGTAACATTAAGTGAACACTATGTAGGCAAGGCCTGGAACAGCTGATGTTGACAGCGGTTGCTGCGGTTATCCCGGGTCGTGAACGGTGTACCATCCAACACCGTATACAGTATTAACACACAAATTTGACGCTTTATTTTGGGTGAAATAACTACATGGATGACGGAGATTTTAAATTTTTATTTATTTTGTCAATTAAAATATGTCAGAGAAGAAAGAGAAAGAAAGAAAGAAAAAGTATTTATTGAGACTCGCACAGGATTATCAGATACTAAACTAAACACACTCATAAAAACACAATAAAAACATAAAAATAATAAAATAAAAACAAAATGTAAAATGAAAATAACAATAGTAAGTCCTGTACGAGGGTACGTCTCTTTCGTTATGATCAGCCATATTTTAACTACTGTGGGCGTACTATGGGTAGTGTTGGTTATTGCGCAATAGAAAAACCGTTTGCAGTTCAAATCAAATTATAATTTACGAACAAATTAATCACACTAGCGAATCACACACTGTAGGTACACGATAATTATAACTATACAGAACGCGCCAGTTTCTAAACGTGTTCACTGCTTGACCGCCACCGACAAATCCGGCTTCGAGCGATATGTTGTAGACTCTGTTGAGCGCCGCCTGGTGGCGCTGGCATCCCGATTAGTCAAAGTCAAACGATTGATTTAACGTTTTTCCGACAAGTATATATATTTATTTACCTATTCAATATTTAACCAGGGCATGAAAACAATAACGTTACGTATCGTTATTTATTAAAAATAACATAAAAAAAATGCTAATTTTACTTAAAACAGTCACCCATCGATGTTTTCATTTTCTTATAGGTGAAAACGCCAATATAAAACACGTAGTTATAAACATAAAATAAATTGATACTTCAACTCCATTTTCCATAAGGCCCAATAAAAATAGAAAAAAAACACATCTCATTGGTACAAGATAAACTCCCCCACACAAATAAAATATTAACTAAATATTCACTACACTATCTAATAAAATATCGAACATATTTCAATATACGTCTCTAAGAGAACGGCCCTATCGATATTTATTTGTGTAGTAACACCCCAGCGGCCGCCGGAGTCCGAAAACGCCATTGGTATCGTAATAAATCGTTAGAGACGTGCCGTACTGCCGCTGGAGCTCAGTTACTACTGCGCTGTTTTTACTGGCAATAGTTTTCCGTTAATCTACTATAACCAATGCTGGGTGTCAGTCTCGGTATCGGCAGCGCAAGGGTTAGACTCGAGCGAGTGTTGCCAATGATGAAAAATTTCCGACACGCTTGGTTGGATTAATTCTAGTCTTTAAGTACGGTTTTTTTACGCAGGTTAATGAATTTTACGTTGCCTAAACCGTAGACAAAATAATATGGCTTTCTCGAATGCAAATCTAGATGACACGGCTCTGTCTATGAAACACGCGTAAACTTTTTATCACTTACTAGAAACTTCAGCTGTGAAGGAAAGCATCGCAAAAAATTCACGCATTAATAATAAACTAAGCGTGTGGGAGCGGCGATAGGTAGCGCCACGTGTCACTTTGAATATAAAGTACTGTAACCTAGATACATATTTGCTCACTCCGCAAAGAACGCAAGCGTGATAATGCCTTCACAGCACACTTTTATGGCACACGCAATGTACGCAATTATTAAGAAAAAAAAAGAACAGTTACCATTCCAGTAAGTACCAACTTTACGACCACTATAAATAATAATCTAACTTCATTTTTATAACCTACTTAGAAATCAGTATAAGATCAGAACAAATTCAATGAAACAATATTTACTAGCTATAATTCGAGTGCGTCCCTTGTCGATCGCAATGTGAATAGATTACGTTTACGTCGAGCAACTTTTCTCCGATACAACGACACTTCTACTAAATTACGGACGGTGTAAAACATGGACACCGCACTTTTACGAGTGCCGCTTAACATATAGTGCCGTAAAACTGAGAAACTACCAAAAACTACACATATAAGACATAAACAATGGTCATTTCGCAGTTCGTTAGCTAATTGGATCGTAATGTATCGTTATGCTACAGCAATCAAATTAATGATATTTCTTTCGGGTGTCGTGTCTACTGTTCAACGTCTGTTATGTGCCATATCATTAAGTTCACACGCGATATAATAGGCACACGTTACGATCCTGATATGCTAAACGTTCTGTTTCACAAACATTGAACATAAATTACACATTGCGTTCATTTTGATGATCATTCGGCGGGTTATTTTTATTTAATTCTAGGCAGGTGCGCTTCGGCCGTGTTTCAGCCAATATTTTTGCACGATTACCATGCTGATGAAAAGCCAACATCAGAACATGTTTCCACACACGTTCGCTCCTACATAGTTTTAATTCCATGTTAAATTACACCTTTGACGAGAAAACGTTACGTTTTTAACACAAACATTAACATTGCCTCAAGTCTTAAATTAACGCGCGCAAATATTACTTTAGTTAACACAATTTGTGATGAGAAAATTTTGGCGGAAACGTAAACGAAATTTTATATTAAAATACGATAACAATAAACAGATAAAACCGATTACGTTCTCCGTTGGAACCAATAAGGAGAGATCCCGATCGTGGCTTTTCCCAATAAATATATCGAGATGAGACCAAGATAAACATATCGAAGCGAGCGGGCGGTAGGTTTAAAATATGCAGCCTTCCGCGCTTCGTGAAATTCGTGTAAACAAGTGTAGCGGCCGACTGCGGATAAATCTTCGGGTATTATTGTATTCATATTCTGCGGGAAAGAAGGCTTCGTCGATACTTTTTTACGTATCGGTTAAGCTGCTCACGAAAATTGGAAGACTTTGTTAGCTTCATACATATAATTCGTCTAAAACATTCCTCGTTTCTGAAATATGATTAAAAATTTTATACCGCGACCACATGAAATGTTCGCATAAAGTATTGGGATATGAGATAGTTTCAAGGAGAATATTTCTTCGTGGCAATATTTTCTTAAGTGTCATCGGAGATTTGGTTTATTGATAAGTTTTAATATGCTAGATACACTTGCAAAATAAATGAAAGATAAGGTAGGTACATCATAAATAGCCATGATTGCTATTTATAAGGCCCATAAAGAGTTAATTAGGTAATTTTATTTAGCCAAGGTTATATATTAAACGGTTAACCCACATAATTAGGTGGCAAGTTCGGCAGTGGCGCACAAAAGTAACCGAACTGTTGTCGGAAACATATTAATGGTTCGTTCGGACCTCCACAAAGAAGTTTGACAAGATGGCGTACAGGTGATCACTGACATGTTTGTGTGCCGACCCTTACTTCGGACCGGTGGTGGGCTATATGTGCCTTATCTCATAATACGAATTAGGTACCTACTTAGGTATATATTGGAACTGTTACCCGTACCATATGCATTAAGTTGAATAATCTGAAGAATAGGAGACCAGAGAAGGTCAACCGGTAAGTCATCAAATTATGACACAGTGGTCTTATGAAATGGAACCACGGGGGTGAGTAAACGAAGGAGATGAAGCTTTACATCCACGAAGCAGTATTTCTAGCTGTGCTTTCAAAACCAGACATCAAAAGCACAATGTTATTAAGAACCATATTTCTACTAAATCTCATACAACAAAGAATGCATTGTACCACTACGAAATTGTATTATGTAGCGCTCAGAAAATATGATAACTGCATTCCAATTTCGGAATTCAATAGTCGCGAAGACCGAGTTATTTGAAAAATCTCATAAAGATTCGATATTTGGAACATTTAGTTACAAATATCGAATGTGTGAAAATTGACTAATAGTTTGTCGGTAGTTAAATGATCAGTATGGTGAATAAAAAACATATGTCGCCGATAAATTCATATGCAAATAACTGAACGAATGCGCATCCAGCGAAAGTTAAACGGTGAGGATAAAAGTTGTGCAAATATGTTCATTTGAGCGAATAAAAATGATCAGCGTGCGATGCGACGACGCGACGTGATGCGAGCGTGCACGGCGAATAGGAATGTGAATACACGCACTCTGATGGCACGGACGGGTTGTCCGTGCCGTGTTTCATTTTTTTATTTAGCTCTTTTTATACTTCTATCGCATTCTTGTACAAGGGACACTAGATCATTCTACTTTCTAGAATCTTATTGGTTCCTACGCGGGACGCGAAGCACGGCCTTAAAAGGCTTTTAATAATATTGGAGGGTTGCGCACCTGCTTTTGCTACACAAATCTTAACCGTCTTGAGCATTTTGCAATTAATAATTAGGTACGTCTTTAATGTATCAAACATTTCTTATCAAAACTTGAATATACTTGCCAGCCCTAGGCAAGCACGTGCGGAGAGTAAAACGAAGCGAAACCCATCGCAGCGGACAAGCGGAAGTCAACCCGGCAAGTAATATATTTTTAATTGATGCATACAGCGGCCGATGTGTCGAGTAAACATTTACGGGTTTATTCGAACGATGACAGGGCCGCCTTTGTTGGTCGATTTTAAACTCAAAACATTAATTGGCGGAAAAGTGTGCCATTCGCATGTTTAAACTTTCAGTCGATGTAAATATTAACACAGTAATTATGAGGGCGTTGATTGTATGTGTCGATTTTAATTTTGTGTGCACTCTTTGTTGTAACTGTCGAGGTTCATTAATACTGTAATGGTTTGTGAGAGTTATTCAATATTAGTCTTCGTTATGTTGGAACTTATTTATATTGATATCGACATTGAATTGATGGCAGTACATCAAAGGATGCTACTTTACTTTATCACTGACATACTCCCTCCTTCCAGTACTTTCAGTGAAAAAATATTAGTATAAATAATTCGTATACAAGCAATCCTAGTCATCCTTTGGTTTGGCTATCCAGTCATTTTTCTGGCATAAAAAGCACACAATAGCGTTCTTTTAGAACAACAAGAAAAATACACATTGCCCTGGATAACGCCAACTCTGTGCGTAAACCAACAATAATTTTTAATTTCCGTCCTAGGGTCGACCAATGCACTATGAATACCAATTACTGGTACAAGCGTAACTACTGAGCACATGGAATGTGAAGCCTAGCTCTCGGGTAAGCGACCGATTCGTGTACCACGTACAATACGCCACTACGTGAATCAATGGAGATCAGGTATGCGGCACAGGAACGTTCAATCACTGCACGGGAATAGATAACGTTTGTTTTAAAACATCACTACGCCAAATTAAATAGGGAAGAGAAAAAATTCCGTGGCAATGCGGAACTATGCGGGAATTTAATTGTTGTTGTTATAATAAAGTGCATGAATTTTAATAATTATAATTAAGTTATAATTAAGTGTCGATTATTACTTATCACTGGTGTGGGAAATTGATAACTGTATTAAATATTGAATTGTAAACATAGAAAACACAATACCTATTTGCAAATGGTAACTTAGTCTCTGTTAGACCCAGCCTTAGCCAAAGGCTTTTGTAATTTGTTGCTGTACAAATATGTCTACTGAAAGATTTCCATATTAATTTAATGTAAGAATAAACAAAAAATAAGACAAGAAGGTAAATTGCTTTTATCAATCTGGGAATAGCATAAAAAACCAAGTGTAAGTAAATATACTCTCAAAATCGTCCTCTCACTGATATTTGGGTACAACAAAGAATTGTTGGTTAACAACAAATATCCGAATTCAATACTGGCTAACCCGTTGAAAAATAAATTTGTGCCCCGGCGGATGTGTGCGCTTGCCAAGCTTGCAACCCTTTGGGACGTGAATTGCCTGCTTGCACGTTGCACAATAACAGTTTTCTTACCCTTGTGGTGTTCGATACATTTTGGGTGGGACACCCCTGTATTAAAACTTTTTGCCTTGCCAAATGGAGAACTTATTATTTGTTTTTACTGATACTTTTGAAAATATCAGCTTTTTCTAAATAACTTATCATCACTTGTGAATTGTTATGAAACACAAAGATTAAAAACTATGAAAGCAATATAGACTTTTACTAAGATTAATTACAAGATCAACGTTCAAAGCCATTCATCAATTCCACCGTGAACACAAAGCCATCAGGGGTGTCGAGGAACTTCTTACGTTATTGAAATTTACTTTTTAAAACAATGTTTAAGTGCACAACGCTCGTATTTACTCTCCAACCGGGATGGCTAGTGGGCAAAGTTTTTACGATGGCCCGTCCCGGGGAATATTGTTGGTGCATTAACGTTTAATGCCCTCCGCAGTTTCACTAAAATTTAAAATTGGTTCGCGAAACAGTTGCAGCGATTAGACTGGATTGCGAGACCGGACTAATTTTCGGGATGAGTTTCGAGTAATATGTTTTCAATTACTTTTCTGTGATAAAAGTAAATTAGATGTTACTTTTTTATGACTTTGCGCTGCAAGCAACTAAAAAGCACTTCAGAACTTTACAGATTTAGCTACTTACATCAATAAGTTACACTTTTTCCCCCTTTTACTCAGCTTCGCACAGATTATACAAAGTCGCGTTTCGTGCTCGCATTCACGTCATTTTAAGCAAGTTTATGTATGGAGGGGACAGAGAGTTGGTACGTCAGAACGGTATCAATTTCCGGCCTTCCACTGCCATTTGATTTATGTTTGCCGTGCTTTTTTTTTCGACAAAACTACAGTTTGTTCCCGAGTGGAAATACAGGTGGGAATCAGTCGCAATAGAAATAAAACGCCGTGTTTTCATCAGTGTGTGGTGAGGGCGGAAATTATTAAATAAACTTAAGTAGGATCTGTTTCTATAACAATTAATTTGCAGCGATTATGTTTCTAGAATATGTGTATCTATTAAGTTTTTCGTTCCATAATAATTTGAAAGATTTTAGCTACAAGTAAGGACCTAATATATTTTTGTAATCAATTGTTCTACGTCTAGTAGGTACTAAACTGTTGAGATTGAACCTTCTCGAAACTAATTAATTAAGGTAAGTACAAAGCGCTAGAGGCTCTAGATGTTAAATAAAACACTATAATGCCTTCTAACGTTCAATTAGGTTCATATTATAAATAGGTACTTTCAAACTTACTAAGTGCTCACACACACGAGCGACACGCGTCAACGGTGGAGGCAACTGCAGCCATCGACTAGTGTCGACGTCTGCCGTCAGCGCGTCGTCGGCAGCCGTCGACGCGTCGGCGGCTGCCGTCAACAATATGCCACTCGTGTATTTGATCACCGTACTTAAATACACTAGCGACACGTTGTCGACGGTTGGAGTTGCCTCTGCCGTTGACGCGAGTCGTTCGTGTGTATCACTTAGTAATGTGCCTAAGCAAAGGCTATATACAGTAATTATTATAATGAAATTAGAAGCCGTTTCTAGAAGATTTTCCTGTTACAAAAAACAATTTACATTCAACAAAAATAACAAAGGGAAAAAGAAACATCGTTATCGAGAATTGAATCAGGAATCGTAAGGTTTATTAGGCGAGTTAGGCGCATTATCAAATTACACTGTCATTTTGGTTTAATATCGAAGTTACATACTTAAATAATCAATCTAAATGAAAATATAAGGGCTGTAATCGGGTTGGAACTAATTAAAATCATATAAAGCATGGTAGCATGGAACCTAACCTACCTATTATGTTAATGGTTGATGACCTACATTTATCTATGTAAACTTTGCAAGCCGACCGACCAATACCTAATATAAATAACCTACCTATAGGAATTGCCCAGGTGCGAGACAGAAGAGACATATACGCCTAGAAGTAACTGTATGAGCTAAGTAAAAATAAAGCTAAAAGTCTTATTACACTACACGATATTCAGAGACTCTTTCCCTAAATCGGGATGGTATAATAAGAGAAAGGGAGGAAGGGTCCCTATTAAAAAAACATGTCACCTAAATATTGGGCCCTAAATATCGTGTAGGAGTTTACGATATCTGGTAAAAAATCCCAAAATATCACCTTCTTTTGAACCACACATCTCAGCCCTATTAAAAGTGATAGTAGTGTAACGCGCCAACCGAAACAACAACACACCGCAGTGACTAGACGAAACTCACACGTACAGTATTCGACAAAAGTGCTACCGACCTTAATATTGTTAGGAAACAGTAACCTCTCAGGTGCTGGCAGGCTATATAACCATTCAATGATTAATACTCGCGCGATGACACGACGAAGAACGAAAACCATACGTTTTCCTACCTATAGCTAACGTGTAAGTATGAAGCGCTTTCGTTGCTAACTATACCGATATGATTACGTCACGTATGTCTTATATTGTTCATCATAATTTGTTGTTCATCATTTTAAAACGAGTTGTAATTTATTATGAAAACGACGCTTTGTTGTCATTCTGTTAGTGTTCGTATTTATCCGTCTGAATGTGTCAGGTATTCGAGTTGTGCTTACATTCCACAGTCACAATAAATTATGCAATAGTAGACATATTTTGACTGTTTCATTATTAAATTGTCAAGAAAACAAAAATAGCTATCATCGCGATGACGTTAAGAGGTGAAAAGTAACAACATCGTAGGTTCTACACAATTTAAAACGTAAAAATATTAGGTACTTGAATATAATGAGTGTCCCAAAAGTACATATAGGATTTGATGAGGCGATTGGCCACCGACACCTTGCGATCTGACGCCACTGGATTTCTTTCTTTAGGGCTACGTCAACGTTGCACAAAATATTGACGACTTGAAACAGAATATTCTACTAGCTTTTAGTGAAATAAGCCGTGAAATGTGTGAAAATGTAATGAAAAACTTCAGCAAAAGAATCGGTATTTGCAAAAATGCCTGTGGCGGTCATTTGGTAGATATTCTGTTAAAATAAAATTGTACAAGTTAAAATAAAATGAAATGACGAATAAATTCCAATGCGTTCGCATTTTATTGAAAAAACACATTCTATACCTACGTCTGAGACACCTAATTGAACGGAATTCCACTAGATACTGCTTTATAACCTAAAATATTTAATAAATCAACTAGAACATTTTGTTCTCCTCACCTGAATATCCTGCAAACAGTCACGTTCATCATGTGTGTACCGCAAACGGGATAACATGTCACGAATACTAAACACCATTTTGATAAAACAAACTTCACTAAAATACAGAAGAAACTTAGGAGACACGCGAGAACTAAGACGCAAAATTAATAAAACAACTAGTTAAGCACAGTGACAGAAGACAGAATGGTAAGTAAATGATGTTGAGTTAAACTTTTTATGAAAATACCCTCAACAATTAATATCGCGTACTTATTTTTTTTCTAAACATTTTTCTGACACTTATTTGACAGGTTTGCGTACAGACCTATGATCTATGATAGACTTTTTACCGCGCTAATATTGTTTTAATGTTCAGTAATGGCTTCTATCATTTTGCATAAAAAAAAATTTTGAAAAAAGAATTGTTCGAAAAGTTAGTCATTATTTAATATTGTCGTTGGCTTGCTGTCAATATAGCTATCCAGCTTTAAAGAAAACAAGGAGGTTGGTTACCTTCTTGTTTTTCTTTTTGAACCGACTTCCAAAAAGAAGGAGGTTATAAGTTCGGCTGTATGTATATTTTTTTTATGTATGCTCACCGATTTCTCCGTCAATTGTGGACCGACTTTGAATATTTTTTTTTCTCTTAAGGATATTCTCTCGAGGTGGTCTCGTTGTCACCAAATCAGAATCTGATGAGGGGATCCCATGGAAATCAAGGGAAATCCTCAATTTTATAGACACGTCTTTAGCGATTTGGGTATTTTTTTATAGTAACTCTTTTTTATAGTAATTCGGTGCTGTGGTACTGATGATGAAGACCAGAGGTGGCCACCGGAACTACTCAATTATAAGTATTTCACGAGTTGCGATTCGATTACTTTAATATGGTTGCTAAGCAATTTATGCTCGTTACAATGCATATGGTCACCATCAGCTCCAGTTCTTCTGGTTCTTACCAGAAGAAGTCCTCAACAATTAACGTCCCTGCATCGGGAAAAACAATATTTTGTAAAAGGTGATGAGCTGTTGACATTAGGCTATTGTAACTTAGATAAATTATTACCTGACCTATTAAAAAAGAGAAAAATAAAAATAGTTTCGACAAAAAAAAAAACACGACAATGTGTAAAATAACTTAATTTCGAAAGTCGGTGGCACAAAACTAAAATAGGTACAGATCCAAAGACACCGAATTCCGAAATTAAAGTAATTTTTCAATTTGTGTTTTTTTTTTTAATGTGAGTTTAAATTTTTTGCGCCCTGGTTTTTATCGTTAAATGCTTAGAAAAGTTAAATTAAATTCACATGATCTTACATTATTTTTAATGTAACGTACCTACCTTATTATTATAAAATTGTTGTTAATTATTGGAGTCAATGTTTTGTCGAGAAAGTTCAGAGAATTTTAAAGTCTTTTTATTCTGAGTCGTGAATTTATTCAAGCATTCCAGAATGCAATATACAGTGATCTCATTTTGCCGGTAGGTACCATGAAATCCTGGAATCAGTTCTAAGTGGCCGTTTATTTCATTAGGTTACCTAGAATATCGTCCCCAGTTTTCCAGAATTTTGTTCTTAGTATTACTTATATAGACAGTTAGCACAAAAAAATCTTGATATGTGAGTTGTCTGAATAACCTGGTGATGTATTATAAATTAAGAATCATTATCGTGAATAGCTCTCATTGAATAGAAAACTCATGTAGGGACTTTGATTAATAGCCTACATTATGTTCTATACTTAGACCAATATCTACTTAATATTCTTGAACGATTTGTTTTGTATAAAAGATTCTCATTAAATATTTGTGACATTTTCCGATAAACAAAAATTTTATCTTGACAATTATGTGTGGTCGTTCAATTTTTGCTTCCACATATTTTCAGCTGTCTTATTTTCAACGAAGTATCTACTCAATATTCTGGAACTGATGAAACTTACTAATTAGTCTGCGATATCGCGTTCCACTGCATAACCACTACAGATAGAACATCCTCCACCTCCACCGTCCTAATTAAGTTGGTATAAACTGACATATTTATGCGTGTGGCGAAATAAAGAACTAAAATGGAATGTACTAGATTTGACAGTTGTTTGACATCTTTCCGAAGCAAGTGGCGCCGCGATGACACGCACGGATAAGTTTATTGGTGTGTAGGTAACTATGACTACATTAGCCATTAAAAAAAAAAGAAGTCCAGTTCATTAATAGACGACAGAACTCGTATTGCTCAGATGAGTTGCATTTTATTTTTCGATTCATCTGTTGGGGTCGGATTCTCTTTACCTGTGACTGTCATAGATGTCAACATGTGAAAGAAAAGATAGGAAACTGACAAATTATGTGCCTATTGCCCTTAGAAAGGATGTCCAATTTTATCGTCCATTCACTATGATCGAAAGTCGTAGATAAATCAGTAGCCTTTAAAAAATCCAAATAAAATAACTAAACACTCGTAAACTGCACCGACCATGAATATAAGATCAAACTCGCATTTACTTCCTAAGGCCGTTTCCACATGGCGGGGCGTGTGCTCACATATAATAATCGCAGCGGAAACGCTGTCGCACGCGCGCGGTCCGCTGGAGCGGAGGTGTCAAACGACAAATTTCACGGCGCAACTGTCCTTAGATCTCCTGACGCTATGTCGCGTGCTAGTGTCGCTGAAGTGTCGCCCCCTTAGGCAGCGTGCGATTATTTTTATTTTAAAAATCGAATCCCGTTCCGAAGTTTTGTGCTCGATACGTTCGGTCTTTTTGGTTAGGTTGATTTTTAGATGGTTTTGATAAGATTTGCTAAACTTTTATGACGGTGACTTTGGTAACGATATTGTGAGGTTAAATGCAGCTTTAAATCATTTGAGGTCTAATACTGATAACTCAATAGTTTTGCATCAGCTTTAACCATCTTAGAATAACTCTTCAAAACCAGCACACGCAGCAATGCACCATCAAAGATGAGCGTATTCGAAACAGCTGTCAATTACCGTCCAACGTAACATTGTTCCGGGAGTAAAGCACTAGGATTAGATTCCAATTGCAGACGCATCTGTCCACTAATGAACGCTGGCACGTGCATACTGCAGGCAGCCACCTGACACCTTACGAATCTGGACGCCTGGTACATCGACAGCTCGTCGAGTATAAATGTATGAAAAATGTATGAACGACGCATTTGGTGGTTGAGGTGAATATAATCTAAGCACAGACAATACGTTTAGCAGTATATTCCGATATTTTTGTACCGCCTTGAATTAATTGGTAGAAACTTATTTTTTGCATAGCCTGCAGTCATCATACACCATGGTACATTCTGAATGACTCGTGTCTCGAACTTGTCAGGAATAGGGTACCAACTAAAAATGTCTTGAATTATTAAAAATACATTTTTGAATAATTCAATTCGTTAGTCTTTTGAATGCACCAACTCCTCACCATTCTGCAATTCGACAGCTCGTCGAAAACAGTAAAAAAAGTATGAGCGCTAACAATGTGGCTCATAGACGAAAATTAAAAAGTTTGCGGAGTCCCAGCACGTATGAAATAGTTAGTAAGTTATCTTTTAAACGGAGTGCGATGATTAGCTTTTGTGTTTGGGTTTGTATTTTTATATCAGCTTTGTCCACACGTTTGGTAAAAATACATAATTAGTTTGAATTTTGACTGTGCTTTTAAAACAAAGGGATCGCGAGTTTTATGCGTTGTAGGTGCTAGCCCAGAAAAATAAAAATTTGTCTGCAAAAATTCTCACTGGGATTATCTTTATTTAGGCCTTACAAATACTAGCAATTTTTTTTAATGTTTAAAAAAAAGAAGTATATCTTTTCTTTTTCAGACTTCTTCCGTTCAAGTTTCAGAGGTTACTAATACCCTTCTAACAAGCCAAATTGGACTCTATGATTATTTGAAATTAGTTGTAAGTATCTGCAGGTACTCCTAATCTCGCTTCTAATGGATACGGGAGCACCTACTCCAAATAAAAAGTAACAGAACCTTTTTGCTAAAACGGCGAACAATAATAATACATCTATACATAGTGGTCCATTTACCGAACTATACCGAATAGCTACGTATTAGGAGGCTCATTCAATTCCCAAAATGTAGTAAATGTTGTGAACTTTACGGTTAAGGCCTCCATGTACCGATATTAGTGAAAGAATTACTATAAAGATCGAAAACACCAGTCGTAAATGTGTATAGCGGGTACACAGCCTAATAATAAATTCTTAACGGAAGTTTACCTCTAAGACATGGTCGAAGTAGTTTTGAAGTCTAAATTGAGTAGTTTTAAAGCACTGCAGCAGTCTCTTAAACTTAAACAATTCAACAAATGGAATCTAATACAACTGGATTTAAATTTTAAATTTAAAAAATTAAAGCTAGTTGAATTGCAATGTTCTTTTATTAAACGAACTTTGCAATTCAACAGGCTTTCTTAAAGATATTTTAAACAGATGTAGATATTTATGTTTATTGAGTACATAACTTAAGAGAAACCTACATCGAGGACTCCTTACAAAAGTATCGAAAGTAGACAAATGGAGTTTCCTTCCAGATGTTGAATATGTATTTATACGTTAGAAATTGATTGTCTATTAACCAACAGACACATCACTGTTACTACAATATCATTAAGCGAAGGAGGCTGTTGCTTAGCTTACGACACGTAAATTGACTTAAGTATTCATGGCCTGATGAATAAGTGATAGGAATGAGCAGGGATGCGATCGAATCAGGCCCGATTTCAATGACCGGAATAAGTTTCTCAGAGGTTTCACTTGGGCTGAGGTCCGACTGTTATCTAACTCCTACTATACACAGGTAGGCACCTCTACGGCAAAGAAATGGCAATGATAAACTTGCTAGTAGGCACCCAAGTCAACAGAAAATTTTCGTAACAAAAATAAAGAAATAGTAACAAAGAATAACAAAATAGTAACACACGTAAAAAGATACTTTCACAATGTAATGCTCGCTCATATTTCATACATAAATTTTGCACATGCGTCGGGGAATAACACAAAGCACACGAAAGCTTCTTTAAATATTCCTTTCCTTCATAATCAAAGTGCTGCGTTTGTAAGATAAGAATTCCCTACGCGCCGAGACGTTGACTGTGTGTGAGAGAATCGTTACACCAACGAATTACTTCACTCCAGCTATTTGTCAAAAATACTTCGACAAATATTTGTAAGACAACACTGTTTTGTAGCCCTTAGATGTTTGCTCGTTTATTAATAAACCATCTAATTTATTTCACGATTAATTAATATCTTTAGCTCAAAAATTGCGCAAACATTAATTAGGCACAATATACATATTTAACCACTATCAACATCTAATAAAACTCACTTGTGTACACTTGTGGAAGTTTGTAAACAAAATCGTCGAGTCCACAAACCGCCGGAGAAAGTTTCGCTTATTTTTATACGATAAAAACTCTCAATTTCTTTTATACGTGTAAGAGCTTAGGAGGGACGCGTGTAAAAGTTACTTAGTTACTTAAAATCGTATATAAACAGAAATAACGTCTCCGTAGATTATTTAAAGCAACCCGTAAAATTTCAATGAATATCGTTAAAACGCGGAGATTAAACCAAAAAAGTTTTTGAATTTGCTTAGCTCTTCACAGCTGATATAACTGGATTGCAAAAGTTCTAAGGATGAGCATAAAAATGCTACAGTAGGGGGAAAGAAAAGGAAATCAGTATTAGAGTGTCGCAATAACTGTGAGTGTGTTTTTGTTACGGCAAAGTTCTTGAGTAACTAGGTAACGCTGGCATAATGGCCGCCGAGTAACGTTTTATGACTTACGTCAGGGAATAACTACCTAAAACCCTGTATAAAAGTAGGTATTCCTGTTATTTTATTCAAAAGCAATGTCATATAGGACTATTTTGTTTGAAGATACTCCAAATTGCTCGCTTCGAATCAAATGTACCTACTACTCGTGTATGAAAATGTTGTAATAGATTTCTTATTATGTTATGAACATAATATATTTCGAGAAGCGGCAGTTTATTTATTCGAGCCTTTAGATATTATTTTTATCGTACAACGTTCTTTGACTTAGAAACTGATAACTCCATTTTGGATTTCAAGTTATGTTGTTACGACAGTGGTTGGTTAATGATAAATCACATATTTGCTTGAACGGCAGAACGAAGTTACCTTCATTTTTCATAAATCATTTGTTTCCTATTACCATTATATTCAAGACACACTTTCTCCAAACATTGAAGTACCAGTACCTACATGTATTTGGGCCCTTCAGAATGTTATGAACATTTATAAATGACTTCGAAGCATGTTCATTAAAAGCTCCTCTTTCATCTCAGACTGTCTCAAGACGACAAAAAATACTAAAGAAATATTATTTCGTTTCACCATTTTCTCCAAAGTTGCCAATTCATGATAGGACTACAGTTAGCTAGATGGATATTATCTATTCATCGGAAGACCCGAGCCCTCCCGACTACAAAACAGGATCACTTGCGAACGAAAATGTATTGAAATCACAATGTAACCTGAGGCTTTTGTCCATTGAAAACATTTTTTATGCATTAAAAATATCTTAGAAATGTTTATTTAACAATAGCGTTTAAGAGAAATTACTTATTCATGGCACGTCTGAATTTTCCTTGCTTTTGTAAACGGTGGGAATCGATTCGGTTGCTTCGTGTAATTTGATAGGTGATGCAACTGAAATTGTATGTTTTTGACGCTGTTTGTACTTGCCAACTTGTAAGTAATATTTAGTTTTGCATTCTCAATGTTCGAATGTTCGCGATTCGATTTATTGGGAACAGGGATTTGATAAAGTAGCATTTGAATCAAGTTCGATGGTCCATAGTGATTTTATGTTAAAAGCGCCAATTTAATCGATTCGATGGAATAAAATAATGAACTGACGGGACCCGCGTCCATAAAACACGATTTTATCATACCGTTGGGAGGGACACGTTTTCGAATATCGTAATAAAAAAGTCACAGATGTCAAATTTATGACGTTGGACCATTGTAAAGAGATTAAAAGATTTACTACGGATGAGGGTGGCAGCTACGCCGCTACGCAGCTACGCTACGCCGCTACGCTGCTGTAAGTTCTACGAGAAAATAATTTTACAAGTTTAATAATGCTGTAATCCGTTTGTATTGGTGAAATTCACGTCCGCCTACATTACTATTATAAAGACGAAAAGTTTGTTTGTTGTTCATCCTAGGTACCTAAGTAAATTACTATTTCTGCTTCGTAAATAGGGCTTGTGGAACTTACTCTTCCGTACTACTTACTTTTTGACTCGTACCATGTTTCCCAAAATTAAAACACTTATTAACATTTGTTTCAAACTCACCCAGAAGGTCTTGAAATGAACAAAAAAGTGTACATACCTGAAACAAAAATAAAAATCATGTAGATACAAAGAAAGATATTACAAATATTCCGTAACCATCAAGAATTAATAACCCTACATTTTTTTAAATTTAAGTGTAACAAGTAATAAAAAATCTGTACGTATATCAACAAATTCATTGTAACGTCTCCAAGCGCAGTGCTAATGTTGGCGTCAAACTCACAGAATTATGAAAAAGATATTTCCCTTGGGGAGGGCGATGCCTTATAAATGTCCGTAACTTGGTGAATAAATCACGGTAAGCGCTAACGCCGCCAAATAAATAATTTTCTTTATTCATCAAAATTAAAAGGAGCAGTTGACAAAGCGACCCTTAATTATTATTAAAATCGGATTTTGCTCGCGACTAAAGAAGGCCGATCGTCCACTTACCCCCAGTTTATTTGCCCGACGCGCGACGGTCGTACGCAACAAACACCATTATTGAACTTATACCCAGTTTCCTTTCCCCCGTCCTGAATACAGTTATATTTTCTTTCTTCCTTACCCCACTTGTTTTTATGAACCGAATCTGTCAATATCGGAGGACTATGGATGTGTTCTCACATTATTATGAATATATTGAAGAATGTTTCAAGTTTGGATCGAATATGGTAGTATTCGGTATAGAAATACTTTTTTTGAGGTAATTTTGTAAGGTTAGCTTATATATCGGCACTGCTGTTCACAGACTCTATGTTATGTATTTTGTCTATTAAATCCGGATTTCATCAATGAAATTGAACGCGATCAGCCGACGATCAGCACTTCTAAACCGTGTTTAAGAGCTGTCAGTGTCAATATTCCATAACAAATTTGATATTGACAGCTTTTGAATGCTGTTTAGATGTGCTAAACATGTTCAGTTTCCTTGGTGAAATTCACCCTAAAACAGATAAATAAATCAAATAAAAAAATAAGGAAACAGAAATTGAGAATTAGGGTTACCGAAATAGCTGTACTTATTTTCTCTCTGACCTGCAGCAGTGTTCCATTATCGTACTGGCAAGCAATAAAAAGAATCGTTCGTATTTTCTGATTCCAGGTACCCTGGAGCCGTAACTTGCTAGAGGTGCATTAGCTAGCGTTTTCGAAGCCGACGAGGAGATTACTTAATGGTCTAAACCAGACGCGGACTTGTGGGAGAAAAGATGAAAAAAAAAAACAACCAGAAGGGTTTGTTTTGTGTCGAGAAATACAGGAATGCAAGTACAACAATAGGATTAGCACACCCGCAGCACGAGAGGAAGGCTTTCTTATTGTTTATACGTCTCGTGTTGAATTTAACTTAATCTAAAACCGATATAAGCATTGATTGTTTTAAATATTTTCTCAAAGGTGTAATTAATTTGTTACAAGTTTTTGTACGGATACTTATGTGGTTTTTCATTTGATTAAAATTAAGGAATAGCTTAGTTAGTAGACTTTTAAATCGTAACTAAACTTTATAATCATAAATCTTAACAAATATTCACTAATTGAATCACTGAAATACCCTAATATGAAATAAACAATCCTGTCCTTTAATATTCCCGTCAAATATTTTGACACAAGTTGCATCATAAGTAAGTATTTCCCTATAATATTATGTAAACAGTCTGAATCTAACCGGATGTATATGTTTAGCAGTAAAAGATTTATTTGTAAACGGGTGTTCCGTACAAGTGCACATCGAGTTTTCAATTACACAAAGTGATGGCCACACTGAAGCGGGCGTACCGCGAAAAACGCCGCCGCGGTCAGGCAACCTGACCGATTGCACACCGCTCACTCGAGACCACTCCAATCCCGGCAAAATCAACACAAACAATCACAATATAAGGTTAGTTTTCCAACGCTCGCACCGCTGCATCTACGAAAATCGAGGAACAACTCGTTTTCGAAAGGTTGAAGGAAAACTCGATCGCTTTTCCAGGGGGAAGCTCTCAGTGGTTTATTGCGTTATTACCTGGACGTGTCTGCCGCGTCGGGACAGCCGCAATTTGGGGAGAAAAGAACGATATGTTGCGAGGAAAGGGATTTTATAGAGCTCCAGAGCAACGGCTCCGGAGAAAAGACCAAGCACCCGTCTCACTCCACGCCTAGCGTAATTTTCTTTGATCGAAAACTCTACAGGACACTACTTCAGTTTTTATTTTCATCCAATTCAATATCGTTGAACGGTTTGTAAGACACGCTTCGGAACATTTCCCAGTATTTTGTTTGTTCCTTTTAGTTTATATTTCGCTTGATTCGTTTGTGCTGCTGGCAATATTCTGTGAGGTGACAACTTTATCCCTTTACATCTTCTTCTTTTTTACATCACTACCGATTTTAGATTTCTTTTAACAAAAGAAAAATAAAGGTGGGGGAATAATCAGTTACTCGAATACGTCACAAATAATAGGTCTTTACCTATGAAATTGCCGTTTTGTATGAAAAAATTTAAACGAATTTTTTTCATGAATTTTTTATTTGTATTAATCGAAGTAATCACCCATGCAATCAATGCATCTTTGCCATCGCAGTGGCAGTTTATTGATGCCCTTCTTAAAGAAATCAGCTGGACGGGAGGCAACAAATTCTTCAAAGGCATTTTGTACTGCCTCTCGGGTATTAAATTTTTTTCCCGCCAAGAAGTTATCCAAATTCTGGAAAAAGTAGTAGTCTGTAGGCGCAAGGTCTGGTGAGTAGGGCGGATGACGGAGAGCTTCCAACCCCAGTTCTTGCAACTTGGAGACCGTCTGCTGTGCAGTATGAGGTCGCGCGTTGTCGTGCAGGAGCAGCGGAGACGAGCGATTGACCAATGCTGGTTGGAGATGCGCCAGCTTCTCCATCATTGTGTTCAGTTCTTCACAGTACACATCTGCAGTAATGCTCACCCCGTTTGGTAAGAAGCTGTGATGAATCACACCGGCGCTAGACCACCAAACAGTGACCATCACTTTTCTAGGGGTAAGTTTTCGTTTAGGGCATTGTTTAGGTGCTGAACCAGGATCCAACCAACTTGCTGAGCGCTTACGGTTATCAAACAGAATCCATTTTTCATCGCAGGTAACAATGCGGTTCAAAATTCCTTCATTTGTGTGTCTGTTGAGCAGTGCAAGGCACGTCTCGACGGGTACTTCGCGCTGGCGATCATTGAGTTCGTGGGGCACCCATTTGTCAAGCTTTTTTACCTTGCCAATTTGACGCAAATGGACCAATATTGTTTTGACGCTAACGTCGAAAGCTGCTGCTAATTCAGCCGTAGATTGTGTATCATCAGCTTCCACAATCGCCTTTAATTCGTCATTGTCGACCAAAGTCTTCGGACGACCGCGAGGTTCATTTTTCAGGTCGAAATTTCCAGAACGGAAGCGAGCAAACCAATAACAGGTGGTGCGTTGGTTTGTAGAGTTAGCTCCGTAAACGTCGTTGATGTTGCGTGCCGCTTGTGCCGCGTTGCTGCCACGACGGTACTCATATTCCATAATTACTCGAATTTTTAACGTATCCATGATGACGAAAAAGATTGAAATGCGATGAAAATGTAACACTAATCAATAAAGAAATGACTACTTTTAGAAAAAAAAATCCATGTTTTTAAAATAAAATTAATTTGAAATTAGAATTCATAGCCAAACAAAAATTATTTTGATTTGAAATGGCCAGTACTGCAGAACGGCAATTTCATAGGTAAAGACCTAATATAAGACTCGTATTACACATCGTTCACGACAATCCCATAAGCCATCTACACCGAATTCGATTCAATAAAACGTTAGATGTCACCAAAGATTTGCTCCAATAATCGAGCGACAAAAACTGTAACTTCATCTTAGGGCCAATGAAATAAGAGTGGATGTCCATAAAATAAAATAGTAACCGGTCAATAAAATCTTTCGGGTTGGGGCAAATCTGTCAAATACGTCTGGCGGACTGTGGAGGGGGCTAAGAAAGACGTCGGAGGGTGGAACGGGCGCCAAGTGGTTGGAACTTGATCTGCCGTAGGTTGATGGCAGTTGCCATCAATCGGCAGGTAATTGGGGCCATGTCAACCGAGTAAACGATGCCGCCATTGCCGAGAATATTTTTTTGTATTCCGATAGAATAGGAATACAATATTAAGTATCGATTGTGCTGAGATTTATTGGTTGTCTACTGTAGTATTACTTGAACACAGACAGTTAGACATTTTAAATTGTAATGCATCTAATTCATCTAATCTTATTTGTAGGTATTTGTATGTAATCAAAACAAATTTGTATCTTATAGGTGATAACAGTGTCGTAAAACTTGTTGCAGCTCTTCAACAATGTTGATTTTTATTATATAACATTAAATTCTTATACTTCTGATTTGATATTTGATTGCAAGAAGCAAAGAGAAAATTGAATACACAGAACCGAAACTAAGTCCGTCACTCGTAACAGTAAGCTACATACAGTTTTTACGAATTTCGTACACTCGCCAAATTTCAGTTGAACGTCCTACCTAAAGTAGTTTCACCCAAACTTTCCGAACCCATAAATGAATAAAGAAACATCGTAAAATACTGAAAAAAGGTAAAATAAAAGTCGGAACTGCGCGACAGATGAGGTATCCGGAGTTTGCAATGAGCAAGAACAACACTACAATAATATGACGGAAAGTTCCTGAACTCGAGAGACGTCCTTCACTAAATTATGTACGATCCGAAGGCTGATTGATAGAGAATGCTATTTACCTTCGGTGTCGTGAAATAAAGACGTCCGCAGCCCATTATTTATTTACACAGAACGGATTTAAAAAAGAAAAGGTCGAAGTTACGACTCAAGGTTCTGATTTAGACGTGGCGAGTAGAAAACTGTAATCGGTTGTGCCATTAGGACCGAAATCGAATCGAACATTAACTTTCATACTAATATGAGCGTAATGTTACTTTAAATATACGTTTTGTTTCCCAAGGTTCCTAAATAACTATTATAATGCGGGCTATGATATTATTTAGCGATATACAGTCGCGGATCGTAGGGCCCGTAAAGCTAACGCCTTGGTTCCTGTAGTGGGCAATCGGTATGTGTGAGCGTTTGGGGAGGAAGCACGTGACTAGAGTCTGCTATGTAACGCTAACATCTGTATCACATTTTATCGCGTTTAAATAGATTTCAGCTTTCTTTTTTTTTGTAAGTGAACAACTTATTTTTTGGTCCCGAAAATGCAAGATATTCACGGATCCTATACAATAACGCTGTTTTAAATTACTGTTAATACATATTTCCAACTAAAATAATGTATTTATTTATTAAGCTATTGCATAGCTTTTATCGCGGGCTTTGAGCGCGGCGACCGAATCAAGAAATTCCGTAACGAAAATAAAACCTAACACTCCCCACTCCGCCTACCATGTAGCTCGGCCGAGCGTTCGCTTAACGTGTATGTATATGATACGACTGTACTTGAATAAATATCAAAGAAAAAAAAATACTGCATAAATGAAAAATAAATAAATAATTATAATTGCATAAGTTTTGTTTTTTATCAAAATGCTATGCAATAGCTTTACCGCGGCAGTCCCCGAGTGCCACACGTGTTTTTTTATTTTATTGCCAATTAGATGTAAGCAGCTTCGTTCAATTCAATAAAATTTTAAATGAAAAAAACCCCTATACAAACAAAAACCTCTAAGAACGGCTAAAAAGATTTTCTTCTTTTCTTTTACTAAGAACACTCTACAAGTCACTTTACAAACAAATAAAAAAAACAAAATTGGTTCCGCCGTTTGGGAGCTACGATGCCGCAGACAGACACATAGATACACACGTTAAACTTATATAATAACACCCCTCTTTTTCCGTCGGGGGTTAAAAACATCCAACAGAGGTGTCCCTAGCCTACCTTCGTAAGTGTATCTAAAAATAAACTGCTGGCTTCTAGGGCTATAGGAATCAATGTGTGCGTTCCCAGTCTCTATAACAATCGAGGCGGGAAATTGCCGACTTGGTCCGATCCGCACAATAACCTCTGACTTCTCATTATGCAGATTGCCCCTCGACTCACATATGCACGTACACTAAACATCTTCCCGTGGTCCACGTGTTGCTATCATCTACATTTTTACAACCTGCATGTCTGAGACGTGGTTCTTTTAAGTCTTTACCTCTGATGAATAATGTTTGAGTAATTGGCTTTATTGTTTGGTGTTGTGACTTGTGAGTTGTGACATTCCGCTTTTTTTAACCGACTTCAATAAAAGGAGGAGGTTCTCAATTCGACTGTATGTTTTTTTTTTTATGTGTTTTAGCTCGGAACTTTTTTCTGGGTGAACTGATTTGGATAATTATTTTTTTTTGTTTGAAAGCTGGTGCTTCCCATGTGGTTCCATTTCAATTTGATCAAGTTCTGACGAGTAGATTTTAAGTTATCCTTAATACTGCGTATTTTTCCACTTAATTGATGAGGTTTTAATAATTTCCTGTCACTGTTATTTACATATCAAGTAGTGGTATACGAATTTGTGTGGGGGCACCACAACTAAAAAGTAATTTTTTTTTTTTTTTTACAAAAAGCCTAAAGAAGTTTTTATTATGCGTCAGGATTTGCCAATTGTCCATTAATGAATCATTTAAATCGTGCGACTTTGATGTTATTAACGGAATATAAGCTATAACCCGTAAGCCGAAGTTCCAAACTGGTCGTGTCAAAGTCCATATTTTTTTTGGATTCGAGTGTATTCTCACAAGTGGGTTGTGGAGGTCAGATCGGCAGTCGCTTCATGTAAAATGCTGGTACTCAGCTGCATCTAGTAAGACTGGAAGCTGATCCCAACATAGTTGGAAAAGACTAGGTAGAAAATAAGAAGGGCGTCCTCGAAAGGTAAGCTTAATAAAGAAATTGATTTACGTAAGTATACGTACGAAACGACGTTGATTTACATATTTCATCATGTCTAGTACGATTTTTGTAAAAAAAAATTGCAGGGCCGATGTACGTGGGGGCACATCTAAAATATTTGGTTACAAGTAGCATAGTATTGATGGAGCACAAGGCAAAGTAGCATGACCATTTCAAAAATGGCGAGCAAACTGCTGATAGAATTCTAGCTACTACTTTTCAACCTAAATATTTTCCATCTCAAACAGAAATAGGCCTTAGTTACACCGCCGGGACTCTCACCCATACATCAACTTGATCAAAGTACAGTTAAGTAACGTTTGTAATAAGTGTATCGTCGGCGACATAATCTGCATAATTGGTAGCCGTCGTAGGATATTGCGTCCACGTGAGGCGGCGCGCAATTTTCTGCGCCATTTCCTCCGAATCGTCCACTCGGATGGGCTATTCGACGCGCATGCCTATCCGATGCTTAACTTTAACGTTTAATTGATACAAACTGTAACGTTTACATTGAAGAATGTGGGTAATGTTGAAAAATATTTTGTTAAGTGTAGGTTTTTGATTTGAGAATCAGGATTAGAAAGAGAGGGGTTTGCGGCTAAATAATAACAGATGCCCGGATCGATCAAAGGTTAAGCTACGCTTGCCTCGGTCGTGGATGGATGACCGTCCATTACATATCGAGAGCCCTCCGTGCCTCGGAAAGCACGTTAAGCCGTTGGTCCCAGCTGTCATTCGTAGATCTGACAGTCGTTACGGATAGTCAGAAGCCCAAAAGTTTGACAAGCAGTCTTACCAAGGGGTATCGTGTTACCCAGTAACTGGGTTGTGGAGGTCAGATAGGTAGTCACTCCATTTAAAATACTGGTATTCAGCTGCATCCGGTTAGACTGAAAGTAACATAGTTGGAAGAAGACTTGATTGATTAGAAAATGTTTACTTAGTTCCATTGTCATATCTGTATACAAATCTTCACTCAATATAGTAACAATAATTGAGAAGATCAGGAACAAAAAGTGAAATTTACGCATCCGACTCGACCTTTTTTTTTTCGGCTCATAACCTTGAATTTTATAAATTTTTGAACAGATTTGGTTCAATTAGTGATTTATTTCACGAGAAAATGGCATTTAGAAGGAGTATTCTGTACAAGAGGTAACATTTTACATTCAATCGTGCATACCCATATTACTTTTTCCTCTGTACCTGAGAAAAAAGAAAAAGTGTAAATGTCACTTTTTATTCCTAACCTCCTCTCATTTATAGTGCTATTTCATACTCACAATATTGTAACAAACAACACGTTTAGCAAACGAATCCTTGACAAAATCCTTAGCGAATTTTTATTTGTTTAAGGTTGAGAGGTGGCCGAAAAGATCCGATGTTCCAAAGATCGAACACAAGTGTAGGTAGGTACTTATCTCATGCACGAATAATCTATAAAAATAAAAATGAAATGCTGTTCGTTGGTAAGCGCATCACTGGAACCGATTTGGACGACTGGAACGATTTAGCATTTTTTTGTTTTTTGTTTTAATGTTCGTAATAGTCCGAAATAGGTTTTTGTTGGAAGAAAAATTGGAATAGTTTCCCGGAAAATTTTCATCATTCAACATTTCATTTCAAAATTTCACAAAAATCCCATAGAAAAATGGGCGTTTAGTATTTCCTATGTGGAAATAGTAAACGCCCATTTTTCTATGGGATTTTTGTATGAACTATTGAATTTGTACAGGACAACGTCTGACGGGTTTGCTAGTACTTAATAAACATTAACAAAGTCAAGTTAATAAATGTTTCTGTCATCTCATCCACACATTCGTTACCCGTAACGCAAACAATTGATAACCTGAACGCGTAAAGGGTTAACAGATCAAAATGTGTTTGTTTAATTAAACAAGAGTTCAAGCAAACGCCAGTTAGATTGTTGGCAGATAGGCATTTGTACCCTTTGATTACATTTCACTTGTCCACCGTTTACTTCCCTAGAAATTTACGCCGAATTACATTCTCTAATTAATTATCTTAACGTTTAATCTGTGCTGTAATTAATTGTATTATTATGAACAGTTTTGATTGACGGTATCTTTTTTTTTCTTAAAGGTTTAAGTTGATGCCTTAGGATTTTCCACTTTATCACTACACTTCATTTTTCCACTTTATTTTTCCAAAAGACCGGATCGTACTGTTATTAATAGTTACCCATTAAAAACTTCAAATATTCTAAAGAATATTAACTTCATATTATTCCTACCAAATCATTTTTATCTACCAATATAAACATATACCATAGCGCTCCTATATCTCAGAAATGATAAAAAACAACCTAAGAATATTAAACCAGAAACCACCCAGAAAAACGTTCAACCCTAAAACGCAGCCGACGGACGCGTCGCTCTAAAAATGTCCCACTTAAAGATTTTCACCTAGACCTAGTAACTCTAAAAAGATTACGTTTCACCGTCACGATCGATGCGTTCGCTCATCCCGACGTCACGCGATTTGTCGTGCAACGCCACATTTTTTCATCGGATGAAAGCCCCTATTTATAACTCTGGCAAATATTTTCAACGGACCGCTGGGTTTTCTCTTTTTGTTCAGTGTGCACTTGAAATGCATTTATATCATGTTAATTGAAGATAGTGTTGCAATTCAGCGTTTTTTTGTCTCTAATCCGCAATTAAAATGTGCATCAGTATAACGCGGTTTGTAATTGAGTTTTTACAATAAGAAATAGTAAATATTAATTGTGTTAACTGAAGCTTTAGCTGTCTAAGACTAAACCTGTATATGTCTATTCTATGCAGTTTAATTGTGATCGTTTCTAAAATAAAATCTAACACAAAGATTCTTGCACCACTTCCGTACTTCTATCCAATTTCACTTAAAAACGGATAACGTCATAACACGTAATACAACATAACAGCTTTCATCAAATAAATGTTGCCACAGAGGAAATGAAGATTTGAAAAGCAGGTGTCCAAGGATTACCAGGAGATGGGGTCACGTTCGCACGACTGAAATGCGATGACAATGCAATCGTGCAATGTGCACTAACGTATTGCACTTTGCACATAATCCACACTAATCGGGTCTAACGAGATTGAGGATTAGGTGGCGGTAATAGGTGGCGAGGGAAAGGTTTTTTTTACCTGTGATACTCAGTCTTTTTATAATAGAACTTTTTTTTTTCTTGTTGTTACTGGGTTGTGGAGGTTAGATAGGCAGTCGCTCCATGTAAAATACTGGTATTCAGCTGGATCCGGTTAGACTGGAAGCCGACCCCAACTGGGAAAAGACTAGGCAGATGATGACTTAGTCTTTTTTATTGTTTTACCTAGTCGTTAACTATTTTAATTTTCGGGATTTACGCAGAAAGCGTTCAGAGCTAGACGATAGACAGTCGAGTGAATCAATTTTAATTCTATAATTCGGAAAACCTTCCCATATTAACAAAAATGACGAACCAACCGATATGTGACGAAACACAAGTGATAAAGACAGCTACATCAAAGGACACGTTACAAGTTAAAGGAGACAAGACCAAAATGTAGCACGCCACGCGTATATATGTGGACATTTAATTTATGTACCGGAAACTAAACGCTTGATAAGTTCCTCTCTCAAAATCAAGTAAGAAAAATAACTAGTAATTAGTTACTTTGACTCAGTATTTTCATTTGCACAAAATAACTTGTAGCTGAGTAACTACACTTTTTTCAACAAAAATCACATCACGCTAGAGATATTCCTACAAATTTTAAATGAAGCTTGTTTGTGAACTTACAACTTTTTCAATCCTAATGCACGAACTTATTTCAAGCAAAATTAAAGTGTTTACTCTAGAACATTAACCGGATCCGCTGAAAGTTTATCTTAATTAATCTTTTAAGCTATTTAGTCAAAGAGAAGTAAATTCCGTTGGCCGCTTTATTGAAATCTAAGTCCGGAAAGTTGGCTTAAATAAGAAAGCATCGATACCCGACGTCTGAGCTCCGTGGTAGTCTTTAAACGATTTCCTAACTTAATATAAAGTTACAAGATTGTCTAGTGGGAACTCCACTCGATTTCCGATTTTTTACAAACAAGAAAATAACCTCGGTTGCTACCATAATATTGATTTAAGAAGTGTTTTAACACCTTTAATATAGCATTCATTATTAATGCGTTGGACTTCCAAGTTATTTTGAATAAATACCAAAGATTCACTTTGAATACGACTGTATCGTATTATTTGCTTAATTAATCGCCAAGCGCATAAAAAATCCTTTAGGAAAAGTCACAGCCTGACTAATCCTACTTTTATTAACTTTTTGTCAGAGATTTATTTCTAATTTAGATGCAAATGTACGTAAGTTTCGACGCATGCTATACTTGCTTTGTTTCGAGCACATTACGGCCGAGATTGCTGCAGAATTTTTTATATTCGAATAAAAATCAGCCATTATTCATTCAAGTGTACGTACGGCGAATTAGTCGCGTAAATTACCATTGTAAATAGTCGTCGGAGGTAATAGCGAATATTGAATTATAGATGAAGTATTGGAAGTGGGAGATGAATCCAGTTATTTTTTCTGTGTTGAAAACCCTGAGGGAAATTCCCGGCAGCGTTGCGGCTTCGAAGCCTTCAATTTATGCAGAGGGCCGCAATGGCGTCTATCCGGATGACAATCTTGACATACGGGAGCCGGCCGAACAATGCAGTTTTGTTAGAACTACGTACACGAGCATTTGCATTTTCGCAGACCATTTCATCGTTTTATATATCGATTCGTACGGCTACTTATACATCAAGTTTTCACTCTAAGAAAGGCCAGCCCGAAGCAATTACGAGTCTCAAACTAAATGAAATTTCAAACTAAGCACTTGAGGCCCTAAAGATTTCACAGAACATTATTACAACTGCAAAATCCTACCCAAGGCGTGAACTTTAAAATTTATCCCAAATTCACGACAACAACGACCAAAATTATTACACAATCAAATCAACACAACTGAGAATTTAAGGAAAACTGGATAGGGTGGCACAAATGGAAAATATGCCTGGTGTTTGCGTTATAAACTCGACCAATCACGTCGGCGCTAGCACAATGTGGGACTAAACGGCACGCCAACAAAAGAGCCGTAAAGAATGGGCCCGCCGACACACTCACGCTAATAAAATAGTTCGAAGCAACAGGTCGTTGCGGCCCGCTCGCTTGCCAATACAATAGTACCAACTATGAGTGTGTATCTGTTCCTCGTACCTCTTGCGAGAGTAAAGCACTAGCAGATGGATGCTGTATCATATTGAGTTTGTTGTGTGTCGATTTCTTTACTGAAAACGGTTCTATACGCGGATTTATTTTTGTAAGAGGCAGAGATTTGTCAAGGTGTTTATTTATATTTAATCTTGAACTCAAAGGAATAATAAGGATTCCAATTGACTCGTAAAGTGCTCATTTATGTTTGACGGGATTGTGAGTGACAGGAGGAAAGAAATCGGTGAAAGGAAAGAGTATGGAAATCTTTTGAATATTCGGTATCCTGAATAATCTACTTTCTCAGCTCGTCCTGATTCCTTAATATTGATGAGGTGATCTTTTCCAGATATAACCTAGTTTAGGACATTTCAAGCACTGGTGGCCCAGTGGTAACAGCCGCGACGAACGAGTTGTAGGTCGTAGGTTCGACTCCTGATAGTCGCTTTGCTTTGTGTAAATAATTTCATCACCACTTCTCTCAAAACGGTGAAGGAAAACATCGTGAGGAAACCGACATGTCCCAGAACCAATAATTCGAAGATATGTGATATTTACCAACCGGTACTGGGCCCTCGTGTTGGATTACGGCCCACTGCTTCTCACAGAGAGGAGGCCATGTCCCAGCACTGAGAACATTATAGGCTGATTATCCTGGGACATTTGCAAATCTTCTCAGTTTTCTACATCCCACATCAATCGATCAGCGATGTGACACTTCATAATAATTCAACAGATAATTGAGACTATTAATAACAGTAACAATATCCCATCACTATCCCCTTTGGCTCCCTATTACACGCCACGATATCGAGGGCCCTTCACCTGCAAGCGGCATTGTTTTATCGGACGCACTCAACGGCGTTTAAGATTATTTTTAGGTTATTTTTTGATTAAAAGCACTTGGAAGTCACTGGAGTGATTTGTAGTGGAAATACATTTTCTATTGAGAAGAAAAAATGTGATGGGATGCTTGGACACAAAGAAACCTTTAAGGAATCAGACTTTTCTTAGTATACGGAAAGCTAATTTGAGCTATCTTAATGATATCCGTTATTAAAATAACCACAACTCAGAAATTACAGAAGCAAGAAATATTCAAAGGGCAAGTACACACTGAACTACAAAACACACAAAACAATCTTGTTAACCAGTACCTGTACGTTAACTAAGGCTATTTACAGGACAGCAAGAACAGCGGTCGCGCTGAGCCCCTAATACCCGGGTCACGTGTACCTTGCGGTCCCACCACAGGATTTACAAGTTTTCTTCTATTGGTTCAAATGCTTATTTCTGTTAAGGTCCGCTACGACTTACATAACTTTCACCCACCGTGTTTTCACAAAGTTAGCTTTCACCTACCCTTTGGTATTTTGTCGATTTGTGGTTTTCCTTCTTGTCCCAACTACCACAAGGAAATTCGCTTGTTGAATAAACTTATCCTTACAATCTATTGTTACCTCGAACCCCTTTCGAACTATCTGATAACTATGTATGGGATCAATAAAAACATTTTTACGTGTTTTTTTAGGTCGATCGGTCATTGCGTTGTTGAGGTTGAGGGGTAGAGATGGGCTGTAACAGGTTAAACACGAAATCTGTTATCACTGATACTGTTACACAAAAATAACAGATCCAAATATCTGTTATTAAACTAGTGGCTCTGTGAGCTGTAGACCTCGCGAGTCTGTCTTTGCATAGCTTAACTGAATAAATAAATGTTCACCGCGCGCACCTTAAAAGAAAAAAGCGCATAGAGCGCGAAATGGTTGAAATATGTTTTTATTTTTTACGTTTTCAAATCTCCGCCATTTTGAAAAATTACAAAAAATTGGATCGACAAAAAAATCCATATAGTTATCGAACCTGCCCACAAAATTTCATACGAGAATCGGTTAAGAAATGCGACCTGTAGAGGAGAACATCCGGACATACGAAAGCATTTTCGCCCAAGCTATTACGGAGACGCTTCGCCCGCGCTTCGCGTTCGCTCGGTCAGTAACAGCCTGTTATTTTTTACGGATGATAAATACGTATTTAAATCTTCTTTATTTCTTTTCGTTTAAAGTCGTAAATCGTATCCCAAGTATTAACTAGGAATGACGGGGTAATGTGAAATTATAGAATTACGTTTATAATAAACGTAATTAGTTATTAATGGAGAAGGGAGGAGAAATTGATAACCTTGCTATATTCCTTCCTTTGAGTGAGTGTGTATGTAAGTCTGAGCCGCGGTAACAGTATGTGTGGGGACTGATATATGAAAATAACAGTAACAGTGCTAACAGTCTTTGAGGGACTATTATTTTAAGTAACAGATAAATTATAATGGTAGGAACAATTGTTATTTGTTATTTTTAAATATCTGTTACGATAAATACGCCTCACCCCTACTTGGGGGCATGATAAATCATTTCCATATAGAGAGAGAGTTGATTTAATACAGCGAAGTTTAATATAAGATGAAAAGACGTGCTTTAATTTGAGGGCAAACAAAAGCTGACGTTGTTTAACGTTCAGCCGCAGTCGACAAAGAACAATCTATTTAAGAGAACAGCGAGTACATTGGGTGTGAACGCGGCACTAAGTGAGGAGTGACAAAACTTGAGCCGGCGACTAATTAGCAATACAAACATGAATCAGAGGCTATTACTTGTAATTGAATTGTCGCCGGCGGCAAAGTTGTCTCCGTGGCGAATTTAAATATCGCGCTTTACGAGGTTCCGGTACTTTTGCCCGCGGGATTATTATTATGTGAGTTTAACTTATAATTGCAACTAGCACAGCTATTTTTGTAGATTAAAGAGGTTACAGTTTTCTGAAAAATTGCTGTTGGTGTTGAAGATTTAATTGGGCTTTTTTTAACTGGAGTAGGCGCGTAGTGATAAACCTGTTTCAGTGGGTTTTATGTAACATTTTTATTTCCGTGAAATGGACCTTACATTTTGCGCCTCTCTTTTAGAAGTACCTACATAGTGTAGTCAATGTTTTCACATTTAAAAAATCGAAACTATATTTTTACTTCAATGAGAATTAATTGAATTTTAAAGACTTCGTCATAAATATCGGTCTATCCCGAATATAATTTGAAATTCTTACATAACAATGACGATTTTCATGTTTAAATAATATCTTTTATGTGAATTGTAAGTGTGCGGCGACCAAGTTTATGAAACGCGTATTTCGGAAATGCAAACATGTCATTCAATTCGAACATTGAATTTCAATACGGTCATTGTTTTCGGATCGGCTAATAAATATTCAACGCCAACAAATGACGCAAAATTACAGCGGTAACTGCCCGATTGGGAAACCCTCAGCCCGCGAACAATTTTTCACAGAAATATTATAAAACACTCCTCTCCTTGCTCCGAAGAAATTATCTCCCCCATTGACTAAAATTTTTCACAGCAAGTTTGACTTCAATCCATTACATTTTTCCCAGTTTTATCTTGAAACCGTCACGACAAAGTTGGATTGTGTTAATTGGGAGGCTGGATACTTTTTGTTAGAACATTTTGTGTACTACAGAAGTGTTTTTTAAATGGAAAATTTAGGCGCTGAATAGTTTGCGGTCGTTGCTTTTTTTTTATTTTTCCGGTCCATTATAGTCGGGTTTTTTTTGTGAATAAAAAAATAACGTTCAAACCAATCTACATAATTCTAGTACCACAAAATGCTTTGTTATATTTTCCTAAAATTCTGTGAACGCTCGCTCTGACCTAAATGCTGGCAATTACCATTATCAAATCACAATACACTTCGAACTTTGTTATAGGACACTTAATAAGTTTAAACATACAGGAACACTAATTATGTTACCCGCACTGGCCTATCTTGCGCGTGCTAATTACTCCACATACGTCACGTGGTGGTACGTTTCATGACGTCACATATCTGAACCATCTCGCCCTTAATATTCTCGTATGGGTAGGTATAAATTGGAGGTTGAGTTCCATTCCCGTGTACCAACATTTGATCTTTACTTAAGGGCCACAAACTCGTAATGTTGTGCATTTTTAAACAGGGTAAACAACAAAGTGAACTACGGTTAACTTTGTTTAACCATGATTGATTATGGTTCATGAATTATTTAGGGTTTTTGGATTGTTCCTACAAGCTACATCAAAGGATTGCCCAAGCTTTCTCTATACTCTTATGACGATGTCACTGATGATGCTTTTAGAAAATTACAGACAGGTTTTCATACTACGACCACTATCTTACGGCAAACGAAGATAAGAACGCTTACGAAATTATAATCCTGAAAAGAGGCCCGGAAAACGTTCAGCTGAAACCGTTGGTAGGCTCCCATCAAGGCACTAATTTAAAATACCTTCCAGTCATTACCATCCGAATTACCAAATCGAAGATGTCTCTAGAGTAAAACAACTTATCAGACAATGAAGGCAAGAACTTCGTTTTCCTGAAAATAACCTTCAGACTTAATTTCACTTTTTCATTTTACCACAAAATAGATACGTCCAGAAGGTCAGCTCCAACAACGAGCGAAAACGCACGTACATATAGATACGCTTCACGTTCAGCGAGTGCAAGCGCACTCCCGACTGTCATTCGTTTGGGATAGTTTGAGATCTCCGTACGTACAATGCTACAAGGAAATTTTAGCGCATGAATGACGTTAGCAAGGAGGCGCTGTTGGTAATCATTTGTGCAAATGTATTGAAAAAAAAAATACCGGCCAAGTGCGTGTCGGGCCACGCACAATGAAGGGTTCCGTAGTTGGGATGAATCTATCCCAAGAACAAACTTAACTTTGTACTTAAAAAAATGTTCTCCCATACATCAACGTCGTACATACGTCGCGACCAATTCTCCAACAACCAAAAAAATAATTATGTGATTTAACTACAATTTAACGACTTTCGGACTTGTTCCTTTACTTATGCTGTGAGACCTTGCTTCTTGCAAAATTTTATGATTCTAGGTCAACGGGAAGTATCCTATAGGTTTTGATTTATTTGCGAGTATAAAAATAAATGGCATAAATGGCCGTATTTTTTTATTGCGTTGGTTTAAAAGCTTTGTTGTTCTAGAGCTCTAAGGGACCGTAGACCTACGTATTTGATATTAATTTCAACTTGATAACTCCACGCGTCCCTGAGAAAAATCGTCTTGACAGACAGACGGACCGACAACGAAATCATCCTATAAGGGTTCCGTTTTTTCCGTTTTCGGTACGGAACCCCAAAAACAAAATGGCGGCGTTTGTTCCGATTTAGGCCACACACCAAAAGATTATTGTACAGCTTTACGCGTCTATGTGTGCCTGCGCCTGTTTTCGCTCGTTGTATGAACTAACCTTCTGTATTTTGTGATTCCACGTTAGCAGAATGACCTCGATATTATACCATGCCCAGACAACATTACACAAGTAATTATTGTCTGGCCCTTTGTTTGCCAAAATTCACGCCAAATTACCATAATCTGAATGTGGAGGTTGAATTTCAGGTTTTTATTTTTGGTAATTTGAATAAAATTTTTATAGAGGAATTTGAGCTATTGGTGATCTTTTCCGTAGCTTTTAGGTTACAAAGGAACCTCTTTGAGTTGCTAAAATCTTTGTTGAGAACCGAATAAACCGTTAGTTCCGAGAAACCTTTTTGTTACGAAAAGATTCAATAAAATTGGATAATTAACTATTAAAGATACCAAATCAAAGATGATAGGAGTTACCACATTTTTTTTAAAAAAGAAAAGCACTGGATCAGTCTACCAATTCGAACCACATTTTTTAAAATCTGTCAGAAATTTTTCAGGCCCCTAACTGTACCGATATACCAGGTTCACAGAATCAAGAGGCAGTTTGTATGAGCTCCCAATTCCTTGACTCAGCTAAGAAGGGATTAAGCCGCTTCGCACGCACTCGGATTCCTCTAGTACAGTCGTCTCCGAGTGAAATGTAGGGATTAAATCCTCTTTTGGTACCAAATGGCGCGTTGGGTTTGGTTTACCGACATATTTTTAATACATTTAACCGAAGTCATATTAGATTTAAGTATTTTTCAAGTTGGCACTGGCGACATTGAGTTCACCTGGTAGTTTTGCATTCACAATCTTTTCCTATTAATGAATATTGAAGACTTTTATGTAGAAGCTTTGTAAAAAACAAAACGAGCTTTCAAAAGAAATAAAAAGTAATCCTTGAATCATAAATCATCTAAAAATCTTCCTTTAAAATATTGCTCAGTAAAAAACCCTATAAAATAACCCGCGTCTTTAAACATTCATTTTCACGTAGATTGACTGTGTCAAAAACTTTTTCTATCACAGAAATCGCTGATAGCTATACTCGAGACTGAGGAGAAAAAACAATTTTTCGCCGCCATCTACTAAAACTATAAAGGTCCCATTTCCTAAATCATGAAGGAAACTTTGACCGATTGCCGTTAACTGATATAATATTTATCCTTAAATTGCTTTTTCCACAAAAAAGAAAGGCAACACATTGTTTGTTGTGAACAAACATTATTCCGGAATCAGATCGGTTCCAATAAGGTATTTCGAGAAATGTTCGCTACGAAATAGTAATTCTTTCGGTTAGCTGCCATACTTTTGAATTCTACAACTTTGCCCGCTAAAGGTAACTTGCATTAAAATGATCAATTATTTAAAAGCTTTAATTGGAAACTTTTGTTCTTGTAGAGAGTACTTCTTTGGAATTTACCTAATCATGGCAAAGTTAAAACATTTTTCAAATAAGAGTTAGATAATAAATTAATTAACTCGAAGCTCAGTGACGAGTTCGTTCAATCCAAGCTAGCTCACTACAAACTAATGTACAGGATTTCTAGAAATAGCTACTTCATACGTCTCAACTTCATAGCGAACCAAAGTTAGTAAGGGGCATGTTTTCTACAAACATAATGTGGTGCGGGGACGGCATAAGGCTGTCTGAGAGGTTGGTCCTTCGAGTCAGACTTTATCTGATCTAGCCCCTGGATTAATTAACTTAAATGCAACAAGTCCGAGTTTGCGCTACTCTCGAGATAGTCTGTCGCGTGTTTTATTATGGAAGCTGCTGAATTAAGTAAGTAGAGTCACCCCGGATTATATTACGTTTCGTTATAGCGTCTCGACAGGAGATTTGTATGCAAACTCGACTAATAATTGCTTTTTGATGTCATTAAATGAAGATAGTTTCGAGTGCAATGAAATTTACAAATGAAGCTCGAATTTGATTGAGACTGGGTAAATGTTGACGATCTCTGCTTTTGGAGCTTTATTAAGTAAAAAAATGTTGTGTTAAAAATATTTTTCTACTAAAATATAACATTTTTAAGTACAAAAATTTATGTAAGTTTTGCAGATTCGTAGTCTGCGAAATAACTGACTTAAAACGTAACAAGTCGCCGTTTGCTTTGCTGTAGAACAGTGCCGTCGTGTGTTTTAATACGGAATTAAATAGACCTGACTGGAATATAAGACTGGATGCTACCGTATTTTTAAATTAAACATCTAATTATAAGTTAAGATTTAAGCTTTTGTAGTAAAAAAACAAGAAAAGTCGAAATTATGTTAAGTCTGACAGATTGAGCTTCTGACGCATGTCAGAAGAACCTACAATAAAAACAATTAACCAAAGTACTTGAAGCTACCCCGTTCAATTAAACGGGGTAGTTCAATTGAAAGGGATTTTAGTGATACGTGTTTCAGTATATCATAACAACTATGACTTACATTAATTATTCCAACAATAAAGTTAATAAATATACAAAGAGCAACAATTTATTGGGAAGAGAAATCGGCGCCGTTGTATCGGATCCGTCGTCAGTCCCTCCGACGTCCGTTATTGGGACTCTGGGCTTACTCTCGCCAATTTATACGGTACATTCAAATTTATGCCGTATACTATTGTAATAAGAGTGGGGTATACTGCAAAGATAAAGTTGTTAAGTTATACGGAAGCGGCCTAATGACGACATGGAGTACAATAGCACGTGTGGCCCCTTGTTATTGGTATCTGACCTGACCGCTACGAGCGATTTGTCTAAATGAGATCCGGACCTCTTCTCCGATGCTTTGTTATTTTTTTCGTACGTTGCCCCTTGCTTGTGACATATTCGTAGGCGCTGCTCGTTTTCTTTGATTTTATAGACCTTGTCAGCAGATGTCTAAACTTTTTATTCTCGCTGTGAAAAGACGATCTGATTTATGATGCTCTAGAACAAATAGTTTTCGTACTTTGATTTATACCTAAGTAGGCATTATACCCGTTTGTTTCCCTTAATGGCCGGAAAGTGTATCTTAAAGCGATGTACCAAAAGTTCCTTCAAATAATTTATACGATTTATCACAAAAGTAAATGATGATGTTGTTCCGAAATTAGGTGATATATTAAAGTACTTTTACCTAACATTAAACTATAATGAAATAACGCTGTTAAATAGAGAAGTTTAAGGAATGAATGCCTTTGGGCCTAGATTTTGTGGTGGGATGCATCATGGGAATTTGAGCTTAGAGTTGTAACTGTTAGGGGTTATAATAGCTTTACTGTGAACAGTTATAGGTACATGGGTCCACCGCAACTACCGTAATCCCGTATACCGGCGATTAATCTTCGTTCCGGCTCTCACGAGGTGGTTTGTTGTGGGTAAATTTGTGGGGATGGCTACGATTTTCTGGCCATGGGCCCCGTGGGCCGAGTTCGTCATATATTAATCCATTGTTGGTTTAATCGCCTCTTTTATCGATGCTAGATTAGAGTCACCACGCAACGTAAAGCCAAACTGATAACTAATGGACGCAAAACCGACAATTATTACTGAAATCGTGAAACTACGATTGTGTCATAATTTGACTTTGATATTTCTAGGTTAATTTAAGTTAAAGTATATTTCTAGAATAGTGCCTACTCTTTAATTAAAGTTACGTAATGATGACGGTTCGCCAGAAGTAAAACCAACTCTAATTAAAAAAATAAATATTGTAAAGCTCACATTTAACACTAGAAAGCACACTCATACGAAAACAAAAATCAGTAATATCGTCGAAAAATAATTACACGTGTGTGTGTCTTGAATATTTGAACACAGTTCTCGGAAAGTTAACATACACATTAGGTGAGCATTGTTTTTCAGTAATTTGTGGTGTATCGTAGGCAAAGCGCGGAGGGCGGCCTGGTGTCACGTGACGCCCCGCCCGCCTAATGTTTCACTCGCGTTACTGTGACAACTTCTACCTTTTACCAAATTGTATTTTCGTGTTCGGCCGACTTTTCCTTATAAATACTGTCATTAAGACAGCGACACGGTGACAGGTGCTAATGTTTGTGAAAGTATCGAACCCATTTATATACAATGTAAACAATATATGTTATGACTTATGACATGTACTGACACTTCCAGAGATTTAAATAGATTTCTATTTTACTGCGAAACTCAATTTACCGTCGAAGTCGTGGGGAATTCAGGACAATGATACAACAGAAGAACTTGTAATCCTAATTAATTCTTGTAACAATATACACGGATGTTAAGTCCCATAAGTAGATTGATAAATTCTCAAGTAAATTGTATAGCTCGATCCCATATGCCAGGGGTATTAAACGGATAAAGTATAAGCCCACGAATGATGTTAGATACGACTATAACGACAAGAACTTCCACGAATAAATTAGTAAGAGGGGAATTGTGGAGCGGGCAAAACGCTTGTTATCTCCATTCACGATTTTACAGCTCCAAGAGAACAAAATCTTTGGAGTAATTATTCGAATTTGGAGTTTGAGGGACGCTGAATAAAAAAAAGCAACGAGATTTTTACACAAAAATGTTCGAGGAGAATTTATGTGCCAACATGTAGGCACGATAGCGACGGAATGTCAGTGCTAAAATGTCGAGACAAAAAATATAACTCAGTGTTAATTTTTATCAGCGTCGGCGGCGCTGGAAGGTGTCATTGAGGTTGTCCGATATCGCATCCGTAAAATATACATAGCTCATGGCGGTAACTTTAAAATGGGCCCTAAAAGACGAGAGGAGGCAGCACCCGGGGCGTCATTATGAGGCCCCACGTCATTTGTTTATTAAACATCCTCCGAGGTGGAACAGAATAATGGCACGGTAGACTTTGTCACGGCCGCTTTACCCCTGAAATTAAATCGTAATGATGATGCGAACCTCACTCGCCGCCGTTTTCGGCACCCCCCAGCCCACAGTTATTAAGTCCTGTGTCGTCTTGAGGTCAAAATGAATAGGTTTTTTAAAAGCCCACCGGTATGACAACTGTCATAGTTTTGAAAGGAATCGCGTTGAGTGGTCTACCGAGGTTACATAGAAAATGAAAAAATGAGACGGGTTTTCATACTTTGTACGCGACACCATTTTGTAACGATGTGGTTATGTATGTACTGCCTTTATTTACTAATAGAACTTTGACATTTATGTAACGGAATCTCAGGAGATGTTCCCAGACGTAATAGAAATATACCGGAGAGATCCTATTTTACTTGTTTCTAAATGTAGTATGTTTTTATTTAGTCATTGTTTGTGCTATTCATATAAGCATTCGCGGATACAAAAGAATATGAAAGAGGCTAATTTAAAACTCAGCAAGTAACATCAAGGGATATACCCATATACCTAGCTTATGTAGACTTTGAAATAGGAAATTGAAATTATCAGCAGACCGTTAAGATTTATTTCGGCTTCTGTGAAAGAATTTTAATTAAAAACTTGTTAGAAATATTCGCAAAGAATTATGTAATCTGTTGTTAGATGAATTATTTCATAATTGGTCGTTAATTGTGCCCAAATTAGAGAGTTTGCAAACTTTTTACAACTTATATATTTATAGACTTACAGGGCATTATTTTTAATATTTTCAGCTACTGTGTGTACTGATAGGGTTTTTTTTTTTGGATCAGAGTTTCCTAGGCTAAAACAAGCTCATCTATCCCTGTCTAGAATTCAGATACTTGGTACTAGATATTATTAAGGGGTGAGTACTATATTCTCAGCTTTCATACGTCAATAAGCTCCTTATAAGCATTAAATATGCTCACCCTATCTGTGGAAAACCAGCTGAAACTTGAATTTCGTATTGTGTTTGTTTACGAAATAAGACAGGTAGGTAAAGAAAAACACTCTTTAGTTCCGAAACATGATTTCAAACTTTTCTAAAATATGAGTTTTCAAGACACCGGTTTCGTCTAAAACAGCTCCAAGCGATCCTGGGCCGCATTCAATTAGCAGACGTGATTAAATTTTTACGCGACTTAAAAATACTTCGCCTATAACCTACTTCAAGAAAAGCACCTACTATCTACTGCTAACAATTTTATCAGCATAAAAAAGTTAAAATCTACCAACTTAAGGTTTAATGAATTTTTATTTTAATGGAGAAATTATGTTCAAAAGTATTTATAAGTTTTGTATTTTAGTTTACTTGTGGTATTTACTGGTACTAGGGGATTATAGGTTAATGATATTAGTAGTTACCAACCTATATAGTAATCCGTGTGGGCCGTTATTAAGGCGTAAAAATAGAATATTGCTGCGATAATAAAGTGCAGAGCTATCTGCGGTGGCGGTTTTCATGAAGCGCGAAAATAAAACCGTTATAGAATTACGGGAACCGGTAAATGAGATCATTTGAGAAATTTTGAGCACGTTTAGTTAAAGGGAATAAACTGATAATTGGAGGGGATTCGATCCTTATAGCTTATATATCCAAATAATTTCATGATCTTTTGAAATAGCTTATTCTTATAGGGTATGATTGTGATTTTTGTCTTGAACTATTTTTCTTTCATATTCTCCTAGTTACGTCTTAAATTTTTTACTCAACCTACAAGCTCAATTGAAGACCAACGCTGCACCCAAACAAAACAACACACGAACCTCCGCGAACAGAAAAATAGAATTACGTGCACTCGTCCGTGCCAATTATACTCGCGATGCATGCAAAACGGCTCGAATCAGATTCTGTAGTGCCGACCTGTGTCAGCAAGTTGAAGTACATACAAACATAAATCTACAACAAGCTCCTCTAGGGAATAAGTGTGGAGTAATTTGCGAGCACACGAGCTTGCTTCGTCGCGAACATTAACTATTAAATTCGTTGCATATTAAACTAGAACCTTATATGTAATCCAGAGCCACCTGAACGTTAGGTTCGTTCTCGCGAGGCTCTTCAATGCTTCTTAAGTAACTTATGAGTTTTGGAACTTTACCCGAATCGATATTGAGATGTGGGGCCGTTTGTTGCGGTGGAATAGTTTGCACTATACTGCTAAGCTGTATGTGAAATAAATCAACTGCGAAAGACTAGAGTTTCCAAAAATAAAATCCAAAGAATACAACAGATTTAATTCGAAATTCAAAAACCAGAAACAAATGAGATGAACCATCGACTTCAAGTGTGCAAATCTCAGGTGATTCGAAAGTTCTCAAAGAAAGGAGAAGTTATGTCGAAAAATGCCTTCTTTGTTTCAGCCAGGGAACAGGCCCACTCTCTGGGTGAGAGTACGGAACCCCACTTGACACGCTTCATTTTTACCTTTTCTTTAAATTGAAACTGGAGCGAGGGTGCTCTTTCTATGCGCTGTGTATCAGCCTTCATTATGAATTAACAAGATTTTTCAGAACATTATTTTATATTTTTAAACTCCCCCTCCGTTAACTGAGCTGCTTTGAAATTCCTTTAAAGCGCTGCTGAAACGTGTGTGATTAATGCTGGAATTGTTGGAACTTACTAAACTGGATTTCTCAACACTTGTCACATGTTCGTTGACCGAAAACAAAACAATATTTTTACGACACCAGTATCGAACTGTTCAGAAACGAGTCACAAAATTGAAGCTATCAAGCAAGTAACACGGAGTGACTAGTTCCGCGTGGCTCATGTAATCAAAACCGTTGTAATAGCTGTGTTCGAGCATATATCATGATATTTCCCATAAAATTTCCTATGCTGGTGGATATTCTACGCGCACGGAGAACAACTTTTCCCATCGGGTGCGCTGCACTGCGGCCGTGGCAATGCACTTTCGCTGACCCCTTGGTTCCTCCCACGGCGGCCATCTCTCTCACTCTCCCAACTTTCTTCGTCGGTTGTCTCGCTCGCACGCAGTTGCGCCTGCGCTTCCCGGGTACCGAGGTAATAACATTCTACGACGCGGTACGCCGCCGTGTGGAACGGGTTCTGTCGATGACTTCGACGATTATTTGTATGAAAGACAATGGTCAACGTGTATGCGTTAAAGAAGCTGCCTTTAGATGCAGTGATATAGGTACCTACTTACCACGATATTAAATTTTAGATGTATTAACAGCCAGCGTTGTTATTTAGAATAATTAAAATTGTTTAGATTGCTGTTAAAATTGCTGGTAAATTATGTTATAAGACCACTCGTTTGTTAATTAAAACCTTAAAGAAATTGTGCATGAAACGGAAGTACCAAGCGACTACAACAAACTTGTAGTTAAATCTTGTTAAATCTCAACAATATAACATATAAGCAAAGCAGTTACAGAATATACGAGCAATTGAGCAGTCGTGGATTCAGTCGCCGTAAGTGGAATAACTTTCTTGGTTACGAGAACGTCTCGACTGTCTTTGTTAACGCCCTATACAGTTACGCTTATCTAGTTGCATTCCAGGTGAATGATCTTCGCACACGATATTCTTAAACTTTAACTCGTGAGACGACAGACCTCGCAGACGTCAGGCTGCATATTATTATACAGGTATTTATTGAGCACCTGCATCAGAAGCTGCGTTTAATTTTTATAAATTCATACTTCGTCTGTGGAACTGGTACAGTATCACAAACGTGACTCAAGTTACGGATTACGTGGGAGAGCACTAGAATGGTCTGAACAGTCTGCGAGAGGTATACTAAGCGTGCAATCGGGCGTCACTAAAATTTCGACTTTATCCATGAAAAATTTAGGACGACATTCGTTAGTATCACACTCAGGGGGACGTCGTTCTAGGCTTGCGAGCATATCGCCTAGCGTACCTCCAAACGTTCCAATGGAGACGTGACAGCCGCTGTATTATGAGACCTAGGGCCCAGGATTTGGGTGCACATTCGATCGCATGAGCAGTGACCGTACGAGGGAATGCTTCTGGCAACATTGCATCGCACAATGAGTAATTTAAAAATTCAAAAACTCGTCGAGGCTCGGCTTGCGCGAGGTGAGGCGATCCAACGAGTGCCGCTCTGCAATTGAGACTGTTATCTGCCTGCATGCTGCTACACAACGTACATACATACGAGGGAATAATCCGTGCCGCTGAATAACACGGTTACCTAAATATAAACTCAGCTATCGAAGCTCAGCTATCGAAGCGTACGCTGCAATCGAATAGAAACGTACGTATCGAAATTGTAACTACAAATAAAACCGAGCGATTCGTTACAATATAGTTCATCTCTTATTCCGCGAACATTCGAATAGGAAGAGATCAGAGCAGCGCACCGGAAGGGTTTCTTGAATCTAATATCGAATGGAAGTAAAAAAGGAATGAGATAGTTGTACGTGAAACGCTATCTCATTGCTAATTGGTAAACATACGGCGAACAAACTGCGCGCGATCGTCCGAAGCTAGCTCTACTATTTTTAAATGAAATTCTTTCCACTCATATATTCCCAAGCACAATTACATCGTAGTTCAGTTACGTTAGTTTTTGGAATTCCCGAACAGGTTGTAGAATTTGATTGCAATTTAATTATTCAGCATTCATTCGATGCATATCCTACATGTCGATTCACAGAACTGTTGTCATATTTCAATCATACATACTCGTATATGTTTGTTTGTGTTATTTTACACGGTATTTTGTGCTGTGCGCACTTAGCTTTCAGATCATTATTATCTAAGACGCTTGTTTATAAAGCTTTAAATAGAACTTCCGGACAGAAACTATTATAACAGTCATGAACATAAGAATATTTTTTTAAATTAATACATAAACTTACTTTACGTATTAAATACTAATAAGCGATGTTGAAACTTAAAAACTATAAATGATATAATTACAGTTATTAGTAATTATAAACTCGAGGTGTACGAACGAATCTTGAGACTTAACCAGCTCGAAAATGGTTCATTGTTAGCAAGATAAACCTGGACCTAATATTATTTACAGCAGAGTTTAAAATAGGTTGATTGCGGCAGTTTAACTTCCCAGAGATGGATGTTTGAGTAGGAACTTGAATCTTAGTGGGTGGGTTTTAAGTTTCAATTTAGCGGAACGTTAAATATGGAGGGTTGGCTGCAGAGAATATTGGACACTGTATCAGTATGCGAGAGTTTTAAATTCATTGGAGTTACATTTGGACTTCGTCGACGGGTGCAATGGGAACATGTTAGAGTGAGGTGGTAAAAACTCGGCCGTAATTAGTCTTTGGATCCGAACCGTGAACAGATGCGGGGGAGGGCTGAGTGCCCGCGGAGTCGATGCGTCCGACTCTGACTGCTGAATTACATTTTTCGATTGCTACGGGCAATATTTTTGCTATGATTTAGATTTTGTTTGCACACTTTACGGTCGAATCGTGTTTTACTTTGAAACAACTGACTGGTCTGATTTTTGTTCTACGGTTGTCCCGCCGCTTGTTTTATGAATGAAGTTGTTAAACATAGTACGGGTTTTTGTATTATCTTATCTTCTAAGCTCTGACAACATCTAGTTACTTATAGTTAGCTCGGGGAAAGTTAATATAGACACGTCATTATACTCCTAGCTAAAGGTAGGACTACATTATGCCGGGCCGCAGCTGGGCGCAATGCAGCGCGTTAATCCACACGAATCACTTCTATATATTTTACGGCCCTGCAGTTATGTAGGTATCGTAATAAAAACCCAACGATGCGATGCGGCCCCGCACCCACGAATGTACACACACCTTTACGTAAGCCTCGTTTTATTTGTAATTATTAAGCTCCGTCAATATAGAAAAAAGCATAAACGTTTTTAATAATATTATTCAATTTTATTGCCCGCTTCTCTCTCATAAACCACAAATCTAATAAGATATTTTTACAACACTAATTCAAATGATTCTCCAGCAATAGATTCATTCGACGTAACGTTTCAGGAAGTGTCCGTTTATCATATTTGAATGAAACTACAACACTTTTAAACGCCATATTGGGGCTATTCCGGGAAAAGAAGTAGAAATTGGATTAAAAAGTAAAAATATATGTTTACGCAAATGTAGCGTCCGCAGAAAAAAAAACGCAGCAACTTTTAGCGAAGTACGACTCTCGCTTTGATACTTCTACAAGTATGAAAAAGTCTTGTTGATTAGCTCTTGGACTTTTTATTTCGACGTATCTTTAACTTTTTTCGTCTTATTACGATTTTGAACAACTTTCGTGGTCCTTCAAGTTTTCCGTATAAAATAATATTAGGGAAACAAATTTGCTAACAAATAGACGATTCATTTGGACATTTCGTTTGAGCAATTTCTGGAATTTGAACGAAGTTTATACAAAAAATATGGTGAGGTGAAAATTGTGCACTGGACATAAATTCAGTAAAATCTAATTTGGAACCTCCACCACTGACCAAACATTTTGTTACCACAACCCAAGCTACATAAAGTTCAGTTATCAAAACATTGCCAATGAAAGGCGTGTTCACATAAAGTATTCAAACTATTTTGAATGACAGAATGGGCATGATTCGAGGAGAGCCAAGGGTGTGAGCACGATAACTTTTGAAATGGACTCACCGTTTCGGACGCTGTGTAGCGCCCGCTGCTGCACTCAAGTAGTGAAGATTCACTCACCTGTAAACAAAGGAGAAATATTGTTATTATTGGGTGTTGTTGTTGTTGTTGTTATTGCTGTTGTTGTTATTGTTTGTTGTTGTTGTTGTTATATTATAAACCGATACCTGGCACATTTCGCTCGCGGAACGATTGCAGCGATTCCATGGAATCCTATGGGGTACTACGGGTTCAATCGCACGATGTCGAGGTATCTCTTTGTGTGTTATGCTGGTTTTTAGGCGAGGTTACATGAACTTCAAACGGTACTTTGTTATGTTACTTAAGTACGGAAAACATGTTAATGTTTTGTGAGGTTACATTTTTGTGGAAAATGTTACACTTTCGAAATACACGAGTAATGGAGAGCTTTTATTGTATGAAGGATAAATTTACTCGTACGAACGAAGCTTTGTTGATATCATTCTTATTTGTTTCTGTAAATTGACTATTGTATGTGGGCCAAGTTTACTACGCGGAGATAAACCAGCACTGACTCTGGTTGTTTTCTCTAAAAATAGAAATAAAAATCTATTTTCAGTTGCAGGTAAATGATAAATGATTTTATTTCTGTAAGTAAGTTTGTACAAACACTTTTACCCGTCTATCATATTTTTCAAACTAGATGAGGTCGGCGTTTCCTATCTGACTACTCTGAGAAGAAAGGCCGAAACAAACTCGGAGGTCACAGTCTCTTTTCCAGTCCAGACATAATCTTGGTCAGATCATGTGAAGACCATGTAGATTGGTAATCGGAATCGGCATCTGAAATGGTCTTTTGAGGAAAGAACCACACAGATTGAGTGGACCTGTCCAGTCAGTGCACGCATTTGTCGTTAATCGTGCAGCTCAACTCAGGACTTAAGAAGCTCAACGATTCGACAAACAATACCAAAGAAAGGACATTTGGGTAGGCCGCATAAATTACTCAAACTGCCAGATCATGATCAAAAGCAATAGAGAAAAAGAAAATATGTACCATACGGTACTTTATGTAGTAAAAAAAAGTTAAACTAGAGTTCAAATTGATTTGCAGACTTAAGTTATATGTTTCAGAAAAAGTACTTTTCCGAGAATTTTCTGAAATATTTTGTTAATTTACAATTGACAAATGCGAACTAAAAGCTGTGCGTTCTTTGTACCGTTCCCTGTGTCTTCAGATTCACTGAACTGATTCTAATCGGAGTTTTTCCTGCCTTTGCTTGTTTTTGCTACTCACGGGCTTGTCTGTAAGCGTCCGGGATTTTATTTGCAATGAACAATCAATTACAGGATTGTATTTATTTAGGTAAGTAAGCCTTTATAAATATATGTGTGTGGATTTTTGGTGATTTTATTTGTTTTGTTACTTACTGGCTGTTACCCGCCGCTTTTACTAGCATTCTTTGGAAAAAGTACCTGTTCCAGGATAAAAAAAAATCCTGTATAATCCAAACCATCAGTCCATCACCACCACCACCAGTCTACCAGTGTGCCCAATTTAATCCAAATCCATTCAACCATTTAAAGGCACCAGGCAGACAGGCGCGACGCGATAGCACGACACAACTCTAGTAGAACAATTTCTATGAAAACTTCATGGAAATTGTTCTACCAGAATCGTGTCGCATCGTCGCGTCCCGTCATTCTGCGGGAGCCTTAAGTGTGATTGTGTGTCAAACATAAAAACTTTCACATTTAGGTAGACAAAATAGGTTTTTTTTTAATTAAATTTTAATGTACTGTTTAGGTATGCTAAACAGCACGTTGACTATTTCTGTTCTGTGTTCGTGTTTAAAGATTTTTCTTTTTTATTTCTTTAAATTCGAGTTGACTTATCTTTTTGTACGCACATGTTTCTGTAACAAATAAACCTTTTTTTCTTACGTTTTTTTCTTTTTTCTATTTACTCATACCAATTTTTATTGCGACCTCCATGCACTCGAAAACGTTATCTGCCTGAACCATGACTGCCTCATTAGTGTAATGGTCAGAGATTGAAAAAGTATTGCGCGGATATTCTGACAAGGAATTTTCAGTAGCAGCCTGTGGTTAGAAATTAAGCTGGGTATTTTAACAGCCTTGCTACTATTACCTAGAGTAATTTACTTTATACAAAATCTGATATACTAGGTACCTTATATACATAAACTCACGCCTTCTTCCCATGGGGGTAGGCAGAAACTACAGAACGCCACCTGCTACGATACTCATATACTCCTATTGCCTCGTTTACGTTCATACATCTGGTCATACACGCACGCTGGTTGTGAATACTACACACCTGACCTTTCTAAAGAACATCACCAAAAAGGTCACTATATGTCCTCCTAGGCCGACCCCTCCCGGCATTTCCACTCACATCTGCCTTGTAAATACCTTTACAAGGCAGATACCTTAGACCATAATATTTCGAAAAAAAGACTATCCTAGAGAGTATTCCATCTTTCAAAGCAATCTAAAACCATAACATCACGCCTATTTTCCTCGGAAGGTTAGGCAGAGGTGCACCTATGGTACACTTATATTTCACCAGTTATTTTTAAGTCCCATGTAATAGTGGGCGAGCCTATTGCCAACAGCCGGGCACAAATCCAAACTCCGGCTTGCTAATGAGAAATTCCTAATAAAAAAACCCAATAACACTTTGCCCGACCTGAGAATCGAACCCAAGACCGCATGCTCAGCAGTATCGCTTGCGACCACTAGACCAATGAGGAACTCAAAGTAAACTTTCCCACCAAAATCGCCACAAAATCCACCATAAACTGTAAACAAATGAATAAATCTCGTATATTAAATGCATTGGTTATAAAGCCGGTTACGCCGTAACGTTGTTCTGTTCCGATTCATAGGGGTGGTCTAGAATCCCCGCTTAACTTCATTATGAGAGCGAATTGCTAAACGTTCCCATTGTTGACCACGGCCCGGGGTTTAAGGGTGGTTAGTCATGCAAATAGACGTCAACTAGAAACAAGCTCTTGGGGTTTCGGCGAATGCGTTCCGATGTTTCGGTCTGCGTCGGCGAAACATCCGGGAAATTGAATCAGTTGCTTGAGGAGTGTATTTTATTTAGAGGATCGTTGGTTTAAGATAAAGTGGTTAGAATTTCGGAGGAGTTTGCGTGGTTGAATGCGTTTATGTAGATGTTTTTGCTTTGATTTTTGGAAACCTGAACTTTCAATAAATCTACTGGGACTCGTGTTGGTTCGCTAATGAGTTGTGCTAGGTTGACCAAAATAACAACTTTTAGTTGCCTAGTTACCTACGTTGTCATAAACCATACCTACCTCGGTTTCCGAGCAGAAAAACTTCTGTTGCGGTGACCTCAACTCTGAGTCCCGAGGTCACGTTATCGAGCGAGACAGAATAGATAATCATTGTGTCTCATTACGCGGGATTCAAGAGGTTAATCAAAAATTTCTATAAATTCTTTAATTTTTTTGTGAATGTGAGAACGTTGTAGGTCTGTCTAACATGAAGACTGTAGATTTGTAGAACATTTTCTATTTTGTTAAGTACCTGGTACTTGATGACAGGCCTACACTGCCGTCCCGTACCTATTAACACTGTAATTTGAAAATATTGTAAAAACTGATTATTTTTTAAAAGAGTAACCGTGGAGTTTCTTGACGGCTCTTCTCCATTGTGAAACGACCAATTGGAACCGTTCACCTAGTATCTGACGTTTCATACGTGCCCATGTAATAAAATATTTAGTTTTTTTTTTTAAATCTGCGTGTTAATTACGTAACACACTAACAGTAGGAATGAGTTTCATTTTGACAGTTCAACAAAATTCATTGCGTTATTTACGTTGTTGAGCAGACAATTTTTTCCAACATATGAAGCAATGGACTAGCAATAGGATTCAAATTGATTCAGATTGTGATAGATAGTGTGTTACGTAATTAAGGTGCTGGTATTACATTCATGGGGCATGATCTAAAAATAATTCACACCTTTACCAGAACTAATTTCGTATTTTACGTAACAGTTCTGTAACACATCCATTACAGAGTGCCGCTAAACAATTCAACAGCATGATATTTCACAGATATTTATTAGCTACAAGCTGAAGGTAAACAACTGCTAAATATTAACATATTACCGTTCGTTTCCCATTTGCCGTTCAATTTGGGAACACGTATTAGTTTGTCATTAAACTAACCCGAACCTGAACAGCCATTGTACCTAAAACTGAAAGTCGATCAAACGAGGGACCTGTTTAAAGGCCAAAATGATTTTCCGCTAATAAACGTTTAGCGAACAAAGGACGGTAATGGAGAATGGATTATGGATATCTGTTATTAATGCTGCTTCAATGTAGCCGCACATAGAAACTCGATAGTACGAATAATAGTGATGCGACAAACGACCATCGACGGAATTGTTTCGCCTCACTATTGAACAGTCCCATTATTGACATATTAACTGCTATGATAATACACTTTGATGGAACATGTGCGATTATGTCCCGGAACGAAGCACGATCGAATTGAACAATCGAACAAATATGTGCTAACAAGAATGCAGTGAATAAAGGATTATTTCTAAATCCCTTAATAATGGACGATGGGAAACAAAGGAATATCCATGTTTTGAATTCTGCTGTTTTATTGAAATACAGACAATGGGAGGAAAATAGGAAAATATGTCTGGACATACTCTCTGTATGAACCCATTCCTCGAATCCTTTTCGTGCTTTCTGTGTTAAATTGAACATACATGATCTATACATCTATACAAATAAATAAAATTTAAGGGTCTGTTTGTAATGTCGAAATAACAGTTTCTTACTAAGCGCACATGAATGTATATACGTTTCTTCCTTCTTGTCACAGTCATGACGTGCAGCTGTCGATTATTTCTGTTTTTATCTCGTGATTATAGATCTAATTTGTTTGTTTTTATTTTACATTATTAACAGAGCTAATTATCTTTTTTGTATTCACGTGTTTCTGAGACAAATATACCTATGTTTCTTTCTTTTGTTTATTTATAACAAAAAAGAAAACAATAGTCCTTTTTTTTTGGGTGCGAAATTAATACCCACCCGTGTTCCTTCAGTTGCCTGTGCGCCAGGGCCACGGTAACTCTTTCGAACAATCCGCGACCCCGGCAGGCATCGCTCTTATCGGACAAAAAGAAATTGCCTTTCTGTCTGTTTGTTCCAGCTAATCTGCCAAGTATTTATTTCAATTAAACCATTTACAGGCACTTTTGAAATGTCAAGGAGTCCGTCAGTCAGAAATATAAAGCTAGTTGCCCATTCCAAAGCGTAGTAGGTACCTATGGAGAAGAACGGGCAAGAAACTCCATGGACACTCTTTTAAATTATATCGTTACAAAAGTATTAGTTACATCATTGCTTATATTGGAGTAACATAGGCTACATAGACTTTTTGTCCCGGTAGCACGTTCCCGTGGGATAAATTCCACGATCCACGTGGGCGAACCCGCGGGCAGAAGCTAGTTGGAAATATTCATATTTCTGCAGTATTAATAAACTTTTTTGACATGCGCTGATCATGCTTTGGTATGTGGAATTTATAACTGGAATTTAATACTTACTGTTATTGAAATATTTGCTTGGAACACCATTCGAAATATGTTTTAATATTTGTAAATAATTGTAATTTTTTGTCATGAATTGTTAATTAACTACTCTACCGAATTGGGACACTGTAATGGTAGTGCATGTATGCAAATAAATAAATTTAAAAAAAAATATCCTTTGGTAATTAAACATGTTTTAATTGGCTGTACAGAAACAATACATAAATACCTACCCTATTAGGTACAACATTAAACACAGTGACCGATATAACAGTGTACGTAATTCCATATTTTTTTATGATTTGCAGTATCAGCAAGAGGAGTGCTTTTTACCTAACAATATCAAAGGTTTTCGTCGAAACTACGCAGACGTCTCAAAGAAGTGAATAAGGTAAACCTCATGTATTGACAATAGCAATGGGACAATTGGCGATAGTTATTCGCTACGTCAAGCGTAAGTAAGAATCGACATCAATAGATATTGAATGGAGACGTACATTTTTTGTACAGAATTGTGTGAATTTTATAAGGCGTGAAATGATTAACCACCCAAGAGAATTTGCTGTCAAGTTTTTTTGTAAAATTACGGCTTATTTAACTTTGCACCTAATGATGTGAAAAAAAATGAAAGAAAACTAAAAGTTTGGAAGCGAAATGTTTACAATTCAAGAGTGGTTTACTTTTCATCAGAAGTTCTAGAAATACCTAGCCAACTAACTTATTTTGAAAATGAATTCCAAGAAAAAGATGCCGACTTTTGAAGATATTGAAAAATAAAATATGAAAATACAATTGTACATTAATTCAGCATCATCACAAGAATAAACAACGTAAACCTGTTAAGTAATGACGTATAAATCAAATAAACAACTCAACTCCTTACACACAGTTACAGCATGATAAAACTAAAGATCGTGTCTCGTCGAAAAGATCTTAACAAAGCACAAACTTTAGAAGCTCCATAACATAGCAACAAAATTCACAAAGAGCGTCAGTCTAAGAAAATCCTCCATTTTGGAGAAGTGACGTGAACAAGTGAACATCAGCGAGGCTCGGGGCTGATCACAAGTTAATGCAGCTGAACTTGTTGCACCGTCATGTCTTAAACTTAACTGTGCCTTAACTAATTACACCGACCGATCCATGTTTGCTTTGTAAGATGAAGTTGGAAGGAACACACCTATGCAGTGTAAGTCTTCATATTGTGCACATAACGAAATGAGGGAAACTAAGCTTAATTCTATCAAATGATCTATCATGATGAAACAAACTCAGTAATGACTGGAAATAACAGGACGTCCTCATAAAATAAAAACGAAAGACAAAAAAACCTTGTTTTTGTAAAAAAAAAAAAAAAACACTTTTTAGCTGTGGTACCTACCCCACACACATTCGTACACCACTACTTGACATGTAAATAACCGTGACAGGAAATTATTAAAACATCATCAATATAAACTAAGTGGAAAAAATACGCAGTATTAAGGATAACTCAAAAACTACTGGTCAGAACTTGATCAAATTTAAATGGGACCACATGTGAAGTACCAACTTTCAAATAAAAAAAGAATCATCCAAATCGGTTCACCCAGAAAAAGTTCTGAGCTATCACAAATAAAAGAAATAAAAAATGCAGTCGAATTGAGAACCTCCTCCTTTTTTTTTAAGTCGGTTATAAAGTCGCCCTCAATTGAGAATTAAGGTGTTTTCGAACAAAAATCTGATATTTTTTCATATTTTTTTACAATAATTGTAAATTTTCTCAATAAAAACCCGGATTACCTACCCTTTTTATTACTTTGAATTATTCTCCATCGTTTCAGCTTTCTACAAATAAAAATACCATGTTTATAACTGAAGCACAACATTTCCTATCAACAACTGTTAAAGAAAGGCCCTGCACTCGGCTACGTACCACATTTGTTAAAAAAAACACCTTAATTATCAATTAAGGGCTATTTTATTTAATTCGTTTTTATTTTATAAGGACGCCCTGTTATTTCCAGACGCCCTGTTATTTCCAGATTTATTTCATCGTGATAGATCGTTTAGTTTAAAAGTTATACCGATTTGTTTACACAAGGGTCGCCGCAGCAAACAAGAATTTTAAAAACGCATTTCTTTTTTAGATATTTTTAATATATTGTTGTCGATAAAATTAAGCTTAGTTTCCCCATTTAGATATGTGCAAATTATGAAGACACACTGTATAGAAATTCCGAAATTTAGTTTTAGGTGTTCGGAGGTAAAAGCATTATTTTGTAAGGAGTATTTTATATATATGTGTGTGTGTCGTAGGTTGAATATTTTAGTCAGTGTGTTTCTATATTGTGAGAACACTACTGGCGCCCACCCGGGACTATAATGTCTAGGTTGGGCGCCAATAGAGAATTTGGTAAGTGTAATTTTAAACTGTTAAATACACTTGAACAATAAAGAGAATATAACAACTACTATTTAGAAACAAATAAGTTTAAAACGAAAAAACGAATGCTGAAACTTAATCTATCAGCCAAAACATTAACATCACTACTCACATGACACAAGCGAGCAAAGTTCAATACGTTGTATTTTTACACAATTCCCCAGCAAACAGAATGTTTATATTTAACACAGTTTAATTTCATCAAATAACTAACTTTGTCGTTCCCGAACACATCGCTAACTTTCCGTTGCGAAATGCTAAAATAATTCCAATGTTAACAAATACGACGTGGAACAAAACAGCTGAATAGCGAAACCGTAAAATAGTCTAAGAGTCACCTTGTGTTCAGTTCATTACCAGTCTACGTCGACTTACGTCATGCAATGTTCAAAACTTAATAAACTTTAAACAATACCCGGGAAGATGCGTTGTCAGAACTTCTAAAACTTGGAGTGAAACAGGCAACCGACGGAGCTACGCCCCTATTACGATACACAATGTGTCTAATGCTTAATAACATACCTTCTCAACATGCGTAAATGTACCCATACTCAAGTAACTCACATAGAAACCGTAAACCTAAGCTTTTGTCGCAAATTAATTTAACCGAGAAAGATACTTTATTTGAAGGTATGTCTCCCGAATAGTTTCCCAACAAAGAGAAGCTTTCTATTTCATTAAATACGACAACAAAAAGATCTGATGGAAGTAATCACAGAACTGCTTCGAATTAGTTTTCACAATTTCAAAGGAGGCATTCCAAGGTTAGACATAAGTTGGAGGTTCAGTGGAGGCCCCTCGGTGAGCTTGCCACCAATCCTCCTCTCCTTTGATCACGGAATACTTGGTGACTTCTGTACCTAATTTAAAAAACTTGGCTTTGTTCGTGCGAGTTGTTTGACCACTTCTTTCTTTGTTTCAATAGGAGTAGGCACCCATTTGAAACGGTAAATTAGGAAACATTTTGATTGGCGGGTCACACGACACCGATAAACTTTTGGGTCCTGTTTCAGCCCAAACCTTTTAAAGAAATTACACGTTTCACACTTCTTCCTTCTGCTTCAAACGGTTGCATTCATTTCATAATTCGTTCTAAAGGAATATAAGTACAAAATATATTTAAGCCCCTTAATTTCTCTGTAAGACTACACTGCATTATTTTCTCCCCATATAATGTGAAACATTTTTTAAATTGGGCCATAAAGCGAAGCCTTACCGAGCCAGGCTAGGCAGGAAATTTAATAAAGTAACGTCTATTTTATCATGAATTATTCCGGAAAGTGTGTTTTGTTTTTAAATTAATTCGCGATGTTTCAAAAGGAATGTGGAATAGCAACACCCGAAGCTATGTTGTAGGTAATTTGAACACGGACATTCACTAGTAAGGAAACGAATACCGAAATAACTATAGTAAGGAACGTTAAATTACAAAGCGCTGGCCAGTTCGGAGTAAGCCACACGTGTTCAACGCAATGCGTATGACGCGACTGGTAAATAAACAAACAGGAAAGATTACATTTTCTTAAATAACGTCCTGCCGGCTTTTCTTTGATTTTTATTTTTAGCAGCAAAATAGCTGTAGTTTAATAACTTAGCATAATCAGCCTATAATGTTCCCAATGCTGGGACACAGGCCTCCTCTCTGTGAGAGGGAGTGAGTCGTAATCCACCACGCAAGCCCAGTGTGGTAGATGTCACATGTCTTCGAATTTTTGGTTCTAGGACATGCCGGTTACCTCGCGATGTTTTCCTTCACCGTTTTGAGAGCAGTAGTGATGAAATAATTTACACAAAGTAAAGCGCCTGTCAGGGTTCGAACCTGCGACCTACAACTCATAAGTCTCAGCCGTTACCAGGGGCCGCCACTGCTCACTGTATAATAGCTAACCCGATGTTAAATGCTTTGATGGTTTATAAAAAGAATATGCAAGCTGAACAAGATTAAAAATGAATACATGAATCTCCCATAAATAAATGCATTAAGGCTGTGTACACAGTAGTTTTGTTGGTTTTTGAGCATTTATCTTTATTAATCTTTTGTATGGTGGTGCAGTTCCGTAGTCGTACTGTAGTCTCATCTATTCACAGCACGTCGACTGTTTATTAACATATCGACCATAAAACGGACAGGCGCGAATCTGTGTCGATTTTTTCCGACTTTCCGGTGCAGACGGCTATTCATCGAGCCTTTTTTGCTATCGCTTCACTGCCAGCCTATTTTTACTGAAAAAAAAAAGGATCAATGATGTTTTCACAGGGAAATAGATGTACAGACTTACATGCTTTTCGAGGATCCTTTTAATAAAATTCTAAAGGTATGTAGTAATTAAAGTTATTGCATTAATTAATGAACGAGTTTAAAAACGTAGAAAGCTTTGTCCACAAATTGAGTGTGAAATTGATTAGATTTACCAAGTATTTGGTTGATGTGCTGCATTTTTTATCAATTAACACTTAGGAATATACATTATTTATTAAAGTATACATTTTTAACGTAATTGTTGACGATTTTGTTTTATATTTACTACATAAGGAGACTTAAATGACTCAACAAAAAAAAACTGAATCAGAAGATTTGTTTAAAAACAACACACGATATAAATAACAATACAGAATAAATAAACGCGGCAAAAGAGTTAAAAATATGACAACGAATCGATAGGAATGAATAACATCGCCATACGATTTCAATGTTTGTGTTCACGTCTGTTTGTTTAGCATAGAGAGGAATGAGACGACGCGACGGCCGGATCCCAGGCATCCGAACAACCAGTCTACCCTCGCAAACACAAGAAAATGAAAATAAATAAAAATCTCACTTACAACATAACGAAAAATGAGTCTGTCTAAACGCAAAAGGGGACAAAAGATTAATTGAAAATCGATATAGGGACATACCTTTGCAAATCTATCAAAAAACATTTACTTTGAAACGATAAGCTCGGACTGAATAATACTGTCAGTCATGACTCATGATTAATGCGGACTTATGACATGCTTTATTGACTCTTCCGCCATAGAGCTGACGATGCAAATAAAATAAAATCCCGTATCATTGAAAGAAAATACCTGCGCTCAAGTAATTAAATGAAAAGATGATGATTAATGGCCGCCATTAACTGAGCCGCTCTGTTTAAATATTGTAGATTTTTTCAACTGATTGCATGGTAATCGGAGTCGTTTTTTATATGAAATTACTTTTATTTATTTAAGTGTGGGATAGAAACTTAAGAGATGAAAATTGTGCGATAAACATTATGATACTGCAGTAATTGCCGCGTGCACTGCAAACTTAAGTACTTATAATAATATTGCTCATGAGATAGTTATCTGGGATTGTTTATACGATTATCAAGACTATAAAATTTATTTCAGTATCCTATATTCTACGGCGTAGGTAAGTTACCTTTGGACTTATTCTAGTAGTAATTTCCAAAAACCTAATTACAGGAATCGATACCATACAAACAATGGGCGCACGTCGGTATCAATTAGCTCAATTTCACCCTTTTTATACAAATTCAGAACCATTAACAGCACTGGTTTATTTGAAAACCATTAGCGGCCCGAATGGATACGGTTTGAATCATCGATAAAATGAATGGCTGTCTTTCACAAAAGCCTCGCGATACGGGTCGGATTTGAATTCGAATTATTAAATTAACTTTTTAAAAGAAAATAAAGGCACATGCACGATTATATTGCCAGAAAAATCACGTAAAATTAAAAAAGGTAATGTCAATTCGTGTCACTGATCCCAATGAATGGGAAGGATTTATAAACAGACCCGGATTTTATTTTTAATTACCCCTAATCCGATACAAAACCGCGTAGAAGAACACAATCAACGTTGGGTGCGCAACACTAAATCAAAACAAACTTCAGACTGGATCCCTTTTACAAACTTTCTAAATAACGGCGAACAATCTTTTTCATTAAAAATCTCCATGAGCCCGATTATTAGGGAAGTAAAACGCCTCCGGTGGGCCGGACCGGAGTTTAGGAGTATTCGCAAGATTTCCGCGAGGTCAAACTTGGGAATGTTAACAGATAATTACGGGTAAGTTTTAGCTAGCACGAGACATTTAACAGATGCTTTATTCGGGAGCGCGCGGCCGCGAGCGCAGGATGAATGCTAATGAGGCGGCCACGCGCCGGAATCCGGCACCTACGCCGATCACAATAAGCGTCGGATTGCCGTGCTCTCCGGCACGATCCCGGCTTCCCGAGCCGCCCGTTAACACATTTGGACTCGTGTCTAAGGTTAATTAGATTAGTATCCAACAATGCTACGCAGATGTTATATAAAAACAGATTTAGGGTACATCACGTGGTTTATTTCGCAATGAAAATTTATGATGAAATTTTTGTTAATATAACTGATATAATATCCATTTTAATTTTAGCGATATTGCTTGGTACATTAACAAACTATGAATGACTGTAATAAATAATTCTAAGTTTAAAATTTGATGATGTTTATACGAGCAGCATCTTGTGCGGTGTAGCTCTAAGACACCAGCAATTTACATGAGTTGTGACAGCCATACATCCTTCCGTGCGTTACGGGCCAATTAATCTAACACGGAAACGGATATATGAGCAAGGCGCAAATGGTTTCATCACACATATAATTTACTGTCTCTATATACATAGTATCATAGTGCTTGTATGTTAGTTTGTGTGCGTAAGAGAAAGGCGTCGACGTAATTTTCTAGTCCAGTGCTGTTTTGGATTATCAAATTTTACAGGACATTGATTTATAATCGTGATAAAATTATCCAAATACCCCTAAAGACTTTCAACACAATACACCGATTTAAATAATAAATAATTAAAGTTAATTCGATGTTTAATTTTATCCGTGTTAATAGCGGCGCCTGCGGCTCAACCTGCATGAAAAAGTTCTTGAGTTACATACATAAACTCACGCCTTCTTCCCATGGGGGTAGGCAGAAATTACAAAACTCCACCTGCTACGATCCTTACATATTCCTATTGCCTCGTTTACGTTTATACATCTGGTCATACACGCACCGCTGGTTGCGTCTTGAGTTATTCCGACAATGAAGCAGCTGTCCTTCCTAACCACTTCTATACCAGAACCAAATCCATGCAGCAGTAACCAAGCAAAAAGCATCCACACACATCGCCACCATTTTTATTTATCAAGCCCAACCCACATGACATGTCAGCGCATAAATTCTCTAAACCCACCCGAGCTACGTTCACCAACACTTCAAACAATACACAGTATCTGGCAACACCTTACGGTAAGCGCAATCTGTGTAAAAGCTAATTAATGCTGAGCAGGAAACGGAAGGGCAACGGGTCGCGTCATTAGATGCATTATGCAACGCGAGACGCATGCGCCGAGCATTACAATGTTGTGTGAGACTTGTGATGTCATGTGCGAAATGTGTCGGCGCCTTTGCTTTCTTGAGAAATGAATTTAAATGTGGGCGTGAATAATTCCGTGGGTTCTGGTTAAATAAATTATTTACTTTTTCTGCATATGCCTACCTATGAATTTATTTCTCCAGTCATGATAATCAAAATTAACAACAGACAATACTCTTACACAAAATTTTGGACCAATCAACATCACCCATTCCTAAAAATAACTAAGTAAGTTATATCATAAAAATAATCTATCAACCTGCCTAACTTTTTTCCCAATTATGTTAGGGTTGGCTTCCAGTCTAACCGGATGCAGCTGAATTACCAGTATTTTATATGGAGTGACTGCCTATCTGACCACAACAATCCAGTAACTGGTTGACACGATACGCCTTGGTAAGACTGGTTGTCTGAGTTTTGGGCTTCTGAAGAATGAAAGAAAATTATACATATTTTTTTTTTATAGGCAATTTTACAGAATAATATACCATATCTGCGCAGCATATTACGCCACAGACTGACAACCTCAATCTTTGCCAGGATTTCTTAACAGCATGTTATCCAAAAATACATAGCAGATATACTTACCTAACCAATTCTCACAACTGGGGGCCTACTCTGTAAGTCCGTCAACGAAGATACGGGCCCATCCGAAAGTAGTTCGATACTTCAGAATGAACCCTACTCCCGATTAATTAACATTTTTGGACGGACAAAAACATACAGCGAGTAAGAACAACTGTCAAATGGTGTTGTCATTCATTCTTAATTCGAGCCTCGAAATAATCTTGTGTCCGTAGGTGATACGAAGTAGAAGACGCCCGTAACTTCGGCCAAAACTACGGATTTCGTGCTTAGAGAGTAGACCCCCTGATACCAACTACCAAGTACTCATAGAACATACGTGTAGAAATTTAGCAGTATTTAAATAGTCGCTTTCAAAAATAAATTTCTCAGCAGACGCTAGTGCAGTGATTTACTATGATAGCTATCGGCGAGTGAGAGAAACCAGGCGGTCTGAACGAGCGTGCGTTTGAACGAGCCCGCATTTTATATTGTACTTTAAGAGGGCGCAGTAAGACAGAAAAAAATCAAGTTTCACCCGCGCCTCTTTCCCTACCCCTCTCATCAAACACGACAAAAACAAAACACAATCCCTTCCCGCCAGCAGAAACTTTTCGCCCGGCGCATATTTAGGCATTTGAATTTGAATCTTGTGTGTAGTATGTATACGCAAAATAATCAGATGAAACTGTTCTATTCATTGTACCTATGTATGATTGCTGTGTACAAGTAGGTATATTATTCAATATTATTGTATGTCCGTGAATCAGTAACCGATGCTGGTAGGTTGTTAGATTGGAGAGTAGACAGACTTAAATGAAATAAAGATTAAATGTTACTTAAGATACGGCCTATAAATTTTCGATTCCGAATTGAAAGACAAACCTAACGTTGTAGTTGAAAAAATATCGTTCCATACATTATGTAACATAACTACAAATGAACGATTTTCAGATATTTTCCTGTAGCTATTTGTGCAGTGAGACCTTGCTTCTTGTCAAATTTCATGATTCTAAGTCAACGACATGTATGTTATGGGTTTTAATTTATTTGCGAGTGTCAAAATATGCGAAATGAATGGCAATTTATGCCAAGATACTAAGTCAACGTCTTAGAAGCCCGTTTTTTTATACAGCTCCAAAGGACGTTTATCTAAGTATTTGATGTCAATTTCAACTTGATACCCCTCACGCATTCCTGAGAAAAGCGGTCAGAAAGATGGATAACAAAGTGATCCCATAAGGGTTTCGATTTTTTCTTTTTAGGTACCGAACTCTAAAAAGCAAAGCACTTCCATCAAAGTACTATAATACTACATACTCATGATACTACCTACATGATGGTGAAAACAATTTCGATAAAATTACTTTTTTGACGATATAAAAGCGTATCATTATAATCGCATCACTTACCTTCCGCTTTTTTACTTTGAGAAAACGAAATCAATTGAACAAAAATATCAATAATCTAAGAAAATTAACACTCGCAAATAAATTAAAATCCATATGATGCATCCCGTTGACCTAGAATCATGAAATTTGGCAAGATGCAAGGTCTCACAGCACAAATAGGTACCTCGAATGGTTTTTCAATTGCAATATTTAAACGAATTATGATCATTTTCCATTCCCTTTATTTTCAATGAAATTCTTCAGTTGGTAAAACATCTGTTTATTTTGCCTATACTATACGCTAAGCTTGAATTCAGAATCTTAGATCATAGTCATGTTTTGGAACTAGAAACTCAATGCTGGCGTGACAAAGTTCAAATTCCAATGCAACCAAATTTTACTTGGGCCTTCTACAAGTTGGACCTCACGAGGTATTTGTGGAAACCAGTGTTAACCAAGTAAAAAAATATAATGGTATATCATGGAAATTGCTTTGCAGGATTGTGCAAAGTCAATTAGCAACAGTGATACCAAGTAAAAAATAATATTGGTATGGTGGATTTTGCACTGTATTGTGCAAAGTCAACTGGCATGTGTCATGAAAACATTGACATAAAATTATATGTACTTGAAATGTTTGCCTATAGAAAAAAAAGTTATACAAATATCAGGCCTATCGACGCCAAAATCATAAAAATACTGGTATCTCTTTTTAACTTTGTTAATTTTGCGTAAGTGAAAAAGGATAATAGTGTTTTTGACACTAACTATAATGGCAATCCTTCATTCCTAGTGTCAATGAAAATACCTATTTGCGGCCGGGTCGCCATTTTATCCGCTCGCTGTTAGGTACAGTCGCCGGTACATCAAGTTACCACAAACTGTCAGATTTTCTCATTCGATTTTGAACTTAACAATCAACATTTTAAGGATTAAAATCGTTTGGAGAAATTTGTCAATTTCGTGTAGCTTGACCTGCTGGCGACTGTAACCAAGTTGGGTTCGTCAACAGTCAAATGCTCTTGAGCTGTGGATATAATTTGTGAATTTTGGAGTAATTTGCTGTGTTATTGCGTTAGAAATCGGTTCTATAGTGGAAATCGTCAATAGCAAGATGCTCAATTTGCAATACAATCGCTGTTATTTTATATAAAATATCAATATGGGCTTTTTTTTTGGGTGGGAAATCATCAAATGACCTCTCCCGCTCTGGGCGGAGCGGAAGAGTGTGTCAGACTCTTACTGACTAAAACCCACCCGTGTTCCTTCAGTTGCCTGTGCGCCAGGGCCACGGTAACTCTTTCGAACAATCCGCGACCCCGGCAGGCATCGGCCCTATCGGACCCCATCAATGGTGCTGACATCTCTTTGAGGTGCGCGTGGAACACGACGCGCCGTCGACCCGGGCCTGGTCCTTACCGGACGGCGAGCTGCCCATTGCTCGCCGTCCGCAAGTCATGTCCGTCATGTCCCGTGCACACCGTTTCGTACTTGTGTCCGCCAAAACCCATAAACCCATTACCTATTTTAGTTTTCCGATTTATTTATTTTAAACTCCAATAATATTTTTATACCAATAACCTACCTATATGTTTCAACTTGATTCGGGGGTGGTCAAAAATCGCTCCAAATGGTTCGTCTAAGGTTACCCTTATACGAAGTTTGTCAACGAAAGTGGGAGTAAACGAATTTGGTTCTTTACCTAATAGCAATAAGATCTAAAATCTCCAGCACGAACTCTATGCTGTAAATTTTCTCCGCAAGAAAATTGACCGAAGTGCAGAACAATGGCGCTAGTTGTACTATACCAGTCAAAAATCTGTCAAATAATTGTATGTCATCTTGAGTTTTCAAATATCAACATGAAATTATTATAATATTTTTATTTTAAAGTTTAGCCACGGTATTTATTTGGTTTATCAATTCTTAACGATTTTAATAATCGTTTCGGAAGTGGTTTTAGTGATATTTTCATGTTTTGTATTTCACAGTTTCGTTCCAAGAATGTGATAAATTACGAAAATATTATTTACGCAAATAAATTAAATCGCAGAGTAGCAGAAAATTCAAGCGCAGTCCTCTCGTCTCAACAGAGCGACGGTGACTGATTTGTGAAACAAAAATATGCTTGAAGTTCCCGCAACGTGCGACGGAAGATGACTTCTTCCACGAACTAAAAACGTCGTAAGTGCTTAAAGCTTCTATTCGTAATAAAACCAAAAATAAAAGGAATTTCAAAAAATGCCTGCACAATTTTTTTCGCCTTGTCTTGATACAGATAATCATTAAAAAATTATCCTATTAGTCATTAGCATATTAAGTACAAATTGAAAAAACGTGAACATTAGGGGTAACTTCGTGATGTTATTTTATCGAGAAAATTTTAACGTATTGTGTTTCTGTTCCACAAAAAGTTTCAAAATATCATGTAGTTACTCATATTATTTTTATTTTACACCTACGTCTTATGAATTTCATGAAAAATTAAATTGAAGATAGGCAATTTTGGTTACTACCCGCTCTTAACAAGCGGTAAGAACAATTTAGTGTTAAAATTAAATTTCGTTTACATGCCTGTCTTTTGGTGTATTTCGGACCTGATGTATCTTTTTGTTTATTGTGAAATAGAAACGGATGTGGTGGAAGTTTTCCAATGTTTTCGTTTGTTTAGTTACCTTTTCCGTGTTTTTCTGGGAAATTCATTGATTATTTTGACTATAACCATTACAGGAAACTTAATAACATATACCACCATTACCATTATTATAACTAGAATATAGAGAGTGCACAGTTTAATTTCTATAATTTAAACTTTTTCCAAATCTGAGATTCATTCAGAAAACTAGAAAAGAAAAGGTTTTCAAAAACGTTTTTTTTTTTTCTGAAACGATCGTTAAATTATTTTTCAATAAAACATCTTAAACTAAATTCAAAATCCAGTCTGCCACAAGCATAATCCAGTCTGCCACAAGCATAACCAAATTGATAAACAAAAAAACTCACAAGAAAACATCATGTCCTCCCCGTATAAGACGCACGATTCTACGGAAATTGTTAACCTAATGATGCATCACTAGACTCATTATGTCCTACATTATAGCTGAATGGTGCTCCGAGTGCCACATACATTTCGTAATCGATGCTCCTCGAGGCTAAGGCTGGGCGCAGACGAGTCGAGTGAGCTGTGGACGTTATTTTTATTGTTATGTTTTTTACGTTATGGGACTTAAGCATGACAAGCAAATCGTGGGTGGAGACCTCTGCCTAAATCTTTGGGGATTACAGACGTGTTATTTTTTTTTAAATATTATGTTCAATTACAAGTACATTATTCAGTATATTTGGTAACAAACATACGCAGCTTAAAGCTTCTTCGAATCAAATAAAAATGTAATTTTAAGTTTTTCATCAAACCTAATTAGTAACAAATCCGAACATAGTTGACAAGAATACTTGCGCTGAAAACTTGCACTGTTCACAAACTTGTGTGAACGTGAATCGCACATACTTGAATGTAATCTTGGGCAAGTCACCGACTATATCTATATTTTGGGTCGTAACCCATAAGATCGATGCTGCCGATCTATTCTGTGAAAATCTCACCATGAAAACTTCGTTAAAAAGAGATTGAAGTGACTTGTCAATAGTGCCAATCAATCCATCAGGTGAGATCATCCAAAGCATCAGGTGAAATCACTCACTTCACCTAACGCTTACACGCTGTGATTTTTACAGAATAACATAATATAACATTACGAACCCTTCAAAATCCCAAGGACCCTCCATTATCTATATTATATATAACAATTTTTCTACTTGTATTTTCTTTTCTGTGTATTCTGCATTAAGTCACCCACAAAAACTTTTCATGTCCATACTTATCCAATTATTTATTCACACATTATGTCCACTTAAACCGTCCGGACTTACAGTAAAGCTTGAAATTATGAGAAAAGGGGGTGATATTTCTACTAAGTTATTCAGCTAATGTTCTATGATAAATTACCGCGGTAATTCGAAAACACTTCGTACGATTAGTTCCCAATCCTTGTCGATAAATCTTGAATATTTTATTTAACGTGGGTAAATAAATAGGTACCTAAAGCCTTTTTTTTCAGGTGATCTACCTTAGTAATATATGGAAATACAAGGTTAGATCTAGGGTTTCAGGAGATTTTTTTTTTAATTCTGAGAATATTTTTATTTAATAATAATATTTACCTATTTAATAACGCAAAGGACTTCCTCACATTTATTTACTCTAATATTCACAAAACACATTCGGTAACTCACAAATTGTGGAAAAGCGCTTGCGCTTCATCACTCTACGAAAAGGTGAAGGTAGAAATTGGTTTAGATGTACGTTCCTAAAATAAAATAACGTAAATAATATAGTTGCAACACACAATTTTATTGTATTGAGAGACTAAACATAAAATATTGTGTAGGATGTGTCATACGTATGTAACACCTACTAACCATTACATACAGTTGATTTTCCTCTTTGCCACAAGAGAAAATAAACTGCGCCTACATTTTTAAGATTCAATCCCACACCTATTCACGCACGGTTTCACTGCAGAATGCAATTTACAATAAATTATGTAGATATTAATAAGCTTTAGGTTAAGGGTTGGAAATAATGGGTGGGCCATTCATCGTTCGATAAATTGCTATGGAGACACACTGTAGTCAGATTACGTGCTTCAATATCCGGAACAAGCCGACGAACGGGCTTGGGGCTGTTCTACATACAAACGTATGTTTTTTTAATGCATTTTGAAATGGGAATGCGTAGATAAAAGGAAGCGTTGATGTGTTTTTGTTTATGTTTTCGGACAGTTCGAAATGGATGATCGATTTTTTTGAATTTTTGCTTTTCGAATTCATGTTCTTTTAAAAGAATAGCTGTTTTATTAAAGCCCCATTCACACGATGCAAGTTTCTAGCCTGTGGCATAGGTAGAATAAAATTGAATCAACCAATGATCTTGTATCGTCTAAGCACTGTTTAGACGGTGCTACATTTATTGATGCTTCAACTCATGGTATGCCACAGATAATTAAATCGATCACACCGTGTGTTAATCGGGCTTTAGATTTAAAATATGTTCGAGTGTCACCTTTTGCAATATTCAAGTCGCGAAGCCTTCCTAAAAACGCGAGCGCTTGCCAATGACCGCTATTCCGCTCTAAATTTCTTCCACACAGGAAGTCTAAAACGTGTAGAAAAATTCGAGTGTTTCCATTCAATTGGCGAGTGTTCGTTCGACCGTTGGGTATTGATACGGTGAAAAAAAAAAATCAAACGCATTTCGTGTGGTTATGAGCATTTCCTCGAACGTAAGAAAGACACATGCGTACAAGGAAATAGACGCGATTTCCGAATGTGACTGCAAAAAATTTATTTGTATCGGGAACGGATTCTTTCCTTATGAAGCCAATACGATTTGGAATTATCTGTCGACGTATTGTGCTCGTCTTAAGGCGTTAGTCGTATCGATTTCGTGTCTCGAATGCTTTTGTAATGTTTTCGTAACAGATTTTTTTCTTTTATGTAAGAGAAATGTTAGGACAAAGTATTAAATTGCTTCCGCGAATTTCGCTGCAATTGGCTAAAGAAATCCGCTAACGGACTGGCTGGACTATCTCTTTAGTATTTTTAAAATAACTGTAAGTACCTACAAGTATTACGATGAATATATCTCCTTATTATTCAGAGTGCATTGTGATGTCGTTTCTGGGTTTCTTTGGAGATTATTAAAAAACCAGCCAAGTGCGTGTCGGACCACGCACAATGAAGGGTTCCGTAGTTACGATAAATTTATCCCAAGAACAAACTTAACATTGTAGTTGAAAAACATGTTCTCCGATATATTCCAACTGCAAATGTAAGTTACTTGTAACTTAGCTGTGATAGTTTTCCTTTTAATTTCGTTATATATACTACTGCCGTGAATTTATTCACATATCCATTTAGCTGGCAAGGGGGGGACTCACTTGATTCTAACGAAAATTTGCAATTTAAAGCTTAATTTTACGCAAACGGATCCCTGAATCGAAAAATGGTTTTCACAGACCCGTAATATTTTTGAATGGCCTATTTAACGATACCCACACCATGGGATAGACGAGAAAAAAAAAACATCCCCACTTTAGGCGTACAATGAGGTACGCTAAAAAAAATATTTCTTCTTTGTTTTGTTTTACCACTTCGTCAGCGTGATTAATATGTATATTCATGCCAAATGATAGCGTTCTAATACTCTCTCTGAGTCTCTGAGCTAAGCTGCAGACGGACGGACAGACGGAAATGGCGAAGCTATAAGTGTTCCTTGATGACTACGGAACCCTAAAAACGGAAAATGTTGTAAGTAAAAAACACACAAGCTTCGAAATAATATTTTTATAAGTATCCTCATACCGTATTAAAATATATCTGGTCTTTACCTTATAGAACAAATACAGTGGTATATTCACACTGGTTTCTTGTAAAGGAGATATTTGTTGAGGCAATACAATCTCCTTTACACTGCAAACACAGCTCGCTCATTAACTAAGACTATTTACTTATCCGTTGAAGTAGGTACATATTGCTGATATCAACTTCTGATTATCTAGTTATCGTTGAGCTCCTTAAGTTCTGAATTGAGCTGCACGATTACTGACAAATGCGTGCACTGACTGGACAGGTCCACTCAATCTGTTTGGTTTTTCCTCAAAAGACCATTTCAGACACAAATCTACATGGTCTTCACATGATCTGACCAAGATTATGTCTGGACTTCAAAAGAGACTGTGACCTCTGAGTTTGTTTCGGCCTTTCTTCTCAGAGTAGTCAGATAGGAAACGCCGACCTCATCTAGGTTTTTAAAATATGATTGACGTGTAAAAGTGTTTGTACAAACCTACTTACAGAAATAAAATCATTTATCATTTATCTGTATATCTATGAACGAAAATAATTATATCCATGGCCCAAAGTTTATGTAATTTTAAACTAATTTAAGATAAAAGACTTTTCTCCATCAACGTTTTAGTGTCGAGAGAGAAGTAATCAAAATTTTGTCGGAGACTAGACTCTCAAACAGATCTTTCCAAGTCAGACAAATCTTAAACAAACTTGTCACAGAATCTGATAAACTAAATTCAAATAAAAGTAATAAGGTGCGAAGTTTACAAGAAAAACAGAAACCGAGATATCAAATCTCATTCTACGATCTATCTCGGAGTTAATAACACGTATCCCGTAATACCGTCCCCGTCCAACTTCGCAATACACACATTGGAGAAATCCGAATATCTATTTAACATTCCCTCCTAAGGCGCTAACAGATTAACGCCAATATTATCCATCGAACGCGACCGAACTGCAGACGGTCGAGTCAAACCTTAACACTTAATCCTCACTAAACACTATTACAAAGACCACGTAAATTTATTCAGTGTGGATCGCTAATAAAACGGATAAACTTTCATTGTCATACATAAAGACGAAAGCGATCGAACACCGCGCTCTATTAACAACTCTATCGTTAACGAAATAGGTGTTGAATTTCATAATGGTAGGCGTAAATCTGCGGTGTCGGTGCAAACTGAGATAAAATTGATTGACAGAAGTCACGCTGTACATTGTATTAGAGGTATTGGAGCAAACTTAAACTGTCAGGCTCGTTACCAAGTTGAATGGGTCGGAGGCTTAGCACAGAGATCGCAAACTGGTGCGTCTTTGATCTTCATAACAGCTAATTAATTGGGTAAGGAAGGCTTAACCGAATGTATTGACGGCTTAAGCCTCTGAGAAACGCTGTTTAAATAACTTAGATTGTTTATTGGTAAACCTTTCAGTGCGAATTTTCTGGGCAACGGGTCAATAACGGAAGTCGGCCGTTCGTAAAATTTATATTTTAAATTGTATCTGAAAAGCGAAATGGTGATTCTTTTTCAATCCGTAGTCTGGTTTCCAATTATTTTTAATATTATTGAAACGATGGGAGGCAAAAAAAGGCATTTTATAATTTGAATAATAACTGAAAGATATTTTAAATGATGTTTTTTTTATTGAGTTTTGTTTGAAAATATTGTTTAATTAGGTAATCATTTCTAAAGATGGATAATTCATTGGACAATTCGACTGTTAAATGGCAACCCTCTAATTACCTAGATTCAGTAATTTGCTAAAGTAGGTAGACCAAATATCTGAAATCTAAAAAATCTAGTTCTATAAAAGCATGTCAGCAGTTTGGCCTTTGCTAGAAAAACTGTAATGGATTCTCCAATAAAAATAATTTTCAGAAGCAGCTAAAAAAGAACCTCTTGAGAGTGCGACTCGATATTTCGTTAAATGATAAATGATTTTATTTCTGTAAGTAGGGTTTGTACAAACACTTTTACACGTCAATCATATTTTTTAAACTAGATGAGGTCGGCGTTTCCTATCTGACTACTTTGGGAAGAAAGGCCTTCATTTTGATTTTTGTGAATAACGAGTCATGATCTTAGGTATATAGATTTTTGTTATGTTAATTGAAGTAGGTACCAGATTAGTAAAAAACAAATTGAAATGAAAAATTTGAATTTTCTAATAGAAAAATATGAATTGATTTGGATTGTTTCAGTGTTTCCGAGTAACACTAGGGTCCAGTAATATGGAAGCTTTGTGAATAATATTTTATCACTAATATAGATGATAGGAGAAAAAGCGCCCAATTGCGAGTCGGACTCTCACACAAAGGGTTCCGCACCACAAGGCCAAAAACGCCGAAAAAAGAAACACGTTTATTGTATGGATAGGTCCTTTACTTTAATTTTTTTTTAATTATGTGTTGTTATAGCGGCAACAGAAATACACTCTGTAAAAATTTGACCAGTCTATCAATTACGGTTCATGAGTTACAGCCCGCTGACAACCAGACGGTCGGACGGACGTATGGACGGCCGGACGTATTGACGGACGGACGGACTTACGGAGGGACGGACAGCGGAAACTTAGTAATAGGGTCGTGTTAGCACCCTTTGGTACGGAACCCAAAAAACAACAAAATAAACACAAAACGTTTCGTCCACTCTTTAAATTGAACCCTAATAAAGTTATCGGAAAACATTGTTACATTTTTGGCTTTTTAAAGGGCTGTGTGCATTCAATTTTAACGCATATATTGATTATAAATACTTAATATAAAAAAGAAAACAAAAATATTAGGCGTGTGGTGCACGACTTATTAGAGACTACCTTCTGCCCGCTACTTTATCAGCGAGAAATTTCTTACCGGGATAAAAAGTATCCTATGTGTTAAACCAAGTTATAAACTAACTGTGAGCCAAATTTCATCCAAATCCGTTCTGCCGTTTTTGCGTAATAGAGTAACAAACATCCAAACATATTAACTTAATAATATTATATAGTAGGAAGATACTGAAAATTTAAAAGTTTTATTATAATTTTTCTTTCAAACACAAATAAGCATGAGGAGGTAATTAATACCTACCTAGTGCATAAACGTACACAAAAATAAAAACACACTTTCTTTGTTTCTTGTACTAGGCAAACATAGCATAGTGATGTACGGCAGTATACTATAAGGCTTGTACACAAATTATTTGGTACGCAGCGCACACAGGACGTTATTACAGACAGGTGTTTGGCTCGGAATGCGCTCGTAAAACCAACTCTATATGGATTTATTATTTAAAGTGCTCTACACCTATTGTTTGCACCGCGTGTTCATATTGAGGCAGGTCGCGAATACTCGCTTTTATTTATTTTTCGCCAAGGCCGTGGGCGCAATTATTAAAACATCAATGTAAAATAAATAATGGAACCGTAGCGCCCTTTCAGCAGTGAACCGCGATGATGCCAAGAAAAATAAGGAACAGTAAGCACCTCCCACGCAAAATGTTATAAAATCCACAAAACGAAATGTGTGTGGTCTCGTAGGCGACCGATCAATGCGTCCATCTTCAATTTTTACACATGACTTCACATGATTTGATAAGATACTAAACCGTCAAGTAGTTGGAACTCTTCGATCTATCTAAATATGTATATTGTCTATTGTTCACGTCTGATTTCTGAAACACTTTACGTCAATCACTTCATTCGTCAACAAAGTTTACATCAAATTCAATTTATCTGTGGTCATCGATAAGGTAAAGTTTGGAGGCACGTTGGAACTAAACACTAGAAAAATTACCAAAACACGATCGAATGCATCACGATCACAACGTAAATGAAAAGCCGAGCTTACACAAATTAATTAAGATAATCGTTTATGCGTGAAATTTAATAGGTAATTAACGTTTCTAAATGTAACCGTGTAATGTCGGCCGGGTCCGTTAAGCCCCGTGCCATCTATTACCTAACCAAACAATTGGTGGAGGCCGATAGCTAAGTTGCAAGTAAGCCAATATTCCGCAAAGAACTTACGATTAGTATTAGGGTTAAGTATCTTTAACTTGATTACCGTTAACGCCGTTTAAGGATTGTTTATGACGTTAATGAAATTAATTGATGTTTGAGGACATTTTAATATTTTAAGTGTCTATAGTTGTTTATAGAAGGTCGCCGTGTTTACGGTAAAAGCTATAAATATACAGCTAATTTCGTCTCATTATACCTACCATCATTAATTTTGTGTCAAATCACACTTCAATTATCCTACTAACGAACATGGTAGGATAACGGAACTCTTCGTCCTTTTGTTTCTACGGCGTATTCATACTCTTATCATCATTCGACTTACAACGCTGTTGTACTTCCATCGGTCCATGACCAACTATACTAATTGCTCCCAAATACCTAAAAGGTGCATGTTAACTTAAGACTTAAGTAGGCAAATTGGTAAGACAGCTTCTGGGCCCCATCTGTGCTGTGCTTATTTTGCGGTACAGGTCTCCAGGATTTAAGTTTGTTTTACTGTTTATACAAAGCTTACTTAACACGGTATGTCTTGTACCTGCAACTTGTGTACCGATTTGTGTACTCGCTACTTAATTCTTAGTGTTCGTAACACTTGGGTCTAAGTGAAAATTATTTGTGTCACGTAGTAGTGTTGGTTTTATAGAGTAATAGAGTGCTTACGATGTGAACAAGAGGATGTGTGTACAACCGTAAGTGATAGTTACACTTTAGTTTTGTGCTTTATTTATTTTTGGGATGAAAATTTTGAAGTTATGGTGCGACATTGTGTTTATGAATTTAACAAAGAAGTAGCTAATAAAATAGCAGTCATAGAGGCCTTGTTCTTGGAAAACAATACACATTGACAAAATAAAAAAATAAAACATTTAAGGTCTATTACATCAATAATCGATACAAACCAGACAGTTGACAACAAGATTTTCTTGTCACATTTCCGTCGTCTATAATAAAATGTAGTACCTACAAAATGATAATATAACTCCAGCTATCAATTAGTATATCAACACGAACACAAAGGCTGTATCTACCCAGCTGAAACATTAATCAATTGATAACAGGCGTACCGAACAAAATGTTACAGAAAATAAAATCAATAGTTTTTATGTATTCGGTCACCCTTTATCATTGTAGTTTATCATGTCAGCGTGTTATTGTAGGTAGGTAGGTAGGTAGGAACCTCGATAAAGTTCGTACTTGATTATTGAATGATCCGACCGAAATATTCTAATAAGCTTAATTTATTTGTCAAACATCTGGCTGCAGTGAGAGGGTTAATCATAAAGTTTGGTATTCAAAACACGCGATTGATCTCGAAGGGTAATTCTATTCATGATTATAATTTGCCCAAATTTTTGGTTTAAATTGAAAAGCGATGCAGTAGGCAATGGGATTTTTCGTAGAAATGTATTCTGTTGTTTTATTAAACTGTTGATCTTAATCAACTATCAATTAAGGTTCCTATGAGTTATAAGAGCGTATTAATTAAAAAACCAGCCAAGTGTGAGATGGACTCGCACACGAAGGGTTCCGTACCACCAGGTAAACAACGCCGACAAAAACACATTTCTTGTATGGCGACCGCTTTTAATTTTTAACTTTATTTTATTTGCATTATTTTTAGTTACAGTGACATTAGAAATACACATTCTGTGAAAATTTCAACTGTCTATCTATTACGGTACATGAGATATAGCCCGCTGTCAGACGTACGGATGGACGGACAGACGGCCGGAGAGTGGAGGCTTAGTAATAGGGTCTCGCTAGCACCCATTGGGTACGGAACCCTAAAAAACAAAGGTTTCCTTGTGAGTTCTATAACTTTCTTCCTAGAATAAATTATTTATTACAGTAGGTATTACTTAGTACAATAACAGTGTGCTTTTACCCTGAATTTAATATCAAGGCGACCTCCTTTACTTACACATTTTTTTTTTATGTAGACAGGTAAAAAAATTCAAGTTCCACGAAAAAACAGCAATTTTACACAAACAGTTTTAATAGCCATCGTTAATGTAGGAATAAATTTTAATATACGTGTATTTGCCCTGTTTAGACGCGCATAGCTGACCTTAAAAGCTCGCAGTGTCATTGTGGGGATTCTTAATGTATTTTTTCTGACTGTATATTCGCCTATATGAAAATAAGGGTTAAAAGCCTTAGCAAGGAAAGCACAAATACACACATCAAAAGCGTCTAAGGATCAAGCACGTTTTTGCTAGTTACTAAAAATCTGGTTTTTTAAACTCCTATGGATACTTTTTAGTAAATCTCGTCATTTGAAAAGGGAGTTTTTGAATTTCGGTCAAAAGATGAAAATCTTCTGTCAAGTCGTATTCCTGTATAATCCTGCAACCGGTTTGAGGCCAAATCAGTAAAACTTCTGCCGTACTTCTGAGTGGAATCAATACAAAAGAACATTATTATGGAGAGAAGACGTCATTTCAGCCAAGAAGAAATGATCAGAGCCGTGGGAACGTTCGAAGCTGATCCACGGCAACGTGCTGTGGCTATCGCTCTGGGCACTTCACAGCGTGTTATACGTTACCGGATCACTGCCAGCGTGTCAGAGCGACATGGAGGACGAGCTCGTATCACCACACGCAGACAAGATCGTTACATACAAATTATTGCTCGACGAAATCGTAAAATGACCGCGATGATGTTGGTTACGAGGATGTTAAACAGCGATCAAACCATAAGAAATCGTTTGCATGAAGTCAATTTCCGTTCCCGAAGGCCGCAATACATGTACCACCTATTAAGCTCCGCAATCGCAGAGCCCGTTTACAATGTGCTCGTGAACACTGAAATTGGGCTGAAGAAGAGTGGCGTTTTGTGTGTTTTTTTCTGACGAATCTCGCTTTGGTATGAGGCCAGATGCTAATCGTACATTGGATGACCCCTGGACGCCAAGAACGTTTAAAATCATGCCAAGAAAATTAAAGTCCATACAAACAGTGGTGGGACAATCATGATATGGGCGGGTATTTGGATCGGCGGAAGAACCGAACCGATTTGGATCAGAGGCAATCTCAATGCACAGATTTACGCTGAAACGATTGTATCACATGTTGTTATCCTTAGCGTATCCACTTTGGTGCTTCATTTCTGCTTATGCATGATAATGCACGTCCACACACTGCCAGAGCCGTTGCAAAGACATTTTAGCAGCTAATATTAACGTCCTAACATGGCCTGCCCAATCGCCAGACTTGAATCTCGTTGAGCACGCATGGAATATGCTTCAAAGACGAGCTCTGCCAAATATGAATGCCATACACACACCACAAATCTTTTTCGCCTGTTACAACGGACGAGCTCATATTGAGTATGCCGATCGCTATGATTGTGTTATATGCATTAACGGCATAAGTACAGACTACCGATTGTTTGTTTTACGCAATAAAAACCTTTAAAAAAACTTTTACTTTTATCTTTTTATCACATTTTAATGTCAGGATTAACTAAGGTGAAAAATCCAGCACAAGCAAATATCGCGAAGTCTTTATAATGCAAAAGCAGAGAGCACTTCGTCCATCTACGCATACGAACGCATTAATTAACCTAAATATAATTTTTTATTTTATTTCAATGGGGCAACTAAATATTATTTTTTTAAATAGGTACCTTCACCCTAGACACTTTTTATGTGTGTAAATGAAAATTTTCGTTTTAAAGGTGCTAAGTAATTTTGTGATTTATTATTACATTCCATTCATAGGGCAGATAAGATAGGCAGTCGCTCCATGCTGGTATTCAGCTGCATCCGGTTGGACTGGAAGCCAACCCCAACATAGTTGTGAAAAGGCTCGGGAGATGATAATGACCACCACCCACCACCACCACTACCAAGACCACTAATCACCACCACCAAGACCACCAACCACCCACCAGCAACCACTATCAAGAGATAACACTATTTACATCGTCATTTATTCCAAACCCAAATTTATATTAAACCATAGAAATAGTCCTGATAACTGTAATGGGCAATCGTAAAAAAAAACTATCGATACAAAAAAAAGTATTGTCGGTAATCGACACCTGCGACAATTAATAGCGGGTTCAGTCCACACCACTTTCATTACTCGCCCGATATACTCGCCCGATATACTCGCCTGATATACTGGCCTGTATGAATCGGTATTCGTTTGTTTGTGCACATATTTAGTAATGGGGGTGGCGCCGGTCGCCTTTATGGACTTGCGTTGTGTGAAATTTATTTTATTTGCACGGTGATAAGGGTAGTATTGTTTTTATATTGTGTTTTTGTTTATATTTCTTTTGAAGTGAATGACAAACCGCGAAGTGTGTCGTAGAGGGTGTCGTAGACTAGCTAATGGAATGGCAGTGTTTAAGTTTTCTTTTCTGTTTGACAATGAATTTGAATATATTAACCTGTTGTTTTTAGAAGCCTAATCATTTAATCAATATTTCCCTGTATATCTCTTGTGGTTGGCCAAAACCACATACAAGTTTACAACAGAATAAATTGAATAGACTTTCAGAACCCGGATTCAAACTGATAAAACAGACCCGATTACTTCACTTATAACCTTCTTACATCGATTACATTGACATCGACAATGATTAGCACCTTTACTACACTATTATCTATAACGACAAGTACGATCTGAACCCAACACGAGTCACAATCGATTAGACATTGAGCAATTAGATCGCTAAGTTTAGTTCCCCAGCGGGCCGCAGTAACAATGTGAATCGTAATTGAAGATCGTGGGACGTGCACACAGAAGGAGCATTTGTGATCATTATAACGTAAAGAGATGCTCAAGCTTTTTAGCGAAAACTGAGAACGTTTTAGTTGTTAAACTCAGTTGGAAAACGGTCTAAAGGAATATGGAAATGGAATTTTAAAGGTAAGGTAAACGCATTTAGTAATATTAAATTGAAGGGTTTAGAAGAATTCGTTGAATTGTCAATAAAACATGCTACAAACCATTATTACTGTCAAATAAAAATCTCGTATAAGAATTCAAAGGCTCGATAAATAAATCATCGTACAGCCAAAACTCTCGCAGGAGCCAGTTTTGTTGTCAATAAATCCATCCTCACTCACTCGTAACATACTCTAAAGTTAACAGATAAAAACTTAGTTTGTTCAGTCCCAACTCCAGGGTTCGATTACGTAAGACGCGCAAACTTCCTCTATTACCCCCTACTTAAGGGTACAAATTTAAGCGCCCCCTATTTAAACACTGTTGCCAAATACCTACGTGTGTAATTTACGCCAAGTGCGGTTTACAACCGACGAACATTTTGGGAGCCGGATTTGGACGAGAGAGAGACGAATAAATCTCTGACGAGACGAACGATTTATAAGCAACCGGTGATTTGTAAGAATCCTACAGGGAATCGAATTTGATTATACGGGAAAACAGGCTTCTAATTCTAGTGTTCAGTAATGATACACGCGTTAGTCTATATTTAGGTAAGTAGTGTTAACTACTTGATGTCTATGTAACTTCGTTACTACAAGGAAACGGAGTGTTTCAGATAGGTATTACGAATTTTAAATCCTTCAAAAATTATAGGCTTAATGCTGACAAAAATAATTCTAAAATGTTGCCAACCTAACATCAACTTTTAACAAATTCAGGCGACAACAAGTAACATCCCATTACTCTCGCACCAGGCTTTCATAAATAATGAGGAGTCCCATTTTTCAGTACCAAAAAGTGCGGTCCCCTCACAGGTGGGCTAAGTCCCGCTACACTGTCATCATTTAAGCCGCACATTAGTGAAACTTGCGTCGTTTGAACCAACACCTGGGGACCGCGACACACTACTCGATATTTTACTACCGGAATAAACTGCCCGGCAAAATGTAAATTTCGAGTTTGGGCTGCGTCGGCAATATTTCAATTTGGAATTCGGTGCGCTGTTTTGCATGTTGTGTGTAAGACTGTAATGTGGGGATTGAGTGCTTTTAATTTACTGTAAGTAATGCTGTTTTTTTCCCTTATTTTTCGAGACTTTCCTTATGTGCTATAATTTTACTCCGCAGTTACAAAGGTATTTAATTATAATAATATTAAATAATCGTTATAAGTCGTATTCTTGCTTCTGTTATTTTATTTACATAGTGTGCCTAATTCTGAAATCCAGGCAAACCGTGACGAAACAATTTACCGTGGTTAATAATTTTGCACAAAGAAATAAATTATTTTATTTACAATTTATTTATGTGTTGAACATAATCATGATTTACAATGATTTATACAGCATTTCGCTTGCTCCAATCAAAAACTTGTCTATTACGAGTAATCACTGAACATCATATCATAATAGGTACTTTCTAGTCGTCGCCCTTTAAATGGTGCTATGTTGCAAATAAATATTGTGAAAAATAATGAACACCATCAAGCACGAGTAAACACGACAGACGCGGTCAACAGAGCAGCTAATGTCAACTCAAGTATGATAGGTATGAAAGGGCACGAAATCGCGCATAGACGCGTATAATTCAGTCTAAGTGACTACAGCGTGCACGTGCGTTTCGAACAAACGCGCGTTGCTAAGGCAACACTGATAGAAATGAAGGCTCCTACAAACAGGCGGGTCCCGCGACGCGAATCGCGCACGACACAAAGGCGCCGCTCGTCGCGCGACGACCGGCTCCTTTCTGTCGCGCTGTCGCGTCGCGCCTGTCTGTGGAAGCCTTGAGGTGTAACAGACGCGCGGTAAAACCTTTCAAATCTAACTTAGCCTAAGGCGTAACACAGTGACTCGCATTATCCAAATCGGTAGCTATCGACCCGCGTTCTACATGACACTGACACCTAAAGGACTCCTCGAAAGCCTTTCTGTTTGGCCAAGTCAGTTCGCAGCTCCCGTATAATTACAACCATTCGAGATATTCCCATTCAAATGCTATGACACTTAGTCTAGATGTTGAACTACAATATTAATGAACTACTTTACTCCAACTAAGATACTGTTATTTCAAAGACATTGAAAAATTGCTGTTTAAGTTTTTCGACGTCCCTCCGAAGTTAGAGGACTTATCTACTGAGGTGTGGTTGCCCACATAGTCATTAAGTTGTACAACTTAGACCAGTCTATTCATCAGACATCAGGAATTGTTACCTTTCAAAGAAAACTGCTTCTAATGAAAGGAGCCGTCATTAGTATCATTAGACGAAAACAAAAAACACAGTAAGCAAAATAAAACAAATCTGCTACTTACGCAGTTGTAAATCAATGAAATCTACGTGAACTTTCTCTAACAACACCCACGTACCTGGAAAGAAAATATATTTGTTTATCAATAAATTACTGACGAACAAACTGTAACCTTCGCAATATGCAAGTCTTTGAAATTTTTGTTGGATACATGTTTAGACGAAAATCATCGGCGTAGACCACTTAGCAATTTCAATGAAAAAAAGTTTAGAATAAAAGTGAATTTAATTAAAGTTATTCGAAAACCGAAACAACATTCCAAATTCAAACGTTAGCTACGTTCGGAAACAAACCAATAGCGGGGCGCTGGCGAACCACGAGCGCGCCAGTTAATCGCCGCCAACTAGTGGGTAATCCTTTCGAGTGGTGTGCATATAACGAGTGCATTCCAACCCGTGCCGCGTTCCGAACGCACGGCATACAGTGAAATTGCGGCACTCGCCGACTCAAAGCGATGACGGGGCCGTATCATTGCTTGATGTGCATCAGTAGGCAGTGTGTGCGTGGCAGTGACGTATACTGATCCGTCTGTTTGCAAACACTAGCTTCTCTCTACACAATTCTCGTAATGACACTGATACAGGATAATGTAGCGTCTAACATAAAAATTGGCTCTACCATTAGCTCTTACGACCTGTGATTTAGAGACTATCGATAATCCGCTACGACTTTCATCCAAGTTTTATAGCCAATGTTAAGTATGCAACCGAGTCTCAAATTCACGCGAGCTCCTTGAACGAAATGGCGGGTGCAATTCACAACTTTCACCAACTACAGCGGCGCTTTAAAGTGAGTGGCTTTGTTAGTTGGTGCCCTTTTCTTGAGCTTGCAGCTAACTTCGCACATGAAAAAGCTGGACGTTAAGAATAGTAAATAAATGCAGCATCAGTGAGATGTACTGAATGGGAGGCAGCGAGGTGCGCCGGCGCCGCGTGCATTGCCCTCGCGCCGCCCCGCGCCCCTCCGCCGCGGTGGTACAAACGCGACTGACTGCATTCCGCCGCGCTTCCTGACCAGGGCAAGTGCAGCGGCATTACGCTGCAAGTACATACCGCGCCCCTCGCGCGCCGCGGCGCCGCACCCCCGCACACACCCGCCTAGGTTACCATCAAGAAACGAACACAAAGAAAGAAACTCCAAAGACCCGTCGTTTTGTATACGCAATCACGTAATTCGATAAAGATATCTGATCAATGGCATCGTCTTTTGATGTATAGTAGCAAAGACCCTTTGCCCCTTTTAAAATAATCATAAAATCTAATATTATGAAGAAAAATAAAATGACTCTCCCCGCCCGTTACTCGCCTTCTCCGAGTAAGCCCTTTGTAATCTAATGCATTAAGATTATTAGGTTGTTCTGACATCATCTTATTTCTTTAAAATTTACCGGTCTTTTATATACAGCGAGTTTCTTGAGCCAACATTTACTTTGTTTGGTTCATGTTATATCGTTGTTGGAGAAATTCTATTTCAGTTTGAAAATTTGTCACATTTTATAACAACATCGTGATACAAAGTTTGAGTTTTAAGTGAGTGGAATTAAAACCGAACCAGGAGCTAACAACGTAGATTTGGACCGTGCACTCAAAACGGTCATACGGAGCGCGTTCGATATAAGATACTCCGCCCAGCCAGTTGGATGCAAAGCAAAAAATATGGAAACACCCGGTAATAGTCCGCCTGCTGAAAGCGTTTTCCATGAAGCTTTTAAGCGCTTATCTTGGGAATGATAGCCGCGGCCGGACGCTGAAAGGCTGTGACGGCAATTTGCTTACATTAGGACATGCCCCGTTTCACCATTGGGCTACGATGAAAGCTAAGAATTTTTACGCTGCAATTCATATTTCACATTTTTTTTTTTATTAATACACCTTTCATGCATTTACAGTGTAGACTATTGATTCGAAGCGCAGTCAGCTATGAAGTTGAAACTGATTCAGTTACAGTTCGGAATGTAGCAGTATTGTAGCAGTTTGTGCAGCTCAACCGGGTATTAAATTGTTTTTAGAAACAATCGTCGAGCATAGTTCCGACTCTTTTCGTAACTATGTGTGAAATTTTATTTTTAACGTAACTGAAGCGGAAACCGGCAGTAAATTAGAGCGAGTAAAATAAAAAGAGCATATGAGTAAAGTAACGTCCTATTTCTTAACAAACGGTTTTGTTAACGTTTGTTAATGGCCTCGTTAATTTGTACAAAGTGTGTTATTATCGGTTTCAATACAATGTCGCGTTACGTTTTATGTTGAACGCAGATTCGCTTGTTCTCGGAGGAGCCGATGATTCATGAGGCAAATATTGCATCACTGCTTAATCTTTTCGTCTATGAGAGTAATAAAGATAAAATGTAATGTTAGTTAGTGTTGTACGTTGTACAAGGAGGGCGGTGTGTCCGCAAGGCGTGTTTGTTTTCCGCGGCTATTTCTGGACAGGCCGCGCGCCATTGTTCCAAGAGTTATGGCCACTCACGAGAAGGTTAAACAACAAAACTATCGCTTCACACGAGAAAATGAAAGTAAAAATATTGTACAAAACCAATATTTTATGTTTTGGACGATTTATATAAAATTGTTGGGAAAATTTCGAAGCATTTCGCGCCATGCCTTCCTCGCTATACGCCCGGTAGTAGTATTCACTGCACGTAAATGTTACGAATAAGTGTTTGACCGCAATTTCGTGAAATGTTTACATTTAAAATTACATTTAGATGTGATACTGAACGGAAAATAAGCGGCGTGGCAGCTTTTAAACAGTTTATACTGGCCCCTATACACTGCCGCTCTGGACTCCTTTATTCAATTATTCATGAAGACGAATTTATAGACATTTATTTTCATACACAATTATTAAAAACAATTTCACCAATGTAATCTATACTAATATTATAAAGAGGTAAAGGTTGTTGGTTTGTTTGTAAGTCTGTATGTAGGGGGTAATCTCTGGAACTACCGCTCGGATTTGAAAAATATTTTTTGTATTTGATAGCCCAATTCATGAGGAAGGTTATATGCTATTTAACATCACGCTATGACAATAAGAAAAAAAGTCAGAAAGAAGGTTATGCAAAAACGAAGTGATAGCGCGAGCAAGTGATGCGATGCGACGGGTTGAGTCAGGGGAACAAGAAGCTTCAAGCGGACGAAGTCACGGGCATAACTAATATTATAAATGCGAAAGTAAGTTTGCTTGTTTGTTTGTTACCTTTTTACGTCTAAACCACTGAACCGATCATCTTGAAAATTTGCATATACGTTGTCAGGTGTACAGAAACGGACATAGGGTACCTTTCATCCCGCAAAAAAGTACTATTCCCGAGGAAAACAACAATAACGTTCTTATGATAATAGATGGCGCCACGTGTCTTTCGAATCATGATTGAATTATAACCCGAATTTATAGTCAAAGTCTGAATTAACGCGAGCGAAGCCGCGGGCACAAGCTAGTTTAATATAATTTAAACACGTTATCATCATACATATCCCTAATAGATTTTGTAATACTAATAAGTACCTAACAACACGTGAATTGAAAAAAAAATCTACTGCCTGAACACCTGTCTTCGACCTACCAACTAAATAGAAGTTATTTACCTACGTTTATTTTTATAACAGTGAAAAAAAATACAAAATATAATTCTCTTTGAACTGACTGTACTATTTGAACACACGTTTCACCTTTTATCGTGATGATTATGAACATTTTTGTCAACAGAACAAACTTTGTCCCAAATGAAAATATTTTAATAAAGTCGTCGTAAAAGTTATAGCGAATATTTTTCATTATTCAGCGAACAGTGTACGTGTAATAGTTTTAATAAAAAATTGAAATATGATGTCAATGACCATCAGACAGTTTTTCCGCTAAGTGCAGATGATTATCTCTCAAAACGTTGAAGGAAAACATCGTGAGGAAACCGGCATGTCCTAGAATCAAAAGTTCCAAGACATGTGACATGTACCAACCGGCACTGGAACCGCGTTGTAGATTATAAGCCAACTCACTCTCAATAAGAGGAGGCTTCTGTCTCAGCAGTGGAAACATTAGAGACGCATTATGCTAATGATCTAAATCACAATAACTGTTCTAAGACTTATCGAAAGCCAGTGTAATTAACCATTTTATTTACCCGAACCGAAAGCTTGCAACTAAAACCGCATATCCACAGAAAAAGCACAGTCGAATACAGAACCAATAATAATTACACTCGCCGCAAAATAAAACGGCACAACCGTACAACTCAAAATAACCGAAATATTGCCAGCATCCATACGCAAATTTGACCCGCAACGCTCCTTGCGATTCAATAGCGCGCGATAGTTTCCATATCTACATCGTTACTGCGCCGCCGTAAACCAATATTGTCATTAATGGTCGAACATTTGAATGTTCGCACAGGTTTTTCCTTGATATTTTACAAGGGATTTTCTGGAAATCGATTTGAGATTTTCGCTCCAGGTTCTGCTAAGCTATCAGATTGGTTTAAAGTTAATCGTTCAATTTTTTCACAAGTCCTTCTTACAGATAATAAGATTCTTAAAGCTCACGAAGATCGTGGTAAGGTCAGGTAATTCCTTATCTCGCACTTTTAAACAAAACTACTTGATGCTTTTAGATCCCAAAAGAAACTAAAAAGCATGAAAACTACATAAACAGATCCTATTTCATAAAAAAATGCAAAAAAAACTCCCGAACTATTGTTTTAGCACAAAGAGTGTTAAAAAACTTAGTTTTCCCTTCGGAAAGAAACTTTCAATCCTTTACTATATGTTTAAGAAATAGAGCTCATACTGTTTTGCCCTCAGGAATTCTGCTCCATCGTATTCTAATGGAGAAGTCATAGTTATTGCAAAGAACTACCAAAATACTAAAACAAATATGAAGTTTTTAAGAACTAAGTGAATAGTTTTGAGTATCAAACAATTTAAAAAAAAAAAAAGAAAGTCCCTAAAAATAAATGTTTGCATTGCTGAGGTATTGAAGCAGTGTCATAAGAGACATTTTGTATTTGTAAAATAACTTTGTTCTGAAAAATGTAGTTAAGCTCTATGTAGCATAATTTAGTAAAATTGCTGTTTGATCGAAGTTAGAAAAATGGCTTCTTTTTGAGGATTAAGGCATTAAGGCACCATTCGCAATTTAAGTGTCAAATTGTAAGAGAATTCGTCTGCTTGGCACAATCCACTCGCAAGGTTTCAAGCCTATTACTTCACTTTGATCAAAACTTCACCTGTTTTGACTTATTTTTTTATTCGGCCCCATTATTTTTTAATCACTGCGTAACAATTACAGGGGTCTTAAACATTTTCTAGTGATTCTCGATTTTTTCACAATATTTTAAGAGCATTACCATGAGGCTCGATTTTATAATTCGACAGTGGAAAGGTAAAATGGCTAAAGCGGCAAAACCTGAAATCTCAAGAATGAACTTTAGAGTAATTACTTTAAAGTTCATTCTTGAGATTTCAGGTTTTCCGCTGTCGATTATTTAACAAGGAGGGAAATTATAGCATCGGAAATTTACAGGTAGTAAAAAAAAGGAAGAGTTAATAAGCTTACGAACAGGCATTCATTATGTTGGCCTCCCATTTCTTTTCATTACCTACATCATAAAGAGGATTTTATTTCAGTTCCTCTTTTTTTGTGTAGTGACGGTTTTTTTTTAAAGACATAATAATGATTCTAGCTTCGGCCTTTTGATATAATATCAGAAACATTTGTTGAATGAAAAGTGCTTTTGTCTTGGAAAAGTAAGAACTTATCGTCTCCTTTAAGTAGAGATTTTTTAAATATTGGTGTTACAAAATTTTTCAAAAAAAAATATAGGATTGAGGTGCTGACGATTTTATTTTTATTTATTTTTCCAAAAAAATTAAAGTTACTAGCGGGGAAAATGTGACAAGAAGAGAATATTTGGTATGTTGACAGTGCACCTGATTATAAAGTTGAATAATGAAAAAAAGTTCACCTTCCCGATTATTTAGGCATTGGGGATCCTCCAGACTCGATTATTAAACTCAATCATTTGTCATTTGAAGCATGTTCCGCACAAATATATCTCAAGGTTTTAAAAGCTACGTTACATTTTGTCACAACGTATGTTCTCTGTCTGCAACTTGTAAGATTTCTAGTTCGACAGCTTCAGTTCAGTCCCAGAAGACATTATATACAAATCCGGGAGACGTGGCGGCGAAACTAAAAGAATTCTGTCTCAGCATGGTGCCGCCAGCTTTACAATAGGTATTTACGTAACGACGGTACGTAATGCCGCGTACGATTTTGACATATTGCTTTGCAAACAACTTAAGCTTCAAAGCTTTGTTGCCGACTGTATTTACGCCATCTTAGATCTTAGAGAGGGCAACAAAACATGAGCGCGATTGTATCAGCATCAGTTCTCACGGCTAAAACAAACAAATTATAACTATTAACGCCGCGAGTTGAATATTGCTCGATATTAATATTTCCAGCGGGGACGAGGGTTTTATTCAGCGAAATTGCAGTTAGAAAGATCCTATTAATGAACGTCCCGGACTCCTTTGTCCGGCGCCGGGGCATTTCCTGCACAATCGCCCTGACACCAAGTAATTAGGGAGAAAAATTCGTTACTCTGACGTCTAGTACAGTGTTTCAGTTCTGCGGTGAAATATTTTTAAAAAGTCGTCGCGGGTTTGGAGCTCCTATATTTAATCTGGTATGATACACTTTTTAATAAAGCCATTAGGATATGTTTTGTGTTTGAAGATGATGCTAACATTGTGGTTTTGACTTCAACTGAGCCATCTTTTCGTAAGTCTGAATACTTTAAAATGTGAAAGAGTTCAAGAAGTACATTTTTGGACGATTTTGGAATCTCTCTATTCTTAAAATTCATTAGGTTAGTATTTAGGAAAACTACTGTGGAAACTAATGGATTAATTTACCATGAATAATCAATTAAAGGCTCCTACAAACAGGCGCGACACCCGACGCGACAAAAAGGCGCCGCCTGTCCTCCTGTTTGAAGGAGCCTTTAACAGCTTTTTACTACATTGTACAGGTATTCAGAAGGTAAATTATAGAACTGAAATATATAGCGATTTCGAAGAATATCAGAACAATTAGCATTCAAAGCGAAATCGTATTATCAACTCATAATTTAATACTTAATTGGCTTTATCCACGCTACTAACATGTATTCAGATAATTGTATCGACAATTAACAGCAAATGTTTTACTATACATTTTCAATAATCCTACCAGATAAAGGATAGGATTTCGATTTTTATTATGTGGCGTGAAAATTGTATCTTTAGTAGGAAACTCTAAAGGTAGAGTGTATTTTTCTTTACCTGTCCGATTTGGTAAACAAATACGGCAAAAAAAAAAACTACTCTGAGGAAAGGATTATTTTTAAGGGTTTAATTCGAAGTAGTTTTTCATGAACATCATTCTGTAGGTATTTGATTCAAATATCAATACGTTTATTGTGTGAGCGAAGTGAAAACTCGTAATACTTTTGTTTACCAAATGGGAAATGTGAGGAAAAATACACTATAGCAACGCTAAATGGCAGTTTGTTTGCCTTTGGAAACATAGGCGGTACAAATGTATGGCTAATAATGACTAAAGACTGACTTCAAATAGTTCGCGAGAGTAGTTTTTTAGCATAGACACTTGAATCTACGGCCGTTCCGGTTTGTAAGTCGGCACGATGACCTTATATTATTTATGGATTGGTCTAAATTGTGGGCGGTAGCGATATACGTACATGAAGTACTTAAAAAACAAAAAAGCCATTGATTAAATTTTGCATAAAAAATTTAAAAAATGGTCATCATTTAAAAAAATATTTAAAGAGAATTTAGATATTCATTCACATATAGGGTAAACTATTACTGAAACCTTTTATTTACACAGTTAAAATAACTGATATTTGCATTTTAGAGAACCACTTGGTCAAACATAGATGCACAAACGGTTTACTATACAAATGTTTAAACATATTTAGAAGCACTAACCAATTAGTAGCATGGTTCAATTGTGTACACGCGAGTGGTATTTATTTATCAACTAAATTAAAGCACAGAATAATGTTATTTACATATTATAGGAAGGATACCTTTAATTTTAAAAACGGACTTTTAAATCCGTCAAAAGATATTAGGTAGGCAGGTACATGTTTGCTAGATAAGCGCAGTGTTTTCTTAGCTCGGAAATGGATGGCAAATTAGGTATACACTGGTATTAATTTATTACTAACGAGAAAATTGTAAATGTCGACAACCTGTCACATTGATAAAATATTTTCTATCCTGCTGTTGTCGCTGTTACTGTGCTGAATCCTCAGTTATTACAGAATATATTTAAAGAAGTTTCTCACTTACATCATTGCTTTCACCTACTAGGATAATATCTCAGTCCATCTGAAATATTAAGTACCTCCCTTTTTGGGAGCGGTCTGCTGCCAAGTGAACTGCGATAGGCTGCGTATGAAAAATTTTGGAGTTGTGCCAACCCGTACAAATTCGCCAAATGCGAACGATTTCAAAATTGCTATCCAGGGACCTATTGACTACTTGAGTTTCAAGTTTTTAATCGCTTGAACGTTTTTTTGTCCAATGATTTTAAATTAGACATAAAAACCTTTGATTAATGTAATGGTGAGGAAGTGAGTCATAATCGCCGTCCGCTTTTGATCTAAGCTACGTGTAATTATTATACAATTTTTCTCAACACTCATGGTGACGCAACGGGGCCCCCTTGTAGGGGCGTTTTTATGTGAGCCCATAAAATGACCAGTCGGGGCCCCAGAGAAAGATTTTATTTACTGTTCAAGATATGCTTCGTACGCTCTGATTAGGAATAATAATTGTTAATGAAACCCTTCCTGCTTCGATTACTGGTTGTTGAAGAAAAATATAATTTGTGCAGTCTCTGGTATCTGTCGATCTGTGAGACGCAAGTTTATAGTCATTGAAGTAAACGTAATAAAAATCGTGCGACTAAATTGAGTCCATAAACAGTTCTACATTTTATTTATGATTTGAAAGCAACACCTATCAGATCCATATCTTCAGGACACATAAATCCAGACATTTTAATTACAACAACAAAATAATATTTATTAGCGTAAAAATCCGAAATCTTTCGGCAAACTGAGTTAATTTGACTAATTGGACTGTGTAAAATATTGCAAGTGACCAAAGTAATTTCCTCGTAGATTTAATTGGTACCGAGCGGCGTGGAAAAGTCACTGTGCATACAAAAGTGGCTCGAAAGTGCAAAACTAGTTTCATCGTTTTTAAAAACTGTTTATGAGGAGGCTTAACGAACGCGGCGGCACGCACGCGGCGAAGAATAACAAATACGCCCACAGCCGCCCTAGCTGTAAATAGTTCGGGTCTATTGTTTAATGCGTCTGGCTTACTTTATACTCATTTGATTTGAGGAAATAAATACGTTAAGAGCTTCAAGATTTTTGGGGAAGTGCAGGTTTCAGTGGATTAATGAAATCTATAAAATAATATTTTTCAGTCTTTCAAAGAAAGCTGTTGTTATGTAGAAAAAAAGGCATACATAAACTCACTCCTTCTCCCCATGGGGGTAGGCAAAAACTACAGAACGCCACCTGCTACGATCCTTACAATTATGTAATACAAAAAAATCTCCATACAAAAGAATCTCAACAGAAGAACACCTTTCTGTTGTATCAGACTTTCCTTTTCTTACTTTTGTGATACCTACCTCATTATCGTGAAAAATATTCGTAACACTAAAATCTGCCATGAAAAACCGACATCACAGAAACAAATATTTTTATTATTATTTTATTTTACGTAAAAGCTGTGTTTTTATCATTAGAAGACTCTGCCATAGTCTGTATTATTATGCCTATTTCAACTTTATGCATGACATAAACACGCCAAATGTGAAAATTTCATTATGACCATGATAATTCCGTCGGCGACCCTGCCCGAAGGTTTTAATAGCTTTAAAAGAAAAGCACGTCGGCTCGCAGGAGATATTCCGCTACACGACATTATTGCATTTTTGCTCACGAAACACCTGAAAATCATTAATTAATTTTAAAGTCATTACCGCTGCCTCGTCGCAGCGTCGTCGGAACATGCGAACTTCTAATTTGTTATTGTAAAATCGGGAGAAAATGGTACGGTAACAAATAGTGCGGGTGAAACTCAGATTACAGCCGGTCACACAACGTTAAATCACATCGCATCACGTGACAGAATCCGTTCTTTGCATCACTAATTGATTGTTGAATTGGAATTAATACACTCATTAGATGTATGAATGCAATTAGGTGCATAGTTGTGTAGCGAATCCCGTTTCGCGCGGTCGCACCGGAGCGACTTTCAAACGAAATTGCGGAGAAACTAATATAATGGTGCGGCCACCACGCGATGTGGCGCACGTACTTTTAGCATGATTTATTATTTACTGCAATATCCTGGTAATTGATTACAAGTATTTATCATCTGTGATCACCCATCTGTCGGCTATGCGTGGTTGTTATGACAATATGCTCTCGGAGCATTTATCATACCGGACCTGGGCAGGACCACCTTTAGCAATCAACATACATTTTACTGTTCAAGTCTTTATGCATCAAGTCTTCCAATACTTAAAGAATATTGTAGGTACAAATTGACCAGATACAGTTTCTGGTCTCCAACTAAATCTCCAGCAAGCTACATACCCTGATTATGAAGCTGAGCTTAAATATTATGTGTATTACGGTTAGATAGTCAGTTTTCCTTACTTTCTTCGATGTTACGATCGTTTCTATTAAAAGATAACGACTCATAAACACAATCATGGAACGTTAACATGGAAACAAGAAGTTTATTTGAAGATTAGGAATATAAGCCATTATTATGAATGAGTATTTTATATTGGTAGACTTAAATTATAAGTGTCTTGTCGATTGTCAAGTGTGAGATACAGTTTACGTAGGATTTACCTTCCCACACAAGACGGGACAGTGGTTCGTACTGCGTAGAAATACAGGTTCTGGAAACTTAACCGCAGTAGTCATTTTGAAAGTTCATCTAAAGGATACATTAGATATATCTAAATTGTATTTTGAGCGTCTCAGCGTGTCGATGGCAAAAAATTAATAAACTAAGAAAAATTAAACCAGTTTGACCCAAAATTCAGATGGCATTTTTTTATGGAATAAATATTTTTATACTGTTAAAATTTTCAAGCTCCGTTAGAATACTTACAGTTTTGATTGGAAAAAAAATCAGGCGAGTGGACTTAGGCATTCTTGAATGGCATATCCCGTTATCTAGACCAGACTTCCTTGAAGAAATTTAGCATGGTAATGGTTCCTGATTCTTTGGAAACATTCGCGAGCCGTTACTTATATGGTCGCGCGTCTGAATATTTTCGGACGTGATGAAAATTCAAACGATTTCATTCAAATGAATATTAGTATCAATTTGACGACCCATATCCCGTGATTCAAATGTGACTGCTTTAAGCTTAAATAGGTACTTTTTCTAATTTAAATTTGTGAATTTTCTGAAAACTGCGTTTTTTTTATTAAGATTGGTTTAATTAAAACTAGCACTTTGGTGAGTTTGGAGTTTATTGAAGCTTGATAGGTGATCAATTAAAGAGCAAAACTGGTGTTCAAATTATTTCAAGGGTTGAAGATATTAAAATCAGATAAAATTCAAGAGCATTTCGTCTGTGGAGAGAGCGAATCAGATTTGCGCACAAGTATTAAAATAACATAAACACACCTTTGACGGGTGGTCTTAATGAGAAAAGTTTGATACGACTTCCATTTAAGTCAAAGTTCTGTCATCAGCGTTTACTTTCCTAGGCAGGGCGCGGCTGTACCACGGCTACCTCGGAAACGAGATAAGATCTCAATCGAAACGTAAACAAAACTTGATTTTGTTATTGACTGCAGACGACCGCTCTGTTCCATTTCCGCCTTTTCTAACTTCTGTTGGGATTGCATTGGAAATTGTGTTAAAAGTTTACATTGACGAAGTTCGTTGGCGGCACGAGTTAAAACAATGTTTTGGTTTGGAATAACAAACTCCGATCAGCTGAAGGAAAAACGCTTACAAGATTTCCTGTTAACCGTAACAAATTAAAAGATTACTTCTTAACAGTTATCCAGCTATGCAACAAAAATAACCTTGTAATTTAGTTAGCACCTACATCTAACAGTATACGAAACTTCTGCTAATTTTGCAGTGTTGAACATTTTATTACGTTACTTGTTCAATTCAAACACCACACTCCAAGTGTGAATTAAATATTAAAGTTTAACGACTTCTATGGGAAAAACAGTTTAAAGTGCCAAAACTAGATCAATTAATTTCAATATTCCCGAGGGATCAATATAGCCAAAGTTAAAGTCACAGCGGAGACGTTAATATGCTTAACTTATGCGTGCGAACTTCTACTTGTATATAGTTAGGAGCCAAGTTAAGTAAGTTGTAGTTAGTGCGCCTATCGGGAAGTGTCGCCGTTAGACAATGTTACGCAATAAATATAATTGTTATTTATTTGTCGTGTGAAGTTTTGATCGGTGCTATACTCGTGCCGCAGTCATGGCATGGAGGGCGCGATGGTATCGCTATACATTAGTCTGCGGCCCGAGAGAGTTATTATCAGATCCGTTTGTTCGCAACTTTGCGGCGTTGTGCTCTCTACTCGTAGAAACTTATCGGTCGAGTGCTCACGGCGCGGAGTCAGATAAGCAGGAACAGCAGAGAAGCGTGGACTTGACTTACCATGTTAGAGAGCAGCAGCCGTTGGTGTTTAGCGACTTGAGGATCTAGGGCTTGGAGTGGAAGGGCAAGGGATAACGGGAGAGGCAGTGGCAACGGGAGCGGGTGCGGGTGCGGAGCCGGCTGCAGGATCAGCGGCGGGCAGCAGGCGCACGGCGGCACGTAGGACACGCACCCGAGCTGCGGCGGGAACAGCGTGCCGGCGGCCTCCTCGAGGCCTCGCACACGTCTCTCACGACCGCATCCGCGGCCGACCTCCAACCGTCCGACGGCCACGCGCGCCGCCGACTTCCCGACACGACCGAGGTGCCCGACCACAGACTTGACCGAAGCGCGCTCGCTTCCGAATTATTTTCAACTTAACGCGGGAACTCCACAAGTTCTCGAACGTGGCGCGAAGTACTTCGAAAAGTGTCGAAACTCGAGTTGTATTAGTTGAGGAAGGACTGGGTGGCCGCGAGGGAGCGGGAAACTGAGCGTTCGGGAGAAGCGAGAAACGTCGCACAGGGCTCGCGAGAGTGTGGAGAGAGTGGCGTCGTGCACGGAGCACAAGTCGCCGGGCCGGCGTGTGGCGGTGGACTGACGGCGAGGCAGGTGCGCGGCGCGGCGCGGAGGGCTGGGGGCGGGCCCACCTGAGCCACCTGGGCGCCTGCGCCGCGCGAGCTCAGCCTCCGCTCCACACACAGGCACCAACACATCAGCGCTACTCTTTCGAACACTAACATTGCACTATCAACCGTCATTATGCTGCAACTTTTTATCGTAATATATTATTTCGTGAGCTTTTCTAGTTTTTCAGTGCTAGAGCTAGCTGAGTCACTGTTTTATGGGTAAAGTTGATATCGAAATAGAACTTTCGCAAAACTTATTTTCTGTTTATTTTAGAAAGTTTAATAAAAAAAAAACAAATTATCTCTGAATAAAATACTTACAAAAGAACATGGACATTGGAAAATCTATGAAAACTTTTTTTCGACACTTAAGAACCGGCCCATCTGCCGCATAAACCTAAATAGGAATATTCTTATACTATACAAAGAAAGTGAGCGTAATAAAATAAATTGGCGACTCGACGACTCGCAAATAAGAGGCATTATCTTGCGGAAATCTCTAGCGGGATAACTGGGATAAATCGCATTGATCTCCGAGGTCCGGCTTTCCTCAGAGAGGACATCTGAAGAGGTACTACGGTGTAAGCCCGTTGTACACGCTTAGAGGGGATTAGGCACCTTTTAACGTCGACCACTATTTACCTTTAGGATCTTTTCTTCGAGACACAGATTACACTCTCGTTAGTAGCCAATGAGTAAACAGAACGGATTTGGAACACACATGCTGTTGGCACGCGCATGAGTCGAGGAGGATCTTATTTAAACATATGATTGTTCGCTGAGTTGTAATAAACAGCAACAGCGCTTTAATGCTGACCATGAACTCTGTCGTTCGTAGGTTTTGTAACAATATTCATGTCTATTTTAAGCTTTACAGCACTACCTACTAATAACAGTATTTTTTGAGTAAAATACCTATACAAATAAATATCATTTTTAAGCTATTGCATAGCTTGTATCGCGGGCTTTAAGCGCTGCGACCGAATCAAGAAATTCCGTAACGAAAATAAAACCTAACACCCCCCACTCCGCCTACCATGTAGTTCGGCCGAGCGTTCGCTTAACGTGTATGTATATGGTACGACTTTACTTGAATGAATATCAAAGAAAAAAAAATACTGCTTAAATAAAAAATAAATAAATAATTATAATTGCATAAGTTGATAAAAAATGCTATGCGATAGCTTTACCGCGGCAGTCCCCGAGTGCCACACGTGTTTTTTTTTTTTGGAAACTGCGTATGTCTACACATTTACAATTTCATTTTATTGATGTATTGAAATCACGGAATTCGAGAACTCAATGATAACTGGAATACTTAATTAAAAATATCAGAAGCGGCACACAATAGGTACGAACCATTTTAAAGGTTTCTCATATTAATATTAATCGTATGTTTATATGAAATGTAACTTTATTTTCATGGAAACTGGGTCGTCTTCATAGAAAGATTTTAACTGTAGGGTTACTTCGTAATTAATTATAAATATTTACTGCATAATCTACTTGTAAAGCAGGTTTTAAGGGTCTTACGGGAAGCTGCTCGAACCTCTGTTTTAATTTCAAATTAGACAAAACGATTAGGAAAACACACGGTTTCATACAACCTCTAACATAAACATTATAAATAATGAATTAATACTAGAGAAGAGCACCCGAATGGTTGTATGAGATAGGGTTAAGTAATTATAAATAGGCGGAGGACAGGTTGTTGTGGCGCAGCTTGGGTGAGGCCTATGTCCAGCAGTGGACTGCTATAGGTTGAGTTGATTTGGTTGAATTATAAATAGGTATTTAGTTATTTACCTACTTACCATAATAATAATTTTGATGACACTCTCAGTGGCGAAATAGGATTAATGAGTGATTTTTTATTTAGAGGTGGGTGGACAAGTCATAGTTTATTTTTCATCTCTTTTCGAAATTATAACCACTGGTAGGAATAATATAATGGGTGATGCCCGATCGCCCCAAGTTCCAAGTTCCCCAAAATGATTTTTCATACATTCATTCCCAACGTCCCCAAAATGTAAAATTAATTTATTTGTAAAGTTCACACTTGACCATTCCTCGTACTGATGTCTCCAAAAGTGTTAGAATAAAATAAAAGCAATACCTAGCTAAAATTAACCTTATTTTGGAAGATATATTTTCTCTATGTATAATTTGCACTATGTGTTATGAAATTGTTTTGAGATATATCGAGGGTGTGTTAGGGATGTATCGAGGAGCTGAGTTAGGGAAGTATCCAGGTTGTTCTGGGGAAAAATGTAATGTGAGGGAAGAATTTAGGTTGCGTTGGAGGCATCCAGCAAGCAATTCTTTGGCACAAGAAAATAGTAAGTAAACACATCATGTAGACCATAGGTTCTCATCGGAGGCGGTACCGCCCCCTAGTGGGTACTGAAGCTTTTCGTGGGGGCGGTAGGTAGAGAGACAGAGAGAGCTTTTTATTTTTTATTTGTGATTCTTAATAGATACTCGTAATAGATAGACATATAAAATTGGTATAATGAACTGTTATGTAAAGGGGGCGTTGGATTTTATTTTGTTGTAAAGGGGGCGGTAGTCCATTGTGATGACGGTAGACCATTGTGAATTGTGATGTGTTTTGATACTTCCCTCTCATACGCACAAGTGCAAAAATAATAATAATTCGCACTTACTACCACCACTATCGATGAGCGCCTATTTGTTACTGAAATACAGAACAACGTCGTTTATCTATCACTTATCAATATTGCATAATTTTAGTAATACTTAATGAATTAAGTGTAAATTGCAATGAAAATACATACTACATTTTTACCCCATTAATTCTTTAAAGTAATAACAAATAACATTAAACAATACGTATGTAAGCATTGATTCGGCGACTGTACCATTCTAGATTTCGGTCAAGACAGAGTCGTACATTTTTATTTAATAAAATAAGCTTTGGGGAACTTGGAACTTGGGGAAATCGGGCATCACCCAATATAATTACCTAAATTCATTACCACATTTTCACACAATTGATTACAAATTCGTTGAGCCTTAGTCCGATATACTAACTTAGTTTTTCAAAGAAATGTATTTAACTACCATTTATCACAAACCCTCAGATTTTTAACTTACTTAGCTAGTTTTACCTAAACATATTATTATCATTTAAGCTTTTCATAGTAAAGTACAAAATGAATATACCGGAAAATATTAAACGACTGTACTTACCTGTACAATTTTAGATTAGAGTAGGTACTATTGGTAAGGATATAAACACACAATCGCCAGACTATAACAACAACACAACACAACACAACGTAATAAGATCGTCACGAATTGATTAGTCGATTACTAAGTTTCACTACAAAGGCTACACTTCAAACGCGCCTGTTTTCGATAGAATTAATAATTAATTCTGATCATCGGTATAACAAGGTAAGGTAATTAGAGAATGTGGTAACTTGACATGTTTTTGAACATGATTGTGTTCCACGGTTCCTATAGCGTGGATACTTTGGGGCGCCAAATAATGCGTCGTTATTCAAAATGGCGCTGGTTTTGACTGCAGATGTCAAAGATATGTCAAAATTTGTAGAGCTCTGTCACTCATACTTTTGTGACAGTCTATCTAAAGCTCAATCTGTCTTATTTTCGACCGGATACTGAGTATTACTTCAATATTTCAAGATTACGCTTGTTTTGACAGCAAATGTCAACGATATGTCAAAAATTGCACATTTACATAACGTTATATATTTCGGCAAAGGTCAAGATATTATGTGAGAAACACTTTGTCTTTACTTAAAACTAATGAGATTAACCCATCTAGGATGAAAGATGGCGGTTCTGTATCATGATTATTACGGAATTCGCACCTTTATCCTAGTTTTGGTGTTTATTACGCGACACTGTTAGTTGGAAAACTCGCCTACTTGTTTTTCCGTAGAAATGTATCTCTTGTTATTATGTACTGTAATTTCACTATGTTAGTTTTTTAAAGAATCACTGAAAGTTGTTTTAACACTACATGCATGTTATACGTTTTGGCAAGATCCAGCAATGTAACCTAACAAATGTAAACAGAAGAGTACATGAAATTAGGTAGAGCCACTTTAGAGCGGTCACAATGACTACCTATCGCATTTTCCTTATAATCTGAGCAGCTCCTATAAATAGCACTTAAATACACAGCTCCGCACATTAAGTAGGTATACTGCTATTTGTAGGTACCCAGTCATAATTTCCGCGTCAAACATGCAATACGTTTCTACAGCCTAAATATCCCCCTCTCCCTCCAACGCGTGGATGAATCACGGCGCATGTATGTGTGTAACTAGAAGGCATGTGAGTGCAAATTCCGCAGTTCAAAGTTAGGCTGTGCGCCCGCGCGGGCCCCGGTCGTTGACCCTGCGCGCACGCCGCCAAGCCGTCTACGAGCGGTGTTATGTAACGTGACCTTAACATTGGGCTGTGAGAATGAAACCTTATTCAGTGTCGACTGTGAATGTGATCCGATTATGGCGTATTACTAAGTTGAGACAACAGGTGCAGCTCTTTTTAGATGCGAGAACACTAAAGAGTGCGATGAGTAAATGTTTTATGAGAATACAAATTATTTTTGTATAAGTAACAAATTTTATTTAAATGGGCAATTTACTTACATAATGCGAATGCCTGGGTTTATTTTTTAACAAGAACTGAGTTAGAATTAAAAAATTACGGTGTTTTATTCTAAACGAAATTACCGAGAAGCTCATTTGGTTATTAAAATATAGACCCTTGTTTTATTTCGTAGATAATAAATTAGTCTATTTTCGGGTCCTTGAATTTTCTTAGTAATGCTCGCAGACTAAGAAACCAACAAGAAATCCTAAAAAAGAACTGTACCTATTTACCTATACATTTATTTAGTTAAAATTATTGTATTTTGATGTAAATTCAGTCAATCCAATTTCCATTCGTGACCTAGAATTAAATGAATGTAATTATTTCATGAGAGCAGTGGTGCCGCAGAGGTAACGGCCCCGACTTACGTGTCGCTGGACTCGCAGGTCATAGGTTAGAACCCAAGCAGGCGCTTTACTTTGTGTAAATTATTTCATCACCATTGCTCTCATAACGGTGAAGGAAAACATCGTGAGGAAACCGGCATGTCCTAGAACCAAAAATTCGAAGACATTTGTGACATGTACGAACCCGCACTGGGCCCGCGTGGTGAATTACGGCCCATTTCCTCTCACCACGAGGAAGCCTGTGTCCCAGCAGTGGGGACATTATAGGCTGATTATGAATGAAAATTTCATCAAGGCCTGACCAAGTGACCGTAGCCTTCACAATATTACAAGACCTAAATTAGCAGGATAGCTAATCTACTCTCAGCAAATAATATTATTTAACTACCTAACAGCTACTACGCGATAGGACGTAAGTATGCTATGGTTATCTGTCGAATGTATATCTTAACTCTTAACATAACCTCCTTGTTGAGCTCCTTAAGTTCTGAGTTGAGCTGCACGTTTACTGACAAATACGTGCACTGACTAGACAGGTCCACGCAAGCTGTATGGTTTTTCCTCAAAAGACCATTTCAGACACCAATCCACATGGACTTCACATGATCTGACCAAGATTATGTCTGGACTTCAAAAGAGACTGTGACCTTTGAGTTCGTATCGGTCTTTCTTCTCAGTGAGTAGTCAGATAAATGAAAAAATTATTGGCGTGTAAAAAAAATTTTACAAAACTACTTACAGAAATTAAATCATTTATCATTTGCCTCAAGATAATTAGGTACGATGAGTAAATAAAGATAAATAATAAATAGGTATATAGATAAGCTGGACTCTTTTAACAAAGATTGGTCCTTAGCAGCTCTGGACAGAGAGGTGGAAAGAGAGTAGGAAGGCCTTTGCCTAGCAGTGGGACATTAATGAAGAATAATAATAATATCATTTCATTAAAAGCGTATAGCGGGCCCCTGCGAGTTGACTTCGGATCCTCGTACGCCTTCCAAAGGTCCGGGACCCCAGGGTCCCGAGATATGTCAGACACTTTTAATAATAAAGGTCAGGGTCCCCAGGGTCCCCAGAAATGTCAAGAGACGTAAAAAAAAAATATAGATCTGTCTTGAATGTGTAGATACTATCAGAAGGAAAAGGTAGAAGAAGGCAAAGGATTGAATGAAAAACAAGACAAAACAGAATACTTACAAAAGTTAAGTGGTCTTCGTAAGTCTCATTTTAATTAAGTCTAAGAACTATGCGTGACACGAGCCCATTCATTTATCAGCAGTGCCAGTCGCCAGTATGTAATCAGAGGACATCCCCAGTAAATACTTATCACAAATTAGAACAATTTACATAAACATGTAATCAACAGCGATCAACATTACAGCATTAGCGAAGCGACACCGAAGCCCGCATCGTCGAAATACGAAAAAAAAGCAAAATAACGGACGGAGAAAAGAAAACATAAACCAGGCGCATCGTAATGCAAGTAAATCGTCCGTGGAATCCGAGAACAAAACCGAATAAATTGTTTTAATAAGGCATAAATTACGACAAAAAAATCGGACCGATCACGCCGTTACGATGGTTGACCATGGCATTTACGCTTTGTTGGATGCCGTACATGGTGCGCTTGAAATGCACTTTTTGTATCGGCTCCGAGCTGGTTTTTGCAGCGGCGTGCATCGCATACACGGTAATTTGCTATTAGTACTGTTACGGGCAGGCAGCGGGATGGTTGCGCTTAGGTGCACCTCTAGTCCAACACATCGGTGGTGACGCAGGTGTGACGTTATGGTAAAGTTCTAACGATCACATGAAGGTAATGAACACGCATGGAGGTTGTTAACTTCAGCCCTAAGAGCGTTACTCAACTTTGAAGCTAAATTAAACTAACATCAGGTGTTTATGTTCTAAGTTACGGTATTTTGTACGAGAGCACTTGAGTTTACTCTGTGGTATGAAGAAGTTATTTAATAAAAATAAGTCGAGTCTCATTACAGTTGAGTAGAGTTGACTTTAAAACGATGTTAGGAACGACAGTTCTTCGAAAATTAATTATTTAAAAGAAGAACTATCACAAACGAGAATGAATGAGCTAAAACCGATTTCACTCCAAAAGGAGGAAGTTACATCAAGTATTTTCTCGCAAACAATTCTTTGTATACAAACTTAGTATCTCTTTAGGGAGCCGTATACTGAAAATAAACGAGCGAAAAGCCTTGTTAAGGTTACTGGTAGAAACAGAAATAGCCTCGCATGTCAACATTTTACATTGACAACAGATACAAATAAGTCACTGTTCCAACCAGTAAATAAAACTGAATGTTAACATTTTGATTCCAAAAGAAACAAGGTCCTATAAAATAAAGAGTCGTCTTTACCGACACAATATATATTTTGTTGCATACAAAGTAAAATTATGTGTCCGTTTCAACGGGGGCCATGTGACGTATGCGTTTAAAAGACTTACAAGTACAAGAGAGAGAGAGAGAGAGAGAGAGAGAGAGAGAAAGAGAGAGAGTTACAAGTAAAAAAAAAATCCCTTCTAAATATAGGCTATAGGATCGGGTGATCTAAGTATTCTGAATCCTGAATCTGAAACCATAGCGCAGAAATTATACGCAGGTTATCAAAAAAAAGCTGCTATTTCATAAAAAAATTGCAATACCTACGCGGTCAAAATGTATGGAACAGTATTTATTTTTTAATAACCGACGAAAACTTTCTACGCGTGGGATTCAGAATCATGTACTGAATCCATGGTAACAGGCTGTGCGTCGATGTCCCTGGCACCCTGTATAATAAAATAGTAACATAGTCAAAATTATACATAGTATTTTCTTGAAAAAGAAAAAGTAATTGCTACGGGGTATGGAAACCAGCCTGATGCCCAAAACATAGTTTTTAGAATTTTTGTCTTTTTGTCTGGATGTATTTTTCGGATCGCCGCAAAAACGGCTGAAAGGATTTGGATGAAATTTGGCACACAGAAAGCTAGTATTTATTAAAGGTCAAAAAACACGTTAGTAGTTAACTAACATGTTAGTTAGATTAGCATTATGGATGATACCATAGTTATCATGTATTTACAACGCAAGAGCACGCAGGTATTATCGCATTGTCAGATATTGAAGCGCGTTCAATTTAAAGCATAATTCTGATGATGTTTCGGACAAAATCATTATAATTATTGAAAGCACAGCCACTGTGCGTAAATTCACTTCCCATTTTGTGGACTCCATTAGAGCATATAATGCGGAACACTAAAGCGAAAACAAAATTTCGACTGAATACACCGAACACAACGTTTCTAATTATTAAATCTGAAGCCGGAATATTCTTGCTATTGGTCTGTTCTTTTCGTAAAATTCCTGCACACGCAATACTAATGATGCTAAAGATTATCCAGTGAAATCTTGATATTTATTGGAAAATGGAAATGCTGCATTTCCATACGTATTTCGGCAGCCACGAAATTGTTGTTTAATTAACGGTAAAATTCTCTTTTGGTAGTAAATCGTTTCAAAGAACCAATAATACGCATGCTTACGCCAATATTGTCGGTAAATATTATTAATGAAGATACACTCATTTATACTAATTAACGTATATCAACTATATTTCTTTCTGTATTGTGTAAAAACCTACAAAGCTGCCTAGATTGGAGTTGGAAACATTACCTAATTAATAAGTCATTGTAGAAGTATGACTGTATAATGAATTTGAATTAGTCAAACAAAATATGAAATACAAATGGACAAACAATTTTATGACGACTTTCAGCGAGTCTTGATTTGATTTCCACTCAAATTAAAAAGATAAGGTCATTTTCACATGTACTCTAAGTACATAATGAGGTTAGGTACAGCATTATGTTGGCGTAGATATAATTCATTCGGTGTGGCACTCATAAGCAGGCTTAGAGAATATTCTTTGTGGAGCGCCGGGAAAGGGATGCGTGGTTTTCAGTGCTGTGCCAAGAGACATGTCGATGAATTTTCAAAAATAAACTTTTCCTTAAGTTTTGTGTGTAGGTACAGAAATCAGGAAGAAAGTTTTAAGTGTTTGATTTGAATATATTGCTAAGTTTATTTCGTTTTGAGTATCAATCAAGATCTACCTAAGCTACATATTCACATAATTTACCAAAAAACTAATTAAGTAGATTGTACAAGACAAATTCATTAATAGGTATGAGTATACTACACATAAGCATTTCGCAAATACTGAAATCATTAGTGTCAATTTGCAACATATCGTGCAACTGCATTTTAGTAAAAAAAAAAACGCAAACCTGTCTTTCACTTGTCAAAGAACTCACGCACACAATACATAAATGCATGTCACATATGGAGCATAACTCATCGACATCGATACAGCACGTGCCTATCCAACACAGCTCTTGGGCGTCAGGTCCAGATCAAATTAAAAACAGAATTTATTATAAGTATCATTAATTATTTAATGCAATACTGTGTTCACTGGCGTCGGGCGGGGGACGGCCTGACCGCACTTCGTGTTTTTGCTACCAAATTTACAGGTACAAACAGAATAGGATATTTAGATTAACACCGTTAAGGGATGAACGAAATGCTGGGATAGTCAACGTAGGAAGGATAATTAGTTTCGCACGTACAACATCACAATTAACTTTTTACTTCACGTTGATGTCCATTTACGTGGTTTTTAGGCGCTTTATCCTGAAACACAGGTGATGGCCTGAAACACAGGTTTGAATTAACCTAGATCGGGCGGGTCTCAACCTTATATTGTAATTCCGAATCATCATTACTTGCACCTGTAATCAAATTTTAGTTTTAGTTTATTTTTAGGCACTTATAACACGTATAAATCACATATAAATGTACACATTTTGTAAATGCTTTATTCAATAAAAAAAATAAAAAAAATATTATTATTATCCTAATTTGTAGTCTGATAGATCCTGCTGTTTCTTGTGACACTTCTAATTGATATGTCACAACGCTCTGATTTACGATATGTTAATGAAACATGGATTCGAAATTATTAAACATCGGATTAATGAAACTCGATGCTTTTTTGTTTTTATTAATCATTAATTTTGGTCTGATGATTATGATAGATAGCAATTTTCAATTTCGTATTTTATTGATATTTTCAACATCAACATTTATCAAAAACACGAACAATACATTTATGTTTTCAATAAAATATTTTAACAATTTATTTAGGAGCGTAATATTGAGGGATTACCGTGCACTTTAAGCGGGGGGATTACAAGCGAAAATGGAAATCACATTCAAAATTTTTCCAGTAATATTCTTTGAACTGATAAATCCAATTCACGATTTTATGAGCAAATCCAAACAGCAACATAATCCGCGTATGGCAGAATACGTTTTAAGAACATAACACGAAATGAGTTTCACGTTATAAGATACTCGAATCCGTGTGGATTTCAAAACGATGGCAATTGATAGTTCGGGGCAGGACAGGGACCGAGGAGTAACAAACTTTATGAAAAGTTCCCGTAACCTCGTAGTCGAGAGCGAAACTACGATGTACGTAAATCCCGCAAAAAATAACTTGTCCGAACATTTGCCCTTTAAATGTTAAATCAGTCCTTTGAATTTCGGTTTAATATTAGTGGACTCAAAGCCTCGACAAGGAATTAAATATGAATATTTGTCTGGCCTCGTCAACAGAATGCTCCGAAGGTCCGAACCAGGGGTTCTTTACGTCTTTGTAGTGGTTAGCAAGTATCAAGAGTAGGTTTACTTAGGTTCTATCCCCAGGCCTGTTTTGGTCGGGCTGCTTGGAGAATGAATACGAAAACGTATTTGCTTTGTGACTTGTAAATGTCCTCTGGCGGAATGACAACATTGTTAATAAATTACTTGTAAGTCTTGTGTGTATCTTAAAAAGTTTGGTAACGCGTATATTAGACCGTGGTGCTCGGAACTTGGTTCTGTTTAGTTGGAATAAACTGCAACTTTGTAAGGACTTAGCGAGAATTTTCGTCCTTTTATAAAATATTCCCAAAATCCCCGAAGCCAGTACTTTTATATCGATCATTAAAAAAATCTAGGCACAGCACTAAAATAATCTATGATCGTGAACAAGTCTCCTTATAATATGGGCAATTGCTCGAGTCCACCCATATCCATGCCGTAATTGGACATTGGCGTTACCATAGACAATACGGGCCACATTTTGACACTCACGTGGATCAATGCCAGTATGTTTGTTCCCCGTTAAGTGCAGATAAGGCTCTCACAATCGCGCCTCTCGTTAAACAGGGGGAAGTGTTTGTAATAATTGATTAAACCTATATGTATGTCGACTGTTGATTAATTGACGGTGGGACTGGGTAGGTGAACAAGGGGTTCGGAGTGACTGGAATGTGCAAAGTTTTTAATTGTCTGCTCTTTTAGAGGTAGCGTCGATACCTACCGATTGAAAAATGAACCGGAAAATTAATATATTTTAGTCCTCAGAAATTTTTTGCTACTCCATGGTCGAGAAACTGTGATCAGATTTTTGGATTCGGAAAAATGCCTGAAAGAACAGGCTACGGTTTCTCGACACAATAATGTTATCCAAATTTCTTTTAAATTAAAATGAAGAATCCAAACAAGAAGTTTCTATAGTTGCTTTCTAGAAACTAATTTAAAATACAAATCCAGTCAATTTCCATCCAGTAACCACGCATACGGTTATTTTGTAAAACGGCGTCACTTTTGCGTCGCGACTTAAGAATTAGTTTTGACCTCAAACACTTCGGTAAAGCGACTTTGTTCATTTGTTACGAGTCCCATGTGTTTTTTAGATCCCACGTTAAAAGCTTTGAAGTTTGCCTAGTTTAGGTAGACCGAGTATGGCCCAAGCCTTGACAGTAAGGCCCGGGCTTTGTGAACGCGGTGCGAGCAGCGTGCATGGCATTTCTCTGCCCAGTCAATCTGCCCTGGCATTTGACAAAACATGACTGAAAATAAACAGTTTTATTTTTAGGAGAAAACTTACAAAACTAACAGTTACCACATTTTTAAGCGTGGAAACTAAAGTCACTTCAATATTTTCTAGTTCTTCGGCCAGCTACGTCGCATAGTGTATCTGCGAAACTTATGCAAATTGTGTCTCCAATCCAGCAACGTTCTTACATACTGACGCCTCAGCTTCATTGTGACGTATCAAATTAATTTCTAAGTTATAATTACAGTTTAAACCTAGGCTTATGTCTGTTTTAAAAGTAACTTACATCAACCAAAATAAATGGTTTTGTACAGACATTAATAAAATGAGATTTAGGTACCTAAGCGTGTTTTGTAATATTACGTTTGTACTTTTTTTTACAATAAAAAAAAACAACCGACTTCCAAGAAAAAAAAAAACACTGCAAAGTGAAAAATAATTTTAATTCCGGTAGTCAGTGTTCTTGGTTTTGTATTTTTGTTTTTTGCAACCGACTTCCGAAATTAAAGTTATTTTTCACTTTGTACCTAGTGTTTATTTTTGGAAGTCGGTTGTTTGTTTTTTTGTAAAAAAGATTTTATTTTTCAATTTTTCGTTGTGGTACCTACCGTACACAATTTCGTATACCACTACTTGCTCTGTAAATAACAGTGACAGGAAGTTATTATAACATCATCAATATACATACACTAAGTGGAAATAAATCATTGTCAAAAATGTGATTAATCATTTACGTACGTAAATGATAAATGACATTGAGTATTGAAGCTAAATAAAAAACTACCCAACCAGATTTAATAAAATTTATATGCGACTACCCCTGAGGCATACCCTATCTATTAAAAAAAGAATTCGATCTACAATCGCCGGATATATCGCGTAACAAACATACAAAAAATAAATCATACAGACGAACTGAGAACCTCCTCCTTTTTGAAAGCGGTTAAAAATAAAAGGAAAAAGAGACCAAGCGACAAACTTCTAAGTTTTTTTTAAAAAGGATTTGTAGAACATTTTGCTAACAATACTACGCTAAACATAACGCCAATAAAAACTAACAATAACGTTTCACCAACCACAACATTAGCAGCTATTAAGGCCAGATATTCCGGAACAGTACAGGTTAAAGCCAATAAGGAACACGAAACGCTCTCCTAACAGCCAATGGTACCTAATGTGTACATGATAACCGTGATTCCCGTAAATGCCCGTGATTCGAACAAGGTTTTCGCTGTGTCCAGTGAGCCGATTCTAAAACGTAGTGCGTACCAAAGGGAGCTGGGCTTGGCAGGTGAAACAAGAACATCTCTGTAGTCTGTTGTAATATTCACTTTGGTGCCCCCCCTCCCCCTCCCCCCGCCCCTCGCGCCGCAGTCCCTTCCGAAAGCTCTTAATGCCAAGTCGGCCTGACCTCATGCCAGCTACATTAAGCCGTTTATACATTATGTATGAATTTGTTATGCCGTTTGATGTAAAGAAGCTTTAACTCAGGTAGTGCTAAGGTTTTAAGTCAATTTTCCCTTAATATTATATATATTTAATATATTATATATAGTCTAATTTTTCAATTCGTGTGTCTCGGGCGGTGGTCGATGAATATTTCAGCTTGAGAAATGTAGTCTTATCTTTAAGTTCGTTTTATTAATAAAATGATTTTACGAGACCTCATTGAACTTCTAAATTAACATCACTGTATTTCCTCTTTGGCTGCAAAAGCCTTATTCAGGTGGCCAAAGGGCCATAGGCATTTATCAATTAAGCTAATGAAATCTCTTCGTAAAAGGACATAACAACAGTACGACAAAACAATTCTCAGCAAAAAAATACAGGTGCATTTTATTCTTTAGTTTCCCGTTTTTTAATTAAGTTAATGACAACACCACTCGACAAAGTGTTGTCAGGTGCCATACTGACTGAGCCAATACCTCTGCTCGACGTCAATAGTGCTCGTATTCCCCAATATTTCGATTTTCGAAGGCCTGAATAAGCCTTCCGTTGCAGACCCAGTTTTTTGGCCTCGAGCTTTCCCTGAAATATAAAAAGCAGTCCAATTCCTCTCGTGTACAGTATGTTGACATCTTCAATAGTGGGCTGTTAAAAGTATTGGTTTGGGCAGGTATGGACACATATTAAATATTCCAATTTGATGGTGCAGTAAAATTTAATTTACAATTGAAACCACACTAAGCTCTTAATTGTTTTTGCTCTATTTATAACTTTGCGGGATGTTTATTCAATTATAAGTTTGATGTTGTGTGCTTGTATTTATTTCAAAAGTAATTTCTGTAGTTAGAGGCTGAAAATGGCGTAACTACCTACATTCCTTTTTTTTCACATTACATACTTTTTAAATACTGGTGAGTATCTAAATACCGTTATAACGACATATAATGTTATTTCAAAACTTGTAGTAATATTTCAAAGCATTTCCTGTGTATTAAAATACTTAGATACACATATTATTTCAACAAAAAAACTGAATACATACCGCTACAGTTACCACTTTTTCTTGCTTCTTTTTATATAAATTATTATCACCAGGCCAATGAACACGAATGAGGTAAATAGGCCTTATCCGTTTACTAGCATATTTTTACATCAATAAATAACTTGTTTATAGAGAAAAAGACATAATAAAAATAACAGTTTGTTAAACAAGACTATTCCTGCAGTCAATTCGGATGTGTAAAGTTCTTAAACAGGTCAACACGAATTTAAATGAAGGAACACAGGATCTCACTGAATCTCCTGAAAACTACGGCTTACAAATTCGTTACTTTACATTCAAATGCGGCCTCATTATGATGTAAAAATAAAACTTGTAAGGTTTCCCCCATGCTGATTTTGGGAGAGGAAAAAAAGATGTTTTATTACTTTAATTAATTTAACGATGTAGTAAGTGCTTGTCTGAAGTTCGTCTTAAGTTTTCAGCATATATGATTTATTTTTAAATGAGAAAGTTTGTTATGATTGAAAATAATCAACTCTAAAGCTTCAGCTTGACCTAAGCCTTCCCTAAAACGAGCTTGCGCTGATCGCTGATCGTCCTTTACAACAATAGATAAATCTGTTATCTTCCCTGATCTAACGTATACATACAGGGTGGATTTGGACGGTATTAGGAGACTGTCCTTATTTTTTTTGGAAATTTAGATCCAAGTATAAAAAAATCCAACTGTATATTAAATTGCAGGTCGGGAAACAGGCCGGCTGCGTTCCGGAGGGAAAGCAGGTTACCGCTAACTATGATTACATGGTGAAGTGCTGCCGATGTCTCTGGCAGAATTATAAGGTTCTGTAATTGTACCTGAACCCTTCAAACCAGACCATTTCCGAAATAGATTTAGAAATGCTAATTGCTCTTTACAGACTCATGTATACTTATACATGTTTCTAGGTAAAAAAGAACTGCTAATCAAGAAACTCCAAAATATAAGTTAAAAATAGAACAATTTTAAACCACAACCAGCAACCCTGATAAGGGTCAGAACCAGGCCGAATCGATAGCCGTTAGTAACAGTGTCTACTCATTATTTCCGAAACATGAAATCCGTTCAATTTGGCTGTTCCAACAAAGTATCAATAACGGCGGTTATTATTTGTTTAGTAAATACACTATAATACTGATACAGATACGTAATCAACTGGGAATATAATGGTTGCTCAGTCAAACGAAAAAGTTTGTCGTCAACCGCTTTGCAAATCCTGAGTTTTGGCTTAAACGAATTTAGTATGAAGGTTTTTCCAATGAGTACCTATTAATTACCTACTACATAATAATAGCTAGAAAAGAATAAAAATTGTTTGGTGAAATATCTCACATCACTTAAATGGGAAATTGATTTACACAGAATATTTTTTTTTGAAGGCTTGGTTGCCACAATAGTGTGTTCCAGTTGTTTTAAACAAAACGAATGTTCGCAACAACCCAGAAAAACAAAGTTATCAACCTGCCTCTCAAAACATTGACAGAACTTTAAAACATTTAAGATAAATCGTACCGAATTTTGAATTGGAAAAGTAACATTAATAATAAGTTTAAAAACGTATTTATCATGACGGCTCCTAAGCTACGGCAGGCATGTCCGACCTAACGAGGAATGGAGTATTCTCCAAATGTTTTGAGGAGTATACGTCATAGGGAAGGCGGAGCGGAGTAAGTTGGGGGCGGTACCTTTTACAAGTCTTGAATTTCTTGGAAACATGTCCCAGGTCTATTGAAGTCGTATAAAATCCTCTGCTACACCTCTGCTCCGCTCCGCTTCGCTTCGCTACCGCTTTTAGTCAGACGTGCCCTTAAATGGCGGAATAATCGCGATGCATCCAACAGTCTGAAGCATTAGACTGCAATGCATTAGATGCTACGTTATATTTGAGACGTCTTGATATCGTCTACGTTTTGGAATACTAAGATCTGTTCTTTTGACTAATGCAGGTAAGCCTATGATGGGTTTAACGACCTTTGATGGGATACTGAGTACCTAATTTTCTTTTACAGGTTAATATCAGCCTGCTCAAATATTTTCATCGATGACCGTTTATTGTAGCAGTAATAGAATTACTCCTTGTAGATGATGAAAACTTCAAAATCTTTTTATAATAAAGCAAGAAAATTGCCGAGGATATTCCTGATTTACCTGATAATCGTGGTCCTGAGCATTTACATTGAAAGGTATGACTACCTACTCTATTTATTGTTCCGCTCCTAGTGGTCCTTCCACGATCTTCAATGTTTAACGAACAAAATAATCCACATACTCGTACCTACTTACATAAATTGATATTCGATATTATCAAACTACAAATAGATGGTCTACTATAAAACTATTCATTATTATCATGAACTTTTCCGAACTACGTTGGGGTCAGCTTCCAGTCTAACTGGATGCAGTTGAATTCCAGTGTTTTACTTAGAGTAACTATATAACTGACCAATTTAAAGCAATTCTAAATTTAAAACAATTTTTCATACCAAAAATTACGCGTGCAGCACAGTACACGAGATAGAAGTGAAACTTTAAAAAAAGTAAAGAATAAGAGAGATGTAGTGTGAGAGACCGAGAGAGATATCTTTCTTCTCTCTCTTGTAACGAAATGTGCCTAAAACGTGACGCGTCCTTGAAGTTTCATTCTAAATTTTCGTCGAATTATCCAATCGCCGCCTAAGAAGTTTCACTTCAAAAATCACATTTTCTCCTTTCTTTTCAATTACTCCAACATTTTCCCAAGACAGATGATTGTAGAGAAACGGCGGTCGAGATAAAAGGCCGATGTCACTTGTTGCTTGAATCTGGTATGCGTCACACGTCTGCGTCGTCTTGGTGCCTTCTAAACAGTGGTTAGGAACGTCTGTCGTACTCGCTTTTTATTTCAGGCTATTTAAATTCTATTGGGCTTGGGAAGCTCTGGAGAGAGGAGGTTGAATTAATGGTAGGAGTTTACTGTCACGCTTGGTTTGTTTTTTAAGACTAGGTAAGTTTATAATAAGGAGTAAGCAAAGATGTAGTATTAGGTCCTTGTTATCTTTAAGCAAGGAAAGTAGGGTGAAGGGTGAAAGCACGTGGTGTTCTCAGTCTACTGTCAGGTGTACAGTGCTATCAATCTCCCTCGAGATTTGCTCAGGCGCCGCACAAGATATCCATATGTTTTTTTATTTTTTTTTGTGTGGGAAATCATCAAATAACTTCTCTCACTCTGGGCGGAGCGGGAGGGTGTGTCAGACTTTTACTGACTAAAACCCACCCGTGTTCCTTCAGTTGCCTGTGTGCCAGAGCCACGGTAACTCTTTCGAACAATCCGCGACCCTGGCAGAAGATATTCATCTACGTCCCATTGAACGTTTAGTGACTTTAATTTTAACATAAATAGGTACATAGCATTACATACGTTGTTGGATATTTACCTATTTAATTTTAAACCTATTGTAAACATAGTTACTGGACACAAGGAAATTTAAGTCTATAAACAGCGTGTTAAATAACGAGTAATTTAGTGAAATGTTTTAATTAAAATACCATGTGGTTTTCAGCCGAAACAAGTAAAATTCTTCCGTTTATCAGGTTCATCGAATTATTTCAGTTGAATAGACGGCACGTAACCGTACACCGACCACAATGCATTACGATACCCGGTTTTGTGCTAAAAGTGGTCATTTTGGTTTAAATGCAGCTAAATGTTTGTTACTGCTCAAAACAGGCGCGTTCATGAACAGTTGTTTGAACGTGGGCGAAGTAAAAGAAGTAAAAAAATGAAGAGAAGATGTCTAAAGATGCAAAGGTGCTGATGGCGTTGTTTGCCTACAGGGTGGAAGGCATGATTTTGGTGTGTATATTTGTTACTGCTATTTACGAGTAAGGCTGTTACCTACATCATAAGTATTTTGGTTTCCTACTCTTCGAACAAAACTTGATTAGAAGTAGGTACACAATGGCTAATTTCAAGTTTCTGCTCAGTAACTTACTAAGTAATCTTGTCTAGAGTGGAAGCTAATCTTCTCTTACTACGGGTACCAACAGAGAGATACATATAACATACACTCATTCACATTTCTGATATAGGAAAGTCTAAATATAACCCATCCCAACTATTTTAAACTCCGCAAAATAAAGTGAACTATCAATTCCATTCAACCATTTCGACCCCACTTTTAATTACTTAAACAAAAAGGCAGTGCTTACAAAATAGCAGTAAACAGTAAATACAGCGCTGGAGCGCTACATTGTAACATTTGTAACGTAATCCCACATGTAGTCCGGTGCTAATAAACTGTAGTTATACCGGTAACTGTTGTGCTCATGTTGTATGACGTCATGAATGAAATGGACGGTGACGTAGAACTACGAAATAGAAAGACGGTTTAATAGTTTATAATGAAGAAATTTGTGAGTCAATAATGTAACGAGAATTTTGAAGTTGCGTAACTTCAAATTCTCAATTCAGGAACCGGGTGTTTCTGAATTGAGAATTTGAAGTTGAGAACTTGTATAGTTTAGCATTAATTCAATGTGGCCCGCAAAAAATAAAGTATCTTACGTTTTTTGAATTTGGAAAGAATCATCTTCAGTAATACTATTGTAGTAGTATTCTTTTTGTGTTTGTGTTCTTTCTTTGCGTCATGTTTACCGCAAATAAAGGTTTTTTTTTTAGTAGATTTCTAGTTCTCAATTTCAAATTCTCAATGTAGAAACCGAGCGTCTATAGTTCTTAATTCTATATTTAAGAAAATGGTGAGTAAAATGTGATGAGGACTTAAAATTTATTGAATGGGTAGTGACACTACATTCAAACAAAAATCCGAAGCATTTGAAGTAAAAATGAAACAAAATCTAAATGTGTGTTTTATTAATCTTTTTACTTTGTAAGTATATCGTGAACATAAAGAAACAGTAAACAAATCATTTATTGTCAACACAATAGCATGCCATTGTAAAATCTGTAAAGAAAATGTAAAAGATACAAAAGGGACCAACCAAGCTTACCTACACTTTTCAATTATTCTAAGTCTAAGCATTTATGTTCATAGCTCCACGAGTTAAGGTTCCTACAAACAGGCGCGACACGCGACGCTAATCGCACGCGACACAAAGGCACCGCCTGTCGCGCGACGAGTGGTACTTTCGTGTCGCGTGCGATTCGCGTCGCGTGTCGCACCTTTTTGTAGGAGCCTTTACCTAAAACGTATCATAAACAAAATTATTCCACATGAATTTAATATTAGCCAATTATAAAGTTATATTTTTACCAAATTAAAAAATTGGTACCGTCAATGTAAATGTATGTAGGTAGATAAAGTTTTAAATAAGTAGGTAATTGCTTGTAAGATTTTCTGCAAATAATTTGTTTTTCTGTGTACGTTAATTTTGTCTGAATTTCTTCGTAGAAATTATAATGTGAAAGACAGCACTTGGGTCTATCTGAATTAATTTTACTGTTTGTTTCTGAAATAATAATAATTCAAGCCTATTATTGTCCCACTGCAGGTCAAAGGCCTCTTCTCATACAGAGAAGGCACGAGCATTGATCACCACGCTTGCTCAAGACGGGTTGGCGATTACAGACTTATACAGGGTGGCAGGGAAATCAACGCGAAACCTGTTACCATGGATTCAGTAAATGATTTTAGACACCCTAGCGTTGAAACTTTTCGTGGATTATTTAAAAAAAAAATCCTGTTCCATACACCTTCATTTTGACCGCGTAGGTTTTAATTTTATATTAATAATTTTTTTATGTTATATTTTCATTATTCTATGAAACTGTACTTTTTTTTTTGATTTGACAAAAATATTCTACGCTAGTTACCGTGGCCCTGGCGCACAGGCAACTGAAGGAACACGGGTGAGTTTTAGTCAGTAAGAGTCTGACACGCCCTTCCGCTCCGCCCAGAGCGGGAGAGGTCATTTGATGATTTCCCACACAAAAAAAGGGGGGGGCTAAAATCATGTGCTGAATTCGTGGTTACAGTTTGCACGTCGATTTCCCTGCCACCCTGTATTAACTATAAGTCCAGGTTTCCTCACGATATTTTCCTTTACCGATGTCAGTAATGTTTAAGATAAACACGGAAAATACATATGTATCTGAAATAATAAGCCATTTTTATTTTTAATGAATGTATAAAACCAAGAAAAAGAATTAAAATAAAAGAATATATATATGTACAAAAAGTGGCGCGGACCTTATCACATTAGATACCACGTATACTCTAATCTCTCTAATTTTGATACTTAGACGGCATACAAAATTTTAATGATATCCATTCACAAAAAAAATCAAATGTTCCTTACATTCTGTTACACGTACGAGGGGCGTTCAATAAGTACCTAGCCTCATCGCCAGAGGGCGCTGTAGTTTCAAAAGAGTTTTACCACAGTGTAGCACATTCTTTTTTAATTCTTTTTTCAAATTTTCATTCCAATCCCTTCATTTGTTTTAATTTGACAACTTATGGAAGCGAACGTGTCGATCGGTTTTACAAAAATGGAAAAAGAGCAATATCGTTCGGTGATTCGATTCCTATTTTTGGAAGGGAAAACGCGCATCGAAATCAAAGAGCGCTTGGATGCTGTGTACGGTGACTCTTCTCCATCGATGGCCACCGTCAAGAATTGGTTCAACGAGTTTGCACGTGGCCGTACGTCGGTTTTTGATGAACCACGTCCAGGTGCACCGAAAACAGCTGCTACGGAGGAAAACATTAAAAAAATCCATGATCTCGTATTGGCAGATCGCCGATTGAAGGTTCGGGAGCTAGCTGAGACTGTAGGCATTTCAGAAGGAACAGTGCATCATATTCTTCACGAGGAACTCGGCATGAGAAAGCTGTCGGCGCGATGGGTGCCGCGTTTACTCACACCAGAAAACAAGCGCAACCGTGAGACCACATCGGAGACGTGTTTGGCGCTGTTTAAGATGAATCCAGCGGAGTTTTTGCGTCGTTTTGTGACCGTCGATGAAACCTGGATCCACTGGTACACACCAGAGACCAAGGAGCAATCAAAACAATGGATCCAGACCGGGGAACGTGCTCCAAAGAAGGCGAAAACTGTAAAATCGGCCGGAAAAGTTATGGCCACCGTTTTCTGGGATTCACAAGGTGTGATCTACATCGATTACCTCGAGAAGGGTAAAACAATTACAGGGCTTTACTATGCCGATTTATTAGGCCGATTCGACGCCGAATTAAAGAAAAAACGACCCCATCTGGCGAAGAAAAAAGTGCTGTTTCACCACGACAACGCACCGGTTCACACGTCTGCCGTTGCCATGGCCAAATTGGTCGAATTACGCTACGAATTGCTGCCCCATCCACCGTATTCTCCAGATTTGGCCCCTTGTGACTTCTTTCTGTTTCCTAATCTGAAAAAATCACTCGCCGGGAATAGATATGGATCGAATGAGGAGGTCATCGCCGCCACGGAGGCCTATTTTGCAGAGTTTGACAAAAACTATTTTTCGGACGGGTTAAAAAAGTTGGAGCATCGCTGGGCTAAGTGTATCGAACTAAAAGGAGACTATGTTGAAAAATAAATTGCCACTTTTCCAAAATTTTCGTTTACTTTTTGTAGGCTAAGTATTTATTGAATGACCCTCGTAGCTCGACAAAATGTATGGAACAGCAGTTTTTTATTTGAATAGGTTTCATTCAAATTTTGTATATCGTCTAAGTATACCATGTAGTATAATTTAATGTACCTAATCGCCACTTTGTATAAATAATGAATATATATATACCCTATAACATGGGTCATTTTAAAAGGTATAAAAGCACAAAGCAGCATCATCTTGCTTTGCTCTAATCATCGAACCTAACGGATTGTCTAAGTCTAGCTCACTTAAATGTCTCACTGTTGGTGGCGTGTGTGTTGGATCATTCGGTTCCCTCCAAAATGGTTGACCTGGATGGTGCTGATCCACGCGTCATGTTCGTGAACGGGCGCCGCCAGTTGAGACTGGTCATCTCTTAACTGCCACGGCTTATTTTGAATTGTTTCTTTATATATTTTTTTCACTGTTCTCGCATATAGAAGCAACAAGAATAATATACCCAGGATTTTGTAATATCTTGATTTAAAAAGAGTGTCCTTGGAGTTTCTTGCCCGTTCTTCTCCATAGAGATCTACGTTTTGGAATGGGCAACTAGCTTCAACTTTCTGACTAACTGACCGACTCTTTGACAATTCAAAAGTGCCTGTAAATGGTTTAATTGAAATAAATGCTTTGAGTTTGAGTTTGAGTTTGAGCTAGTGATGTTCATAGTTTGATTATAGAAGCTTAAGTCCAAAAATATAATTTTGCAACCAGAGTTTGCAAACCAAATACAATACCTAATAGGCACGTATGAACCTACGTTGAACAATTCTATGTCTTATCCGTTTGTCTATTACGTAGTTTCCATCGGACCGCGTTTCACAGAGCATTCAGTTCAAATAAGGCTTTATCAACCAGTTGCGTGCAACCGAGTCCGATCCGAAATTGAGCGTCGAAATGAGCATTTACAGCAAACAGTTGAGCAAAGGTTGAGCATAATACTGTTCTGTACAATTTGTATGTGAAGACAATTTAGCTGTATCGACTTTGTGTTCGTTACGAATGGCAAGATCAGTTTTATTTCAACAAAATTGGTTGAATGAAATGAAAATCTTTCACAGAACATTTGTTTGCTTAAATCAACTGAAAGGTCAGGGTAAAAATACAATTGAATAGAATACTCTTACTCTTTTAAGAGTTACAGATATACATCGAACAAAAAAGAACAAATACCATGAGAATTCTGTTTTTCTATGGTCTGAATCATAAAGTTTCTGTCTGAAATACTAAAGACGTAGGTAGGTAAATACGAATCTACGAACCTATAGGTCGATCAAGTATTCATATATTTAAATTGTAAATGAAAAATAAAGGTCCGCCCCCAGCTTACATCAACTTCAAATTAAGGGGGCCACGAATAAATAATCCATTACGAATAAGATTAAAGGCTACATTTCCACAGCACACAAAACACTTTCAGTATCTCCCATCAAAATGCAAGCGAGTGAAAGCTTTGAGGTAACAGAGGCAACTTGGACCTTGATTGCGGATCGCAAATGTTTGCCCGGGCTCACGAGAACCGCATCAATTATTCAAATAACTACGTATACAGACTGACTAGACGAGTAATTTTGCGAATATTACCCGTGGAGGGGCACGAAATGTAAGCTGCTTACAAGTTTCGCGCCAAATAACTTGGGGATACCCGAGAATGGCTCTTGTGAATGGTAAGTATGCAAGTCCGGGCCGCCCCGGCTCAAGTTAGTTAAGTGACGTTATTAATCTGATGAAAAGACCTATTGATCGTGAGTGTTGCTCGCTCTTAACAGTTTCGAAAACTTAGCTGATATTACACACGAGAACTTTACTCCATAATTAATAACAGAACATCTAATGATATATTTTATCTCTTGGAAAAAACACACACGTTTTTCTAAGCCGGTATCAGAACCACTCGCAGTTATCCAAACATGCCGAAAATCTCAACTTAAATATAGAAAAAATGTTCAATCTGAATAAAGTGTGCTACGGTGGGTTTTACCAAAAAGGGAAGTAGGATTAAAGAGGTCGCGAAGCTGACATAGTAGGATTAACTGAACGGTGCCGTGTCAGCAAATAAATGACGATTCTTCGAACGGATACATTATTCACTGGAAGACGTATTTTTACAGGATTTTTTAAAGATTTTTTTCACATTTTCAGCGTTAAAATACTTACAGATATACATGTTTTCTGGATTGAAGGCCAAACAACCTGTAAAAGGAGCTTTTGATCTCAGAACAAAAAATAAACTGGGGTCTTTTAGAAATAGGTATTCTATTTCAAAGCTTAAGGCCAGAAAAACCTTCTCATGTAAATGGACATATTCTAGTAATGTCTAACTTTCTATTTTGAATACAGCTGACCTTTACACTGTTCTGACCAATAGGCTTAATTTTTCAAAGATATAAAGGCTCCTGCAAACAGGCACGACGCGGCAGCGCGATACAATGGCACCGCTCGTCTTGCGACACGCGGTGCCTTTGTGTCGCGCTGTCGCGTCGCGCCAGTATGCACGAACCTTAAAGCAACCCAAACATTCACTAATGTCCATTTATTCAAATATTGCTCAACCACAAACTTACAAACATTAATAATTCCGTCTGCCAGTCACTTCCAGTGAAGTTCAGGGCTGATGGCTTCCGTAAAATAGGCTTAGTCGGTGGCAACACGTCAATAAAATCTGACACTTGTCAAAGAAAAAAAAAACGCTTACATTTTCAACTGGTACCATTTTGATTTTAACTATGACAGCGTTTTTGGAAAGTTTTTGAAACTACTTTGGGTGTAACGAGTGACCTGTCAGAGTTAGACAACGAGAGAATTGAAAATTGATTTGATATATTAAACACCTTAAATGACACACATACTGACAGTCGAACCCTTAGAACTTGTGCAGATTATTTGAACTTTTTGTAAACTTGCATACAAAGGTACAAACCTACGCTTAAAACTTTAGTACTGTAGTAACAGTTATTATTCTTTGACTGCAGTACGGCATTTTACGAGTCTATGCCACACACGAAGTCTTTTAAAATTTCCAATTTCCATTTAGATTGCCTGTAAATATTCTATTAAAACAAGCGCTACAATGATGCCAACACATTTTGACGTCAAACCGCGTTAATATATCCAAAGCCTTATTAAAATTTAACACAAAAGTTGCATCGCGCTGAAGCACAATACAGGAGCGTATTTACAGGCGCGGCTATAATTTCGCTATCGCTATTACGCCACGGAATCCTTAATTAATACCCTCAACGTTCCTTTAATATTAGATCATTAAAACCGCAATGTTCTAAAACTTACCTGCTTTCAAAACTCCAAGTTACATAAACAATGCGAAGTTTACGGTTGAACTTCGAACCGGTACCTATGTCAGGTTTACAAGTTAGGTATAACTTCCGATTCTAATTAAAAATTTAACAAACCGGGTACCTAATGGCGGTTGGTTTTAACTAAATAATGAATGTAATTTAGCATTTAAGTACCAAAGGATTAGTTTTCAATGGAAAATTATCGTTCATAATTATCTTACACGTGCTTATTCTATTTAGCTTATCAAGGTCTTAAATCTTTGTTTGACGGAAATCAGAATTTAGGGAAGACGGAAATTTCAAAGTTTGTAAATAGAGTCCCTTATTATGTCTGTCTAAGTATTCCTTAAATAGAGATATATTTTAATTTAAAGTAAATTTATTTGGTTGATCTAAGGATACTCCAAAAAGATATACTGTCCAGAAAATATAGCAACAAAATGTTGGGCTCCTAAAAAAATCCGATTGGTCATACGCTCATGTAAACGATCACAAATTCTAGCAATAATAAATCTCCAACAACATTTTACAGAAGACATTACCACCAATTCTACCCCACCCTCTACAAAATAATACACCACAACAAAAAAAAAAACAACATCGCATCAATAATTCGCACCTCAATAACAGCAAATTATTAATTCAACATTCTGAAACAACGGCTTGCCTGCAGTAACCACTGGAGACTTCGCCAAGACTAAGCTTGCCTTCGTGATGTCGTTGGCAAGATACTTAGTTAACTTCCAGTCTTCCACGAGAATGGACCAGCTTCCTCCAAATAAAAAGAAAATTAAATATATTCGAGAGAACTCGGTCTGAGTTCAGTGTATAGTGGGGGAGTAATTTTGTTTACATGGTCGTTTGTGTGAATTTGTTGTAAAGGTGTTTTGGATTTTGCATTTAGTGCATATATTTGTTATGTAATTAATTTTAAAATATAGGTACAGCGCTTCTAAAATACGAAATAAATTTGATCTCCAACTTATAAGTTAGGGTCTAAAAAAAAAATAACAGTTGTGTGCCAAAGCACTCCTTTGACACCTAAGTGCACATTACATAAGACCAAAATTGTTTTAAGGAGATTTACTGTACCCATTCTGCTTGTAATAAAGATGTTATTATTATTTCCTGTATTTCCTTATATCATATAAATTATATTTTTAAATAATAGAATATAAAAAATAAAAAAATAAAATAAATTCTAGTCCACCGGTATCGAGAACAAGGTCCAAGCTACCGGCGGTCAGGGCTCCATAGAGAGGAACCTCCTAACAATGCGAGCCGTGTCCAGAAGTACCTACCGCTTTCTGAATCAAGCCCCTGATCCAGCTGCCCAACGAGAGCCTCCTCAGGTGTTGGTCGAGGCTCTTGGTTATTAAACCATTGGCTATCACGACTATCGGTACAATGATCGCTGAGTCCACGTCGTTATTATTATTAATTACTTATGCAGTGGGCTTTTACAAGTAAACCATCCCTTAAACCAAAAGGCCAATTTCCGTAATTAAAAACGTTCATAATCTAGTCGCTGTCTCATCACAACAACAATCAAAGTCAAAAACTTAAAAAAAAATTAGGTAAATTACATACATACTTAAACTCAAGCCTTCTTCCCATGGGGGTAGGCAGCAACTACAGAACGCCACCTGTTACGATCCATACCTATTCCTTTTGCCTCGTTTACGTTCATACATCTGGTCATACACGCACGCCGGTTGCGAGTACTACGCACCTGACCTTTCTGAAGAATATCACCAATAAGGTCACTATATTTAACCCTAAAACCCCCTCTTATCTTAAAGAACGTTTCAAGTTCCTTCATGACACACATAATAGATATCTTAGGTCATCGGAAAACTTAAGACTAGAGATGCCGATGCATTCCACCAGCTTTTATGACAAGTCTTTTACAGTTCAAGCAGTACGGTTATGGAATGCCTTGCCCGAGTCGATAAGGCGTGCTCAATCTTTGTCCACTTTTAAAATTATGGTTAAAAAACACTTCCTCTCTCCTTAAACATCATCATTACATTTAGTTTCCTTGCTCTTGTTTCATGTTTATTATTGTATATATTATATGTAGATAAGTATATGTTTTATGTATGTATGTATTTGTTGTATATGTAAATGGTACACCACTGACTACCTGCATTATTGTCTCTCCTTCTCCCTTGAATCCGTCCAAAGGTTGTCTGTAAAAGATCGCTTTTAGCGATAAGACCGCCCATTGTGTCACCCTGTGTAAAATGTCTACATTTATATCTGTTATTTTTTATGGTGTACATAATAAAGAGTATTCTATTCTATTCTATTCTATTCTATATGTCCTCCTAGGGCGTCCCCTCCTTGCGTTTCCACTCACATCTACCTTGTAAATGCCTTTTGTTAGTCGCCTTTCATTCATCATCTCAAAATGACCTAACCAACTAAACATACTCTTTAATTTTTTTGTCAATGTAGCTAAATTATAGGTATTTATGACCGATTTAGACTGAAATTAGAAAACGTAGGTACGTTCCTAAAAATCACGGGAATTGCGCCTCAGACGTCTAATAAGGAAGTTTTGCTTTCTATTACAGAAACGTAAATGACAAATAAAAATATAGGTAGGTATCTAACAAAGCAAGAGATAAAACGAAACAAACAAAATAATACATAGATGTATCCACTAATACTTGTTGATTTTTAACATTTCCCCACATTTTCGTACAAGATAAAAGCGGACAGAGAATCCAATTACTTTTGTCACGTTAAGTTATTATGCAAAATTGGTTCCGAGGATTTTTGTCTCAAACAGTCGGTAGCCGACATTACTTTGTAATGTAATCAAGCAGAAATATTGTTTCCTTTGTATTTTACGGTTTCAGAACGTTTACATATTTTTGTAAGCTGCACTTTTGTTTTCATTCGATTTAAATGTCGTAATTGGCATCAAATTCAAGGAGGGGCGAAGTCTTCGGTCTGTCCTATAATGTGAGGTAAATGAAGAGACTCAAGCCTAATGTCACAAAGAACTTAGTTAAAGCTTTTTTAAATAGTTTTTATAAAGTAAATAGTTAGTTTTAACTTCCTACAATAGGTAGGTGTACCACTGATTTGTCAGCCAAGCCTATTGATCTATGCATGGTATAATAATATACTTCACCAGGTATAGCATTCCGAGACACAGTGGTCACGTGGGTGACACAACCCTACGTCATCACCGCTATGTTACCAGTAGTGTGTCATAATAAACTCCCCAACTGCCTTTATTACCTGTGCGAATCCGATAAATCAATGAGGTTTTAACTAACAATTACGTCGGTATAAGTGTAAATTGAATTGTGTCGTTTGATTAGAAAAACGAAATGACAACTTAAATGCTTGATATATATTTTGTTACAGAATGGTGACTGAAAATGTTTCCATACTTCTTGATATGTTGCAATAAAGTGGCAACTGGATAGTGACGTAAGCTTGTGTCACTCTCGGAGTGCCAGACCTTGTTTTTTTAGACCATGGATCTATGTAGGTAATGGATTATTGACCGCCATATTGTGTTCAAATCAAATTAAATCATTTATTCGCATAGAATGTAGGTAGTGTACAATAAAGTTGTTATATAAAACATAGTGAGCCGGGTACATTCTGCCTGAGTTTTGGCATGCAAAATTTTATAAATAATGTCAACATCAATAACCTCATGAGCAAAATAATGAAATAGTTAATAGATTAATAAATAATTTTAACAAGTCTAGGATCATCCAAAAAAGTGTATCAAATAATGTCAATAATATTAAATTGTTGAGATGTCACCCATAGGGTCATTCAAAAAATCACTCAACAAATAATAACATTTCTGTATCAAAAAAGCCTCTAGTTTATTTTTAAATTGTCGAAGGGTGTCACCCTTTATGCTGTCCGGTAGTTTATTAAATATTATTGGACCCATGCAGACAACGCTTTTTCTAAGTAGTGCTGTTTTATAGGCACCGACAATTAAGAGGTTTTTGTATTGACTTCTCACGGGACCTTTCTTAGTGTCCGAGACCTTAGCAAACAAATGTTTATTCCTTTTTACAAAAATTGCCATTTCCAAAATATATAAAGACGGAAAAGCAAGAATTTTCAAAGACTTGAACAGAGATTCACAACTATCTCTAGATTTAAGACTACACATAGCTCTAACACAACGTTTTTGGGCTTTAAATGTTATCTCTTAGACTGCAATTACCCCAAAAAATTATTCCAAACTTCAAGACCGAAGCGACCAATCCATGGTATGCTACTAAAGCAGTCTTTATGTCAACTTTTTTTGTCAGGTTAAAAAGAACATAAGCTGCAGTGCTTAACTTTTTGCACACCTCCTCTGCTTGCGGTTTCCAAATTAATTGATCGTCTATATGAATTCCTAAAAATATCGCGACCTTTGTTTGATTGATCACCTGTCCATTGTACTGTGCATTAACGTTCGGTGGAACTGAAAATGCATGAAATTAGTCTTTGGTAAGTTCCAAACGAACCATTGATAAGCACTGGCCTTTGAAAGCTATGACGATAACGTACCCATAGTTAATATTGGAGCCTGAAATGACGTAGCACCAAATAGGCACAATACAGGTAGTGGATTTTCCATTCATGACGTTTCTACGAATTCTAGATATTGGAACGAAGCGGAAATGACGAGTATACTTTGCTCCGATGAAACCACCAATCAAAATCACAAAAGGACTTCTCCACAAAATTATCCAATTCGTTACATAATAAAATGGAGCGGTCTCGCCCGCAAGCCAATGGGGCATGCCACCAGAATGGCTTCTATCAATATGCTGGGGTCTTTCTTACGACTACATACGTCTTTATGGTTCGTTGGCCTCGTCGATACGTCTCTTTAGAATTAAATTAAGGATGAAACCAATAGGAGATAGGCAGTCGATTTCGCGGCGGCCAAATTACGCGCATGCCTTCTTATGCGAAATTCAGGGTAGGATTGCGATAGATCGGGGGATTTCGGTTACATTCGTGATTAACTTGCTTTATAACGAACTGGATGATGTGGGTTACCTTGGATTGTGAAGATGCAGAAAGATTTACTTACCTAAGCGGTATTTAAATAAAGTTTTTTTTTGTGAGTATAAAGTGGGTGGAAGAAATAGTGGGTCATTGAAGGAGGTCATGAAAGCAACTGATGTAACTATTGGATTAAAACGGAAGGTTTTCAACACAATCATGTATACTGCTTTGCATTACATATGGTAGCGAAACTTAGTCTCTTACAAAACACCACAGAGACATGCTGGCACATTGCCAAAGATCAATGGAAATGAGTATGACTGGTATTAAAAAAAACAAGACAGGATACTAAATACCCATAAATATAAATAATAATATATGATTAGAGAAAATAAGTTATTGATGTTCTTACCAAAATGGACCGACAAAAGTGGAGATAAAGACAAGTAGAGTAAAGTTGTGACAGAATGGTACCCCAGAGATGGCAAAAGAAATAGAGGAAGACAATATAAAAGATGGGAAGATTAATTAAAGCTCACAGCGGACCGGTCGGCGGTTGGCGCAGTTGTTAAGCGATTGACTGCTGCGCTGCGTGTCGCGGGTTCGTTTCCCGCACGGAACAAATATTTGTATGACCTACAAGTAGTTGTTCCGGTTCTGGCTGTTTGTGTATGTGAGTTTTAAATGTTTGTAAACGCACCCACAATACAGGAGAAATTCCTAGTGTGGGGCAACGTTTTATAAAAATCTTAAAAATAAAAAAATAAATTGGAGAAGAGTTGCGAGGAATAGGTCTCAGTGGAAGTTGTTAGTGGAGGCTTTTGCCAAAAGGCACACTGAACTAGGAGTCATTTTGTAAACTACTGGAAAAAATACCGCAACGCAAAGATGTTCAAAATAAAAGGGGCTTATTATTATTTTTGTTAAAATTCAACGCATTACTTTATATTGGTCTTATTAAAATTAAAAGTTAGCACAAAGACTCTTTGAAATTTAAAACATCCATTAGCAGCCTCTTAGAAATATTTAAAAAGCAGTTAATAACACACGAATGAAAATTTAATAACACACCCTCTAAAACTTTACAAAAATCTCAGTCTCAAGTCGAAAAGTCTTTACTAATCTCGAAAGCATTAGACAAGAGTTTAATAACTTCAATATAAATTATGCTTCGGTAATATTTACATGAAAGACGTGGTACCTTTTAGTGGAATAACATGCAAGCTTTAGCTTCACCGTTGCTTTAATTAATTTACCTTCAAGATTTAGCTAGTCTCCTTTGTTTTTTATTAAAAAGACCACCCACTTGCGCGTCTCACTTTATATAAATTATATAAAGGATGGACGAGAAATATGACAAATAAATGACGTTAATTTCATTAGCTTTATCTACTACAGAAATGTTATTGCTTTTTTGTTGTTGAATCTTGAGTTAAAAACAAGTTTAGTACAAAAAGTTAGGAAGGTGAATGGTCTAAAACCCAAGCATCCTGACAGATTGCTAATTTCTAAGTCACACAGTTCTCGAAAAAACGACTTTGAGAGCTGTCTCTCAATGCCGTTTTTTTTTTCGAGAACTGCGTTGAATTAAAACTCATGCATCTGTATGGAAGAGTTTTAATTTTGGTTCTATTTAACATATAGGTAAATAACCTAAATCTAAAAAAACAAAGACGTATTAAGGCTCCTTCAAACAGGCGCGATACGCGACGCGACACAACGGCACCGCCTATCGCGTGGCGAGAGCGGTGCCTTTGTGTCGCGTGCGATTCGCGTCGCGTGTCGCGTCTGTTTGAAGGAGCCTTTAATAATAAAGATTAATAAATGCACAAACTTACGTCATTTAACCAATTTAAAAGATCCTGACTTCAACAACAATATTCGAGATTATCTTCCATAGCTTCATGAAAAAGTTTATATTTTCTACGAGATCATAATTGTTTCATCCATCATCATGCAATGCACCTACTCGTATAATTAAAGTATCATACGAACTTCCAGCAGGATAGTGGTTCTAGGTTCTAGCAAAACAAACACGTGAGCGAATATTAATATCTTAATTCTAACAATTTCCGCGAACTGAGCCCTTTTTTTTTTTTTTTTTGGATGGGAAATCATCAAATGACGTCTCCCGCTCTGGGCGGAGCAGAAGGGCGTGTCAGACTCTTACTGACTAAAACCCACCCGTGTTCCTTCAGTTGCCTGTGCGCCAGGGCCACGGTAACTCTTTCGAACAATCCGCAGCCCCGGCAGGCATCGGTCCTATCGGACCCCGTCAATTTTGCTGACATCTCTTTGAGGCGCGCGTGGAACACGACGCGCCGTCGACCCGGGCCTGGTCCTTACCGGACGGCGAGCTGCCCATTGCTCGCCGTCCGCAAGCCCGCGCCTACGGTGGCCGGGAGTCGGCAATCGACTCCCGACGCCCAGGGTGTCTCCTCCTCCTGCGGCGGCTAGGGGCGCGAGGGCGCAGTGATTGCCTCTCCCTCTCGCGCTCCGCCTCCTCCTTCGCGAGCATTACTGCTTCGCAGAAGGAGGTGACGGCTTCCCATTCCCTCTCGCTCCGTACCATGGCCTGAACCAGGGCCGGACGCGAGAGGTCGCCGCCGCCGATCGCCGCCACGAGGACACGGCGGTGCGCCGCCCAAGCCGGGCAGACCTCCACCGTATGCTCCACCGTGTCCTCCGGTCGATCCACACAATGGTAACACCCGGGCGTTTCCTCCCGCCTTATCCGAAACAGGAACCTCCCGAAACAGCCATGTCCGGTGAGGACCTGCGTCAGGCGGAAGGTGAGGACGCCATGGCGTCTCTCAAGCCACTCCTCAAAGAGGGGTCTTACCGCCGCAATTGTGGCGTGCCCTGCGCTGGGTTGCGACAGTCGCACTCTCCATGCCGCCATGAGATCCCGCCGGAGCTCTGTCCGCTGTGCCGCGATTACTCGCGGCAGCGGAGTTACGCCACGGCGTTTCGCCTCCTCGCGCCACTCCCAAACGTGCGCGAGGACCTTTGCCTCCAGATCCCACGGCGGTAATCCGGCAAGGAGGCTCGCCGCCTCGCAGGAGACCGTGCGGTATCCCCGTACCATCCGGAGCGACCCGAGCCCTGCAATTGCTTTCACTATAATAATTACTCTGCAAATCCGAGATATCTCGCTATTATAATGCTGCTTGCTTCCCGAGAAATTAATTGACATGAAACTACAAATTGGTCTTCGTTTGATATGCAGCTTCATTTTCAAATCTTGCGAATAGCAGTAATATTGAGATTCTGGTTAAATATCTGAGAATATTAGTCGTAATAATTGTAAGGGTAAATTCAGACGGCGAGCGGTTGCCGCGCGTTTTGACAAATTAACGTAGACCGCGGATCGAACAAAATATCTTAAGGGGACTACAGAACCTAAACGCAAGTTTTAGAATACCTAAAAGTATATGATCCACTGCAGTAAACAAAATCAGAAAAATATACGATATTCTTCAGTATTTAGGCTAGTTAGATAGTGTGTTCAAAACAACTAATTTGATAGGATAGAAAAAAATCACGAAAATACCGCAAAAAATGTCTTTTTATGATTAATATACATGCAATCATTTTGATTTTTTTTCAGATTATTCTACAACCAACAAATTAAGCTAATAGTGTTTTTTTTTTTAGTACAATCAACAGATTTTTTGTGAATAGATAATTACTTCATATTTTGCAATAAATTACCAGCGTTGTGTCATCGCGCTTCTCTTTATTTTCTATGCAGTCCGGTAGTGACCGCGCTTTAGCTGTCGTCAGCCTCTTAAGACAAGTGGTACATACAGTTTCAGCGTGTCTTGGCAAAACGCGCCTCCAACGCTTGCAGTCAGAACTTTGCCCAATATAGATTAGATTTTGAGGTCCAGCGTTCATTGTCTAAGGAACATAGCAATCTAAATATCCAGACAGCACTGGCATGCCTGCTGTGCTTTATTAAATAGTTTTACCTGTTAATATTGCGAAACATCTCTGTTTTGTCCGTTAAAGTAGATGTTATGTTGACTAGAATAAACAGTGAATATTTTACTACGTTAAGAGATTAATAAAAATGTCGTCAGTATTCAACGTGTGAAGTGCCTTTTAATAAAATTACATAAATATAATATCACGCCTATTTTCTCCAAAGAGTTAAGCAGAGGTGTACCTATAGTACACCCCCATTTCGCCGGTTATGTTTAAGTCCCATCTTATAGGGGGGCGAGCCTCTTACCATACACCGTCACAGGCTGCTTCTGAGAAAAACAATAACACTTTGCCAGACCTGGGAATCGAACCCATAGGACCTTATGCTCAGCAGTAGCGCTGGCGATCAGTAAACCAGTGAGGCATTCAAAGCTTTTTAATAAAATTATAATATTAAATTCCACAAACTAGTGAAGAAAAAAGAAAGAAAGACAAATAGTTTATTCTGCACAAACAACTGCACAATCGCAACTGCTTTAGTACGACCCCAAAGCCAAAACCTGTCAATCAGCACGAATGTAGAATTAGCAAATCAAAACCCGCGGCATGTTTTTGAATTAGTAAAAGCATAGTTTCCATCAAAATATGCGTTACACTCACTACAGGTCATTAATTTGTTAGCAATCGTATAATCAGTTAAAATCAATTGTTCAAATTAATTGCTTGACAAAATTAATTATGGCGTAGTAATTAACGGTGCATTACACTTGAATTTTCAATAATAGCTTTTTATCGAATAACACTGGCCGGCTGTTAATTGCGGTGGGGCTTATACAGGGCGATGCTCTTTCGGTACGCTCAACCCGAATGCACTTTATTTACAATATGTAACCGTAAAAAGTCAATAAAGCGGAAACTATTGAATTTAATTGTTTTAATTAAAATGTACCTAGACGGTTTACTCGCTCGCTAGGTACTTTTAAAATTCAGACCGTTAAAGTAAATTTTTCGACGAAGTGTTATAGCCAATAAATTGTCGCCTGTCCAAACAATAGAATAAATGAAATGTAACGACTTTGTTAATTCAAAAGGGTTAGAAGGTCTTAACATTTTGTCAATCACAGTGTAAATGTCATGATGGCTTTAAATGGTCCTGAGTAATCTTAAGTTCTTTTTTTCCTTATTTTATACTGTCCCACAGTAATTTTGTTGAAAAAAGGCGAAACTTTTTGGTAATCAAAACTATTTCTTATATCATTTACCGTACCTACCTACCATTCAAAAGAAATTAATTCCTAATAGCAATATAAATAATTATGCAATATAATTAAAATTGAAGTGTCTGTTTGTAAAGTCAAAATAACAGCTTTTTACTAAATGCATATGAAAGTATATACGGTACTTATAACAAAATACTACTTTTTGTTTTTTTTTTGTCTGTGTGTCTGACTGCCTGTTTGTTCCTGCTAATCTCCGAGACGGCTGGAGCGATTTTGACGAGACTTTCACTGGCGGGTAGCTGCTTTTATAAGGAGTAACATAGGCTACTTTGTCCCGGTAGCACGTTCCCGTGGGATAATTTTCGACATCCACGCGGGTGAAGCCGCGGACAGCGGCCAGTAATCAATATATATTGAGACAGGCATAGAAAGTGCCTACCTACGTGACACATCCTAACTTCCTAACTAATATTATAAATGCGAAAGTAAGTTTGTTTGTTTGTTTGTTACCTTTTCACGCCTAAACCACGGAACCGATCATCCTGAAATTTTGCATATACGTCGTCAGGTGTACAGAAACGGACATAGGGTACCCTTCATCCCGCAAAAAAGTACTGTTTCCGAGGAAAACAACAATAACGTTCTTATGATAATAGATCGCGCCACGTGTCTTTCAAATCATGATTGAATTATAACCCGAATTGATAGTCCAAGTCTAAATTAACGCGAGCGAAGCCGCGGGCAAAAGCTAGTAATTTATATGAAAAGTTTTCGATCATCTTCATCGATTTATATTTATTTTGGACGTTATTATTAGGTGGTCTAAAAAAACCGTTGCAACAAATTCATCGGCGAATTAATCAAGCGGTGATATAGGTACTAAAAAAATGTTTTTTTTTAAATCGCTAAGTCAAATTATTTATTTCTTATAAATACGGGCCTTCAGCCCAAATAAGGTCAGTCTAGTTTGATCTTCAAACATAACAGGAATTTTATTGTCCCGGTGAGCATCGGCGACCAGCTCAAAGTTCTCCCTCGGACATTTGTGTTACCATGCTGGGGTAGTCCTGACCGCACCCCAAGGGCACGGCGTCAGGATGCTGAAGCCCGGGGAGTTCTGAGTCCCGTCCTCCCTCCTGCGCTGATGTCTGTGGAACCTGCTGCGCGTGTCTTGCGCTGAAGACCTGTTCCTAATCCTAATTGACGTTTATACTTTATGTTTTTGCATTGTAATCTTATTTTTACACAATATGACTTAAAATTAGCTTTCGGCTTAATAACAGTACATATGTATAAAATTTTCCAGGCGACTGACCACTGCTCAAAGCCGATCCACTCCACTATGCAACAGCGACTCAATGTAAATTTTTACTTTGTCACCGTTGTACGGCGCTTTGCACAAACCTCCCAATGTTTTTCTTACACTGTTTCGAATTAAATGCTTTTAAATTAACGTATGTAGAAAAGGGAGTGTTATTTGTGCAGTTCCTGCTACTGTTTTGGAGGTGGAAACTGTTTGATTATTTTACTTTCATTTGGAACACTGGACTTTGTGTGCGGGGACTCTGTCCTTGAAGATAGAAAAAATTTCGTCGTCAGTGTACACGCTTTGCATTAGGTGCCACTGAATCTATGCATGTTATGTTATTACCACTTAGAGCATGCTAATTAGAAAACGATCACTTAAGGGCCTAGTGACATTAAAATAGTCAACCGTAGTAGGTATGTCAGACATACCTACAACCTACATGTTTTATCCAGGGACACTCCAACTCAATGATAGAATAAAAAAACACGTGTGGCACTCGGAGACTGCCGCGGTAAAGCTATTGCATAGCATTTTTTATCAACTTATGCAATTATAATTTTTTTATTTATGCAGTATTTTTTTTATTTGATATTAATTCAAGTACAGTCGTACCATATACATACACGTTAAGCGAACGCTCGGCCGAGCTACATGGTAGGCGGAGTGGGGGGTGTTAGGTTTTATTTTCGTTACGGAATTTCTTGATTCGGTCGCCGCGCTCAAAGCCCGCGATAAAAGCTATGCAATAGCTTAAAATTTAATGAGCAATTTAACTAAACGTCACATCTAGCCATATTTTCTGATCCTGATTTTCAGGGTTGTGTTCGTTCAAAAAGGATATGACAGTCCTATGAAATAACCAGCCATAAGACTTTTGTAATCATTTTATTATACAAAACATTTAGCCAATTTAAATAACATGCTGCTAAGAATTGTGTAAGCCCATAATTGAAAACTGTTTGTATCAGATTAATTTATTAATTAGGTCTCATGCTCCATACAATATTCCTTTAATAGCGGAAACAGAAGTGCCCCGCAATTACTATATAAAACCAGAATGTTTATTAAGAACAATTATTTTCAAGGGCTAAACGGATACTTTGCGATTTGCTTTTAAAATTAAACTTAGTTTTGATTTTAATAAAAGGCAATTAGAAACTTATTTTTTTTATACTTATAGATGTTAAACCTTTTATTTCAAATGATAAAATTATATTATTCTTAGCCATAATACCTAGACTCTACTCTGATTCTGAATCTGAGGAACTATCTGTCACATTAATGATAAAGCGTTCAGTGGTATCATCAATTATTTTTTCCCATTTAAACATTTTCTGTTCTTCTTTTATTACATGACCTTCGCAATTTTTCCAATTCTCAGCAGTCACATTAGCCTCTGGCAAAATAATTTTTAGGTCACCCATTTTAAAAGTTCTTTTCTCGGCTGCGCCCCTAAACTTGAGCCCATGTCTTGAAACTATGTCTGTTTTCAATGGAGAACACTCTTTGGGCCATGACTCTTCATGAAATTTTTTTGACCCTAAGACTCAGTACCAAGTAAAATATGTTAACTTCAAATAAAATAAACCCACTCTATACCGAGGTGCCTAAAAAACACTGTTTTAAGTTCCAAAATAATTATACACTCATCAGTATAATTGTACGTGTTGTATTCATGTTCTTTTTGCTTACAAAATGGATAAATGCTCACCAAATCTTGTATGTTACTCACCAAAAATAAGTTTGCTTCAAAATGCAAGGGTGTTATAAGATGCAAGAGCGAGCGAAGCGAGCACAGGACTTGGGGCACCCCGACTCGAAAGGTTAGGTTAGAAGGGGATTGCGGGGTCTAAAAGATCCCGCCATCCCCTTCGGGGTTATTTTTTTTTAAATCACCCAGAAGTAAGAGCCCCGCCAGGCGGGGCTCCTTCTACTACGCCTTATAAATAAAAAAAGGAAAATAGGTTCATTTCTACAATACTTTATGAAACACAATTTGGTGAGCATTTATCCATTCTGGTGGACACAATTGGGTGAGTGTTTCGTATTTTTTGGTAGTAAAATAGGTACTTTTCTGGTAAGCGTTTAAACACAAGCCATATTTAAACACATTTATCAATGTCTGTTTCTCAGAGGATGATAGAGATCCAGTTTGTACGGAGTTGGTCTGGCTAATACCAGGCTCGGGTTCACTCATTTTTCAACAGTACGAATTTAAAAACCAATAACGATAAATAACAAAACTTACAATAATTAAATAACAAAAACAAAACAAAGAAACAAAATTCAAAAAATATCGAAAGTGCTGTCAAAGGCGTCTGGTTATTCGACTAAACTTAATACCTGCTTGCTACTTCAGTTGTACTCACAGTCACAGGTGTACTCTTCAATTTAGCAACGTTATCTAATTCGTTGTATTTTCTAAAAAAGGTTTAGGGAACCTGTCTTTTTGGGCTCTTTACAATAGACCGATTACAAAATATTATAAAATTTTATAAATCTAACAAAAATATTGTGCTCAAGCAATTACATCTACGAAAAGTAGTTTACGAATAAATGATAAAGTTTAACATACATTAATAAAAGAGGAAAATATCGTATAAATCGAAAATAAAATTAATTTTCTTATAAAGTATTTTTAAACAAGAAAGTGTCAATTATAAAAAACCCTTTTTACGATTTGTTTACCTTTAATTACCTACCTAAACCATTCTAGTATAGGTATATATTTTTTATAAAAAATGATGGACCATTTGAACATAATATCCCTGAATGAATAAGACAGAACATCAAATGAATGCAACGAGAAACGGCGAGTCGAGGGAAGCTCACTTAAAGTAAGCTAAGAAAAATCTAGGAAGTATTTTAATCCGAGCGTTTCGAGCGAGATAAATACAAAGCCAACACGCTCTTTCGCGTTCGCTTACACATATTTAAATTTAATTAACTATCAAGAGCACATCTCCTTTGTGCTTCGGGCTAAGAAAGCGAATGTTTACCAGGCAAATGACTGCCCGTTCTACATTTTCTACCGCATATTAAAAATATTGTGTTTCTGCTCCATTAGGTACAGCAAAATATGGTGGAACTGTTAATTAATATTTCATCCGGTTTATTCTGTAAAAATCTCATTGTGAAAACTCAGATGAAATGAGCTGTCAATAGAGTCAATGCCTAGCTTAACCGCATGCAGGCACGGCTTGGTTTTTAATTTCAATGAAGAAAAAACAGTGAAAACTTTGGTGAAGTGAGCTATGCCCCGTTGCTAAGCATTGACTCAATGATAAATGATAAATGATTTTATTTCTGTAAGTAAGTTTGAACAAACACTTTTACACGTCAATCATATTTTAAAAACTAGATGAGGACGGCGTTTCCTATCTGACTACTCTGAGAAGAAAGGCCTAAACAAACTCAGAGGTCACAGTCCCAGACAGTACACGCATGGAGCTCAACGATTCGACGAACAATACCAAAGAAAAGACATTTGGGTAGGCCACAAAAATTACTCAAACTGCCAGACCATGATTAAAATTAACTGAGGAGAAAAAAAAAAAACAATGACCCACATAGTCTTCAATTCCCAATATTAAAATGATAATCAATGTAGCCTGAATGCTACTCACATTCACAGACAGTTGTCTCTTTAGAAGTCATAAAAAATACCATAAGTTATTATATTAGGACATTATTGACAGTTCACTTCACCTAAACTTCACGGTGAAGTTTTTACAGAATAGACCGGCTCAAATATTAATTATCAGTTAATCGCATGCGGGCACGTCTTGATTTTTTATTTCAATGACCAAAAAAAAATGTGAAAACTTTGGTGAAGCGAGCAATGCCTCGCTGCTAAGCAATGACTCTATTGACAGCTCACTTCAAGCTCACTTCACTTAAGTTTTCACGGTAAGGTTTTTACAGAATAGACCGGCTGTATTGATTACCTACATGTCTTTGTTTTTATTTTCTATAAGCTTTGTTCTTGGTATGCTTTTTACGAAATACAAAGCATTGTTTGAAAGCGATGTCTAATTACGAAAAATGTATTGTTTGATCTCGCTGTCCTTAATAATTCTGCCTTTGAAATACATCTAGTAGTCTCATTAATTTAGACTCAAAACTGTGCATTTAATTAAACTTTTACTATTGTCAGTCGTCCTTTGCTTTGTTAGGTGCATGTTTAGATTATTTTATTTGCAATACCAGAAGCTTTATGCTGTTTTACATGGTCAGATTTAATAAACAAAATTGGTTCGAAAGATACTACGTATGCCTAAACTTAAGGTACCTTTGCTGTGTGTGTTTTTTTAGTTTAATCATAAACACAAATTAGAATAAGCATAATAATAATCTAAACCCTTAACCTAATCTAAACCTATACTCATCCATCATAATTTCCTTCTTCTTATTCATCTCGACCAATAACGAGGGCGAATTTACGCAGGGACCTAGTTAAGGTAGTCACTACTTGCGCCATAGTGATCATTACGGCGATACATAGTAGCTGAATGAAGCTTAAGGACTATCATCTCGACTCGAGTTAGTACTGTTTTACTCTACTTCTCGTGTCGTTGAAAAAGGGGGAAGTACCGTAGGTATTGTTTTTATTTAGAGTAGAAACTGGAGCTTTTCTTTATGGATTTAATTAATTTTCAAGAGTATTCATTGAAATGGTAAGGTTGACTGGTAGAAAATGCTTATGGCATTAAGGCCGCCTCTGTACATTTGTGTGCCTAAAATATTAAATAAATATTTTTTTTATTTTTTTGTTGTGTGATTATTATTGCTAGAGTTAAAATGTTGCTGTTAAAAATATTGGCTAAATTGCCTCAAGATTACACAGCGAATAAACTGTAGGTATATTTTGCTATGACAAACTTGATTAATTAAAAGTCAGATTTTCAATCATAAGTCTGTTGTTAGTCTGTTTGTAAAGGTTATGCGCTACATGACTCGTCTATGTAGAATCTATTTTTTTATTAAATAAAAGTTCATCGCCCATTTGTTAAAGATTTTTTTTACCGTGCAAAGGCTGCTAATCAATACAGTTTTGACACATTATAGAAGTTTTAGGTTTTTTACAATATAACCAAAGATTTTCAGTTTCAAAACGGCAAGAAAATCTCAAAAGCAGAACAAATAAGCGGAACAAGGATTTTTAAATACACTGTAACGTAATCGGTCGGTCCGGTGTTTGTAGCTCGGACTACGAAAGACTCATTGAACACCAATTACCTCGGAGGCCTCTAAAAGGTCTTTAATTAAATCCTTCTCCGATGACGTCATAATTATAGCGTAAATTGGATTGAGACACCCCCTTGTTTCGTTAATTGTAAGTAGAAAATTTCTTATCTAAATTAATGTATTTTAAGCCTTATTGGGGGTTGTTCATTTACTTTGCTGTTTTGTTCGTAACGTTAATTGTAATTATGAAAACTGTTTTTAGAATTGAAAACATTTATTGTAATTTTGAAAACTTTTTTTTTAAGTGAAAAGTTCTTTAAGTTCGATGAGTGATTTTTGGTAGGTGAAAATCATATAGGTTCGCGTTCCGACATGCTAATGTTAACAGTAGGTATTTCTGTAGTTATAAAGGTGACTACTGATATTTCATAGTTTTAAGTTTTCACGTCTGTCGGTTATCCCCATGACTGCCTATTTTTTTATTTTCTTCCGAGTCCTATTATTTTTTATCATCAACAAGACATACATATTTCTGCATCTACATTTATATTCTTGTTATCAAAAAGAAAAAACTATTTAGGTACTTAAAATATTGTGCTTACCTTCAACATTTTTAATACCAACGCAATAACTAAAAACTCCGCAGAACTATATTTCCTTCAACAATATGAACAGGACAACAAAGAAACAGTGTTATGAAAAGACAACATTAAGTAACAAAAAAAGAAACAAAAAGAAAAAACGTCGCACGTACAGTCACGAGCATAAATACCTTACATTAACGCAAGATTCAAAAGCGATTATTGCTCAAATTATTGATAGATATTTTATCGTGTTACGAACATGGTATTCTCGATACCTTACTATTATGAAATATATATCTTCTGAGAGTTGCAATTTTTATTTCACACGAAAGAAGCCTTTTGAATTTTGCGTAACTGTAAAATCAAGTCATTTATTCAAATTAGGCTGAGAATCAGCACTTTTAGAACGTCAAAATTACATAAGACAGTCCCTCAAAACGTCCGCCCTTCACCACTGTTGCTTTAGCTGGGAAGAAGAAGTGGCGCAACGCACGTAGTAAGGTATTTATGCTCGTGACTGTACAGTCAGATAAACAGTAAAGACAGAATAGTAAAATATCAGCTTATTTACGAGTACTTTGTTTTCTTACCTTACTTAACAAAGAGCCCGTTTCAAAGTAGAATTCAATTCCGTGAACATTTTTCCAACATAGGTTCTCTTGTAATACGGTATTGTAGTCGCTTATTTTCTAAGGATGCAGTTGATGCTCGTACTAAAGGATAAAAGATATAACTACTGCGACTTTGAAAATTGAAGCCAGTTGTTCATTTTCAGGACTGGTTATTGAATTTTTGTTTTTTTTTTTTTGCGCGACATTTTGATATTGATAAAGTATTATTTTTATTCTTTTATGCTCTGATTAAACAAAAACATGAGAATTTAACGTTTGAAAGGTATGTAATGATTGTGTGTCAAATCATACAATCTTGTAGAAACATGATTCTGGTTGGATTTGATTACTCAAACGAATTAAGAATCAGTTTGTAGCGGCTACTACATCGCCACATGCGAGCTAGGCGTCACACTGACAACATGAAAAATCCTGCATCGCAGAAGCAGAGTTTACCGCGCAACAAGCATATATAGAAAACCCCGACGGCAAAAACCGCGGTCGGGCAGTTGCCCACCAGACACGAGAGTCGTCTGGTCAGACGATTCTATCTTTCTGGAGAGGTATGAGTGAACTTTACACCCTGTTACTCATACCTCAAGTTTAAAAATTGTAGAACTAGGCGATTGTTTTATTTATTCTTCGTTTGGTTCACTGAGTTTTGTCCTACATAAAAAAATCCTGGATCGTCCCAAACAATATGCTTCCTTCGTCCCAAAATATAATTTGAATTATTTTGTTCCCTCTTCGTCCTATTTTATATTCCTCTTACGGCCCATATTTTTTGTATATGCCAAACTTACTTATTTGTACAATCGGCAAAAAAGGGTTACGCATCATTAAATATTTAAAATCAATCAATTATTTAAAACAACCGCTCCTCTCTGTCTTCTCGGCGAGAGAAAATTTACCCGTATTATTTTATAATAACTCTCGCTCTTAGTGAGCAAGTTATACGTATAGAGCTGACGTCACTGGAATCTGTTTAGAAAAACAGGTAAAAAATGTCCACCCCTATTTTATTGCGTCCTTTGTTTGTTTGCTTGTATTGACTCATTTGGCCAGTAACATTACTTTCCGTTATCAGCAAAACGGGCTTCACGCTAGCTCCCGTGATGCACAGTGCATTCAACTCATTCGTCACCTGGTTAAAGTGTGTGTAAAGTGAGATTGAGAATTGATCGAGTTTGTCATAGGTAAGTTGATATTTTTATCTGAAGTATTATTGATAAATTAGAAGTTAAATACCAAATAATTGTTCTTATATTAAAATAATTCTAATTAAGAAATCAATTATGTTAAGCTAATAATACTATTTAAGTTACAAATCATATAATTATATGTATGGGCAACTAAACCATTTATGCTTTATTTTCAGTTGTTCTATATAGAACCAAATCATAGTTTACCATCTACCTCACGGGAGCCGATCTCATTTATAGAATCCAGAAGAGGTGAACCTCTTATTAAATTGTTGCTCGGAAAAAATTTCAGTAATTAAAATTATCATGTCTTAAATACTGTTTATTACAAATCTGACTGTTTTGTATATTTAAACTATAGTAATGACAAGATGATTATTATACCATTTCTGTGATTTTGATTATGATACTGGATAATAAAGATGATGTATACCTAAATGTTTGGAATTGTTTTATTATTGAATTATTGTTTCAAAATTTTTTAATAAGTATATTATATTTTTTTGTTGACTGTACCTTTAAAGTACTTATAATTTAGGACGACAACTTCAATAGTGATATGGGACAAACTAAGAATTCCTTTGGAATGTAGGACAAAACTTCAGGACGAACGAAGAATAAATCGATTGTTTATTGGGAGCCAGATTTTTTTTGGTCGCGCTATCGCTTACGTACGCTTTAAATCCGTCTAACCCAAAGATTTATAATGATGTCATAAAAATCATATTTTTGGGCGCTTACATCGCTAATGCTGGCTAAACCTTGCGAGAAATATCAAAATAATGTACTACGGAATTGTGTATCTTAAAAAGGTATACTGAAAAGTCAGCGATGGTATATGTCTCTCTCCTAAGAATAACCCACAGTAACAATTTTACATATTACTAAAAAAATATGGCTTATTTACGAAGCTATTTTAAACAATACAGTGTATTAATCCTTATCCAATTAAACACGTTAGAAACGTTGTGCATTTAATGTAGATCAAAATTGCCCTTTACAACATATCATTAAAATGAATATCTTAGAAGATATCACAGATTTAAAAGTGTAATATCTAACAATGGGGGTCGATAAAGGCCACTTTGGGTATCATTGCTTAAATCAATTAAAGTCCCGATTAGCGGTAACAATCGAAACGGTGACTTTTGGATTAATTAAATTATCTACATTATAACAATCTGCATACAAATGTCGACATGATATAAATACAGTATCAAAACTACTAACTCGGTAATTACAGAGTTAGTAGTTTTGATTCTGTATGACTATTGCAAATCAATTTTCAACCTGAGATCTGAAACTGACAGCGCAGAAACTAATTAACAAATGTTGTTTAATTGAGATTCCATTTCTGTTGTTGCTATGCTTGTACTAGGCTATCAGGTGTATTTAAGAAGTCATTAAAACAAAACTTTTGTAAGGTAACCGAAGAAATACATCATTAAGGAGTTTGAAAGAGAAGGGTTTACCTAACATAAAATTACGTAGCTCTGGTATAAAATCTTTCATATATAACATACATGACATCACGACGCATGTATCACCCGAAGGTTTAAGCAGAGGTGTAAGTTCACCCACATTTCGCTAGTTAAGTTATAAGTCTCATGTTACAGCAAGTTTTTTGTTTCTAATAGAGGCGTCTTCCATATTATTTAAGGCCGAAAATATTATTTCCAGGTCGGGCAAAGTGTTATTGGGTTTTTGAGCCCAGTTGATGGCAATAGGCTCGCCCCCTATTACATGGAACTTAAATACTTATTACTGGCGAAATGTGGACGTACTGTAGAAACACCTCTGCCTAAACCCGGAGGATTACAAGCGTGATATTATGATATGTCTATGGCAGCACAAATAAATATGGCAGACAAAAATGATGAATTGATTTTGTAACCTCAGCCAAGTCTACTTATAGGAAAAATCTCTTTTAAAAAGATCCAGAAAATATTGGGAATATTTTCTATTGAGTGTCTTTTCTGCGAATTTCGTCTGTACCCACGAACATAGCTGTACATCTTCAAAAGATAGTGTTCGCCACATCAATACTAATCCATGCTCAGACAGTATTCGAGTTTCATGTGGCTTACCTTACACTTAGGTATACCGATTTACCTGACTAGGCTTAAGCCAATGTAGTGTAATTAGTAACTCAAGCCAGGCATGTTCCTTAAATGGACTAAACTCTGCGTATAAATTTGATACATAAACCATTAGACTGCTGAAAGCTGTAGGCTGTGTGGTGTAGCAAAAACGGTTTGCAGTAGTGGTAAATAATGAACTCGTAGTATATGGTTTCGTTAATTAAAAACCTTTAACGAGTGTGGGTCTCAAATCTAACTATCGAATGATATTTTGTAGTGTCTGTATGAGTAAAAATCAAACGGTTGGTTTCCAGGGATTTTTTTCGTAATTTAAAACTAGCCAGATACAGCCAGGTCAAGGGCAGATCCAGGGGGATCATTGGGCTGGGTGTAGGTCGACCACGGATAATATATTTTTTCTAATCTCATTGATAAATTTAATAAAATAAATACTTTGTATGATGGTATACTTGTACGCCAACGACACGCATACTACGACTATGTCCTATTAATACAATTATTTGATGCACCAGTTCGCTAATTGTGAATAGTAGCATAGTAGTGTAGTATAGTTCGCGGCCGCGCTTTCGATCACACGATCTGTCGGTGATACCCATGGAATAAGTATGTACTATACGCTATAAATGATACAATGAGTGTACTACGACAAAAAGGAAACAGGCGACATAGTTTTCCGACAGCTTTTTGCAGATAGAACTAACCTTTAGACGTGGAAATTAAATGCTCCAGAATAGTGTCAAGACATACCACGCCGGGTCCCCGGTCCTGGGAACCCCCAAATCTTAAGAAGTACTTTTTAATCAAATCCCAAACGCGGTCAAAATATATTCAGTAAGAAGCAGTTTGGAATTGGAAAACCCGTACGTATGCAAACTATAAATGTAGGATGCAAAAATGTTCCGAGCTCCCTGCGCTCGGTCTTACAGCCTCTTGGTGCCTGTCCTGACTGGACCGACTATGTGCCCCAACTTGAAGGCTGGCTCCGCCCTTAAGTCAGGTCTTTTAAATCTTCGTCAGTTCTCAAATTCTTTCCTTTATCGAGTCATGACACCTACCAGGGAAGGTTTGAAGCTACGGCACTGAAGATAGAAAAATGTATTAATTACATGATTATAAATACCAAAATAGCATACACCTTTGACCAATGTCGAATTGACATCGACCTTAAACCTTTTTAATTGCTTCGCTATTTTATGAAATATTAATCAATTCTTTGTAGATTTAGTTGTCAATCCGTCAGTGTCCCTTTTTTAAATCGGTCTGATAAGTGAAGAAGATGGCTGAATGTCATTCTGCGATATTGACACTACCCCAAAATATATAATGCTGCAGGCAAAAATTGCCTTTTAAGTGACGAACATATTTCGGATGTGACCGTAACTATTCTCAGTAATGCCAAATATTGATGAGCTATCAAATGATTTCCCAAACCAAAATTCCTAGCTTTCACAAAAGCATCTGTAATTTCAAACAAGCCCAAAACGTTGTGATCTCTCAACGTTTGAATAATTCGTCACACAAGCCGGAAGACGTACACAGTTCACGTAAGCTTCCCAGCTACTTTGCAGCCCGGCTTGCATCTAAAGGCTTCCGCACCCCTCATAAGGTTGGCCGTCCCTGTACTGGACCCGCTTTACGTTTTCCGGTTCGCGGTCGACTCTGTTGCATGGTTTATTTAATAGTTAATTGGGTGAGACGGATAAACTTGTGTTATCAAAGGTAAACTTTTTTTCTAATGATACGGAATTCTCTGCTGGATAACTTACTCCTTTAAAAAAATTGTCGCATCCTATTAGCCTCCATGTTGTCATATTTTGGCCAAGGCATGAGCTATCCTCATAGTCTGTGACTGTACGAAATAAGGCATTTAATCAGCTCCACTTTTAAGTAGATGAATCAAATATTTTGTACAATAAATCTCCAAAAAAACCGGTACGTACATACTCGACTACTCTTTCCAAGGTAGTTTAAAAGCTACTTTATAAATGTAATTGTTTGCTTTCGGGCTTCCTAAAAAAACATGGCGGCCAGATAATAGAGTGGCTACCACCAAACATTATCCCTGAATATTCATTTAGCTTGGACACGTAAAACAATTTGCCAGTCAAATGAGTTTTCTAAAAAGCCGATTAAGCGAAAACTAAAATTGGTTAATTATTTATCGAACGTGCCGTGTGCCGTACGCACCGGAAAGCGTACGGTGTATTTAGCAGGCTCATTTTCAAAGAATAATTTATTGGTGCGGGAAATATTTAATTAGAAATGTTGCTGCTTACCTAGCATTTAATAAATACGGATAAACTTGCAAGCTTTTATCATAAGTATAAATCTACAAAGAATCATGCGATGAATTCGCGGTAACAGTTTCTGTTTCGTTGTCCCTAAAGAATTGGTTTCCTAAGAAAGCGGACAGCGGTAACACAATAATGGCTGTCCAAATACAGAGCGTTTCTTGACACGCTAATGTCAAATACCGGTGAAAATTACAAATTTTCTTGACGGTCATAATAACATGACGGAACCACTTTCCTAGGAAATCTTAGCTTACACCCTGTATACTTCGTTAAAAAGTACCTACATAAGTAAAATACAAATAAACATCCCTGAAACCGCGTTCAGGTCCAATTTAAAAGCTCAACTCTCGACGCAACTCTCAGAAAGTTTCCCGTCATGATGCGATTCAATATTTGCACTGTTAATAGAAAGTAGGCAATATTTAAATAGCCCCACATACATTACCCGAACAAATACGAACTCCGGCTTACCTGCAACAAATGTAAAACAAAGTTTAAAAACGCTAGATCCAAAGCGCAAATTAGTTGGAGATAACTGATGTAAATACTCGCATTCACACAAAATTGGTATGTATTTATGTAACTACAGGATGCTTTTTTACGAAAAAAAAAATAAGAATTACTATTTTTCTTAACATTTTCGTCTTCAATATTATAAAGACTGATTTTTCATGTATCTCTGTTTCGTACGTGTACTGAATCGATTTTGATGAAAATTTACGGAGAAAATATTTCATAGCAAGAACCTCAGTTTCGAAAAACCCGTCAATTAAAAGTAAAGCGGAACCGTAGGTGCATCAATTATTTTTTTAAATTAATTGGTGACAGGGGAGGTAAATGTATTGCCTCACTTGTATGTAATTACTGCGCTAGGCAAGCGGGTAGGTGGCCCTAGGTAAACCCTCTTGACCCGGTCACGCAGTGTTAAGGCTCCCACAGACAGGCGCGACACGACAGCGCGACTCAAAGGCGCCGCTCGTCGCGCGACGAGCGGTACCTTTGTGTTGCGCGCGATTCGCGTCGCGTGTCGCGCCTGTTTGTAGGAGCCTTTATTCGGTCGTGCGTAGGTACATTTTATCAAATGCACAGACCCTTCATCCATAGAGTGCATTATTATGAAACATTCGTTTATTAGGTAATTCATAACACATGTTGTTGAAAAAAATACACCAAGTTACAAGAAAACATTACACAACAATAAGTTTTATTAACAAATTTGAGTGCTTAAAAAAACATAATTAATAACAACACATATACCAAAAAGTTAATACCATTTATTAAGACAATACTTACCTGGAAATAACCGTTTTTTTAAATACTACTTCAACCGACTGACGTTTTTCTCCGTAGACTGTTCTGTCTAAATGAAAGCTCATTTAAATTGAGATATTTTACCTGATGCCAAACCATGGCATGCTTCACCCAAACTTTGTATATTATATGAACAGCATTCAAATAAATACAGGAAAGCAAATTCCATGGCAACATTATCCAACAAATGCTGCATTTGTTATCAAATTTTAGTAGTATTATGAGCATATTTTGTTGTTCAACCTGTTTTGTGGTTTTCGCTGAAAACAATTTTAACAGTAATTGCAATGTTATTACATTCTGTATACCCATCGGAACGTATTTTGATTTTAGAGCACAAATAGTAAAACAAGAAGATCATAAATCGCCAACGATTTGTATCATGTTGAAAATAATAAAGTGTAGGTAGGTATACGTTTTTCGCACCTTGCATTTTTCTCCTGTACGACTTGTTGATTACGATTATGTCAAGACGCTGGACATCTTCCTTGGAGGAAAAATACTGAATGCTATCAGAAATCCGTCTACCAAGCGTGGTGATATGATAAAATATTTCCGTAGCAGCGATGAAGAACGAGGGGGTTGGTCGACTACGTATTTTTTTTCATATATCGATGGGTTTTTGTGGGTAGTCCCACTATCAGATTCTTCCCTAAAACATGGCACGTGTTGTACTCGAAGCGCCTACCGTCAAATCCCATAACGTTTACCAAAAAACAACAACGCTTTTACCAACACTACACGGCTCCCGTCACTTCGCTCGCAATTTTTAACGCTTAAGAAATCCGTGACAATACATACATACAAGTATCTTTATAAGAAAAAACAAATCTTTATCTTTGCAAAGAGTCGCCGTCAATATTCGGCGTAGCACACACTGTTTGCAATGTGGCAAGAGCTAACAGCGGGGCTTTTGTACCAACATTTAAACAAGAGATCCCGCTCCGGGGGAAAGATTAAGGCTTTGTCTTCACGTAATGCAAAACAGACGATGCTTTGAGACAGAATTTGATTTTGTACAAATTATCGTTTTGAATCTTGATGTCTGGGGGTCTACTCTCTAAACACGAATACCATAGTTTCGGCCGAAATTATGGGCGTTTTATTCTCCGTATCACCTACGGACGTAAGATTAGTTTGGGGCCCGAACTACGAATGAATGACAACACGATTTGACAAGGTGGCCTTGGTCCCGATTTGTTTTTGGCCCTCCGAAAAAGTTAATAAATCGGGTTAGGGTTTAATTCCAAAGTATCGTACTACTTTCGGACGGGCCCGTATCTTCGTTGACGGATTTAGAGAAGGCCCCCTGGCTACGAGTAATTTCAATGAGTGAGTGTTGGATCGCTTTGAGAATTTCGTAAGTAATACGCTATTTAGCTACTATATTTTTTTAGCAAAATTATCTTGCGAATACCTATTGGTATTTAATTATTTTTTTATTATTAACTTTTAAATAATTTTATTATTTTAGACAAACCTTAATTACGATATAAAAGCTAACACTAAAAAGTTATATATTGTGTTCAAGTAGGTATATAATTTAAAAAACGGAAGAGCTCAACACCTATTTAATTAATAAAAATAAAAAACACCGTTTTAATTTATTTATACAGATTAACTAATATTTCTGGGAAAGAAATGAAAATTTAATTAATAAAGTCTTGTATGCCCGAATCCTAAGAACAACGAATTTATTTGATCACCCTCTAAACGAAATGTACTGAGTAAACGCTTAACAGAATTTCGTCCACAAATGTAGCTCAAAATATCTTGTACAAGCATGATCATTTTAAGTTTGTTGAGTACTTTGGGCGTACCCAATTTTTCTTTAATGAGTTATGTGTTTTTCGACAACCATAGCAGTGTAATTATGTACAATAGGACACCATAAATATGAATTATATAATTATTATCAACATTGGTTGTATGTTTCTGGTAAAATATGGTTTGCTTTCATGTTTTATTTAAATACAATCGGGAAAATTAATTATTTATCAAATTGACACACTACGTCCATTTGCCGTATCATAGCCATTTCATAATAACTTTAAAAAAATGACACTTGTGTTTTGAACACAGTACGGACGACATTTACGTTGGTAGTAATTTTGATAAACAATTAATTTTACTGATTTTACAAGCAAAAAAAAAAAATATATATCCACCATTTACAAACAAAACAGAAGCATAATACTTAGGATCCAATTTCACATTGATTCAACAATAGGTGGAAAAATATTTTAGCTTCATTTTGAATTATAAAAACCTATTGTTGGAAGACTATTCTATTGAAATAAAAATAATGGAGTGGTCCATCTATGTTCTGAATATCATCTATTAATAATGTCAAAAAAATATTTTGCATTTTCCGCTAATACTCGTATCCTACTTTTAGTTTGATGTCCGTTTTTAAAAATTGGTGAATAATACAAAGTCTTTTTAATTCGACGGATTCATGACGGCTAACACGGTTTAGATAAAAGTAGGAGAAAAAGGAACGCTACAATTTTTTTTAGCGATCAAGAATTCTACGAAATGGCTGACATATGTTTTTTTTTTTTACTTTTTCAACCCCATATTTTAGATAATTTTCGAAAAAATGAATCGACAAAAAGAATCCATATGCTTATCGAACCTGCTCACATTTCACGAGAATCGGTTAAGAAATGCAACCTGTAGAGGAGAACAGCCATCCGGACATACGAAAGCATTTTTGCCCAAGCTGAAACGGAGTAGCTTCGCGCTCGCTCGGTCAATCACACACATAATTCTTGCGGAATACATACTCCAAATGATGATGAAAACCATATCAAAAACCATTGTGCAGATTGGAAGATCTAAGCGGTTCACACAGACAAAAAACGCGACTTTTATTTTATAACATGTATATATTTTATATGACATTGTTATTGACATGCTATTATACTTAAGCTCCTCTTTTCTAAAGACATAAGTAGGTACATGTGGTCAAAGATCAACATAACGTTGTTAGGTTAGGATTGAGCTTAGGACTCAAAATCATATATTTGCTCCACATTCACCAATGTTTGTTTAGGATCAGAATTCTTATTTGCTCAATAATTGAGATTACGTATGTAACAATGATACCCTATCATAATATGCTAAATATACATAGGTAAAAGTAAATGTTATGATTATTCATGATACGATTTAGTTAAATCTTATGACAATTCAGAAATCTTGGCTAGCCGCAGGAGACGAAGGGCGGATTTCACCAATGAAACTGAACGCGGTCAGGACATCTAAACCGTGTTCAAGAGCTGTCAGTGTCAACACAGTTGTGGAATATTGACACTGACAGCTCTTAAACGCAGTTTAGATGTGCTGATCACGTTCAGTTTCATTGTTGAAATTGTCACTTAGGGCCACTTGCACCACAAATCGCTGAATACATTCAATGCTATACGAATTTAAAACAATTGACTACTGACAATGGTTTAATGATGACAGAGACAGAGCGATGTTTAAAAAAAGTTAACGTTAAATGTATTTAGTGTTTAGTGGTACAAGCCTTAGAATATGAAAAAGTAATTTAATTTTCTAATAACTTTTTCTTGTTAAATAAGGAAAGGTAAGATTAGGAAAGGACGTTTAGACAGGACAAGCCCGCCGAGATTTTAAGTTTGGCAGTATTTAAAATCACTTAGTTCATAAGTAATTAAGGGTTGTATTCTAGAAAGACGCCGATGTTATACATATATATTTATATAATCCTACTATATATATCTATATATATATATATAGTGTGGATGTTTGGATGTTTGTTACTCAATCACGCTAAAACAGCTGAACGGATTTGCATAACATTTGGCACATGGGTAGACTATGACCTGGATTAGGACATAGGATACTTTTTATCCCGATATTCCCACGGGATCGAGATTTCTGCGGGTGAAACCGCGGGGCGCAGCTAGTAATATTATAAATTAAAGTCGCTTGTCGTGTTTGTCTATATAACCGCGTTTTTCTTTTAAACTACGCAACGGATTTTGACGTGGTTTCCACCATCATTTAGAGAATTTATTCCGGAAGGTTTATGTTTATGTGTATTTATATTTAACTTAGACATAATGAAGTTCTTTCAATGTTTTGTCAAATCGCAAAAACCATGCAAAGCTAGGGCGGGTCGCTAGTTTGATTATAAAACTAGATTTGAAAATAGATTAGTACGAAAAGTATTATTTTTTTTTTGAGGTTGGTTTGTTCTTGTCTCTAGTCTAGGTCAGAGATGACAGAGATAAAGTCGACGATTTTGAATCAAGATACGTACATTCTGGAGTCACTTTCAAGAATACGTGTCAAAGAGTTTAAGACTACGAGTATCTCCGACTTCGTTTTACACTTACAAAATAATTCAACATTAAATTCAACTTTACCAAAGACAGGTAGACATAAATACACATCTCAGATCCTTATCTCCCGTCTGTACCAAGACTTCACCGTCCAATTCGGCAACTTAAGATGCAGCCCTTTCATGATAAGACCTCCAGATGTCACCCAAGATGTAATTGCGTTCGCCTTTGTGCCATTCCTAATGAAAGGTTCACGAAACTGATATCTTTAATCAACGCGAACTTGTATAACGATGCGGGTGGTTGACGAAGTAGCAGCTAAAGTGCGGATTATGACAACCATAATTTTGGCCAGCGGCGGTTACATGTCATTTCATCATCTGTCTAGCCTTTTCCCAAATAATGGGGTCAGCTTCCAGTCTAACCGTATGCAGCTGAACACAAAAAAATGAAAGAAAAAAAGAGAAAGAAGAAATAAAGAGTATTCTATTCTATTCTACTAGTATTTTGCATAAAGCGGCTGCCTATCTGACCTCCAGAACCCAGTAACTGGGTAATGCGATACCCCTTGGTAAGCTGGTTATCAGACATTCGGGCTTCTGAGTACCAGTAACGTCTGACAAAGATCTACAAATGACAGCCGGAAACAACAGTAATGGATGGCCTCGGCAAGCGTAGCTTTTAACCTTCAATCGACCCGTGCGGCTGTTACTATTTAGCCATGAGCCCCCTTCATGTCACATCAGCATGCGTAGCATGACTACTTGTATTTCTACTCTATGAAGAGAAGACAAATCACTTTCTTAACAAAAAGTCATTCTCTTCTTGAATTTTGACATCGCGCCGTAGAAATCTTTCTACAATCTGTCCGCGTTAGTGTGTCTTCCGTTTCTATAGTGGCCAAACTACGCAAACTGGTTGCATGTCATCTTTGTGTACTAAATTAATTACTGACCAAAATAGATTTGGAGATGTTTGCGCTTTAGACATGTGGCACAAACTGCAGGGTGTTGGTTAATTAGTTAATTAGCTCCGTGTATTTGCTTTCGTATTATTGAAGCCACTAGTTGTACTGACAGTGTGACCATATAATATGGCGGTCGGCTCGTCACTTTGACGTGTTATTTGATACTAATTAATTCACTTGTTTGTTTTTAACTTCAAGGTTTTATTTAGTGAAAAATACAGCGGGTTTGTAAAACTGTGGCTAAGCCAAAATCAATTACTACTACAAAGTCATTCATAGAACTAAACTTGAAACAACAAACTATCACAGCAAATCATCCCGGAAAGATCATAAAGAGCAGATTCCGAACATTAGCAGCAACACAGAAACGTAAGGAAACTAATCTCTTTGAGACAATACTAACGCAATATCTCTGGTTTACGACGGCTGCCTGACTAAATCTACAAATATTTGAACATTCGCCCTCACTCCACCATTGTCTAGGTCAAACTAATTTTGGGATCTTCTGAGGAGTAATTTAATTTCGCATTAAGACCATCAGTTAAAATCTGGTTAACCTTTTAATTAAACTTGTTTATTGAGGGAATTAAATTAGTGGTCTTTAGGAAAAAGTAAACACTTTGAATCGTTTTCTGTGATAATCTTTTTATACAGTCGAGTCTTTTATATACCTTCGTCATTATTCGAATTCTTTTCTGTATCAACTGAGCACGCGTAGCATGACCACCATAGAATCGGGTTTTGTCGACGATGACCACCATAGAAACGGGTTGTCTCGACGATGACCACCATAGAAACCGGTTTTTGTCGACGGAAGAATAGACAAAATGATAGATTGTTGACAGATTTCTAAATAATTCGAACGATAATTAAAACGATTTTTTCTACAATCTGTAATTTTACGCGTGCAGGACACATAATAAACCTTTTGATGCTGCGGCACCCAGCAGACTATTTCATAGAAAACCATATTTAACGACTCGATAACAAATATTAAAATAGAATAGGTAAACCCTTGACCAATGTCAAGCTGACATCATCCTAAAACTTTTTTAATGACCTGGCCATTTAAAAATATGAATAAATTATTTTTAAATAAAATGCTCAGAGTCACACTTTATAATCGGTCTCACATGTAAAGAAGATGGCTGAACGACATTCTGCCGTATTGACATTACGATGCAATATATAATGCTAGGTCAGTAAAACAGATTTTATCGTGCAATGAGCAGACAAAAATAGACCTAAAGGTGACGAACATATATTGGAAGTGACCTAATTTTTGCATAAAATGATGGAAGCTCCCAAAGTAACGATGATCTTATTATGCAACGACAAGGAAGTACGTGCAAAGTTGAGAAAAAAGTGTGAGGCAGTGTATGCGAGTGTGAAATTATGTTAAGTATAGGTATACATAAAAGTCATGGTTGAGTACGATGAACATAAATTTCTCGTATATAGCCCATTCACAATATAGTTGCCTCCCTCCGCCGCGACTAATAACTACTTAAGATTATCTAGAACGCAGTCTAGATATTTGTACTTAAAGGTTTTGTAAGGTAATTGGAAAATATAGTTAGAAAAGTGTCTTAAATATTATAAAGTAGCTGCGCCCCGCAGTTTCACCCTCATAAGTTTCGATCCCGTGGAAATATCGGGATAATACAGTTCATGTTCTGTCCTGATACAGTTCATTTTCTACCCATGTGCCAAATTTCATCGAAATGCTTTAAGCCGTTTTAGCGTGAAAGCGTAACAAATAAACATTCAAAAATCAAATATTTTCTCTTTATATTATTAGTTTCGATAAGAGAGAACATTTCCATAAGTTTCGTAAGAAGATATGGTAAGATGCAGGTATATTTAGTAGGTAATCGCCTTAATGTAAAATACAAATTTCAGTCGCATCTGGTTTGATTAGACAACAGGCCATAATGCTTGAAAATACGCCTGTTCCATTAAATACAAGAATAAATGAACTAACTTTTTTATAACTCAGTGTGGGTTCGCACACAACACATACACAAAACATACACAACACATACACAACACACACACACAACACATACACAACACACACACAACACATACACAACACACACACAACACATACACAACACACACACACACAATACATACACAACACACACACAACGAAATAACGTAACTCAGGGGTTTATACTCCTGTGTTACTAGCCTTCCAACTAGCGCAGAATGATGTAAACAGCTGTTACATTAATGTCTAAACGACTATGCAAATTTTATCATAATTGCCGTAGTACCACCAAGAATTTTGATTGAAGTCGTAGAAGTAGAATGATAAGTATTCTAAACTTTGGTAGAACTACAAAATATTTTTTTTATACTACTCAGACTTAGTATTTAATCATAAAAATTATCGATAATTCTTAATATAGAGGATGCCACCTATTTTTATCTACCTACACTTTTTGCGGGCAAGGTTTTCCTTGACGCATCTCTAGCTTGAAGCTTATAAGTTCAATTCAAGGCAGATTCTAATAATATCTAGATGGAACGGGGATGATTAAATGTAGAAGTCACAAGACTGCTAAATAGGAAGGACACTCTTTGAAAAGCTAGATGGAATTGTGAAAATTAATTCTCAAGTATTAACCCGTTCCTTAAATAATGTAACAATATTATCGACGGTGGAAATGAAAACAAATGTAACGCCACTTTAGTCGAAAATGAGTTTTTATTACAGTTCGATAGGGTTCTGGATTCTCTACCGATGTGTCTAGGTTATAAGTCAATCGGAAGCACTTTTTGGCGTTTCATTTAAAGTACAAAATCAGGTATTTTAAAAATACGCTCCCTTTAAACGACCGTTTTATGATATATTTTTTCAACAATGTCGTATAAATTAATTTGAAAATATTGTAAGTGCCACTTAAGTTATTGACCAAACTTATTATTCTACGAAGATTGCACATCATACAATGTTCCCTTCCTAATTAATTTTTAATTTCGCCTTTCAATACTTTTACCCTACTAAGTTATGTCTAGAAGTGTCGTAACACGTTTGTTCATCAAAAGTAAAGTACATGTCGTGGCGTTTCAGTTGTTATTCCCATCCTACTTTTAAATAAAAAGGTCGTATCAGTTAAGTACTTTTACGGGCATAAATAATTTTGCCTGTAGCAAATAATTTGTTTTTCCTTGCTCTAATTTTAACAAAGTTGGCGTTTCATACGTGTATTTTTAAAACGTTTCTCCATTATTGTGTGATAAAAGGTTAGGAATATAATACTTTTGATAAATAAATTGAGTTTTCCTTTACTAAGTTATTATTTTAAATCCTTTATGTACTATATTTACATAATATTAAGCCATCGAATAAGTTAAAAGTAGACAGGCTATAATGATGAGTGAGGTAAATAAAGGGCACTAAGACAAATTAATTATTTTTATTTTTTTTTTTTTTTTTTTAGGATCATTAGCCGTAGAGATCATCGCAGGAAAGTTTTGTCGAATTGTAATAAGGCTAAAATAAATTGATCGGCGGTAACGGTCTTGTTCCTTTTATAATCAAAAATTTAATTATGTACTGTGACACGATAACTCCGTGATGACATTTTTGAAGATCGAAATAAACGAGATCAATTAAATCCCTATCCTAAAAAATAACATTTAAATTTCATAACCGCATAATATTGTCAATAAAATATGTTACCGATCTAAAAAAATAAACAGGCATCGTACAAAGTTTCTTCTATATTGTTTTTTTTTTCATCGAAGTGATGTGAAACAATTTTCCTTGTATGTTTTTAATTTGATTTGGTATTTAAAATAATTTTCCCCTCGAATTTTTATGGAGATTTGGTGAATGAATTAATTTATCCTTCCAAGTTCTTTTTCTCGATGGCTTATGAAGTGCTTTTCCCTACTTACTCAAAATGTCATTTAAATGAAACGAAACTTTTTTTCTTAAATTATTGACGTTAATTAATTTAAATTAAATACAAAATAAAAAAACTTGATCAGCTCAAAAGATTAAAAAAAAATCCATTAATAAATAAAAAAATAATAATAATTAAAAAAAAAAAAAATACTTTAAACAGCTCTGCTGAACAATTGTGAAAACTGCGCTACACTTGTTTTTCCTTTCCACCATCGTTATATTTGAATTATGTTTTGTAAAAATGTCACAGGAGTAATGTAATTTATTTTGGTTTGTGTTGCAGTGCATTTACAGAGTGCACGCTTAAAACTTATAATTTTATTTCAACCTTTTTACAACACGTTTGCAATAAACAAATCGAAAATTTCAAAAATTTCGGCGTCAAAAAATTCTTCCGCATCGTCGAATGGTAATGTACCCAAAAGACTGGCGGCATTGGCCAAGGTAAAAGCCAGCCCTTAGGTCACGAGAAGTGTCAACCAGCCGTTTGGAGATTTCATTGAACAGACTATGAGCTCTCGGACCCCACAGCCCGAGGGTTTCAACCCCAAATGGCTCGAAAATATAATTGCCGATAAGGTTATTATACTTTCGCCGCTTGAGGTTTTCCGCAGCCGCAGCAGCAGCGCCAGCACAACACGCCGAGCCAGGACTATGGGATGGCGCAAGAGTATCGCCACACGTTGCGTCCCACACTAAAGGCCAACCCACCTTCTATGGAAATAAACACAAGCCGTCCGGTCTCTTGCCATCGTCGCGTGCCAAGCAATTAGGTTCTAATACAGCTGGAACGTCAACGGTGACAAGAGCTCGTTGGATGATGTCATTAATGTTCGCGTGCCGCGCTAAGTGGCCCGCACTGCGGCTGCAAGACCGGCCGTTAAAAAACAAAGCTTATTCTAATTTAAATATAGTCAGTATTAACCCTTTCCTTACCTGATAAAAATGACGGCCTACCTACGCGAGTTTGAGGGCAAAAGGATGGATCCAAATGGATCCTGCGGGTCGTGCGAGTGGTTCCGCTCCGGCGCATAGCGCGGCACCCCGGGCCCATACATCACTTAGTCACCCGAGACGAACCCCGCGCATGCGTACCGCCGTTGTTAAATGTAAACTTTACACCAAGCCCAGGGGTATTGGCGGATAATTTACCAGGTGAGATGGTAGTTTGGAATATTTTAATCTTATTGGAATTTTGTTGTTTGTTTTCGTTAACGGGATTTGGACAGATTTCGGTGATTTTATCGTGATACAATATTTTTTATGAATAGGGTGCTCGTAATGACAATGATTTAAAAAAAATCTTACAGTGTGTTACAAAATATAACCGAAGATTCCATTTTTTCTTATCAGTTTCCGTATCTGGGGACATGCCCTCAGAGTTGATGTACCAAACTACATCAGAATGCGATTCACTTTTTGCAATAAGTAGGTATACCTAATTACCAGTTCAGTTCATTCATATAATATCCACACCGGCTGTTGATTAAACAATGCTTTTGATCAACACGAAACGCGACGACGACAAGTCTCTTAATGACATTCAAAAAAATTCGTCATTAAAAGTCAATTGAATTTACCTGTTGGCACCCGATTGAGGGCAGCAATCAACTTCACCAATTACCAACATGTGTTGGCCAAAAAAGCTTAATTCTTTTACACGTGTAATGTGTTAAAAGAATGGGTGTTAAATGTCAGGTTTATCAAAAATATACAGGGTGGCAGGGTGGCGTCGACGCGCAAACTGTAACCATGGAGTCAGTACATGATTCTGAGCCCCCTTGCGTTGAAATTATTCGTTGGTTATTTTAAAAAAAAATGCTGTTTCATATATTTTGCAGGGTGCTGCACGTGCTGCACTTTTCTACGTAACAGCAGTTTTTTTTTGATAACCGGCAAATATTTCTACGCTAGGGGGTCTATCAGGTGCTGAATTCACGGTTACGGTTTGGACATCGATATCCCTGCCGCCCTGTAATACTTTGACTTGAGCTTTTAGCACATAATATGCCACTTATTAAACAGCTTATTACTGTCCCACTGCAGGATAAAGAGTACCCTCACTCAGAAGGACCAAGCTTTGATCTTAGGTATTGCATAATGATAAAAACCGCCAACGCAACAGTAGCCTTAACTACATTAGCATTCGTCAATTCATTGTCAGAAAAGTCAAACTTCCCAATAAAAACGGAATACTAATTGACAAAACAAATAAACACCCCTACAAATCCAGCCTCTCAACCACCGGTCCTCGAGACTTACGGCACCTAATTGCCACGAACCTACAAAATCTGTGCATAAACGCTAGTGTAGAAAGTAATCCCGGGTAGTCAGGTAATAAACATAAATGTTCTCCCCAATAAGACTCGATGCAAATTGAGTCCCGGAGGGTCGGAGTATTTACCTATCGGAGAAACCCGATCAGGCCACAACCCACTAACTAGTTGACGTCGTTCAAAATATTGCTGATTCGAATAAAAAACCGATTGCTATCTCACTTTGATGTAGTCGGAGGAAATGGGATCTGCTTCCGATCCGCGAAAGGGAGAAAATCTCCTTCCCGTTTTCTGGGTACCGCAGGCAGTGTTCCGGAACCCTATTAATCTTGGCCCAATATTTACCTGTCGGTTGCGCCGTGTGGTCCTCCCAAACAAAACAAATGTAACGATATTATATTCAATGCAGCCTGTAAGTGAATTGGGGAGTCAATTTTTAAATAAAAGTGTGTTACAAAGTTTGTGATTTTGGAGGGAATGTGATTATTTTTTGCGCTTTACATCGTTATAGGATCGAAAAGGTGTATCAGAAAAATGTGCAGAGTAAAAATAAACTTTGATAGCCACAAATCAAATTATCTAAGCGTAAAAAACCAACCAAATCAAAGCTGAGTGACATTTACCAAAAAGTTGCATGCTGTTCATACAATATACTTAATGTTTACTGAAACTTGGCTACTGGATAGTATCTTTGGCTTAGAGATCATGGATGGGCGTTACGCTATCTATAAGCGAGATAGATCCAATAATGTTTCGAATAATAAAACCGACGGCGGTGGAGTTCTTATCGCTATATCTACAAAACTTGAATCACAGAGATTGATCAAATTCGAAAGTTCTTGCGATGATCAAGTTGTCACTTAAAGGGGGTAAGAAAGCTAGGGTAATTTATCTTTGTACTGTATACTTGCTGTCGCCGAATCAGCCCAGAGTACTGGAGCATTTTGTTGATAATACAAACAATGTCTTGAAATATGTCAATGAATGCTTGGTTATGGGTGACTTTAATATGAAAACTATTAACTTGCTTGGGACAGGTTGCTATATGACAAGATCTCCTCAAAATATTTGTACAGGCTTAGAACAGTCTCTTTGGGATTTTGTCTTGCTTAACTAACAACCCAAGACAGTGTAATAACAACAAGACAGTGTAAGTGCACCAGTAGACGTACTTTAAAAAATATATTGCCTGTACTGTGCGAGATCTCGTTTACCCATTTTAAAAAGCCACAGAATTGTAATAATAGAACTAAATTGAATTATTTTAAGGCAAATTACGTGGCAATTAATGCAGCACTGGAGCAGGTCAACTAGTCGTCGTCATCCATGCATGACTATAGATCAGATGGTAGAAAAATTGTATAATATACTGTATGAGTTAGTTGAGCGCCACGTTCCACAAGTACCAATTAAAGATACTAAATATCCGTACTGGTTCTCTAGACGGCTCATTAAAAGACTAAACGAAAAGAACCGCCTACGTTTTAGAGTTAAAAAGTACAATAATCCTTTAGATATTACTGCATTAGATTTACTTAGGAAAAGATGTGACCGTATGGCTGCGTCGTGTTATAATGCTCACATTGCTGATATAGAGGCTAAAATTACTTCAAATTCAAAATATTTCTGGAGTTACTTAAAAATTAAAAGAGTAACTACCCCACCAGTAACTACCCCAGTTCCATGACGGATGGTATAAACACCTCTGAAAATATTAATGAAATATATCATTATTCCGCATCCCATTTATCTAAGGTCTATACCTAGTAGTGATAGGAATGGTGTGCATACGGGCGCAGGTGACAAGGATAAGCAATAGCACGTTAAGCCAAATAACAATGTCACAAAATAAGATCCGCAAGGAATTTAAAAAAAAATGATGTTCACAAAGGAGCTAGCTCTGATAATATACCTGCTTTGCTTTTAAATAAGCTAGCGGATGTTCTTTCACTGCCATTAAGTATTATATTTAATAATTATTTGCTTCGGGGTACTTTTCTGACCATTTGGAAGGAAGCCGAAATTCTGCCCATTTTCAGTCCGATATGAGCAATTACAGGCCCATCGTTATTCTCTCCACACGTGTAAAGATATTTGAAGCTCTCATACGCCCTGTGCTAGCTAGACATTTATCACAATTAATAATAATAGGCAATATGAATTTATGAAAGAGAAATCGACAGCTACCAATTTGATGACTTATGTTGAAAGCATTGTTGAAGTGATTGATGCGTGTCCAGGTTGATGCAGTCTACACCGACTTCAGCAAGACATTTAACACAGTATACCATATGGCATACTCGACAAGAAGTTTAAAATGTATGGCATTTCGGACACCCTCTTAAGTTAGTTCCTAACATATCTGTCTGGACGGATGCTCAGGGTTGTGGTTAATGGCTGCTCTTCTGATTCGTACATTGCACATGTCAGGAATCCTTCAGGGATCTCATTTGGGTCCGCAGGATCCTTTTCATAAATTTATAATATTTACAAATGCTTCCCGAACTCGAATATATTCTTATTCGCTGATGACCTCAAAGCCATATAGATTATAAGAAAGCGACTTAGACCGGTGGTGTGAGCACAACAAAATGTCTTTGAATGTAAAAAAGTCATCAAATCAAATTCACAAAAAAAAAAAAATATGTCATGCAGTCAGTTTACAAATTGAATGGTGTGCGGCTTGAGGAAGTCGAAACTATACGAGACATAGGCGTTCAGTTCGATAAAAATCCAAGTTGTAGATAAACATATTGACAAAACTATATTAAAAACATCAAAGATGCTTGGCTTCGTTATGAGAGAGTGTAAAAACTACAAAAAACCAGACATTAAAAAAAATATGTACAACTCGCTACTTAGAAGCTTTCTCGAGTATTGCAGTGTGGTCTGGTCACCTGAGTATAAGGTCTACATCAAGCGCATCGAACGGCTTCAAACACGGTTCTTATGACATCTTACCTATAATAATAAGATGGGCAAAAATCTCAACTCGTACCAAGTAAGACTGAAGTTTTTTAACATAGTGTAGCTGGAGAAACCCAGGAATATGCTAGATTTGGTTTTTCTTAAGAAGTTAGTAACGGGCTCTCTGAACTGTCCCGATTTGCTCAGTATGGTGTTATTCCATGTGCCACGTAATCTGCGAAGAAATTCTAATAGGAGGCTTTTTTGCATGCCAAGATGTCATACCAACTTAAGGCAATACTGTCCACTGTCTAGAATGTATGCTGCATACGAAGAGCACGAAGTGGATATTGACCTCTTTTACTCATCAGTACCTGCTCTAAAAAAAGCCGCGCTTGCCATTTAATGGGTGTATCTAGTCTAAAATCAAAAGAAAAAATATCAAATATAATACAATTTAATCTACACTCGGGAGCAATGAATCCGGGTCACTTAAAGAATGTTAAAAATCTCGGAAACTAAAAATGATAGGTTAATGCAATAAATTGTATTTAATAGACAATGTAATACTCCTTAAATGAAAGTAAAAAAAATATGAGTCACCATACATTTTATTAACACAAAATTACATAAAGAAAAAAACTGCTGATCTCTCCTTAAAACAAAAATAGGAAACATGAAATTTTTGAACTTTATTACGATTTTCTTGAATTTTAATACTTCGTATTGCCTCCTCGTGCTTCCATTACTGCGTTTACGCGGTTTGGCATGCTGTACACCAAGTTCCTTATACGATTTTGGGGAATATTCTCCCATTCCTCTGTGAGAGCAATTTTGAGCTCACGAAGCGTGATTGGGGGAGGGTTTCGTTGTTTTACGCATCTGCCTAGCTCGTCCCAAGCATGCTCGATCGGGTTGATATCCGGGCTGCGCGCTGGCCACTCCATACGAGTAATGTTCATCTCTTGAAGGTAGTCATTCACAATCCTACCTGTATGAGGTCGGGCATTGTCATGCATAAATATAGCATCCTCACCTAAATTGACCATAAATGGACCAACGTGATCATTGAGGATTTCTTCCACATATCTTACGCTAGTTAAAGAGCCGTTTTCTATGATCACCAGCTCTGTGCGACTTTCAGAAGAAATTCCGGCCCACACAAGTACAGACCCACCACCGTAGGCTACTTTTTCTTCGATGCATGCTTGCTTGAATCTTTCCCCTGGTCTTCGATACACTCTGTGTCTTCCATCGTGCTTGTAGAGCATAAATTTTGATTCGTCGGAGAACATAACTTTTGACCAATCTTCAATACTCCAATTTACGTGGCTCTGGGCATATCTTAGTCTTGAAATACGATGCCCACGCTCCAGTTTAGGGCCGTTTGCAGGTCTAAGGGGTTTTAAGTTAGATTCAGCAAGCCGACGTCTTACTGTCCATGCACTTGGGTTACTTCCTCCGAGGCGTCGAAACTGATTTGTGAGTTCAGTTCCTGTGAGAAAGCGATTTCGAAGCATGGTGTTCACCAAGTATCGGTCTTCTCGTGCTGTGGTACACCTGGTTCTGCCCGTTCCTGGTCTGCGTAGGTTAGAACCAGTTTCTTCGTAACGTCGGAGAACTCTTTGTACTGTTGACAGCGACACACCGACAGTCCTGGCTGTATCGCGCTGACTCCGGCCGGTTTCCAGCATTGTAAGTATTCTGGTGCATTCTTCAGGCGTAAGCGACATAATTTCAGCTTGAATAATGAATATAGAGCACTATCAACATGGTTTATGTACCCACATAAATGACAGATTACAAACAAAAGCAAAACCAAATGCTGTAATTTCGTAGTTCCATCTTCGAAAGTGGCCCTTTTTCAAATTTGATTTTTTTATGATATAACTTTACAATAACTAAGAAGTTTTAATACCTTCATTTAAGGAGTATTACATTGTCTATTAAATACAATTTATTGCATTAACCTAGCATTTTTAGCTTCCGAGATTTTTAGGATTCTTTAAGTGACCCGGATTCATTGCTCTCGAGTGTATGTTATTTAATTTAATTAAAATTTATTGTAATCAATTTAGCTTTTTCTTTTTTTTTTAACTATGTATTACTTACTTGTTTTAATTAATGAATTATCTGCCCATAACATAGTGCATACTGTGCTTTTCATTAAGTAATGAGGCGCGTAGACTTAAGTTTGCAATGTACAAATTATAAAGTAACAGTGTGTACTCATTGTTGAAAAGCCTAATAATAAATAAATAGAATAAATAAATACATCCAAATTAAAGAATCGTTTACTTGTGCAAATACTGTCAATCTTAATACCATTTTCAAGTACTGAACCAACGCGTACAAACAAATTACTCGTTTGGCTTACTTTTTAAATTTCCTCGTGATTGTAAAGAGGACGGATAGCGTCATATCATCGTGGAGGGCCCGGTGTCGACTTTTGACCGTTTCGAGTGCCGATCTAATTTGCCGAATCGCGGAAGCATATGAAATTTAATCGGTACGGTTCGCTTCACTGAAGATGGTTTTCAATAATACTGAGAATTTTCTGAGACATTACAGTCTTGTCAGGAAATGTGATCTGATAGACACTTAGTACTGAAATGGACGTTTATTGTAACAATGGACTACAACATCAACTGATTTTGAATGAAATTGATACTGGACAGGCTTTCAGTTAATATTGTGTGTTGTTACCTATATGCCTCAACAAGATAACTAACTAATTACTAGGTGCTACCAGTCCACTACGTACATTAAGTCCCCTTAAAAACTTTTCCCAAAAACGAGCGGTCGCCAATCCTAAGCAGGGTATCATAGGAACAAGTGTTACAAACATTTGATAGGGACTTTAATGATTAAAGATTGTCGACGAAATTGTTGATGAAAAACGATCCACTCATAAACAAAAGAGGCTGAAAGGTATTGCTTCCCTGATTAATAGGTAATTAGCAAAGTCGTTATTTATATATTCTTGCATTTCCTTATACTGTTTACAGTCTAATATTGATAAGCTCCTCTCTGATTTCATTAAAGATGGTTTGTTTAGAAGATTTTGACGGAGTACTTTCTGTTTTATGAAAACCGATTCACAGTATTGACCTCTGTGTAAAGCTTTGACCTACTAACGGTTTAAGGGTTCAGATTAAATCCAGGTCGTACAGGAAAATCTGTGGCAACACTGAAATGGTTTTTTTTTGGAAAATCTGTGGCAACATTGAAATGGGTTTTTTGCGGGACGAGTATTACCGAAAGAAAGAATAAGCTGCAGTTTTGTAGAACCTTATAATATGTGGTTAACGTGGTTTGTGATTTAAAATATCACGGTTATATCACCAATAAATGACGGGTTGAGATGTTATACAAAATAACCATAAGTTTACAAAACACATTCTGTTTACAATTAAATTCCTGACTGTATATCTCAAAGATGAACACGTATCGATAATTAAATTCAAAACAAAAGCTGTAACAAAACGGACGTGACTTAGCCGCTGTAAGTCGAGCGTTGAGAAAAAAGCATGGATTTGTGAAAATATAACTTTTCCCTAACACAACGTTTTCCTACGTTATTTCCTTTGCAGTCGCAGGTGAGATTTATCTTCGGATAATTGGATAAAGAACGCGTTTGCGAGAAGTGATACGAGGTGGAAGAAAGGAGAAGGGGCCGCGCCAGTGGAAAAAAATCGTAACAGCCAATGATGTGTTACTTTTGAATATAAATCTTTTGTTTGAGTTGAGTTGCCATGTTGCGTATACTTGCAATGCATGAATAAATGTTGTTATGTTTTTTTGTTGAAGTGTAGCACATTCTTGGGACAATGTTGATAATGTGTTAGGGTTGTTTATTTATTTTATAAATAAATTGGTAGGATTTCCACATATTATCAGGACGGTTTTCTCTTTATAAAAAGAAATACGTTCGTGTTATTCTATGATATTAATCATGGATTGGTTGCATTTTATTAATTATTGTTATTAACAGCTCATTATAGTTTCCGTGAAATCCAAAATGTGCCAATACATATTGCACATTGACCTAATTCGACACATTACAACCGTATTATCAACCAAAAAGCAAATATTAATTAAACTTACTCTGTAACTAAAATTATTTGCCGACCGCATTAAATTAAACCTGTCAAACACAGCGGATTAAAATAAGACACAAAACAAACCGCACGTCCACCAATCTCATTTGTAATGAGCTTTTACATAGTGCAGAATTAATATACGACCGGATAACAGTATTCACCACAAAATGTTAATTTCATATGAAAATATGCTCTATATACTCCATTCACTACCCCAAACCACCCAAATATTTAATATCGACGAAAATATTACAATGTTATTAACAATGATTGCAATTCGCGGTAAACGGAACAATGCAAATGTCAAAAATACTCCGCCATAGGCATTTCAGAGCCGAATTTAATTATGTTACTCTATACGAAGTGAACCAATATTACGTTTTCATTAAAATATTTCTTTTTTAAGCTTCCAGGAACTCCATTAATTTTAAAAGTCTGAATTTTTCAGTTGCGTTACTTCAGTATTTAAACAAAACGATCACAGCACAGGAAACATTTAGTATTAGAACAACACATACTAGTAAAACATAAAGTTAATTAGTGCCTTGAAATAACATTCCATATTCGACAACGAGGTAACAAAAGGGAAAAATGAAACAGCTAGTGTTCTATAAATGGAAAATACCCGGGCAGAACAATCAGAGAATTGAAATATTTAATGAAACTTATACAAAACTAGGCAGAACACAAGGAATGCTATGTGAAATGTTAAACATCGAGAAACCTGACTATACACAGAGTTTAGCGCAGCGCCAGCAAACAAGAATGCTGTACTTTGGTGTAATTTCATATATGGATATTCGAAAAGTGCTGCGTTGTTGGAAAGTGTTTTGCGTTCAAGTTCAGTGTAAAGTCACAGACTGGCAATTGATAAATTAGTGGCATATTATTATATTATTATTAATTAGTGCATAATGAGTGGCAATTGGTAAATAAGAATCTTCATAAATTGCAATCTCGTTGTAGATCAACTATTAGATTTACTTTCCAGTATGACTAAGATTAAGTTCTGGTCTACTGTAAAAGTTTAGAAAATATTAGTTTTTGGTTGAAATTAATCAACTGTTTTATTATCAAAATATTTTATTTTATAAACTTACTACTGACTGACCACTACACCACCAAATTAAATTTTGGGAGTATGTCATGTTAGTCCCAAACAACACAAAACACATTCTCGTGTCTAACGCTAAGCTAAGATGTGGAAAGCCAGCTTAAAAAATGAGTAAAAAAGTGCGACACACAATTTGAAATGCTAAACAAAAATTCATACATTCTACGCACCTAAACCGTATATTTGATTTTGTTTTGCGGCCAGTGAGTGAGTGATTTAGAAATATATTTACACAGAACATACGAAAGGGTTAGCGTGGCGTAAATTGAGAGCGGTGAATAATTCATACATTATTATATTTTCGGCATTACCTTGACCATTTCACTCAATGCGACCGTCTGCTTCTCGCACACGAAGACGCCAGATCCGAAACCACAATAATTTAACCACTTTAATTTTATTTACTCTAGTCAGTCAAACTTTCTTTCTACTGTCTTCAGCGCAGTTCAGGATAATAGCGGGTCCTGAAAATTAATTCCATACGTTAGTAAGTAAACTAATCAACTTTAATGTTTACATAGTTATGAGAACAGAATACTCGTCTCAGCTGTCACAACAGTTTGGGAGAATTAATTTTATTTGAATCTCAGATGCAGTACGTACGGACTTTGAATAAGTGGAGGCGTATTAGTAATTTAACTTTGTGTATACGAATCATCTTTTGCTACCAGTGAGCTTACTTGTTTTAGTAAAAATTGTTAAAAGAAAATCTACTTTAACTTTGTGACACTTAAATAATGTAAATCGATTTAGTCAGCTGTGTTTTAGTACAACTAGGAATGAAAATGAAGTTTTAATTACATTGTTTGTTAGGGACTAACACAAGATCGAAATGGTTCTAATGTCATTGTTCTAAGAATCGCAAGAAGTCACTTTGCGTGTCTGTGTGACCGCGTTGTTCTTCTAAACTACGCAACGGATTTTGATGCGGTTTTCAGTATGATTCAGAGAATTTATTCCGGAATGTGTGTACGTGTAATATATTATTATTACACTACAGAATAATCAAGAAATATTGAAGTTTTGCTAAGTCGTAAGAACCGTGCGAAGCAGGAGCGGGATCGCTAGTTTCAAATAAATAGTTCCGACCAATAAAAGCTAACCTAATCACACATTGACATTTGCCGAAACTTCGTGGTAGAAAACTGACTAACTGTACGATATGAAGTTTGCTACGCTTTGAGTGCAACTATTTGAGAGATAAACGGCATCACGCCAAATCGACAGTGTAATAGCTAACCTATTTACCAGTCCGATGCGGATGGTAGGAAATCTACTTTTTTCCTTTTAAGCGAGTTTCGAATTTGCTCTTCGGAATTAGTTTGCATCGACGTTTGATCGGATATTCCTTTAAAAAAGTTTAGCAACGGTACCAAGTAATATGATTTTTTTCATTTTAATTCCCGGTGTGCTTGTTTGAGTGCCCGCGTTAGGTTTGCTTTTGCATCTTGTTGGAGTTTATAATTGGTTTGTTTTCCATCTTGTATCGACTTTGGAGATACTCAGGCTATTATGGACGCAATTGACTGTCTTTCAGCATTGACTTTATGGACACATAAAATGTCTGAAAACTAAGTCACACCTATTGGTACCAAATCATTACCAATACATCAAATATAAAACCTGAAATCATTTTTGGGACCTTTGTAATCTTTCGATCTAAGTTAACTTTAGTTAGTATAAAAATGAAATTGGCCTGATTCACACACCAAACATTTGTCCTACGAATGAATGTCCTATAAAGGTAAATAAGCGTTTTTTCTTTCTTTTTATAAATTTTCTTTCTAAATAAAGCAGATACTAAAGTTCTGCTAAATTACCTTCGTCCGCCAGATATAACGTTTACGTATTCCCAGGCCTTCGAGGAATAGAAAACTGAAAAATAAAAACCTACAAGCGCGGACCATAACTTGGTTATACCATAGATAAACCGTTTAGTGCGTGGGGGAATGTTGTTACAGGTATTTTCAAATTTAAGACTAAACTCTACCAGTCACCTACACCACTTAAAATGAAAGAAAAATAGTGTATTCTGCACAACTTAAACGCACGTTATAAAAATTATTATAAACACAACAACAGGGTTAGGCAGAGAGAGACACCTACATTTCACCAGTTATGTTAAGTCTGAACCGGACACTAATACAAATTCCGGGCCGCTATTGAAAAATTCCTGATTTCTATGAAGTTTTTTCTGAATCCCGGTATAAATTATACACGGTAATACTAATGCAAAAGGCCCAGTATTCGAAATACTTTGATAAACACCAATACCGCAATTACAAATAAAACGAAAAAATAATGAAGTATTATTATTTAAATATTGATAGTGAGAAATGAATACGGAGCCACACAAAGGAAATAAAAAAGCAACCATATTTTTCCGACAGAACGAATTCTTTTTTCGAACTAAGTACTCGAAACCAATTTTGTAAAAGGCTCTCTGTACAGATTTGCTGGAGATACTCATTTGGTTTAGATAAATTAATATTCCTAGAATCTCAAACAAAAGCAAAATGAAAATATTGTAGGTTAATAATAGCTTCTGAGTCGAAAATGTAGTATGAATTTACTTAATTGGCAGAAATAACGTAATACGAGTCATATTTTTGCTTCAAAAACTTTCCTTTTCCTGCAGCTGTTTAAAAAATAAATAGAACTAACTTGTAACAGGCGAAGATCATTTTATTTTATTTTTGCCAACAAAATTAATTATTCGTACAAAAAAGTACCTCAGTTATTAAGTTTGTAAGTTTGACTAACCGCTTCTAGGCTCACGTGGGGTAAGATGGCCAATACACCCAGCATCTATCTTTGCATTGAACTCGGTCAACGCACAAATAACTAGACACAGGCCAAGATGGAAGATTAGGTACTAGCCGCAGAAACCACACTGGGCTTGGTGATTGCAGATATATTCCCCAGGAATTGTCCACAGTCATTTGATTGGGTTTATTTTGCGATATTCTTGTTGTATTCTTTAATGCACCATCTAGCTCAGAACCTTAGTTCTGTAAAACACTCGTAATGACAATCGTCTACATTTTGACGTCAGATGAAAATCCATTGCACCGTTTCTGCGAAAAATTTGTCCGATGGGCGACTATACGAAACGAACCCATGTAAAAATAAAATGGGTTATGATTTCCAGAAATATTGATCATATATTTATAATTTTATAAATTTATTGAAGTAAATATGCATTATTATAATTCCTCCATATAAAGTCTTCGATAAAGCTCCATTTGATCAATAGCATTTTTATGTGGAATTTAATATAGCATAGATTTGTATATGCTGTAATTTCGAAAATCCGCTGTGGTCCATGTGAACTAATATTCAAATTAAAGTTTCTGAGAATTTAATATTCGTATTAAAAATATACCTAGATTAAAATATTTTAAGGTAAAAACTCAATTTTTGATTTATTTATGTACCTAGTTCAGTTTTATTTATTTTGAAATTTCTCTGCTTCATTTTCAGGTGAGTATTTTATAAATTTTTTCATCAAAATACCTACCTAAATTACTAACAACGGTCTAGATTTCACATAAAAACGAATTCTACTTTTTTACGTAAGAAGCTAAGGTAAAATATACTTTCAATCTGTCACGGTAACAGCTGAAATGAAAGTCCTTTAATTTAAATATTTCTATACATAACACGCTGTCTTAATTTACATCTCCTAAGTACAATTTATTTAAAAACTAATTTCTTTGCTTAATATAACAATATATCAGTCTGCGCCCTTTGTATATCTCAACAACGTCATTAAGGGGATGTTTTCTGAGATTTCTTTGAACCGATATGTTACATAAGACTAGTAATTATACTCCATACGGATTGCGTCTATGGAGACGCGTCCCCAATTTTTTTGGAACGTTACCTTGATGCCCAGCTACACGCAGCGATTAACATGCGACTTGTGCAAGTAAGATTGAGCGTGTAGCCGTGCCTTTAGAAGTTATGAAAAATTTATTGGAGCAAGTCTCCTAGGTACCCATGTTATGTTTGTCGACTTTCTACATTGTTGGCATAATTTTCTCTTTATAAAGGGAAATACTAAGTTGATTATGTATTTTGGTACGTAAGAGTAGGACAATGGCGTTCTAAGACTAAGTTCAGTATTTGTTTTACGCGACTAAGACTTGGTAAGTACTTAGCCTATTCAAACTACATGTGCCAGTCATTTTAATTCGTTTCCATTTTCAAAAAGTTTATTTTTTATATACATGTACATTTATTATTAATATTATTTTAAGTCTGTTAGCTTATATAAAATGAAAATTTTATAACTGAATTAATTTCGTAAAATCAATGATGTTTGTTTTTATTTTGTGTGTTATGTTATTTTTTATTTATTTTCAGAAATAGTGATAATCATGTTCATGCCTGTTTTCACTAACACTAAGCGACATCTACGTGAATGCCTAAATAAAAGCGCGCTGTTAGATGTTCAACTTTCGGCGATGAGCCGAGCGTTTTGAAAAAGGTATAACTTTTTTTTTAATGTTGTTTCGCGAAATTCGTACTCATTACTTGTTTAGGCAAACGATTATAATTCAGAATTGACTGTTAATGTCTGGGAAAGTTTAAGAAACATTATTGCCACTTTTCCATTACAAAACTATTTTTGTTGACGTAGAATCTGGTAAGACACAAATAAAACAAGTAAACATTCTGCAAAAATGAATGTTAGATAAAAATACCCTGATGACAAACAACAACACAAGTAAAGTGGGTGGAAACCAGATAAACAACATTTTTTTCTCCAATTTCCAAAACAGTGTGTGACGCACCTCAGTTAAACCTACGACTCCCACCTCCCAATTTCTCCAAAGAATTTTTTACAAAGAATTTGAATTAGTAAAACAAGAGTACATACCTACACCAAAATAAATGATTTTAGCAAAGCGTATTAAGGATACGTCAACACAATTTTCCTACTGAGCAAAGTTTTGAGGAAGTTGTTACATTAAAAATTTAAAACTTGGCGGATTTGTCTGTGTAGTTAGTGAAGTAAAGCTATAACAACACTCGCACGTGTGAGACTACCCTCTTCATTGTTAGGGATTTGTAATATTAAAATCTTTTTTGTGAACTTTTTCTTATTTTTTTGTGAGAAGTGGATGAAAAATTTCACGGGTTTCATTTCGTGAATTTTAGATCAGAAACGGATTTTCATTGTTGAATTTTTACATTTATTTACAAAAGCCTGAAAGGCTTTCAGGCTTTCCGCCGTTTCACTTTTTTTTTAATAAAATATTTTATTAAAGTCCGTAATAAACAAAAACTAGCATTACTAGGTAGATAGATATATACATGACTAGTACTAAAATATTATTTTTCATGTCGTAAGCGTCACAAAACATACCTACAAAAGAAATGCAACAAAATCATAAATTCCGTTATGAACTAAAAAAATTAAGAATGTCTAAGCAAGACATTCAGCCAGAGTGCTTAATCAGGGACGGATTAAATCGTCTTGACCCGGCAAGCTTCCGTGCCGGTTTTAGTCACAATTGCCGGAGGACTTCCTGAACGGCCCGGAACGGCGAGATAGTGGGACTGAAGCGAGACAAGCATATTTTTTGTAATATTGTTTGTTGGAAGATGTTGGCACATTCCTTTTGTTTTAAGAAGAACGTTAAACAACAAATTCATTTCAATCTGTTTGGAATTTATTACTAAGTTTTATAACAACATATCTTTGACGCCTGTATTCCTCGAAACGTTACGTAGAGGTGTACCTATAATACACCAACATTTTAGCAGTTATGTTTAAGTCCCATGTAATACGGGGCCAGCCTTTTGTCATCAACCGGGCACAATACACACTCCGAGTTGCTACTAAGAAATTCCAGATGAAAAAACCCAGTAACATTTTGCCCGACCTGGGAATCGAACCCAAGACCTCATGCTCAGCAATACTGCTTGCGACCACTAGACCAATGAGGCAGTCCTAAGTTTCAATCATTAATAAATACCTTACCACTTCCTATTTTAATAACCATTACTGTATAATAAGGCTCCGCAAATAATATCGCTTAACCGATAAAACAAACAATCCATTTCATCGCTAGCAATCTTTGTAGTTAAAACACGGTGATTAGGTCATTCCGGCGGCCGGAAATGCGCCATCCGCGCCGGTCCTAGTTAGCATTGCCGGATGTCTTGCCGCCGAGTAGCTTCCGAACTGCAACACCCCGGCCTGGCCCTGCAGTCTCGACATGAATAGCGACGAAAATCTGTCGCTAAGTCGTATCGATGTCAAATTTCTTTAATAGATTTTCAACCTTACGCTTTGGAAATAAAGTTGAAAATCTATTAAAGGAATTTGACATCGATACGACTTAGCGACAGATTTTTGTCGCTATCTAATGTCGAGACTGCAGGGCCTGCTTTCTAAGTCCGCCAACGAAGATACGGGCAAGTCCGAAAGTACTTCAAAGTTTGAAATGAAACCTACACCCGATAAATTAACTTTTTCGGACGGGTAAAACACATCGGGAATAGCGACAACTGTCAAATTGTGGTGTCATCTATTCTTAGGCCGGGCAAACTAATCTTATCTCCGTAGTTGATACAGAGTATGTGTCGCCCGTAACTACGGTAAAACTACGGATAACATTCCTAGACAGTAGAACTCCTGGGGGTCGTGGCCTTGGCAAGAAATCCGTAGGTTCGGTCGAAGTTACGACCATTGCCTACTCCGTATCACTTACGGACATGACTATTTCAAGGCCCGAATTAAAAATGAATGACAACATCACTTGACAATTGTCCTTACATGTGATGTGTTATTGCCTGTCCGAAAAAGTTAATTAATTGGGAGTAGGGTTTATTCCAAAGCATCAAACTACTTTCGAACGGGCCCGTTTCTTCGTTGATGATCTTGGAGACTAGGCCCCCTGTACCGTGCGTGCGATTGATAACGTCGTTTTAGTTTCAATGTTCTTTGACATAACAAAATCCAGTATCTGATCGGATACCTAAGATTTATACTCGAAGATACATCAGCATACGTCGCAAGCAGTAACACAGTTTTGCTTAAATATTATTTATAGTAATGACATATACGTTTCTAAAAAAAAACCTGCAATAGTCGATACCTTAGATATAAATAATTAAAATCGCAGTGACCCGAAATTGTGAAAACAAAAGTTTCGAATAACTTGTGTAGCAGCGTGTTCACAGTATCGCCAAGGGGTCCATAGCACGCATTGTGAAACTTTCACGTAACAATACTGGTAATGAAGCATTTTTTCCACGACCGCGGGTAACAAAAAACGAAAATTTTAATTGGCACCGACAGTAATATAGTAGGATATATTCATTTGTTTTGTCCCAATTCACAACACTCGAGCTAGTACCTCAACCCTCAAAAAAGGCGCGTATGAATTGTGCGTGAAGCATTACTGACACGCGAAACCCCAATTACAGGGAGCGTAGTGTTAAAAATTAATTTATATATTACCTCGCCCTTTTAACTAACGACAACACCCCTAAAACGTTATATATTGCGGGTTTTATCCAACATGTTACCGAACTATTAGAATCAAAACAGGAATGTATCACCGTCATTTATAAAATGACGAGCGCAGATTGGATAGTTTTGATTTATGTCGTGTATTCAGGCGTTTAACTAATATGACTAGAATGTTACGTCAGTTATTTGTATGTTAGTTTAGCATGTCAACCGTTGGGCGACGGACAGAAATAATTAGGCTTCTATCAAAGGGAGAATAAACTGATTGGCATTTTGCTGTTGAATAATATCAGTGCTAGACTTGGTTGGAAAGTCTCTTTTTGGACGATCAGCCCTTTATGACAATTTGGACTCAAATCGACAAACACATACTCTCCTAAAAATGTATACAGGGTTATTGGTAAAACACCAGCAACCTCTTAAGGGGTCAATGTATTCATCATTATAAACAACTTTTACTACGGATCAAAATAGAAATTGCGAAAAAAATATCAGCTGTTCCCTACGTTTTGACGTGTTATGCGAATATAAATGTAGGGAAAAGCTGTCTTTTTTTTCGCGAATTCTTGTTTGGTCCATAGTAAAAGTTGTTTATAATGATGAGAACAATGACCCCTTAAGAGGTTGCTGGTGTTTTACCAATAACCCTGTATATTGCACAACTTATATAGGCGCACACGAGTGTTTGACATCTATAAGCAAATATTTTGCCATTGATAAACAAAACAGTTCGTTATTAAAGATAGCAAATCAGGCGGCCAGTTATCGAAAGCTTAGCTTTAGCAGAAGACCTAAGCTTCTTTATTTTTAAACATCATTCCTTTCAAAAGCTCTAAAGTCTAAACAAAACTTGAAATAGAAAGCAAAAATCCCCTTCGTTACATCGCTTTCTTGACCGTAATCCTACCAACAGTACCACGACCCCACAGAATGTGCCTCAGATATAATATTAACGCAACATTCTCTCGTTAAGTGTTGTTATCTCAGAAAAAACTTTCACGGCGAAGTCAGTTATAAAGAGCTATCGCCATCAATTGTCACCTGTAGCCAATAAGAGGGAACGACACAAACTTACCGATTGCAGGATCCCTTTATTAGAAAACTTTTATCCTTTGTACAAGGCATGGAAAAATAAAGCTGCGGTACGTGTTACAAATAAGACATAACGGCTGGACTAACGGAGGATTAAAGTTAACGATAGGTCACTATGAACGAGTGAGCTTAGTGGCGTTCGATTGGAATAAACTGGAGTTTGTACGGCTGGTAGTTAGGCAAGAATTGACTGGCCGAGTGTTAAAGTTTGATTGTTTATTGTTTCGGTGGATTTGGGCCTTTATTTTGGGGGAAAAAATGAGATCGAATTTGTTTTAAAAGACAAATAAAAGATTCCGAGTTTGTTTTAAAGGAAAAATTAAAGATGACCATGATGATGGCATTGTTGTATTTAAAAAAGTAATAACATTCATATTTATGAAACCCATAATTTTGGCATTGTTCCAACACAAATAATTTATATAAAATTATAATTTCAAGATCCAACAAGATAAACCATACACAATACCTATATCTCTGTTGACCCTTCTAAGCCAACAATCCGTTCAAAGCCAGCCAACTAATCATAAGATTACATAGAGAGCAATTAAGACGCTACCTTCAAGGAAATTACATAATATCAGGTCCGACCATGGTTGCCTTTGACATTCAACATGTCAGCCACTAATGGATACTATTGTTAGCTGACAAATTAGTCCGTCAATACCTCCTGTGTCTACTATCATGATAAACCACGAACCTGACATGGCTTGGACCATTTAGGGCCATTTGCACAAATCCCAAAATGCGTCTAATGCTAAACGTATTTAAAAATTTCGTTCTGTCTCTGTTGTCTTCAAACGATTGACGGAAACAGAACAAGGTTTCTAATTCGTTTAGAGCTAAACGGTTTTAGTGATTTGTGGTGCAAGCGGGCCTTGATCTCGAGATATTAGGCTTGATCTACACTGTCAAAATGTTTGTGATCGAAAAGCTAGGTCTCTTGAACATTTTTGGAACGTTGTGGAGTGAGTTTAGGCTTAACTTTTATGTGCGTAAGTAAAAAAAAATATATAAAAAATATTGTCTACACCATGATGAGTACTGTTTCAAACAGGCCTTAGGATATATTTTCTAACCCACGGCAAAGTTTCTGGGTTAGCAACGCAGCTTATCCGGTTTCCTGCTTTTCCGTCGACAACAGGCTTTAAACAAATACCTACTGCTGTACCATCAGATCATTTAAATAACCAATGTGTTTGAAAGCTTTGTTCGAATATAAGAGCAACATAAAATGAAAACAGATGCACTGTTTCATCGTATGAAAACAACCTATTTCATGCAGAATAAATATTTAATTTAAATATTGTTAACCAAAAAACAATACTGTTGTTCGGAAAAACTGTAATGTAATTGAGATGGTCTTCGTAATAAAATAACTATTTGAAAACCATTCGTTTGCAGAAATAATTTTGAAAATAACAGGCACATACCACAGTATCGTTTCCACGTTGAATTTATTTTGTACACACGGCTACATATCAAGCTATACATTTCCAGTATAAGCTGATCTCTCATTGTACAGAAATCCTATACAATGCGAGATCAGCTTATACTGGATATGTATAGTTTGATATGTGCATGAAGCAAAAATTGGATGCACGTTGAATATATGGAAACCGTGTATTAAAAAGCCGCATGTGCAGCAATTATTTACTCTGCGCTCTTTGATTAACCAATCGAATTGATTGCCAAAGGAAACGCGAACTATAATATTTGAGTAACAAACAGGTAATTTTGGAAATGTGAACATTTATTTTAGTGAATGTGTCGTTATTTTTATGACGACCAAAAAAGGGTTATAATTAGAGATCGGATATTCGGATGCATAATCACCGAAAGTTGAGATGTTGGCTAATATGGAATGGGCTTTTCATTTAGTTTCCTTGCTCTTGTTTCATGTTTATTATTGTATATATTATATGTAGATAAGTATATGTTTTATGTATGTATGTATTTGTTGTATATGTAAATGGTACACCACTGACTACCTGCATTATTGTCTCTCCTTCTCCCTTGAATCCATCCAAAGGTTGTCTGTAAAAGATCGCTTTTAGCGATAAGACCGCCCATTGTGTCACCCTGTGTAAAATGTCTACATTTATATCTGTAATTTTTATGGTGTACATAATAAAGAGTATTCTATTCTAATCTGATCTAATCTTTTGTATCAAAAGTATCTTAACTTTAACTAACACACACCAGCCCGCCTCTTACACCCTACATACACATATTTGCATCGGGGTTAAACATTAATTTTAAATAAGTATGCATCTGAATAGTTATGCAATCCAAGAATCCCGGGTTTTATTTTTATTTTAAATAAGTAATTTTTAGAAGTCTCTTCCCGACTAGTTATGTATTTCCGGTGTTCCTGGCATCCCGGGTTTATTCTCTTAACATAAAAAAAAAATAATTACAAACCGCTTCCATACCTTCATAGCCAAAAAATTACTATAGGTAAATATGGTTATCATAGGATGTAAACCAATTACCATCACGCTGGGTGAACAAATTGTTGACCGATTTTTCGTAAAGAAGTTTCATATAACACACTTATTTGGTGAAGCATATGTAAAGTCAGGGAAATTAATTGTTAAGCAAGTTGACTACCAACTTAAGTTGTCCGTTTATTCAAAGTACAAGTGTCATTATTTGCCAGCTGCGTGTCAACTTGCGTAACAATTAATTTCACTCTTATCATAGCCTCTGGTGTATGATTTTCAACTTCTAAATCGCGAGTGGTACCTACTTACCCACTTCTTATGTAAGGTAAAAATACTCATAAAACCTAAGAAAAAAAAATTAAATCGTGGCCGTTTCTAAGTATGCCACTATGTTAGTAAAGTTATGAAGAAAGTTCTCATAAATCGCAGTGTCCCAGGAGATAAGCGCAACTTTTTATTAGAAATAGGATTAATTTGTATGGTGACCTGGGAAATAAAAACATACTGTCAGCTTATTGTACCGCTAGACCTGCAACAGCTGGGAGAAACGGGACGGTTGTACAGAACTCACAGAAGATTTTAGAATAAATACTAGCTGCCCGCCCCGGCTTCGCACGGGTTGCGGTACTTATCTACGGCGTACCCTACCTACCTACCTACCCTACCTACCTACCCTACCTACCTACCCTACCTACCTACCCTGCCTACCTACCTACCCTACCTACCTACCCTACCTACCTACCCTACCTACCGACCTACCCTACCTACCCTACCTACCTACCCTACCTACCTACCTACCTCCCTACCCTACCTACCAAAAAAAAAAAAAAAAAAAATAGATGTTGGCCGATTCTCATAGATACCGGATAAGCACAAAAAATTTCATCAAAATCGGTTAAGCCGTTTCGGAGGAGTATGGCAACGAAAACTGTGACACGAGAATTTTATATATTAGATTTTAGAAGGAAGAAAAAACTAATTATGCAATATACATAATTTAACAAAACATGCAGCTAAGATTACGTTCACACTATCTTAATATGGACTTGCCGATAACTTAGTTTCAATGCTCTAGCAAAATAAAAAAATACTCGGTAGCCTTTTTCCCTTTTTAAGTCTTTGCCAGAAAACACAATCCTGCCTTATGGACAGAACACTACCTACGAATACCCATTGCTGAGAAATACGTGCACTGACTGGACAGCTCCACTCAAATCTGTGATAAATGATAAATGATTTTATTTCTGTAAGTAGGTTTGTACAAACACTTTTACACTTCAATCATATTTTTTAAACTAGATGAGGTCGGCGTTTCTTATCTGACTACTCTGAGAAGAAAGGCCGAAACAAACTCAGAGGTCATAGTCTCTTTTAAAGTACAGAAATAATCTTGGTGAGATCATGTGAAGACCATGTAGATTAGTTTCTGTAATGGTGTTTTGAAGAAAGAACCACACAGATTGAGTGGGCCTGTCCAATCAGTGCACGCATTTGTTCGTAATTGTGCAGCTCAACTCGGAACTAAGGAGCTCAATAATTGTGACGTAATTTCCTCAAAAGAAGATTCCAGACATCAATCTGCATGGTCATCACATGATCTGCACCAAGATTATATCTGGACTTTAAAAGAGACTATGACCTCTGAGTTTGTGTCGGCCTTTCTTCTCAGAGTAGTCAGATAAGAAACGCCGACCTCATCTAGTTTTTAAAATATAATTGACGTGTAAAGGTGTTTGTACAACCCTACTTACAGAAATCATAAATTATTTATCAATTCACATGACAGAAATAAAGACACGTTTATTCTTGTCCCATCTCTATTTATAGAAAACCGGAATTAACTCAAACTTAAACCCTGCGCTCTCACTCTGTTCACCGTTTTCAAAGAATCGTTACATTTTACGACCTTTTTCAAGCTTCAACTTCAAACAGCCGACAAGACGAACGAACAGTATTTCAGTTGGTCGATGAATATAAATATCGATATCTACAAAGGCGAGGCACAGGAGATGACAGACGGGCCGCCATTAAGCAACGAACGCTTATTGCGTTGCCCGCGACGTTTATATTGTTTCTTAAATAATACAGCGTTATTTAGCACAACACTAATATTCACCCGTTTTTTGTTCCCGTCTCTCCTTGTTAGACGAAAATCTGATGTACCGGCGCATCATTTACATTGAAACGATCCCCTTTTCTAGGGTTCCGTATCCAAAGGGTGTCAACGGGACCCTATTGCTAAGGCTCCGCTGTTCGTCCGTCTGTCACAGAGCTGTATCGTTTGAATCGTAATAGGTACACACTTGCACTTTTCAGAGTGTATTAATTTTTAACTTAGTAAAAACTAAGTTAAAATTAAAAGCGGTCCGCTACAAGATAAGTTTTATTTTTCGGCTTGTTTTTACTGAAGTAATATTGTACGCTGGTACGGAACCTTTCGTGAGCGAGTCAGACTCAAACTCTGTCGCTTTTTTATTTATAATTTTTGCCATTATCCGGGTTTATGAAGGTTTTTCTAAAGGTGCAATACTGGTTTTATTTAAATGTCTTTTGTAATAGCTGTTCTGGTTATTATGCGCCTTTTTAAATTAGATTTGCTTTATAGAATATTCTAGTTGGTAGAAGCGTTTCATAAATTAAACTTTTTATGAAACGTTGTAGAATTTTTAGTGCCCAATTTTATAATTAGGTACTGAAAGGTTAGACGGGTAAAAGTTGAGAGTTACAGCAAGCGTAAAAGTTTCAAATAAGCGTTGATTTAAAAAGGATATAATGTGAACTGAATGAAGCTCAAAGTCACCTAATGGGAAATGGAGAGGGCTATGTTTGGAGTTTCCCTACGTGAAAGAATCAGAAAAGAAGAGATCTTTAGGAGAATCATGGTAACCGACAAAGCCCGAAGAATTACCAAAGTTAAGTGGCAGTGGGCAGGGGGCACATTGCTTGCACAAAAGATAGCCGACGGCCCGCCGAAACGTTCTGGAGGCGAACGCGTGTCGGAAGACTTAGCGTTGGAAGGCCTCCCACAAGGTGGACCGATATCTTGGTGAACGCCGCAGGAATCAGCTGGACGCGAGAAGCACAAAACCGGTCGAAGTGTCGATGCTTGGTCAAAGTCAAAGCATTTATTTCAAATAGGCACATAAAAGGTACTTTTGAACGTCAACATTTACATTAAAATAGAATTGATTCTAGTCGCCCCTTCCAAAAGATAATTTTATATGGAGAAGAATGGGCAAGAAACTTCACCGTTACTCTTTTATAATCTTTTACAATATTTTGTATACATTAATTATATATGTATATGTTAAGACAATGAACCTAAAATAAAACTACCAGACCACAATAGGTAAAAAGAACCAAAAATGAAGCAATGACAAATAAATTAATTATGTGATAAATACATGGTGCTCACATAACTAAAAACATTGTAAAAATACGACTTTCCCATTTTTTTTAACGAGTAATAAGCCTATGTCCAGCAGTGGACGTCTTTCGGTAGAAATGATGATGAAAAATGTGTATTGTAGGCATGTATTAAATTTTACATTGTATTAATCACCACAGTTTTTTTCGAAGCCATATGTCATTTATCAGTGATCTGCTGTACAATCTCATTAAATCTGTTGCTGTTTTTGGTCATGATTAAAACGAATCATAAGTTCCATGAGATTTATCAACAAACAAATGAAATTGATCACTTTGAAAAGCCATGGATACATAATTTTTACTACCAAAACAAGACAAAACTCTTTGAAATTCAGCAAAAATATGAGCATAAAATATAAGGTTTACTCTTGCCAGACACCACAAACCTAAGAATACATCGCTTACTTTTTATCCTCAAACAAGATGTAGGTACTAAAATAAGTACCAAAAAGTCGTGTTAGTAAATCCTATACTAATATTATAAAGAGGTAAATTTTGTTGTTTGTATGTAGGGGTAATCTCTGGAACACCGGTCGGATTTGAATATTTTTTTATGCATTTGATAGCCCAATTCTTGAAGAAGGCTATAAGCTATTGAACATTACGCTAGGACCCTAAGGAGCCGATCAAAAAGGAAAAAAGAAGGAACGCTAAGCGAAAATGAAGTAATAGCGCGGGCAGGTGATGCGATGCGACGCGCGACGGGCTGTGTCGGGGGTACAAGAAAGTCGCGGGCTAGAAGCTAGTCCTCTAATAAAACTGTTTCCACCAACCAGTGTCAACTTTCCGATACTTCTAGAATTGAGTGGTCTGAACTTAAAGTTAAGGAAGTTCACTCATATTTCATCGCTTACTTAGAGTTTGGATTTCGTTAAATCCTGTCTTATATGTATTGCCTAAGGCCTAGCCTAGGTTACAAGTTCTTGGTGCACTTAATTAGGTAAAGTTTTGTTAGTGGCAATTATGATTTAAACATATAGGTACGTCGAAATAAACCAATACGCATAATATTTAGACATTTATAGTGGTTAGTTTACTAGTATAGCGTTGTATCTAAAACTAGAATCTTCTATACCTACATATAATAAAATTGTAATGAAGAATTTTTTTTCCCTTTGTGTTTTTGTCTGGATCTGGATGTATGTTCCGGATTGACGAAAAAACGTCTGAATGGATTTGGATGAAATTTGGCACACAGATAATTCATAACCTGGAGTAGCAAAAGGGTACTTTAAATCCCGGTAGGTACTACGTTCCTGGTTTACGACATCAGCGACATCACAGAGCTAGTATAAAATTTTTGAACATTGGCGCCGATGACGCCGACAAGAAACTCGGCGGCGTGGCTTAAATATCCGGCGGCGTGCGCCACACCGATCGGCGCACACCTCTAGTACGTACCGTGACCTCCATAATTATAATAATCAGCCTATAATCTTCCCACTGCTGGGACACAGGCCTCCTCTCGGTGAGGGGGAGTGGGCCATAATCCACCACGTGGGCCCAGTGCGGGTCATGTCTTTGAATTTTTGGTTCTAGGACATGCCGGTTTCCTCATAATGTTTTCCTTCAACGTTTTGAGAGCATAGTTGAACTTCTGCACTCACTTTTGCAAAACAGTACGAGTACCTTAACAATGTACGTACCTACGAAGTTATTGATTCCTAGAATCTTAAGAGAAGATAAAAGCTCTTCTCTTTAAGGTGCTTTTTATTTTTATTACAGACAGCGGGTATTGATGATACTACCTACTTTCCTATCCCAGTAAAAGTAATACGATGCCAATCAAAGTTATTTATATTAGGAAAGGTATTTGCGACTCCACCCACTTAGAAGTTGTCGGTTTTCTTAGATGAGATCATTGGCATGTTTTTAATCGAACCTCTAATAATTACCAATTTGAACTCCTAAAAACATTTTTGAAGTAATATAATGATTCTCGTTTACTCTTTTTGTAAACCTCAAATAATTCCTATTTTGAGGTCCTAAAAATGATAAATAGCCAATTAACTGCGCCCAACTTGGACGTAGAAAAATATTGATCCTATAAAAAATAATTTTCGTTCGTTACTTCTCTAAGTAGTACTCTAGAGAAGTAACGAACGAAACTGATTTCTAAATTTAAATTCACTTTTAGACAGGTAGTGAACTTTTGTTACAACAAATGTTCACTAACTGTCTAACGGTGAATTTCACTGAAGAATCTGAACGCGATTATGATGCGTCTGATGGCACTGGCAGTTCTTGAACGTGGTTTTTCGTGTTGTCATTGGTGAATTTCGCCCTAAACCTCATAGCTAGCATTATACCAGGACCCAACATAGTTCCGCATCACTGTGCAATCTTCAACAAGAACATTGTCTTGTAAAATTCCTTCCTTTTTAAACATATTGTTAAAGTGTGGCTCCTCCATGACTTCACGCTATATATTTTCATATCTGTCTCGTTCAATATGTTAGCACTGAAAAATTTACATTGCATGCAAGTTTTAGTGTGCTCGCAGGTGGCAGTCCGGAGTATAGAAATAATACGTTAAACGTCAACTCAGTTTTGGAGCCACTTCTTTTTATAATGGAGATATCAATTACATGCAGTAAAATGTTGTGTAGTGTTTTAGATAGAAAGAGGTAGAAATTACATTGGATGTTGATTCTTTAGTAGCTTAGACGTTTTAAAACCTGGATGGTTTTTCATCTAACCTTCACAAACAGTTCTATAAAGAATTGAAAGCAGAAAGAAAGAAAGAAATTTATTACAAAAAAAAAAAAAATACTTTCATATTCAAATATAGAAGTATTTTTTTCTAAGCAATTTTTTCATTGCAACTCTATATACGTTTCCTTTTATATAGCTAAAACCCATGACCAGCATTACCGTGGTGGGTACCAGTGGCGAAGGTTCCATACAACTCGATTCCTATCGGCTTCTCTTTGAAAAATGGCACAGTCAGTATTTTATAGACAAATAATATAATCAAATTAAAGATATGTATTCCGGCTTACCTCTTACAAAAATGTACCCTTCGCTACTGGTAAGTACTTATATACGAAGTTTTTAAATGCAGTTCATTCTGTCCTGACAGAAAGCTGAAACTTACGACCATTTTCAGCACAGCATCTAATTATTTTAATTGTCTGCATACCCCTAAAGATAACGGAAAATTCCAATGGCATAAAATCCGTAAAGCTTACGGCATAAAGTATTAATAAAACTAAAAATATATAGCATATACATTTCATACTAATATCCCGCTCAAATGAAATAAAAATAACTTCTTTTCAAACTGCATCGGGAAAAAACTATTTCTTATGCAAGCTGTAACATGTTGCTTACCAACAACTTACAAACAGGTATTAGTTATAAGTTATAACTTTATAAGTCTCCGTAACAAGTTACATAACAAGCATGTGATTTAATTCCCGTCTACTTAATACTTAACTTCAATAGAGACCGGTAAGCGGGGGCTCGTGGCTAAGTAATAACAGCCGCACGAGTCGATCGGTGAGGTTAAGCTACGCTTGCCGCGGTCGGTCCGTAGATGGGTGACCATTTTTACATACCGAGACCCCTCCGTGCCTTGGAAAGCACGTTAAGCTGTTGGTCCCGGTCGTCATTATTGTTTTTTTTATATTTTCGTATGCTGGTTGACGACATCACGTCTACGCCGGCAGCACTGAAAACCAGCGCTGGGGCTCTGCCTCGCATAGGGTCGTAGCGTTGTGCTGAGCGATTGCCGCTTTGCGTGGATGTGGCGCATATTTTCCCCCAGTTTGTTTTTTTTTGTTGTTTGTGTGTTTTTCTCTGCGTCATATTTACCGCAAATAAACGTGTTTTCTTTCTTTCATTCATGGATCTCTGATAGTCGTTATGGGTCGTCAGAAGCCCGAAAGTCTGACCACCAGCCTTACCAAGGAGTATAGTGTTACCCAGTAACTGGGTTGTGGAGGTCAGATAGGCATTCGCTCCATGTAAAATGCTGTTATTCAGCTGCATCCGGTTAGACTGCAAGCCGAACCCAAAACTAGTTGGAAAAAGACTAGGCAGATGATTAGAGACCGGTCAGCATGTGGCAAAGGAATTAAGTTGAATAGTAAATATGATATTGTTTATTGTAATGGAGTTGAAATAGATTGTGATAAGAACTATAAAGGAATAAGTAAGAGAAATATGTATGTATGTGTATTATAAGTTTATAACCTATTTAGGTACTTGTATACCTATTTCATTCATTCATAATTATGTTATCTTTTCAATATTTTTTATTAATATTAACGCCTGTTAAGCTGAGCACCTGCCATCTTATCTCTCTCTTCTCTTGTCCTTGGTTGACTGATAGACAATGCCTAAGGTATTAAGTCCGCCTTTGTATGTTATTGTGTGCGAGAAGTTTAAATAAATAAATAACTACTTATAATTACCAATATTGGACCAATATTTTAATTTTTTTTTTTTATTGTTATGTCTATGACATATATTATAATTCATCAGACAATTTTTATTTTTATTTTTAAACCTTTGATATTAATTGTAGTATTCTAAATTGATTTTATTTTTTGAGTATAATCATTTTGTCATATTATTTTAATAATTATTTGATTAGTCAGACAATAATATAAATATTAGCACACCTTATTAGGTAATGATACAGAGTAGTTTATAATTATTTGTAACATCTGCAAATAAATAATTTGATTTGACTTGATTTGACATTGGCTTTGGCGTTTTGTTGGCGTTTTTATGGTGTACATAATAAAGAGTATTCTATTCTATAATTGGTTTTGGAATTTGAGGAAACCTTTTAGAGAATTAAAATAGGTTCTGTTGTTGGGTTTGCATTTGCTCCCATTACAAAGGATTGGGAAAATAGGTCTGCAAAATATTATTGCAGAACGTGGTCTATTGTAGAAGGCGCACGTGTCCGAGTTCGAATTAGTTGATCATTGGATCTATTTAACTTTAATTGCATAAAAAATTCTTGTTTTTTTTAAATTAAAATTAAAGGCATAGGTAGACTGCTAGTAAGTATTTCTGTTCTTTAGTGGCGACATTCGTGTTATTCGGGATATAAAGGACAATTGAACGATTGTTGGATAAAACTGAGATTTTTCTCCCAACACTGACGTCACAAACTACATCACATCTTTAAATTCCTAATTATAAGCTATACAAGAAAATAATATACGAATATTTCCAACTAACGTTTCATAATAACAAAGTAAACATCAGAACAGAGATTTCAATATAGGTGTTTTTAGTGATAAAGTGGAAGTGAGTGTGTATTACATGGGACTTTAACATAACTGGCGAAATGTGGGTGTACTATAGGTACACCTCTGCCTAACCCTTCGTGGATTACAAGCGTGATGTTATGTAATGTTCAGAGGAAACCAAACGTGCTTCAAAAGATGCATACGGGAGAACACAAGACATATACACGATTTTTTTAGATGGTAGAACTAATTTTCTACGGAGAAACGATGTCTACAATTTCAGAAAAAAAAAATGTGTGTGATAAATTAATAAGTATAAACATTCATAGACTATTGGAAAAGGATTAAAGTCCAAACTTTAATCCAAAAAAACATCCAAAATCTCCAAAGAAAAAAATCCAAGAAATCTAAAAATGATGATGATGATTTAAATTTTTCTCCAAAGAAAGATTTGGCTCACTATGCAGAAAGGAAATCGAGAAAGGGGCGTTGATAGAATCGTTCGACGATCATAATATACAACTGACAAGCTTGGTAAACCTTTTCAAATATATTTGGCATTAAGTTCGCCTCTGTACATTTGTGTGATTAAAGTATTAGATAAATAAATATTTAGATTTTTTCCTATACAAGTTAAAAAGTAAAGACTCCTTCAATAAATGCAACCAACACTGTCAAATATTAACAAAATTCTCAATTAAAACCCAGGTAAAAATCGGCGACCGGCTTTATATCCCACAATTTTCTCGTTTGCAAACCACCCTAAAACAGACGAACGATGTTATCAAATCCCTGGAATTGATTTGAAGTGAAACATGTATGTTGCAGGCAATGCGTGTTTGATTTGTATACCTTTGATGGCAAATTGATCACAGTTCGCATTGATATGATAGCGTGTCTAGTAAGTTTCTATGTAAGCTCGATGGCTCTTTTAGGTCTGTGTTTGAGGGAAATGGGGTTAAATAATAGTATTATGATGGATTTGGAACCAGCTGCTTTTTAATTTAGAATTTATTTCCTGCTAAAAGCACCTCGCTCATTAATTAATACACTAAACATTTAATTGAATCCTGATTTATCAAAAACACGTAGGTACATTGAATGGAACTAGTTCAACAGATTATTGTGCGATATACTTAATTTAATTTCATATTTGTCGATGTTTCAGCGTTCAGCGCTTATAATCCCCGCGGCCATAATCCGTTACAAAACAATTTCAAAACTCTCAATTTAATGTTCATTATGCTTTTAAACAGGCTTTCATAGGCCTTTTCAATACAATATAAATTTCACAACAAAACAGTATTAAATATAAATGAAAAAAGTGGGATATTACAAAACAAACCACATAATAAGGCCGCCCGCGCCGCGAATATGAGACAATAAACGACAAAGCTGTATCGTAGCGGTCTACGTGGCGCTTCCGTAGCAAAACTCGTAGGCGACTACGCCGTAGCAGCGGGATACATCTAATGAGGGCACTGATATTGTACCGCTCAGCCGGCGGCCGACTCAAGCGGCCTCTATAAATTGGTTTCATGCATATTTATTTATTCAAATATGTATGAATTGAAATCTCCACGACTACTGAAATATGGCACTCGTGGACGAAAATTGAATCAACAGGGTAAATTAAGTTGACAGGCGCAGTAATAGTGTTTGAAATATAAACTCTTTTAGTTGAATAAGAAGCGTAACTTAAGAAAGTGCTCTCGTGGCATTATTCAAAGTATTCTTCATAAACTTCGCCTTTAAGCAGCGAACTGCGAACAACAAATTTTTCATACTTTGCTCTCCTGACGTTTGGGGAAATTGGTGTTTAATGAGTAAACTTATGCATCGTAGCGTGTGCTAATCTCGTTTATTATTTTTTTGTGATAATGCACGTTTAGAAAAGTGCACATGAGTTAAAAGTTGTAGCTTAATAGTTTTTTGATGACTTCGCCCGGTGCAAAATTGAGCGTGCTCGAGTCGGTATAAAATACTTTGAACTTTCCGTAAACCGTTTTGTTTGTTAAATTTTATTTGGTAATGCGGTGGCACGGCGACTCCGCTGTTTTGTACAAATTGGGGGATTTCAAACGGCGTGTTTTCCTGTTAGTATTTTTCTAAATATGCTTAATCAATTTTACGTAATGTTATAACCGGTAAGACAAAGGAAGAACAGCGAATTGGATTCAGCGTTTATCCTTGAGTTTTTAGACAAAGAATCATTTATCTCGTTTCATAAATAATATATTTCGTCTAAAATTTACTGTTTACAATTGAACTGTAGCAACAGATCCAACAGATAATAAATGAGGCGAGTCTCAAAGCTGGAAACTAATTAAAGTCGGCAGGCACGAATCAATACTTATAAATTAAGACGGTTTAACTTGCAAAGGTAATTTGGCAAAAGTTCATCTCAAATATTGACACTGAAATGACGACAGACCAGGAGAGCTGAGGCAGCAATTCTTTAAGGCACAGTTTACACTTCCGACTCATCGTTATTCATCTACAGTGAATTGTTAACGGGGAATTGTCCTCGTTCATTCATTCTTTGTATTAACATTTTCAACAATGAATCAAGTCGTTTTCAAAGTTTGCGAATTTAACAATTTGTACGAAAGTGGGGAAACCGTGAAAACACGGCTTATAAAAATATTGGTTGTCATTTCTGTGATTGATTTATTTTTAGTGGCTTGATAAAACGATCAAGTAATGCCGATTTGCTGAAGGCATTCTTTGGATTTTTATTTGACACTTGTGTAACTTCATATTTTCAGTAACTTCATTTAAGTAATTTTCTTGTTAAGTAAACTTGTTTCCATGGTAATCACTCTAGGCGATGAACTTAAATAAGAAGAGATTAGATAAATATATATCTTCATAGCGATTGATAAATTAGTTATTTTAATAATTCACTGAAACCGCTAGATAACGTTAAATATTTATAGTTAAAATTTTTGCGAAAAGGAATATTACGTTGTGGGTAAGGTTCGTTTGATCTGCCTGTTATAATATTTAAGTTAAATAATTTAGTTTAACTTAAGCGGTTTTTCGTTTAATTACGTTTATCTTTGCGATTTTTGTGAGGTTTTAATCTTTAAGTATCATCATCATCATCTACCTAGCCTTTCCCCAACTATGTTGGGGTCAGCTTCCAGTCTAACCGGATGCAGCTAAGTGCCTATTTTACATAAAGCGACTGCATATCTGACCTTCACAAAGCAGTTACTGGGTACTATACCCCTTGGCAAGACTGGTTGTCAGACTTAATCTTCAAGTATGTTTAGGTTTATTTTTATTACATTCATATTTTAGGTGAATTAAATAGGTATCTTATACCTAAGTAATTTGATAAAAGACAGCCTATACACAGCCTCAGTCTGTAACTATGTAAGAATAACAATTAAAGTAAACTATTGTAATACTTTTCGATTGGAAACAGCTGTTTAAAACAAATCCAGATCAAGAAGGATCAAATGAATCTCAAACCGACAGCGAGAATAGAAACAAATAAGTACCTACATTCTTGTCTTCACAGATACTTGACCCACAGTGGTACCGAACTCCCAACTCCAACTTAGCTACTACGCCAATCAGATATCTATTCAAATCTAGCTATTGTGATGCAATGCATTTCCATTTTTTAAGCTATTGCATAGCTTTTATCGCGGGCTTTGAGCGCGGCGACCGAATCAAGAAATTCCGTAACGAAAATAAAACCTAACACCCCCACTCCGCCTACCATGTAGCTCGGCCGAGCGTTTGCTTAACGTGTATGTATATGGTACGACTGTACTTGAATTAATATCAAAGAAAAAAAATACCGCATAAATAAAAAATTAATAAATAATTATAATTGCATAAGTTGATAAAAAATGCTATGCAATAGCTTTACCGCGGCAGTCCCCGAGTGCCATTTATTATTGTGAACCTTCTCCGGCGCGCACTCAAAAACGTAACAAAGTTTCATCACAATCGGTCGAGCCATTTTAGAGTTATTGCGAGACTGACGCACGGCAATTGATTTTTATATATAAAAGAGAAGAAGAAGATAGAAGAATATAGATAGATATATTGATGATTCATTCTATTCCACAAATGCCCGTGTCACGTCACGTCACCATGAACTCCCCTATTCATAGCCATGTCGCATCAATTTATTGTATTGGCAACATTTGGTAATCTCGATACGTTTCGTTGCGCATTAATTTGGCTAATAGTTTGTTTTTGTTCAGGTGTTGCCATAAGCCGATTATGGACAGTTATCAAATATAGCCCATTTATTTGACCGGTGTCCGCATTAATGATTGCAGTCACATAATTGTAACGAGAGTTTCATGTTGTTTGGTTTTGTACATTGATAGAGTGTGTGTGTGTACGTGTGTGTGTGTGTGAGCTTGAACTTGTTAAATGAGTGCTAGCATATCTTTTGAAATAATTTATGATGACTGATTATTGTATAACTTTAAGGGGGGTGCGCTAAGGTAGCCCGCGAAATTCAAATTTCCTTCCGTTTTTTGCATTTACAGGTCAAGGTCAGGTTGGATGTTGTTTAAAATATGATTCGCGACCGTAACAAATATTGTTTTACAGAATTATAATCTTAGAATCAGCAATACAACTCCTCTAGTTAGAATTGGCCTCGAATGTCATGACTTCATGAAATATTCATTCAATATGGTAATATTAACTTAGAGAGTTGTATTGATGATTTTAATGATTATAATTATATAAATAAATATTTGATACGGCCGCGAATCATATTTAGATCAACGTACAACCTGGATACTGACCTCCAAATTGCAAAAATCCTAAGAAAATTAGAATTTCGTGGGCTCCCTTGACGCTTTCGCCTTAATTAAACATAATTTTGTGTGTAGGTATGCATACGTATCCCAGTTAGTCCATAGTGAATAAAATAAGTTAGGATCAGTAGGTTTATTCTGTAAAAATCTTATCGTGCATACTTCGGTGAAGTGAACTGTCACTCCAACTGGTGCTAGAGATTGACAATATTGATAGCTATACGAGTATACTTCATTTAAGTTTTCACAGTGAAATTTTTACAGAATAGTTCCGCTGTTCTCAAACAGTTGCAAAGGCAACTTGGATTAGCTGTAAAGTTGAAGTGTTACCCTTTTCACACTCGAGTGCAGAAAAATATATCCACTTAGTATCTCTTTGAAATGTACATTGTACACAAACCCTAAGAAAGCAAGCGTCGTCGACAATCTCAAAGTTACGTTGTATTCTTTCGCCTACTTCATATTATTTAAGCTTTGATATATTCGCAATTTAAGTTGCCTGAAACTCGTTGGAGAGCGCACAGATTAAATTCCAATTTTTTTCTACTTACCAACGAAAGTAAACGACTTTTTACTGCAAACAGAGGAGGTTAGAGAGTGTTGAATAAAGTCGTGTCGTCGATAATCTGGATAAATATTGTGTTTTGTGCGCCGGATATAGAAGTGTATGTACCTAAATAGGCCTGAGGGCATGTACCTAAATGAAAATGATTAGTATTAGTCTATTAAAAAGTTCGCCACACACATTCCAAAATGTTTAAACAATGATTTTGGAACTATTTAAAACCTGTAAAGTGCGAGTTTATTTCTTTCACAGTTTGTCCCAAGACAAGTTGGAGATGCACATAATGTGGCGAACTTGAGTAAACACAATATAATTTACTAGTCACATAATAAAGATTGTTTAACACGAATGTACTGATCATTACATCAACATTAACATTAAAAAACACCACAAAAAATTAAGAAACACAAACAAGAATGTCACACCAAATTACACAATTAACATTACATTAATATTTGTTATTAACATGCAACATCAAACTATCTACAAGTCATACAAAACTTACCTTTATTCCAATGTGGATAGGGAAGTCTGATGCCAATGCAGGTTGCGGATGAAGTGCCGGCAGGAGCGGCAGTGGAAGAGGACAGGACATCATAGCTGCGCCAACCTGCAAACAAATGATATCTTTTAGTATTGAGAAGCCAATGTTTGTACAAATATTGGACGTGATTCTGTAAGGACAAAATATAGTGCAAAGTTTGTGATAGCAAAGTATGTCCGTCATACGTAACTGCTACGGTAGGGTGCCTACTTCAAAGTGGGGTGTCAGCTGGGCGCATAGATTATAATTATTAAAGGTCTGCGGCGCATGAGTCGTTGCCCGGAATGTTACCATTTTATAAATATTATGTTTATATGTACACTAGCTGCCCGCCCCGGCTTCGCACGGGTTGCGGTACTTATCTACGGCGTACCCTACCTACCTGCCCTACCTACCTACCCTACCTACCTACCCTACCTACCTACCCTACTTACCTACCTACCCTACCTACCCTACCTACCTACCCTACCTACCTACTCTACCTACCTACCTCCCTAACTCCCTACCCTACCTACCAAAAAAAAAAAAAAAAAAAAAAAAAAAAAAAAAAAAAAAAAAAAAAAAAAATGATGTTGGCCGATTCTCATAGATACCGGATAAGCACAAAAAATTTCATCAAAATCGGTTAAGCCGTTTCGGAGGAGTATGGCAACGAAAACTGTGACACGAGAATTTTATATATTAGATTTAGAACTAGGTAACGTGTATTTATTTTATTTTTTGCTATTTTTATCTTTTCGTTTACTGCACCGGTCGACGTCATCACGTCAACGGCTGTCGCTGAAAACCAGCGCTGGGGCTCTGTCTCGCATAGGGTCGTAGCATTATGCTGAGCGATTGCTGTTTTGCGTGATTGTGACGCATATTTTTCCCCATATTGTTCATTTTTGTGTTTGTATGTTTTTCTCTGAGTCATGTTTACCGCAAATAAACGTATTTTCTTTCTTCTTTCTTTCTTTCAAACCTATACTACATGTAGTGGCCATAGCTAAAAAGGAAATGCCTACAAACGTAACTATGGACAATCTCGTCCCTTTTAGAAATAATCATTTTATGTTCAGTAATTTTAGTTCTGTTGCTAAAAGTACCAAATAGTTAAAAATAAAAATAGTATGATCCCATTAAATATTAAATTAAACATTTAATTAAAATACCACATCTATCACGATTAAGGGAACCATCCTAAAAAAGTTCACGACACTTTTAATCACCAACATCTGCGAGCACCATTTAGGAATCCGTATCATAATTTCGTCGTACGAATACATCGATACACGAATAGGGATGGGAAACGTCGAAAACAATTTAGTTAGCGATGTATTCCGGAAGCCGGGATAAACTCGGTAGATATGCCTCTCTAATATTCCGTGTGGGGATGCTGGGTCCGTTGAAAACGATATGAATAATATATTGGCGCGAATGCACGGCCGGTCGCGGAGATCAGTCCGCATTACGACTCAATACGGCTTGTGCTGTGACGAATATAAGCGTCGAACGGACCGACATCGACAACGCGATACAACCTATGTAGATGGTGAAAACATATGTTTGATTGCGTGCAGGTATTATGGTGGCGAATGTCTGGCTAATTGTTATTGTATCAGAAACTATGTTTGGTGAAATTGATTTACAAAAGAAACTTTTTGTACTTATCTAAATTAATTTTTAATCGTTCTTTGGTACCGATATTTATGAATGTCTTCTAATGCTTTTCAGCTCTGTTTTAAGAACTTACTTAAGTCACACCAAGAGAAGATGTTTAAACCCGAATTAAGTAAGTTTTCTTTTACATTTTATATTTATTGTACCTTCGCTATTATAGTCTTTGTCCTGTTGGCAAAAAGCGTAATATTACATCTGTATATTGTTTTATATAACCGATTCGCCGGAATCCGGCTAAGTGAGGCTCCCGGTTTTGTATTGACGGGCCACCCTTACCAGGACCGAAACTATGCGAATCGGATTCGAACAATCGTTTCGAGTTCACTTTGCCGCCTTTACTAGAATCAGAACATTACTGATCACAGTGTAATGGTTTATCAAATCAATGGACTGATGATAACGATAGACGATATGACAATCTTGTGGAAGTTAGCCGTATTAAGCACTAAGGAAGCGTTCAAATAACAAATCCTGATGTTTTCCTGGTATGTTTTGATATCGGTTTTCAATTTAAGAGGATTTGTGTCAAATGTTCTTGTTATTTATGTTTGTGAAGGTTTTGTTAAACGGGTTTCTTGTGTTAAATCATAAGTAGATAAATATTACTTCCGTCCAGTTTCCTACATGTGAAAATTTCAGCAACTGTGCCTTTAATCTTTATGAAAAAAAAAAAACATGTTCCCCGAAGTGTTAGGCAAAGGTGTACCTATAGTACACTCACAGCCAATTGCCATCAACCGGGCACACATCCAGACTCTGAGCTGCTACTGAGAAAATCCACATGGAAATAATAACAATAACACTTTGCCCGACCCGCGAATCGAACCTTGCACAGGCAACTGAAGGAACACGGGTGGCTTTTAGTCAGTAAGAGTCTGACACGCCCTTCCGCTCCGCCCAGAGCGGGAGAGGTCATTTGATAATTTCCCACACACAAAAAAAAGGACCTTAGCTCAGCAGTAACACTTGCGAGACCAATGAGGCGGTAAAAATATCATATCAATAAACATTGACAACCCTAAAAGCCATCAGCAAAATTCAAAATGGCAGAGCCTTTGCCACGTAATAGAGATTGGAAATTTTGTAAATATCTAAACAAAATCAAACAATGGGCACAATATTACTATGTACCGGGAAGGACGCAAAGTTTTAATCGAAACGTCGACCGGTTGTATTGAGCCATCCCTAGGGGTGTCTCGTTACAATAAATTAATTAACTATACTAATTGAATGACACAAAACGAATTAACTGTGAGAACTGTTTTTGATAATAAAGGGCTTCACATCAATAGAAATTTGTTTTAATTATTTTATAGTTTTGTATTGCTTGCTAAGTATTGAACGAAGAATATGAATAATTGTTGAACTGTTTCGAATAAGTCGCAATTGAGAGAGAACGGTTTAATTAATTTTCTTAAGTGCCCTTTAACGGTTATTTCCCAATCAATTCGGACTATCAGAGTCGACTTCTAAATATGAGGATATCATCAGCATCATCATTAGCCTATATTCGTCCACTGCTGGACGTAGGCCTCTCCTAGTGAACGCCACTGAGCTCGATCTTCGGCTCTCCTCATCCAGTCTCTGCCAGCCGCCTTTCGCAAGTCGTCACTCCACCTGGCCCGCGGGCGTCCCACACTACGGATATCGGTTGGGCTATATTGGGCACACTGTTTTGCTGAAAACGCGCTCAAGGCAGGGCACCGGCATGATCATGAGAAGCGACCAAGAAGGCTGCTGGAGGCGGCATCTACCTAGCGGTCCACACTGCAGAAGACCGCATAACTTAGAGACACGTCCTATGTGTCGCAATCTTCAGCACTGAGGGAACAACGAAGAAGAAGAGAGAAGATATTGGGTACACAATTTTGCTAAGTGTTAATTAATAAACTAGCTCGTTTAATAATGATGAGCATCGACTAATAAAAGACAAGTCATTATGTTGGTGATCAAGAGCCTGTTCAGAACATGATGACTCGTTACGATTTAGGATTAGTCTGACTGCGATTTGTGGTTTTCTCTTTTTTTCAACGTCACAAGTAGAGAAAGATCCACAAAATATACATAAAAATTTGCATGTCCTGCTAGGCTGCTACACACGAAGACATACCCTACCTATCTTCAAAACTGATTTTTAACACTATTGTTGATGAAATTATGTTTATTTCTGTAAGTAGATCTTTTAAGATGTTTTTACTCGTAAATTTTGTGGTCCACATTTCAAAATTAGATAGCGCTGTCATTTCCGAGCTGACTGATCCCTGAGAAGAAATGCCCAAACCAACTCCCTTTAAAGTTTCTTTGAAAAAACTTGTACTATTAAAAAACCAACAACATGCCAACATAAATTCACCTAATAAAATATCAATCCACCCGATGAATTGTGATAAATACCGTCCGTACATTGACCGTGTTATAATTCCACCGAGGAAAACCGCGCTCTTCAACTATTCACGAGTCGAGGGAAGTTGTTATTATGACAGTTACCTAACTCCATTAATTACATTAATGAATGCATTAATATAGAGTTGGCTAACTATGCCTCGGGCTGACAGCCGACGTGAAATCCTTTTTACTAGGTAAAATAAAAATTGTACTTAGGATAGTTGACTAGTTCGTTGAAAAGTGAGTCTTTTAAAGATTTTAAATGTATTTTTAGGTGGTTGGTTTTGTTGAATTGTGGTTTTAGGGTAATAGTCTGTTTGACAGTAAGGAAGTGGTTTAAAAGCATTTGACAAGTACTTAAATGTCACGCAGTCCTCCACAATAAATTGATTTTCTCGAAAACAGTACAATATCTTCTTGCCAAAAAATCACTTACCTACAGCTTTTCTAATTAACAATATGACACCCTTATTTATAGATACCCGTTAAATCATTAAACAATTAATAAGGCAGCCTAGAGCATTAATAATGACATTTTAAAAGCTCCGATTTTAAGAATCGGAGCTTTTAAAATGTCATTATTAATATACCTATAATCAATTCGAAGGGGAGCGATTGGCTTTCTATAATTTTGACGGATCCAATTATTTTATCGCTTCTTCCCGAACGGTGGATACCCTCGAAATTAATTAATTAACTATTGGTAAAATTAAATCATCTCGGCTCCGCGAAATTTATTATTTCGAGTGGCGAACAAAGTTTCTTGTTTAAATTATAATGACACTAAGATCATAACGGTATGATAAACATGACCAAAGTTTATCGTAAATAAGAGGGGGAGCGGGAATGTGATGATTCATGGTATTGCTTCAGTGTTAGCTAGCCGTTTTGTTACTAAATTAGAGTTACGCAGGAAATCTGTGGTAACGACATTCTCAAAGTAATTTGCACGGTTTAAAAAGGAAACTGTGTTTGTTTAACGGCTCTTTTACACTGTTCTTTACTGTATTAAGTCGGCTTTCAGCTAAACAGTCGCCTTTTTGAGTAAGTTAGGAAGTTTTTTCTTGATTGCTTTGAAGTAAAAACACATTTGAAAACATTGACTGTAGATATTTTTTTTCAGCACTAGTCGCATAATTTCTTACCGATATTAGCAGTATAGTGATTCTAGGATTGCGATGCAGACTGTCCACCAAATGGGTTGACAAGAAAGACCGCAAGCGCACTTTGGATAGATCGAAAATTTGAAATATCAGTGAAACACATGCATCACGGTAATTTTTTCTGCTGCCAATTTGCAAAAGATTAGTCGTACAACCAACTTAATTAACATGTCAATCGTTAAGTTTTCAACACGACAGCGGCATGTAGTTACTAAATAAACCGCTGTTTCTAACAATTTTATTAACATTACAGGTTTAAAGTCACCTTTACATCACCATAAAGTACTAGTCAAGTTTGTAGGTACAAGATACCTACCTGCCAATCACACGGTTGATTAATATCCAATAAAATGTATGGGTTTCATACAAATCCGTTCCGTTTACGTCTTGCTAACACATGGCATAAAATAAGAAATGATTTTGACTTCACTCTCTTGTATGCCGCATGAGTTGTGTTTATGACTCTAGTGATTTTATTTGGCGTGTTATGAATGGAATTACAGGATTGATTTATAAATTCAGCATTGTATTTAGTGTCATTTTTATTAATTGGTACGATGTACGAAAGTTTAAAATGATCATGAACCAGCAATGTGCAAAAAATGCTAACTGGCTATCTGCTAGAACTATGAAAACAGCGGGCTTTGTGCTATTTTTTTATCAAAATCAAAAGCCATTTATTCAAACTAGGCTGAGAATCAGCACTTCTTCTTCAGAGTCCCCCAAAACTCCCGCCCTTCACCACTTCCTAGTGCTTTAACTGAGAAGAAGTGGCGCAACAAACTCTAATAATAATTATAATAACTCTAATAATTAATTAAGCCATGCAATTTAAACTTAAAAATTTCCCATAAAAGTCCCTCCTAACATAACATCATGCTGAATGGAAGTCTTCTTGTCACAGTCACGACGGGCAGCTGCAAATACTATATAAGTACAGAATTTCATCTCAGTTAATTTTTTATCAATTTTCACATGAAATAGGTACCTTAGCGTATGCGCAGGATATAATTTTCTTACACTTCCAAGATGTAGAAAATAGAAATAATAATAAATAATGTTTATTCTATCTCTACAAATTACATTCATATATGTCGGAAATACGTTAAATTAATCATTTGACTTTGACTAATCGGGACGCCAGCGCCACCAGGTTGCGCTCGACAGAGTCTATAACATAACGCTTGACCAAAGAAAATGCAGAGTTTGTGATTGGCGGCTAAGCAGTGAACACGTTAAGATCGCGCGTTCCGTATAGTTGTGTCGTGTACCTACAGTGTGTGATTCGCTAGTGTGATTAATTTAATAACTTGATTTGAACTGCAAACAATTTTTCTATTGCGCAATAACCCACACTACCCATAGTACGCCCACAGTAGTTAAAATATGGCTGATAATAACAAGAGAGACATACCTTCGCCGTCATATACTAGTTATAATTACGTTAAGAGGTATTTTAACTTTTTTCTAATTTTCTGGGCGATCCGGAGTCCAAACTAAGCCTGGGCTTGTATTTTAGAACTCTAGGACCCCCCATTACAATCACATAGTAAAGGGTGTCAACGTGGTACAATATGTGTGTCTAAGGGTGTGTGTCTGTATTATACATAGAACATTTCATAAATATAAATAATATAATTATATACATGCGCATAGAGAAATAAATATAATTATACGTAAATAATTACCAGGCACTTGTCTCAACATCTCCGAGTAACATCCCGTTTGTAAAAGCCACTCAGGCATGGTGAAACAAGCCCTAAGAATATTATAAACAATTACAAATGACTGTTAATTTATTACAGCTTTTCTTAGTCATTCATAATTCACAGTCTGAGAAGCTTGACTTGCAAACGTTCCTGAATGATGTGTAGTTATTATTTTTAGGGGAAATGACGTAAACGTGCGGTGTGACGTCATGACTGAGGCGGTACAGTGCGAGCCGGATGCTCTGTAGTGAGATATAAATGTGGAACGCCAGCGCCGTCAGCGATGCAGTTTTAGAATGATAAATGATTTGAAAAATACTGCGGGGAGTGGGGAATGTTGTTTCATATAATTGAAATAAATACGTATACCTTATATAACTATCGAAGTATGTTACTGTTGCTTCGTAGACAAAGTAGTTTTAATTCCGATCAATTTATTGATTTACGAAACTACCTTTTGGAAGGGGCAACCAGAATCAATTATATATTTTTGTAAATTCTGATGTTCAAAAGTGCCTTTTATGTGCTTATTTGAAATAAATGATTGGACTTGATTTGACTTATAGTCAATACGCAATAACACTTCTTTCAAATGTGAACTTAGGTGGTAGGCTTTACAAAGATTGTTTAGTAAAAGAAGCATGAAAGTAGAATAAATGCTGTGGAAATGCGTTACTTGCGAAGCATGTGTGGTGTGACTATGAATTATAGGCTGAAGAATGATGTCTTAAGGCAACGATGCGTTGAAGATGTAGTGACAACAATTGAAAAGAGTATGCTTATGGTTTGGTCTTGTTGAGAAGATGAAGGGAAGGCGACTAACAAAAGTATTTACAAGGCAGATGTGAGTGGAAACGCCGGGAGGGGACGCCCTAGGAGAACATATAGTGACCTTATTGGTGATGTTCTTCAGAAAGATCAGGTGCGTAGTACTCGCACCCGGCGTGCGTGTATGACCAGATGTATGAACGTAAACGAGGCAGAAGGAATAGGTAAGGATCGTAGCAGGTGACGTTCTGTAGTTTCTGTCTACACCCATGGAAAGAAGGCGTGAGTTTATGTATGTATGTATGTATATAACATGATCATTGTGGACCTTGTCGGGCACAGCAAAGGTAAGAGAGAGGAAGAAGGCTTTTATTTGACTACTTAGTTGTTCAAGTACTATACCTATATTGTAATTATTTAAAAAAACATGTAATTAAAAATTTGTAATTCAAATATTCATTGATATCATAATAGCATTCAGATAGTTATTTTACCCTAATAGAAATTGTTTTAATTTTTTAAATGAATATATTATTGTTTTATTCATTTTTGTCGAATAATCATGAGCAGTCGTGCTGAACAAAATAGAACTATTTCAGCAGGGTTACATACCTACCCAAAACATGAAACTTTATAAGTAGTTTCTGGAACATATCTACCTATCTAGCTTCACGTGAATGTAAAAATTCTGTGTAAAAACGACATTTTACTTAAATAGCTTCCAGCGCTCGTTAAATCCAGCCCGAGTTCCTCAAAATTCCTAGAAGAAAATCACAAGAAGTGTACTAATGCCGTTCGTTTCCACAGACAAAGATTTTTAAAATAACTGAAGGTACGGAAATGTACCTCACAAGCAAAACTAGCTCGACTTTGTTCGTCATCCTGATATATCCTATTATGGCTACACCGTCTTACTGCAGTTACTTTTTCTCGTCGGAGGAACTAAGAAAAAGATTCCAAGTTCTAACTATATTCTTTCTCTTCCACACAAATAACTTTATTTAATCTTCCACATAACTCTAGTGATAAGGCAAATCGCAGCGACCACTACTAATTGCAGCCGCCGCTAACAATGCTGCCATTCGTGAACAAACAATAAGTTTGTACAATACCTTAAGAATTAAAACTTGTTCTAAACGCTAAGTTAGCGATTAAGTTGCAATCACGGCGGCGCAGTACTGCGCTAAGTTAGTGTAAACAAGCGGACGCAACTCGCATTGTGCCAAGTCAGTTCAAAACTAAGTTACGTTTGTTGCTTCAGTAAGTTTCTCCAATTATGTTGCATGTTTGTTAACGTATTCAATTTACATGATGAGACGATGTATGATTATGCTAAGAATTCTGTAGTGGTCGCAAGCACTATTGCTGAGCATGAGTCCTGGGTTCGATTCCCAGGTCGGGCAAAGTGTTATTGGGCTTTTCCATTTGGAATTTCTCAGTAGTAAGCCCAAAGTCTGGAATTTGTGCCAGATGGTGGCAATAGGCTCGCCCCCTATTACATGGGACTTAAACCTAACTGGTGCGTATGTGAGCGTACGATGGATACACCTCTGCCTAACCCTTCGAGGAAACAAGGCGTGAAGTTATGTTATGTTAAGCTACCATCTCCTGTGATAACTTGTCAAAGAGTTGCCGAAATTGAAAATGTTGTCGTTATTTTTGTATTGTGTTTAGTTTCTTCGGCACATTTGACTACTGTTTTTGAGCCAAGTAAATTATTCTGGTCTTTTGCTATATTATGGTTACATATCACAAAAAAATCTCATGTTATAGGTACTAAACTATTAACGAGAGCTTAACGGCGTATGAGCTGCAGATCGCACGATGACTGATGCATGCATGCATGCTGCCGGGAAAGGTTAACTTAAAGCTGCAATGGCGCTTTCTTCAACAGGGCCTTCTAGATATGGGCCTGCATTGTGAGACTCACATAAAATCTTAATAATATAATGTTTGGACTTTAAAAGGACCATGTTTGTTTCGGAATTTCCTCTCAGAGATCTATTACCTAAATTATGCCAGCGCCATCTTGTTTTAAAATATTGACCAAAAAAATTTACGTGTTATTTAAAAGGGTTTGGGATTATAGTTATCAACGTTGTAATTTGTAACGGTGATAACAGATCGAAAAGTTGCACCAGTTTCACATTTACAACAGTAGAGTCCACCGACAATCAGAGGTTACAATTTGACAATGATAGCGCCTATTTTGTTAGCAGTAAGGGCGAGTTTCGTAGTGCAAGTGTTACCAGTGATGTGCGGCTATACCTTAGGAGTTAGGACTACAGTACTTAACTACAGTTTTGAGCCTTTTGGGGTCGAAATACTCGGGTCATGGGGCCCGAGTGCGTGTCTCCTTTTTACCCGACTGCGCGACGCAGAGGGTAATTAAGAAAATTTCTTGCCGACTGGTCGACATTTCACCTGACCAGAGGGTTGAATCGTTACTTGGCCAAAGAATTAGCTTTTCCATTCAGCGTGGCAATCCTGCTAGTCTTCTTGGCACGTTTTCGGATGACAGCAATGCGGACAACTACTTCGACGCCTAACTGACCAAAAAAATAAATGGATTTTTTGTATTTATTTGTATAAAGGTTGTCCCGTAAATAATGGATCAAACGTAACGGGTAGGTAGCTCACCCGATTCCCAACAACTAATTTGAATAGTTTTCAAAATCCGTTAAGGTAACCAAGATTTTTTTTTCATCGTAAATAAATCTTTTCAATTCAAGATTTTTTTATTTAAGGCAAATAAAACATTATTTAAATATATATATATATAACATTTGAAAGCTACTCAGAATTTTTTAACAAAAATCATACCTAAATATGTTATCATTTGCAGCGACAGCATTGAAAAAAACTGAATTCTGGTAGATAAAATGGTAAAATACGAAAAAAGAAAACTTTGGTACCGTAACGGTTTTTTAACTATTCAATTTAGTTGTTGAACATCAGGTAAACTACCTACCCCGTTACGTTTGGTCCATTATTTACAGGACACCTGTATTTAGATATAGTTAGTCCTTAGGACCAGATTTTCATTAACTGGAAGTTACTGCAAAGTACGTTCTCTGTGGTTTGTTTCGGGAGGACAGAAACTGACATAGTTCTAAAAAGAGAGGGCAGCAAGGGACAGGCTGGATCGGAATTATTATTGTTAGGGGACGAATTTAAAGCTACAGGCTCAGCGGCGCGGGCTGGCTCTAGCAAGGGTCGGGGCGGACGTGGATTGGAGCGTCGCGGCGGGCCTCAGCGGCGAGGACGGAAGGACGGCGATCGGTGTTGGTGTATCTTTAAGGTACTGGTGGCCTTACTACTCTCCTGGAGGAGGGTAGTGGCGTCGTCGCGGTCGACTAAGGTCGGCCTCGGGCGGCGAATCTTACTAATGCGGGAGAGAGTGTAGCAGGCGGCTGCTTTAATCAGGGGGTTGGGGTGTTTTATGCGGCAGTCGAAGAAACGCTTTGAAAGGCGTTCAATGAACTGTTTGATGGTGGGCATTCGAAGGTCTACGTGAAGATTCACATTTCAGACATAGAAGGGGGCTCCCGTAACCTTTCTGAGGAAACGGTTCTGTAGTGTCTTCATCTTACAAAGATGGCGGGGCTTTGCGTGTGCAAATACAACGCAGGTATAGGTCATGATGGGACGGATGACTGCGGTGTAGATGTGCAATTTTCATTTGAGAGACAATTTACTGCGGGCGGTTAATAGGGAGTGAAGTCCACCGAGAGCGAAGGCGGCGCGCGAATGAGCCATCCTTATGTGCTCACTGAAGGTAAGGTGGTGGTCGAGGGTACACACAAATTTTAACGCTTTTATAGCTTGCTTATTGGTTTAGTTATGTTAACAACTAAATATTATAAAGACAAAGACACTTCTCGTCTGTCTGTGTGACCGCTTAGTTCATCTTAACTACACAATGGATTTTCATCTTTATTTAGAGAATTAATTTCGGAAGGTTTATAATAATAAGTCCTCCAGACCGAATTTCGGCCATGGCGGCCAATCTCAGCGGAGAGTAGCCATCGACGCGGGAGAGCTTCGCAACGCAGGGGGTATCACACCGCCAACTGCCAAACTCCGGGCTGTTACTGAGAAATTCCTAATGGAAAATCCCAATATCACTTTGCTCGACTTGGGAATCGAACCCCGGATTGGACCCCAAGCTCAGCAGTCGCGTTTGCGACCACGAGACCAACGAGGTGCCGTTTTCATAGGTCGAACAGTTTTTCTTGAAAATGTCTTCCAAACTATGTTATTTGTCAATTTGCATTTAAGCCGTTATCATTTACTTACAAGGTTTTTTTTTGCTGGTGGTTTATATGTATAATACATTACTGTGTCATTATTAGTGGCTTTTGTGGACAGGATATTACTTCAAATTTGTTCCAGTTTTAATGGCAATCATGTCATTTGGACGTTTCATAAAAGTGCATGTAAGTTTATCCAAAGTAAACATTTTGATTTTGTTTTTTATTTTATTTAATTTTTAACTTAGACAAAACAAATCTCACTGTTTTGACATGTCACATAGATTTTACCCGTGCCAAGCAGGGGCGGGGTCTAAGCGACCCGCCCCTGCTTAATCTGCTAAAACTTAATAAGATAAAGAATAGAAAATAACTTGGAGATAAGAGCTTTTTTAATAGTGTAGGTTCAAAAATACTATGTTTGTCGTTACATCATAAAATTACAACTAACACTTTAGGAAAAAAACACTTTTGAACTTTTCTGAGTGACTACATATTTATGCTCGTGACTGTACATAGTCGGATTTATCGCATGTCTATCACATAATTAATATCGATACTCAGTTCGTGTGTGCTCAGATGTTAATGTGTAATGACATGAATATAATTACTTTATAAAGAGCTATTCATGATTAATACATGATTGTGTATAAATTAATAAGATAGCTGTATGATTTTGTAAGTATTTTACATCATTATTGATTTATTGATTATAATGCGTAGTTAATTAATCTTTCACGAGTGTCAATGTTTGAGTCCTACATGTTTTCAGGGTTTTTTATACAATTGTTGAAATGTGATTGGTTCATAAGTACGAGATTCTTCGTAAGTATAATTTTGATTCAAGGAGTTTGTTGCAACACTTCTTCTTCCCAGATAAAGCAGTAGGAAATGGTGAAGGACGGGCGTTTTGGGGGACTGTCTTATGTAATTTTGACGTTCAAGAAGTGCTGATTTTCAGCTTAATTTGACGTTTGATTTTGATGTTGACAACCTTACTGCCATTCAGTTTAACTTGCAGCACGTCAATTTTAATAAAAACTCGAATTCGGTTGGCGGTCGACTTCTTAGAACTAATATGATTTTATTTTTAAGTAGGTATATTTTTCTCGTTTCATTTCGGCACGAACTATAAAAAAATATTAACGAATTAATTAGAAAAATAATGAAACAAAATTAACGCCACCATCAAACATTGTACGCACTAAAAGTTACGACTTAAAATATTCACACCCCTAATTAGTTTAATAAATTAGCAAATATTCCCGGCGATACTTTGTTATGTACAGTCACATTCATAATAATATGTTTGTCATCTTAGGCCCATTTTTGTCTGTCCATTGCACAATAGAATCTGCTTTACCGACTCTGCATTTTATATTTTGTCGTAATGGCAACACACGGCACAGAATGACATTCCGCCATCTTGTTTACATGTCAGACCGAATTAATAATGTGTCACTGACAGATTTTTTTTTTTTATAAATTGGCCAGGCCATTAAAAAAAAATTAAGTTGATGACAGGTCAAAGGTGTCATACTATTTTGATCTTTGTTATCAAGTGATTAAATATAGTTTTCTATGCAATAGTATGCTCAGTAGCGTAGCTTTAAAAGGTATTATGTGTCGTGACTTGATAAGGGAACGAATTTATAAACTGACGAAGACATAAAAGACCTGACTGTACGTCCTAGTAACGAGATCTTTGCCGCCTCGCGCCTAATTACGACGATTGAAATATTTTATAACGAAGTGAAAAACGCATTAAAAGTTTATCGGGCAAGTCCGGGAAGAAACAAAAACAGTGCCACAGAGTAAAATGTTGCTTTGTTAACAGATTTTGTCTTGCCAGCGGGTTAATGAAGATGAATCGGTTGGTTTTAGCTTTGAACTGGATTTGTTCGTGATTTAATACGATTACGGGTCACTTGCAGAGTTTATAGATCGTTTATAAAATTGTAGTTTACTTTTAATATAATAAATAATACTTGAAATGGTGTAGTGTAGGGTTAATAGTTATTTTGTAAGGAAATATGAAACATTAACCGACTGTTGAACGCTGAAAAATATTATTCAAACGTAACAAAAACCGTCAATAGGTACGCAGGCGAAAGTCCAATTTTCAAACTAACTTCGTTTCGTACATATACTTTTTGTGGCAACATGAAATATAAACCATCCTGAAACATATTCCACCTATATTCCTTTATAAAATAACATAAAAACACATTATTTAAAAAAAAAACATAAAGTCACAAAATCTTTCCAATTTTTTTCTACCCCCATCTCACATCCTTGTCATAAATTAATTTGGTAAGTTAAATTGCGGAGTAACAAGTCCCGATGTCATACGCTTTTCAATTTGACTACCCCCTGTATATGACGCACCCCTTGTTATATTGTTTTTCTTACGGTGCATCCGAAACTTGTAATTGTTTTAAAGTATCCTTGACAGATATATGAATTATGTTCTTTCTGCAGATTTGTACCTACTGAGAATTTGTATATCTGTTTTTTTTTGGAATTGGAGGCCATGGAAATTATATATTCTGTCTCTCTTTTGAGAAACCACTTTCGGAAATTGAATCAAAACGTAATAATAACGTCCGTTTGCACTTTTATTGTTACTGGCATTTTTTCTCTTCTCCTTTATTAAACGGAATCAAATCTCGGACCACGGTCTAAACAAGTGAAGCGCTTTCAAAGACTTTATGAACTAAGATACCTGTATGAGTTCTACGTAAGGTAGAAGTCCACTCCTAGGACACTTTAAAAGTTTTTCTTTCATTCAAATTAAAATTCATCTCGAATGATAAAAGAATAGTACGTATATTACCAACAGTAACAGTGGTAACGGCCGCGACTTACGAGTTGTAGGCCGTAGGGCCTAGACAAGCATTTTACTTTGTGTAAATTATTTCATCACCACTGCCCTCAACCGGTGAAGGAAAACATCGTGAGGAAATCGGCATGTCCTAGAACCAAAAATTCGAAGACATGTGACATCAACCAACCTACACGGGGCCCCCGTGGTGGATTACGGCCCACTCCCTCTCACCGAGAGGAGGCCTGTGTCCCAGCAGTGGGAACATTATATACTTGTCGGAAAGACGTTAAATCAATCGTTTGAATTTGGACAAATCGGGACGCCAGCGCCACCAGGCGACGCTCGACAGAGTTTACAACATAGCGCTCGACCAGAAATAAAGCAGAGTTTGTCGGTGGCGGTCAAGCAATGAACACGTTTAGAAACTGTCGCGCGTTCTGGATAGTTGTGTTGTGTACCTACAGTGTATGTTTCGCTAGTGTGATTAATTTGTTCGTAAATTATAGTTTAATTTGAACTGCAAACGGTTTTTCTATTGCGCAATAACCAACACTTCCCATAGTACGCCCACAGTAGTTAAATATGACTGAAGATAACGAGAGAGACGTATATTCTCCGTCATAGTGATTATGATGATGTATAATGATGAGATATATTAAAATAAGCCCCGTACCTGTTAAGAGAAACAATTCCCACAATTCTTTACCAAGACAAACAGGAGATGACTTGCATAGTCTCCAAAACGTGTATATAACAAGTTTGAGCTTATGTGAACTGTAGTGAGAAGACAAACGGAAAACTAACATTACCCCAGCTTATGACGACATCGAGTTTAGACCAACATTCACCCCGGGGCTGAGCATACTCTGCAACTGAACTGAGTCAGCCATCTCAAACTGTGCAAACAGAAACAATACTCAACTCACTATTGCTATTCATGTACAAATGTACTAAATGAGTTTGTGTGAGTGTTTGAGTGAAAAGGTAATAACACTGAACAAAGATAACTGTGTCCTTTGATTTCAAGTATAGTACAAAATTGTTTTAACAAAAATAAAGGAAAAAAAATACAGACATGACCATAGTTCCAATGGCAAACAATGCTTTATTTATAATTTACAATTTCTACGAAAACTTCATGGAAATTGTTCTACCGGAGTCGTAGGATAAAGTAAATAACCCTGTATTATTTGTAAATAATTTAATAGGTTTATAACCCTCTGGGGGCAAACTACTATTTCTTACTTGCGTCCGACACGAGTCCCTAACCAACAATATAGAATTGAAAAAAAAAATACAGTTTTTTAAGTGTCACGTACACAAAACTGGCAGCTAATAAAAATATACAGGGTTACTTGTTAATATTTCTGCGTTTTTTATTTAACACGCTGGATACTTTAGCAGGTCGACAAACAAGTCGTGACCACTCCTAGGTTGTCCCCAGGCGCATCTAACTCATAATCCTGGAGTCATAAATTCTGGAATATGTGTCGATAAATTACTGGAATATTTTTAGCTTGACATTTAGACTTGGAGCATGGTGTAAATTAAAAATGTAACTTGATTGTATCTGGTGTTTGAAGCCTTCGATCTATCGTGGGTTTCATCAATTACCTACATATTTTATGCAATGTGTTTACTATAAGAATATACCTATGTTTAACGGCCAATATTTCATGCCAAAAAGTTTGCAAACATGTTTTTATAAATGACTTAGGTTCTGCGCGCGAGTTCGATCGCGTGGATTTTTTTGAAACATAAAATACAGCCCATGTTACTCGCTAATAATGTAGATTTATATAGGTGATTGTTATTTTTTTTATCTTTAATGTATTTTTTGAATTTATCCATTACAAACAAACACACAAAAACGCTTTTCTCTTTATAATATTAGTTTAGACATAGTGTGGATTTTTATTTTTAAGTCGGTAGGTAGGTACCTATAGGATTGATTCTCCATAACAGCTGCACAATTTGGAGACAAAAACAAAATAAGTAACCCAACCAGAGTCTGGATTTGTGCCCAGTTGATGGCAATAGGCTCGCCCCCTATTACATGGGACTTAAACGTAACTGGCGAAATGTGGGGTGTACCTACTATAAGTATACCTCTGCCTATCCTTTCGGGGATAACAGGCGTAATGCTATATTATGTGCAAGTAACATAACTATCGAACTGTTGTATTATATGAAGGGATTTCATCGAGAATTTACAAGCTGATAAAAAGCGGTAAAAACATAGAATGACAGCGCCCAAAGCTACGTGTAAATTAAGGTACTTTTATGTATTAGACATAAAATTTTACAACAGTCTGATAACATTCTGATTGGATAAAAATTAGTCTGTTCTTTACCGAGCACATGAAAACTAAATCCGACGCTAAATCCATAAAAGTGTCATATAATAAAAGCGGCCAAGTGCGAGTCAGATTCGCACACGACGGGTTCCATACCACTGTACAATATCTAAAACTTCCATGTATTTTTTTAATTATTGCCATTATTAAGATCTAGCAAAAAATGCGACAAAAAAAACACGTTTCTTCTATGGTAAAAATAAAATAAAGATTTTTTTTTTTTTCCATAGTAGTACTATTACAGTTCAAAAGATACAGCCCTGTGACGGACGGACCGACGGCGACGGACGGACAGCAGAGTCTAGGTAGAGTGATAGGGTCCCGTTGGCACCCTTTGTGTACGGAACCCTAAAAAAAGTAAATTTTGATATTCACTAGCTCAGTTTCACCTCAAAATGTTCTGAATAAAGACTGAACAAATCCTGTACATAAATAAGTGTTTTATATTGACACTCAGATTTTTATACTAAGCCACGTTAGTTTTATATAAAATGCTGAGGTGTTTATTCCTCTAGAATGGACATTGTTTATACCACGCCGTCACACGTAACCTATTATGAATAAAATATGTTCAAAGTAAGTATAAAGACCAGAGAAAATGTCAAAGAAAAAAATTTGAACGGCTTACTTTCAAGCAAGCAGGGCAATAAATATTGACATCTTTGATAGTGACTATAAACCACAGGCTAGCGGTTTAGCCTGGCATCAAACATTTTATACCTATGGAGTGTCTAACCTAACATTTAGGAAGACGATAAAACGAATTTTGTTATAATTTGGCCAGTAGGTACCGCTTCTAAATATTTAATTGAATATTTTTTCAGGCAAGCAGGGCAATAAATAAATATTGACATCTTTGATAGTGGCTCTAAACCACAGGCTAGCGGTTTAGCCTGGCATCAAACATTTTATACCTATTTAGTGTCTAACCTAACATTTAGGAAGACGATAAAACGAATTTTGTTATAGTTTGGCCAGTAGGTACAGCTTCTGAATATTTAATCTATATACTATAAATATTATAAAGAGGTTTTTTTGTGTTTGTTTGTATGTAGGGGGAAACCTCTGGAAGTATCGGTCTGATTAGAAAAATTCTTTTTGGATTTTATAGCTCAATTCTTGAGGAAAGCTATAGGGTATTTAACATCACGCTATGACCCGTAGGATCCGAGCAAAAAGAAAAAAAGTCAGAAAGAACACTAAGCGAAAACGAAGTGATAGCGTGGGCAGGTGATGTGATGCGACAGGGTGGGTCGGAGGAACAAGAAATTTCACGCGGACGAAGTCGCGGGCAGAAGTTAGTAATAAAATAAAGCTAAAGAGTTTGTTTGTTTTTACGTCCTACTCTCAGGAACTACCAGTCGGATTTAAAAAATATTTTTGAATTTGATTGCCTAATTCTTGAGGAAGGTTATAGGCTATTAAATATAACGTCTCGGCCCTTAGGAGCCAAGCAAATAGAAAAAACCCTAATCGAAAACGAAGTGATAGCACGGGTGGGCGATGCGATGTGACGCCGCGCGCCAGAAGTCAGGGTCCGAAATTTCACGCGGGCGAAGTCGCTGGCAGAAGCTAGTTTTATATGACACTAGCGACCCGCCCCGGCTTCGCCCGGGTAGCAAAGCATAATATAATATAGCCTATGTCACCCGGAGATAGTGTAGCTTCCCAACAGTGAAATAATTTTTGAAATCGGTTCAGTAGTTTCGGAGCCTATTCAGTACAAACAAACACTCATATCTTTTCTCTTTATAATATTATAACGACCCGCCCCGGCTTCGCCCGGGTAGCATTTAATTTATACTTCAATCTAAGTAGCAAGTGGCCGACTATGCTAACACCAAAAATTTAAAAAGTAAGAACAATTGAATTTCACTGTATTTCATTTATTACAAAATAAATTTAGGTTATACCTTAGCCTCAGCAACACGTGGTGGTTATGCTATTAAATTGTAGCTTATATGAAACGTTTGTATTTTAACATAGCGCCATCTATTGAATACTTACTCCATCCAGTCAACAGATATCGCCCTCTGTTAGAATCATTTGGGGCTAATAGATAATTGTAACTGTCAAATAATAGGCAAATAATTTGCAATAAAATAATATTGCGACTATAAATTGAGATGTAAGCTATCCTATCTTTAAAGTTGGATCAAATTGCACAAGGTGTGCAAATCAAATTTAAAATCGGTTCAGTAGTTTAGGAGTCCATCGCGGACAAACAACGTGACACGTAATTTTTATATATATAAAGATATACCAGCCCGTGCTTCGCACGATTTTATGGTTTGCCAAAAACATCGAGATTTCTTTATTAAATAAGTATATGTTTAATATTATTGGTATAAACACAAACATCTTCCGGAATAAATTCTCAAAATAATGGTAAAAACCGCAACAAAATCCGTTCCGTAGTTCAGAAGAATTTTACGTTTCTTCAGAAATTTTATAGGGCAGTTACTGACTAAGTATTGATTACTTATGCTTTCAATATACTATGTTAGTAGGAGGCGACACAGCAATGTTGTTACCCGAACATCACCAAAACGGTTTTCAAATTTTTGCCAAAACAGCCGTACGCATAGACGTGGCGAAACTACAGGAACCCTAATCGATTTCGCAGCCTCACAACCACAAATTTTGACAATATTGCACGTTCCATAAGCATGTAACACGTGTCCAAAGATAAAGGAGCTATCAAGGCACAATGATGAGGAAGGAACGTCAATACTGCGCCACTCCACGTGGTGGATCACTCCATAAACGGGTTCCCTACGTTTGTGTCCGATTAATTGCATAGGCATTCTCTGCGCGGCTCGCAGGCCCGGTATGTCAATGAAAGCAATTACTTGCACACCACACACCTAGCTTACCTACAACCATCTATTATGGGTTAAGCTTCATGCTCGTCATAACCTTGAATCGGTTATTTCATCGATGTAGTATCTAATCCTGTGTTAATTATATCCTCTCGGAAATTGACGGCCAACTCCAATAATTAAATTCAATTTTTCTGTTCATCTTATATTTTGAATTGTTTCTTAATATTTTTTTACATTGTTTTCACATATAGAAGCAACAAGAATAATGTACCCAGGATTTTGTAATATCTTGATTTAAAAGAGCGTCCTTGGAGTTTCTTGCCCGTTCTTCACCATAGAGATCTACGTTTTGGAATGGGCGACTAGCTTCAACTTTCTGACTAACTGACCGACTCTTTGACAGTCCAAAAGTGCTTGTAAATGGTTTAATTGAAAGAAATGCTTTGACTTTGGGAAACCTTCAAAATCTTCCAATTCCAATCTCAATTCCTCATTTCAGTGACAATCAATGTTAAAAATTTGACAAGAATGTATGAAAATTTGGAGTATTTCTTTAAGACCCAGTTTCACCATACTGTATTTATTCTACATACCCCATTATGCCATTTGACGGACTGTCTCACTACGAAAAATGGTCCGTCAAAATGCTTAACATGGCATTCAGTAACAGCAGAGATTGGTGAAATTGGTGCTAAGACTGAGATTAGAATGCAAACATTCTTAAAATACGGTAATTGCCCCTCTGATCTGTAGAAAAGAAACTGTTACCCAGTGTCAATTACATTATTTAACAAATTACCAAGTGAACTAAAAGACCTTCCCAATAAAACATTCCGAAAAAAAAAAAAAATACGGCCGGTTGGTAGATAAATGTTTCTACATGACTCAAGAATATATTAGTTATAAGATTAGATTTATTTTTGTAAGTTCTTACATATTTCTATTAGTGCCTGATAGAGCCAGATAATTACAATGATTATAATGAATATATTAGTTATAATATTGGATTTATTTTTGTAATTTCTTACATGTTCCTACCAGTGCCTGAAAGAGCCAGATAATCATAATGATTGCAATGAATATATTAGTTACAAGATTAGATTTATTTTTGTAATTTCTTACATGTTTCTATTAGTGCCTGAAAGAGCCAGATAAGTATAACCATTGTAATAAATTACAACATAAAAAAGTAAGTAGGTATTTAATTTGACTAAAATATTCTTATGATGTTTCGTATATTTACCAGAAATGGTAAATATGAGACATTCTTGTACCACTTATCTACCTATATTATGCGCATAAAAGTTTGATTTGATTTCAAGAAAATCTCACAAATATTCGAGTTAAAGAATATTCTAAAAGCTACGAACTAGTTGCTTGGCAGGCCTTTATCTCATATTTAGATGTGATATTATCCTATAGCTTTTGTTCCTTTCACACTCTCGAATGATGGATTGCTTACCAATAGCCGGATGGCAGCTCGCAAACGTCTACTCCATCAACATAGAAAAAGCGACTTTAAACACGTATTTCGGCTTCGTTCCTCGGCTTATGGTCCATCTTCCTTGGCTTAAGGTCCAAGTTGCTTTGCATGATCTCGAACAATTTCTTCTACAAAGATGTAAACGCCAATCGATGTGTCAGTGGGCTGATAGGGAAACTTTTCATTTTGCCGATGTACCGCGCGATGGTGGGTTGAAAAACAATTTTCTTGCTATTTGAAAGCTCATTTTTAACGTTATTGAGTGGTAACTTCTTCGAGTTTGTATATTGTTTGTTTATTTTGGCAGTTTCCATTGTTGTTTGATCGATCGATGATTTGCCTATGCGATGGGGTGTTCACTGTTCCCTTCTTCGTGTTTAGTATTATGGTTTTAGTAATGGTTGTTGCAGCTTAAAATAAGGTTCCTACGTTGTTATTTCCGTAAGAGGTTCTATAAATTTTACCTGAGGAAGAGCATTTTATTATAAAACAAAGTGAATATTCGCTGTCAGAAAGAATGTGATGTAGTGGCTCCTATAAGTTTGCTCCCCTATTTTCGTCGACAACACGACCTTCGGTGCGGTTCACAATTTTTCTTCATTTGCCATAAAGTTCAGCTAGATTTCATAGTGGAAGTGATTCTTCCAAACTTTGTTACATGGAAAAAATGTTAAGATTTTATTATGATAGTCTATTTTCTTTTGCACTTACTGACACCTTTACGGGTAATAACTATTGAAGAGATTGTGAGCAGGTATCACATTTTGTTTTACACAAATTCTTAGAAGACAGCAGGAAGTTTGTTCTTTAATAATTTAAAAAATATATAAAGAAAGGAACCTAGGAGAATTTGCATGTGAAACCTACAATTTGAAACACAAATAACCCTGAATATTGACCAAATGTAGGTAATAAAATCATAGTCAGTCAATAACGGACCATTAGCTCTGGGCGAGTAAATATAACCCACCACTACCTACTAGGGTATCAGCTGAGCCTTTTGGATGTATTCGTAGAAAGCACTGCTTTATGTCGAAAACGGAATTAAAGGATAACATAAAGTAGGTACCTAAGCTTGGTGGAGATGGGGTTGTTTCCTGGAAAATATTTACAATTTTCACCCATTGCTCTTGTTTTGGATTGTGCTATCAAATCGTTGTATGCATGCTTTAATCACTTAAGTGGTAGAGGCTTAGAGAGTATGTAGAACAGGTTTTTCTTTTTTGGTTAAATAAAGAAAATATTACTGTGGGAAAGTTCTCTCTCTAAGTTGGGTCTACTTCAATGAATCGAACGCACGTTTATCAGTAAAAAGGAATAGGTTATTATATTTTTATGTTAATAGTTTGTTAGTTAAGTATGAGAATGCCTATTATTCCATTACCAATTTATCCAGTGTATATTTTTAAACACAATAAGTACAAAAGGTTAAAGAAACAAGTAATCATTAAAAAAATATATGTTATCTACAATATTAACCCCGTATTTATTAACGTTGCTAAAAGTTAAAGAGACGTTTGAACGTCAAAAAATAAATGGTTATGGAGACGCTAATCGTAACTTAACTTTAAACGTGTATGAATAAGGGGGTAAATTGTGTACTACACAATTTTATTTCAATCACTGTGCAATCATAGCCGGCTCTCTGAAAATTCGTCGCACTAACCTGCATTACGCTATGATATTTGTCCAAATACAAGCATATATGTACATAATTAGGTACAATAAGGTACACCTAATTGTTGCCAATATAGCTACCTACTTCAATAGCTACCAATGTATGGCGCCTTCAGCAAATGCCTATTACATGCCTACCATTATTGACATATGTGCTTTCAAGCAGTACCTGCATACATTGGATTGGATTTCAGCCTAATCCCTGAGTACTAATCGCGTTACATATGTGTGTTAAAATGGAAACGTATTCTGAAAATGATAATTATGTATTTTTGATTGTATGGATAAATACGACACTGGTGCCGATTCTTTTGTCACAAAATTCTCTAAACTAGACTAAAAATCACAAAAATTTCGTTTATTCCTGTCAAACAACGATTTCCCATTCTGAAATAGCCTTAAGTGACACAACTTAACTATATTTTAGTTTGACAGCACTAAGATGGCACTGAGTTATAAATTTAGTCAAAATGGCAATTTAGCTATTCTGAATTTGACGTTTTTAACCAAAAATTTTGGTTGTCTAACTAAATCTGGCTATTTTTAATCGCGATTAAAAAGGTGTGGAATAAAATTAGTTGTCATGAACTAAAATTCACCACAACACCTCGACTTCAGGTGCAAAACTAGTACTGTATCTTTTTTTATTTTATTTTGCTTATATCTCGAAAACGGTGTATACTATCGCAAAATAATGAAAATTTCGATCCCCTTTAGGTAACCCTTAAACCCATTAAACTCTACACATATAGGTAATATTTTTTTTATATTTTCCATACAAAAAGTGAAAAATTCCATAAAAAACACGTCGACGCTAACCCCATACGAGCCACCGGCTCTAAAAAAAATTCACAGGGTAGGGCAAACAAGTACCACGTGGAGTCGCGATTGTCAAATTAAATTTTAGTTCTGTCAAAATAATTTTTAAATTTAGAGATATTTTGTTGCAATAAAAGCTATTCGCTTTAAGATTCTCATAGCCAAAGGTAAGGAATTTTAGTGATAGTTTAGTGCACACACCATTAATTATTATTGTAAGTCTGTGCGTAAGGATTTGTAATTGGCTTTTTGGTGACTATGGTTTCCCTTTTTGTCTGTTTTTAGTAGCTGTAAGTCATCCATGTACTTAAATAAATAAATAAAATTGTTAAGTATTCTGATTTTTCTTTTGAAGTGAAAGCTTCTTAAGGTGCATTTTGTGCTCTTTCTGAACAGTGAAAGAAACTGAACCGTCACGCTCGGGACGGTGACGGTGAATCGGGAATACTCGGCTCCCGTCGGTCGGTGACGCTGACTCGCGTATACTCGGCTCCAGTCATAAGTTTTCCCTTCTGCCGTGTGGTCCTCTTTTCTCAAGTATCGTTGGCAATCTATAGGTATGTCACCGTATAATTATGAAAATCGTTAGTTTATAATCTATCTCGCGAAATTATAAACTATCGAAAAATTGTGAACTACTACAAACCATTTACAATTTAACGTATTATTTTTCGATAGTTTATAATTCTGTCCATGGCAAACTGACGAATAGTGAACTGGTATCAAACTTGCACGCGACGGATCGCACCTTGCGCTAATACTAAATAGCCAAGTAACTGCCAACTTGGAAGTAGCGCTCGCCACCCGTTGCCGCGGCACCGCTCCCTTCGATCGGTCGTCATCATTTGACGGTTTGACATGGATATATTATAAACAATCGAAAATTAATACGTGATATTGTAAGCAGTATGATACAATTCAGAATTTATCGACAGTTTACAATTTTGCGAGATAGATTATAAACTAACCGTGTTCACAATCATACGGTGACATATAAAAATAGCTTATGCAGCGGTAAAAATGCAGAGGTAACCGGCCGTACCTATATTAATAGATTCAGCCGTTCAGGAGCTACAATGCCACAGACAGACATTCGACGGTTTCAAATTTATACCACCCCACATTCGCTTCCATCAAGAGTTAAATAAATAAAAAGAAGAACATAATAGAACATACATTCACGATCAATTACGAAAAAAAAAAACGATATTTTTTACCAAAATTTTGTATCTGAAACGACGGTTTCGACGGAAAAGCCTTTTAAAATATTCCCTTAATTGCATTCCAACAGTTAAAAAAATCAAATTAATTGGATGCACGGGAAGGTTTTCTGCATAACGAAGCTTGTATACTTCGTGTAATATTTCTCTGTCATAAAAGAGCAAAATCGAATGTACAGCGTATTAATAGTATTTATTTATTTTGCAGCATACGGTAATATGAAAACCAATGGCCGTACAGGGGAGCGGATTAATTTATAAGCGAATGAATAGGTATACATATTTTATTGGGTTTTTGCTTTTATAATGCAAGCGAAAGTACGCAAGTCTTAAAACTCTCGTGTTGACTATATTTAGTTTCTTTTTTCTTACAAAAGCTAAAGTCCGCCAGACCGTATTTCGGCCATGGCAGCCAATCTCAACGGAGAGTAGCCTTCGGCGCGGAAGATATTATAGTACAAAAATGTATGCGCAGACGCAGGTGCACTCTCTCTTACATCACTCTCATACTCCGATGGGACAGCACGCAATCCGACACAACCGCAACCGGAGAGAGATAAGACGCAGGACCAACGACTCAACGTGCTTTCCGAGGCACGGGGTATCACACCGCCAACTTCCAAACTCCGAACTTTTACTAAGAAATTCCAGACCGAAAACCAAATAACAAATTGCCCGACCTGGGAATCGAACCCAGGACCTCATGCTCAGCAGTAGCGCTTGCGACTACTATACCAACGAGGCAGTCTTGTGATATTTTTTATGCCTATTACCTGCAATCGAACAAACAAAAGTCCTGTACCCAAAACAAAAGATTGAAAAATAGGAAATGAAAGAATATAAAATTTGACCCAGGTTAAGGCACACAATATTCACACAAAAACAAAAAATAGAAAATAACTTAAAATAGCCTCACGGCTGCGCCAAATAGGCCCAGTTCAGCATAAATGCCTGCCTGACGCTGGTTTTCGACTGGACCATATTGAACAATAGTCCACCCCGTCCGCTTATGACTTGAGGCGCGGCCATAGGCTCGCGGGTGTTTTATAGTTAACCGGAATATGTATTCCATTTTCTCTTTACGTATTCGATGTATTTCATGAATTCACTAATATTCATGTAAATGCCGCTTATTTATCGTTAATGCATTAATGTAACGTTCATTAATATTATTCACGCCAAGAGCTTAAGGGTTAATTCAGCCAATTCAAACAGCATTTAGATAAATGTGCAGTTGACCTACTTATGGAGGCAACATATTTTCTGCGCCATTTATTTTATAAATGATAAATGATTTTATTTCTGTAAGTAGATTTGTACGAACACATTTACAGGTCAATCATATTTTCAAAACAAGATGAGGTCAGCGTTTCCTATCTGACTACTCTGAGAAGAAAGGCCGACACAAACTCAAGAGTTCAGTCTTTTTGAAAATCCAGACATAATCTTGGTCAGATCATTGATATACAATTATATTGTCTAAATTCAGCCTTCAGCTAGATAAAGGCTTAAACGAGATACAAAAGTTCCCTGTATAGAGACCCGTAAGCAGTAACGTTGCATAAAAAAGTTGGAACAACACTCTTTTCCGCGTAAATAACAATGTTTCCACAGCGAATACCAAACAATGATGTATTCCTGCTTTTTAAAACCCATTTTATTTTGTTGAGAACAAAAACGAACGCACTTCACTCTTATAACGTTACATCTGAACGTGTACACATGCACCTGTATCAACAGAAATAGAAAAAGGACTAAAATATATGTATATGAAAAACGTATCGTTTGGCTTTGATCACCCCCATTTCAATAATAGAGCTGGGTCGGTCCCTTTGTAACGTCTCTTGCCTGGAGCACATTTTCCGTAGAAATGTAATGTGTCCATTTAATTTCTAATACGAAAATTTGAGTGCTCCTCGATATATAACCCTTTTCAAAGTATTGAAGGCTCTAATTTCTTTAAAACGTCACTGTGAATGTTGACAGATGGATTAAGCCGTAGTGTGCTGATGTTGATGGATTTTAAACCCTTTCAGCGCCGTTTTTTCGGTCACATGTTAATAAGTATTATTAAGCATTTGAATGATAGACCTGCGAATCAAATGGTAGGTCTTTACCTATTGATGTGTAGTATATTTGAAGCATCGAATGTTTTGGGGTGCCAGAAATAATGGGGTGTGTGATGCGTAACTCTGAAGTAGGTAATCTACATGTCTATCTATCTATATATATGCAAATGAATTGCTGTTCGTTAGTTTCGCTAAAACTCAGAAACAGCTTGACCGATCTGTTTTTTTTTTGTTTTATTCGCCTCTCTACTGGGGTGGTTTAAAAGAAAACTAAAATATGAAAAACCCAATGGAATTTTTTTGACAGGACAACGTTTGACGGGTCAGCTAGGTAGGGTGGGTAGGTAGGTAGGTACGGTAGGTAGGGTAGGTAGATAAATAGGGTAGGTGTTAGATACTTAGTGCTACCTGAGCAAAGCCGGGCCGGGTAAAGCTAGTTAATAATAAAGCTCAAGAGTTTGTTTGTCTGGAAAAACCAGTCGGGTGTGATAAATTATTTTTGCATTTTATAGCCCAATGTTTGAGGAATGTTATAGGCTATTTAACATTACGCTATGACCCTTTGGAGACGAGCAAAAAGAAAAAAAGTCAGAAAGAACGCTAAGCGAAAACAAAGTAATAGCGCGGGCAGGCGATGCGATGCGACGGGGTGGGTCGCGGGAATAAGAAATTTCACGCGAACGAAGTCGCGGGCAGACGCTAGTGTTTAATATTTTTACATTTCTGTGGAAGTATCTCACGTTGCATGTTGATTCCAAGTACAAATTAATAAGTAATCCAGTATAAAATTTTACGGGCCGGTCGATCAGATTAAGCTACGCTTGCCGCGGTTGGTCCGTGGATGGGTGACCATCTTTACGTATCAAGACCCCTCCGTGCCTCCGAGAGCACGTTAAGCCGTTGGTCCCGGCTGTCATTCGTAAATCTAGCCCGAAAGTCTGACAACCAGTTTTACCAAGGGGTATCGTATTACGGAGTGGGTTGTGGAGGTCAGATAGGCAGTAGCTTCATGTAAAATACTGGTATTCAGCTGCATCCGGTTAGACTGGAAGCCGACCCTAACAAAGCTGTTTCGTTTTACTATTGTTTTTTTTTTATTATTTTGTTTTTATGAGAGTATTTAGTTTAGTTTGTGATAATCCTGTGCGAGCCCCAATAAATACTTTTCTTTCTTTTTCTTTCAAAAAGCTAGGCCAGGGCTTGGCAGCCTGCGGCTCGCGAGCTACATGCGACTCTTTGGATGTGAAGCTGCGGCTCTTTAGTTCCACACCCAAATATTATTTATTTTTATACCATACATATTATCTAATTTGTTGTGCAAAACACTACTTATGTATGAATAAATAGATTAGTTTCTTTTTTATCAAAAATCTTTATTTATGCAAATACTATTCAGTGTTGGCAAGAAAAAAAATATGTAGCTCTTTAAAAAAAAAAAAAAATGTAAATTGTAACTTTTCGCTCTTCCGACTCAAAAGGTTGCCGACCCCTAGGCACATGATGTATACAATTTTAAGAACATTCGCATTTTAGTCTTAGTGACAATCTGCCAAAAATACCTCAATTTTCACACATTTCTGACATTAATTGTCGTTGAGATGAGATCGTGACTAGATTTTTAACGTTTTTAAATACGGGAATTGACCTACAGATTTTCATCTTGAAGTAGTTATAAATATAAACCTATGTTCGAGCCGTGTTAGGTTGAAACACTAGGGCCGTGGGGTCCGAGAGCCCACTTGGTTTTTCGAGACATCACCTTGCGGTTGGTCGACTCTTCATGTGACCAGGGACGGCAGTCTCGACATAGATACCGACAAAAATCAGTCGTTAAGTCCAATCCATGTCAAATTTCTTTAACAGATTTTCAACCTTATGCTTTGGAAATACAGCTATCTAATGTCGAGACAGCCGGCCCAGGGGGCTGGCCTATTTCTTAGCCAAAGAATCAGCATCGCTATACAATGTGGCAATGCTGCCAGCGTTTTGGGCACTTTTCCTGTCGACAGCGAAGCGGACGAATTTTTTGATACCCTATAATTCTTTTCCTTCTTTTTTGACTGTTATTTACATGTACATACTAGTAATATTATTTTAAGTCTGTTAGCTTATATAATATACTATTCAAAAAATAAATAATAAATATAGGTACCCTTAAACTAATTAACACAAAACATTCCCCTAAAAGGCAACCCATCGCAGTCGTCCTCTTTAGGCCTTTTATTTACCTTTTCTTCCGTAACAAATATTTGTATTGTCATAACGAGTACAATAAAATGTGGTGTTAATCATAAACAAGCGGGTGACGAGCTCGGTCGCGGTATGCGGGCTGACAAACAAACAACCAAATACGAACTTCTTTTATGTATAGGCTGAATGAAGGACTGGTAGCGATTTTTTTTTTTTCAAACCTTACCCCCACACTAGGAATTTCTCCTGTATTGTGGGTGCGTTTACACACATTCAAGCTCACATGCACAAACAATCAGACCCGGAACAACTACTTGTAGGTCATACAAATATTTGTTCCGTGCGGGAATCGAACCCGCGACACGCAGCGCAGCAGTCAATCGCTTAACCACTGCGCCAACCGTGCCGTCATTTGTTGTTTGTCATTTTGAGGCATTTTAGTCGAAAGAAAGAGGTTGTATGCTGTCTAATTAATATAATTTAATTTAAAACAAAACACTAGGGCGTTGGGGGTCACAGTGCTCATCGAATATTTCGGGACATCGCCAAGCGGTTGATCGACTCTTCACGTGACCAGAGGGCTGGCCTATTTTTGGTCTGCAGAATCATCATTGCCATCCAACGTGGCAATGCTGCCAACCTTTTGGGCACTTATCCCATTGACAGCAATGCAGACGAATTTTTAGATGCCCTATGAGCTCTTTCCTTTTTTTTATTATATACTTGTACAGTCACCAAAAGAGATAAGTAACCAGGGTCTTCGGCTATGGTTGAAGTTTAGTACGAAACGGATGGATGTTTTCGAATGAAATTAAATTTGATGAATGACCTGTTTTTTTTTTTTTCTATTAATTAAATCAAATTTTGTTAGCAAACATTTAGCGGTTTCTTACTAAACTTCGACCATACCCGACGACCCTGGTTACTTATCTCTTTTGGTGACTGTACATCATAGAAATATAAAAAAACAGTTGTACATATATATACATTTTAGTGTTAGCTTGTATATTGTAATCTATTTAGTATGGATAGTTATAAAAATAATAAAAAACCGCAAACTGCATTGGGTGGGAAATCATCAAATGACCTCTCCCGCTCTGGGCGGAGCGGAAGGGCGTGTCAGACTCTTACTGACTAAAACCCACCCGTGTTCCTTCAGTTGCCTGTGCGCCAGGGCCACGGTAACTCATTCGAACAATCCGCGAATCTGTGTAGCCCTGACTCTTGGTCTAAGAGTTCCTGTAGCACAAGAGCCCGTAATTAATGTCTGATATCAAGTATTTACTAATATTTTTGTAACAATATAATTTAAAGGTGTGTCCATGGATTTTCTTGCCCGTTCTTCTCCATATGTACTTACTACGCTTTGGAATGGGCAATAAGCTTCATAAGTATTTCTGACTGATCGACTCCTTGTCAATTCAAAAGTGCCTGTAAATGGTTTAATTGAAATAAATGCTTTGAGTTTAGAATGTGGAAGTCAAAAGTGGTGTAGTGCGCAACACATTATTTTTTTTGCTTGTGTTTCTTATTACTTCGCTAAGTAGTAGGTATGTTGTACTATTGTACTGCAAATAGCATTAAAACGTGCAGTTATATAATATTTAAACGTAACGTTGCGTTATAGTACGTTATTAATCCGGATTCCACCCACTCCATAAACATACCTAGGTATTCACTTCAATATTGCATTATTTATTCTTCTTTACACAAAACTCGATAAACGTTTTCATGGAAAAATCTCCGCTTTACATAAATACTGTCGATGTTTTCCATCGGCAGTTTCCGATGTAAAGCTAGTAAATAAAAATGAAATAATAAATTCTGTTTCATATTTACTTCAAAGGATTGCATATCGCATCAAAGAGGAATATCAAAAATCAACAAGTTTGGCGACAGACTGGCACAGAGGATTCGTGTTCACGTTTGAACAGATATTTAATATTTAAACAAACCAAGTGACAGCACGTTCAAACTAAAACAGATTTTTTTGTCTCTCATAGTCAAAGCTTGTGAAAACTTTCAGTTTATTCATCAGTTCGGACTACAAACACAGATTAGGACAGATAGTTCACTCGTTCGAGGCTGCGCGCTAACGTACCTACGGATCGCGTTCACCCGGGCGAACAAAATCCAGTCGGTTGCCACGCGCCTGTTCGAGAGTACGTACCGCACCCGCTCCTGTAATAATGGCAAAATCTATTGCATATTGCAGTGTAGACGGTTGTTTAGAGAATTAGAAACATTATTTTTAAATAATTTTGATAAAACATTATCTGGCCGACCAGGAAGCACCCTGTATAACATGCTAAAGGAAGCGAAATTTACAAATTTATGTACATGTTTTCCTTAGGAATACTTGTTAAAGTTATTTGTAAGATTTAGAAGTTTTACGACGATTAGATTTAATAATCGAAATTTACGGGAGGGTAAAAGTTCATTGACCATTATATTAAAGTGAGACATTTGTGATGTACACAAATAATCTATACAAATCTATACAATCTATACATACAAATAAAAAAAATCGAAGTGTCTGTTTGTAATGTCAAAATAACAGCTTTTTACTAAATGCATACGAAAGAATATACGGAACTTATAACAAAATACCAATTTTTTAATATTTTATCTGTGTGTTTGTTCCAGGTAATCTTCGAAACGGCTGGACTGATTTTGACGGGACTTTCACTGGCATATAGCTGATGTTATAAGGAGTAACATAGGCTACTTTTTGTACCAGCAGCACGGTCCCGTTGGATAATTTCCGAGATCGAAATGGGCGACGCCGCGGGCAGCAGCTGGTCTTCAATAAATAAAAATATTGTTTGCAATCAAAAAAAATAAACTGTTTTTTAGTCACCCATTATTTTCTGTAATAATTTCTTAGCATAGACAGCCCTAGCTTTGCGTTCAATGACGCACATGATCGCCCAACATCACGACAGACGACGACGTAGTAGATACTCTCGGGCGTCCGCATAAGGTACATTTTAGCGCGCACGACCGCCTGTAATATTTTTGTAGGTAATTATAGCATTAGATATCTATCTTTTAATATGGAGTGAACTATCTGTCCTAATCTGTGCTACAAATAAAAATGGCGAACTGTCGACAGTGCTTTACCGGAGGGATTAATATTTAATGTGAAAAGATAGGTACCTAAACCCGGGATTAATAGTAGTTGTCGAAATGGGAAATGAATATTTTATTTTTATCAGATGGCGATATTTTTACGAATCAGAATAAAAACAGAGATTTGAGATCTCTTTTAGGCCTTTGTCCCACCGCCGCGCCGGCGCCGACGAGGAAGCGAGCTATCAACGATTGACTCGCTCATGAATCGTACAGATTCCGTGTAAGTAAAAGAGATACATATATCGCTGACTGTTCACACTTGTTTGTCGAGCGATCTAGAACTTTCAAAGAGAGTACTCGCTCAGCGACGCTCGCTTGGCGGGCAGAACACTCGCTGAGAGACTCACGCTTGCTACATGCGCATACCAACAAGTAATCGCTTGTCGCCGTCGCGCACTCGTTGCTCGCCAACTCGTTTTAGTTGCTAGCTCTACTCTGCCCGTTAATCGGGCGCAATGGGACAGGTGCCTTAGGCCCCAGTTCCAAACCTTTTACTGCCTACACACCTGACACGCATAGGCCGAGTGTTTTAAACCCAAAATCCCTAACATTATAAATTACAAGTTCATTAAGGGTCTATTGATAACTTATCACGGTCCTCATCTCATATGGCTAATGAATTTTAATCTCTACATAATCGAGGAGCCGATCCATCAAACGGCTCTCGGTCAGCCTGGTCGGCCCAACAAAGGGTTTTAATGCGGTTATCTTGCGCTTTGTTAACGCTCTTTCTTCTATATTTTCTCCTTTTATATAGCTGAGCATTTACTTTATAAATACGTCGAATTTTGAGGGTAATATTATTTGCGTACACTTTGTTCATACACAGTTTGTTTTTGTTTAGTGATTGACTAACCTACTCTATATTATCTATGAGTGTGCTGGGATGATCTGAAAGTAATGTAGCTATTTCTTTTAGTGATAGGTGAAAAAAACTTGTGCTTGTGTGTTGTGTTGTTGTGTCTTGTGCTCGTGTTTATAAACAACTAGCTTTTGCCCGCGGCTTCGCTCGCGTTAATTTAGACTGACTATCAATTCGGGTTATAATTCAATCATGATCGGAAGACACGTGGCGCCATCTATTATCATAAGAACGTTATTGTTGTTTTCCTCGGGAACAGTACTTTTTTTCAGGATGAAAGGTACCCTATGTCCGTTTCTGTACACCTGACAACGTATATGCAAAATTTCAGGATTATCAGTTCAGTGGTTTAGGCGTGAAAAGGTAACAAACAAACTTACTTTCGCATTTATAATATTAAGTTAGGATTAGGATTAGGTTCTTGCGTTTACAAGCACAAGGTTTTTCCCCTTCTCTGTAGGCAGGTAAGTCGCGTCACAATGCCTTTCAGTAAACGTATAATAAATAGATATAATTAATTAATTTGGGATTAATTGTACTACAAAAGAATACGGAATTGACATTTTCGACTAAGAAAACATTTCAAACAATGTTATAATAAACAGTAGTAATTAAATTTGACTTAACAAACAGGTATCATTTAATTCCCAGCTTTAAAGGGCGTAAACATTAAATGTACAGCTACTTGAACGAAAGCTAATAACGACAAACTCGAAATTCCTTGAAAATTTTGCAAAGGACACGACAAAATCTTTTGCCATTGTATACTAGCTATTAATAATTTTAATACTTGGCTAAATAAACGCGAATACTTTTAAGCGTCCTTTAAGTTTAAATTAAAGCTTGCCTATGTCTGAAATTCGGCAGCATTTATAAAACCAGGCAAAGACGCGAGCGGCCGCCCGAAGGCACCCTACTGAGTAGATTTAATTAACAAGATATGGGTCTCTTTTAAACCAACTCTACCTACTTTTTGGAACATTGGAGATTAAAATTCAATGAGCCGACAAGATATTAAATAAAATTCGAGACTATAGTTTTACGTACGTAGAGTTAATTAATTTTTTTAAATTAATCAAGTCGTCGTCGGTGCCAATAAATTCTTTTTGTGACCGTAATACTGATCGGGAATGCGAGATCCCATTTTTAAACTTTGTAATTCGATTAAATTTCTGATGTAAAATTGTTTTCATTATCAATTTTGTTTGGGACATTGTTTCCGCTCGTGAATCTCGTAAATTATGTACTGTATGTTCTCTGCAAGCCCTCCGGCCAAGCCGTAGCTGTGTTAAAACGAATTGAAACCGGTAATCGAATACGCGCAATGGGAGCTATGTCAATATTTTAAATTTAAATATCAAATGGAAGTAGGTACCGAACGGGTTAATATTTATTTTATTCGCCATGTTACATCCATCTCTGTTCGGATTTTAAATAACAAACTTGTTTTAAATGAAACTACGTTTATTTGTGTTCAGTGTTATACCGCAGGTATTATTCGTTACTTTGCTGAAAAATGTATGAACTTTCACATATTTTATGTAGAGTGGAAATGGTGGATGTGACGTCATCTATATAGTGATTAATTTTGGAGCCAGAAGCCTCCTTCCAAAGTTATTTTTTGGTTAAATTTCGTAAACACGGCGGCATGAACGATGAATAAAAATAAGGGGGATGTGACACGAGATAAAGGAGGTCACAACTTTGTTGTTACTTTAGAGCCTGAAACATCTTTGGCGTCATCTGACGGCGTAGTTCGACGGGTAAATTAAAAAAAAGCGGAACACCAGCTGCCCAACTTAATTAGAATTTTCCGAATTATATAACGTTTTTTTTTTCGGAGCGTGTTCCTTGGCAGAATAACATAAAATTGTTAATAACTGCATTAAAGCGCGGAGGAACAATGTTGGAGATTTTTTTACGTGGCTCGGAGCAAGCGATAAGGTATTGTCTTTATGTGTCTGATTGGGGAGAATGAGACATCGACGGACCTTTTTTGCTATTTTTCTTTCACAGGATGAATAGGGTTTCTTTTTATTAACAAGCAGCCATTGGCATGTCAACAAGTTTGTTCTGTTTAACTAGTTTCTTTGTAACATGTCTTGTGACTTTTGGTCCAGTGAAAGTTTAGAGCATTTAACAAAGTAAGACATAAATTGGCGTAGTTTTTGTCCACCTTCTTCTTCATCTTCTGGAACCTTCCAAAGTTCGTTATGAAAAGTTGGGTGTCTGATGGTTCCAATCGGCAAAAATGACGGACTTCCATACAGACTTTAATACCTTTTTAAACCACCTAAGGGGCAAGTTTTTTAAAATCCTTCCTTAGTGTTAACCTATAATATAACCTAATATAAGAAACTCTTGTGCAAAATTGTATGCTTCTAGACTCAGCGGTTTAGGCTGTGAGTTTTCTGTCAGTGAATTTAAGATTTTTATTGAGTTGATTGGTGAAAAGAAAATTAACTTGTTGATTAGCCAACCAAGTAAAGCGGTCGCAGTAAGTGGTGACTATTGTAAACAGCCTTTTCAAATGAGACCACGACAAGTCCTTTAAGCTTCGCAAACAAGCACCGAGAAATGCTCTCATTAATTATAAATCAATGTATATTATAATAGGTACCAACTGAATTTTAAATAAGAAGGACAGTGACGAAGGTTAGGTATGTTGTCTGCTTCGTTTGATGTACTTTACCTGAAACAAAATAATCAAAATGTTAATTTGGAGTGAAAGAGATACATTAGAAAAAATGTAAGGATCGGTTCCTTCAAGTCAAGAAAAAACAACACATACTTTTAATATTAAATAACCAGTACAGACAGTATTGGAATCATGCATGATTTGATACCAAAACATAATATGGAAAATTCCTAATGTGTGCAGTTACTCTGTAAAAAAGTAATATACGGGATCAGACGCAACACCAAAACGCAACCGCAAACGAAAAAAAATAATCACAGCTTCCTAAAAACTCCACATACGACGCCCGGAGTCTTCAAGCCCACACAAAAGACCACATATGGCAGGTTTTTTTTCTTAAAAATTAAATAGTTCTCATTTAAATCCGAGCTAGTCAACAGGTGACCCTGGCAACTAGCCAGCACAGCTTGGAACGAGCTGGCTTATCTAGCAAGCTATTGAATATTATGGACTCTCGTGGACCATTTGCACGATGAGAGGTTTTCATGTAGTGTGGGGTTAGTTGTAAATGCGTATTTTATTAATTGTAGAAGGGGTTTTATTAGGTATAGTTGAGCTCCTTAAGTTCTGAGTTGAGCTGCACGATTACTGACAAATGCGTGCACGGACTGGACAGGTCCACTCAATCTGTGTGGTTTTTCCTCAAAATACCATTTCAGACACAAATCTACATGACATTCACATGATTCTGACCAAGATTATGTCTGGACTTTAAAAGACACTGTGACCTCTGAGTTTGTTTCGGCCTTTCTTCTCAGACTAGTCAGATAGAAAAAGCCGACCTCATCTAGTTTTTAAAATATGATTGACGTGTAAAAGTGTTTGTCCAAACCTACTCACAGAAATAAAATCATTTATCATTTAGTTGCTGTTTTTGTCTGTTTGGTGTGTCCTGGAGATGCAGCTTCACCATGGCCAGTGGGTATACTTAGTAGGTAACCTCTGCCTAACCCTTCTGGTGATACAGGACATAGGTTTGCCCTTTGCCACTGTTACCGATCAAGTGTGTTGGTACAAGTACCATATAAATTAATTTTATTGTTATGTGTGTATTCCGGATGGTAAATCATAAGACCGTCCACGTGACGGTTTTCAGGACCAGAACTCGTGTTTAACCTCCGTTTTGGAAACATTGGAAACCTAACTAATATGAGCTCAAGACTATAAGATCGAAACTTAAAGAAGCAAGCATCGTGATCAAACGGGAAGTATGGCACGTCGATCTCACACGAAGACTTGGAGATGGCTGGAGGATTTGGGCTTAGACCATAGGTTCTTAACCCTATTTTGCGCACCGCCCACTTTGAGAATATTCTTTTTCTAGAGCCCCCTAATTCTTTTTACTTGTCATCTGTCGCGAATCTGAAACAGTTATTGCCACGATTATATTTAAACGTGTAATAATATATAGTCGTAAGATCCGCCCCCTAATTTTTTCTGGGTCTTCTACTGCCCCTCTGAAAGTCTCAAACGCCCACGAGGGGGCGTTATTGCCCACTTTGAGAACCTATGGCTTAGACGAAGCAATACATATGACAGTCAAAGTCGTTAATTTGCAGAAAATGCGGTACAAAAAAAAGTTAATAAATTGTTAATGCAATGACATTTTTCGTTCCACCCCGACCCTTGCTCGAGCCGGCCCGCGTGGCTGAGCCTGTGGCTTTAAATTCGACCCCTAATAATAATAATTCCGATCCAGCCTGTCCCTAGCTGCCCTCCCCCAGCGACGCCCTAAGCTAAAGTCCGTACCCCACAGGGTGCCCTTAACGTGTAGTCGCCTAGTTTGTAAGTTTTTTAGACCCTGGCTGGGGGCCTTAATTTATTAATGCAACCACAGGCATGTCCGGTTAAACAGCCGACAACCTCCTAGGTTGACCTGCGAGAAACCAATAACAAAAAAAAAGACACCTTCCACCATAAATTGGTATGCAAAAATATAAATAACAAGGTGTAATTAGGTTTTCAATAAGAAAAACAAATGAATACAATTATTGAGCATTATTTAAAGCAATTTTTATGTTTCATCAAATTAAAGCATAAAAAAAAATACATATAAAAAAAGATATACGTAGGTATTATTGATCCTTTGATCAATGACTGACCCAATTCTACACGAATATGCAATCGAAGTAACTAACTAAAAAAAAAAGTTTCAAAATAAAAATCCCTCGTTGAAATGTTTGCAAACACGGCACTGGATCAAGCTGTAGATTACCAATGAACTACGACTGAATCCATTTGCCCATTGGCAAATAAAGTGTTTGTCCACCGATCGCAAATAATACGAGTGCCAGTTATTCTGCAAGATTTTTTGTGCAAGCTCAATTTGGATAGATTTTGGTAAATAATGCTGAAACTGATATTTATAATTTGATAACGTGTGGCGCCCCTAGCTAGACCTGACGACCTTAAAAAGATTGCTGGAACCGATTTGATGCGGAAAGCGGAGGACAGGGTGTTGTGGCGGGGCTTGGGAGAGCCTGTGTCCAGCAGCGGACTGCGATAGTCTTATTGATATTATGCTTATTTTAATTTAATATTGGAATTGTTTTTGTCTCTTTATTACGGACGCTTTTAACGTTGTGCATCGTTATCACATGCATAATTTCAACATGAATGATGTAACCATATTTTGATTTAAAAGAGTGTCCATGGAGTTTCTTGCCCGTTCTTCTCCATAGGTACCTACTACGCTTTGGAATGGGCAACTAGCTTCATCTTTCTGACTGACCGACCCCTTGACTATTCAAAAGTGCCTGTAATTTCGGATATCTATGCTGTAATTGGTTTATTTGAAATAAATGCTTTGAGTTTGAGTTTGAGTTTGATGGAGCATGTTATTGCAAATAATACGAGTGCCAGTTATTCTGCAAGATTTTTTATGCAAGCTCAGTTTCGATAGGTTTTGTTTTAACTTTGTAGGGCAAATAAGTTTTTTGGTTGCGGTTTCGGCAGAGTCTTCTCCAGAAAATACAGACCCAGTATTGTTTTGTCGATATTTATATCCTGATGTAGTACATATGTTAAAGCCATTTTTGTTTTGTATACGTGGTAAATTACCTACTAATTAAATGATATTCCTTGCGGCAATAAAACCCAGGCTCTGTTCTATTGACGTCACGAATGAATACGATAGGTTCTATTTTCGCAAAATTGGATTAACTTTCACAATAATATTATGACTATTGGTTTATTGTTTGTTTTTGTTTATGATCTTATTTATGGCAATGGGCTCAGCCCCTGTTACACGGGACTTAAACATAACTGGCAAAATGTGGGTGTACTAAGCATAGGTACACCTCTGCTTAACCCTTTGGGGAATACAGGCGTGATGTTATGTTATATGATCTTTTATTTTTTTACTTCAGCTACTTTATATTCTGTAATAATAGGTAAATTAAAAAACCCTCGACACAAAAATGAGCTGATGACCTTGAAACGGCTGAACTGATTTTGATAAAAACATGTCTAAGAACCACCGCTAGAAATCCTGCTTTCAAATAAAAAAAACCGCATCCAAATCGTTTTACCCGTTTAAAAGCTACGGTGCTACAGACAGACACACACAGCGGTCAAACTTATAAAACCCCTTTTTTTCTTTTTCTCTTTTCTTTCCCTTATTTTTATGGTGTACATAATAAAGAGTATTCTATTCAATTCTATCATATTATTTTTGTGTCGGGGGTTAAAAATCTCACCGTATAATCTAAGGTAGAGTGAACTGTCAATAGTGTCAATCCCTTGCATTAGGGGGCCCACACCCTAAGCCCGTCAACAAAGATACGGATCTGTCCGAAAGCAGCTCCATACCTCGGAGTGAAACATTCTCCCGAATAATAAACTTTTTCGGACGGTAGACAACTGTCAAATCGTTTTTAACCGACTTTCAAAAAAGGAGGAGGTTCTCAATACGACTGTTTTTTTTTATGTGTGTTAGCTCAGAACTTTTTCTGGGTGAACCGATTTGGATGATTCTTTTTTTATTTGAAAGCTGGTGCTTCACACGTGGTCCCACTTAAATTTGATGAAGTACTGACTAGTAGTTTTTGAGTTATCCTTAATACTGTGCATTTTTTTTCCACTTAGTTTATATTGATGATGTTTTAATAATTTCCTGTCACGGTTATTTACATATCAAATAGTGGTCTACGAATGTGTGTGGGGCAGGTATCACAACTAAAAAGTGTAAAATAAAAACGCAAAAAGTGTAAAGCAATAATACACAACCAAAGACACCGACTTCCGAAATTAAAGTAATTTTTCGTGTTTTTTAGTGTTATTTTTTTGGAAGGCGGTTGTTTTTTTTGTAAAAAAGATTTTTTTTACCTACATTTTTAGTTCGGGCGCCGGACTAAGGTAATCTCCGAAAGTGATACGGAGTAGGAACCATCCATAACTTCGGCCGAAAAGACGGATTTCGTGCTTAGAGAGTAGGCCCACTGGTGGAAAGACAGCTCGCTTCAAAGTCACTTCACTTAAGTTTTCACGGTGAATTTTTTACAGAATAGACCTATTCAGTATTCCTTTCTTTCTTTTGTCCTACAAGGCGTGTAACACATTACTTGCCACTTACAAAATACAGAAAATCTATTAATAGAAACTAAAACCGTGTTGTGTTTCACCTTCATTATATTGACGGAGGGATCTCCCTCGAGAGAACCGGGTTTAAATCTCACACATACGTACAATGTATACAAAATTTATATTTCGGCATATGGGATTATATACCTGGGAACATTTTGCGGTTAAGAGTACTTAGTAGTTCAAATAAAATGTCTTGGGTGCGAAGAATTAGCAGGATGACGGTCGACGTGTTAATCCAAAGTGTCTGTGGTTTAGAGAGAGTAACTATCTGTTGGGTGCAGTTCTGACCTGAGGGATGATATGTTAATGATGCGTATATTTGTGCCTTAGTTTTGTTTATTTTGTCTCTTACTCTTGAACTATTTGAACATCATTTTTACCGTATATAAGAGATAAATTATTGACAAAGAACGGGAAACTCTTTCACCACCCGTGAGAGTCGAAAAGGTGACTCAAGTAGAATTTCATCATAGCAGTAAATTTCACAATCGTCTCAAAACATCTTCAAATTTACGGTTCTAAGTAGCCTTATTTAAACCACAAAGCAAATAAACTGTCTATCTAAGTTTAAATTAAGCACAAAGCATTTTCCGGCCTCAGTGTTTCTTGATTCCGGAACAGTCGACTCATTATTTGAGTTGAACAGCCAGCTTTACTTAAGATATGACAAAGACATTTCACTCCCTCATGTTCTTTCTAAAGGAACAATTTACAATTGAATTTTTCATACACTACTGTTGCACCTGAAATGTCGGAATTATACAAAGTTCTTTAAACAGTCGCTGCACTATGAAGCCACGTTGAATTATTCAAATTTTCTTTCGTACAATTTTTCTTAATATTAAACTTGAATGAACCGGGTTGCAGTCAACCAAAATACTTAAGAATAATATAATCATACATGTTCTAAATTATCTGCAGACTTATTACCGTCGAAACTACTAAGGTATAATTGCGGTTGATGCTCTCTAGATAATAGAATCTTGTTATTTATGTAACGGTTCGTATAATTTTCTCGGCTTTTTCCTCGAAGTTGCGCATGCAACAGTTAGCCGAGGAGGCCTACGATCTCAGGCTTAAGAACATGACAGTAACAACAGGTAGGCTGGCGTGCAGCCAAGTAAGCCTCTACGCCTCTTTGTGCTACGAGGCTACGAGGCTACGAGCGCACGATCGTAGCTGTCTCGCTACGCTGCACTTAAATGACTTTCACTTTAGGCAGTTTTAAACTTCGAGGTTCTATTATTCTACCAAGAAAACTTGACAACATCGTATTAAAGATAAAATACTCACAAAGTTAACCTTTTCTATCATTAGGCCCTAATTTGATTAAAAGCAAGGCAAGGTTTTTAATTAGTTAACTAAACAACGCTTGTAATTAAGGCGAATAAAGTTAAGTCGGACCTCATATTTTCGTCGGATAAAGGTCGGCCGACAGTCAGCTTAAAATTGTGAGCTAGATTCTGAATATTTCAGGGGTACAAAGAGTATAATTCACAATTTCCTCAGCGATTTTTCGTGAGGCGGCTCAGCCATACGAGACGAATTACCTCATTTTCATTATATTCCGTGTCGCCAAAGAGCACAGTTGAGGTTAAGCGTGCGTATCATTCCAACGTTTACAAATTTTATTACGCATCTCCTTTTGTTCTGCTTTACGGGCGGGGCGGATTCCACAAACTCATTGTGCAGCTACAGGGTGTAAATAAGTTTCGTACACATGCCGTACAAAAATAACTCTCTCAATAAAAAAACACGCCAATAAAACAACGTGGATGCATCGTTAGTTTAGATACGATTCGTTTACAGCCGATTGTTTTAGAATAACCCATTAAAAATGTTTCACGTGAAAATATGAAACAAAAACATGGTCCGTTTGAAAATATTGGAAAGCGCAAGAGCTTTGTGTTGAGTATCATAAAATAATTATCATGCAGAGAATCCAACAACAAAATAACATTGCAGTAAAAATAAAAAATAAAAAAGGAAAAATTTAATAATATTAAATACAGATTGGTTTGTAGTAGATATGCGATATTATGTTCATTTGACGTACCTATGTTTCATGGAAACCTTTTACCTTCATATAATACTTCAGTCTGTTGTCTACTTAAGTATGTTATCGCGAAGATCACAGTAACGTAGGATCTGTAAATAATTCTGTCGCATAAGTTGAAAACCGTGTTATATAACAAAATGTAATGTCAGGTATGAGACAAAATGTCTTAATGCTTTGAGTACAATATGAAATTGTATATTTTTTTTGTGAACTTAGTAATACAAATTCTTAGGAACGACAGGCTTCCTTTAATATCATTGTTGATAAGCGTCTGGCTTTTCTACTTCACACAAGAACTTAAGACTAATATTGCTAACTACGCCAATGATAAATTATATTTATTTGTGTAAATTGATTTATAAAAACCCGTTTACACGTCAAAATTTCATTTTGTTTTTAAACTAGATGATTTCTGTGTTTCCTAACCGACTATAACCCTGAGAAGACCGAAATAAATTCAGAGGTCAGTCTCTTTTAAAGTCCAGACATAATCTAGGTCAAGCCATGGGTATGAGGACCATGCAGATTAGTGTCTGAGATGGTCTTTTGAGGGAGGGACCACACAGCTTTGAGATAATAATATACATACAGGTTGCAAAAAGACGCATCACATAGCCGTCAATTACACTTTATGTACATCAAACTAAGTAACATTACACAATAATAATTGCTGGGAAACGACTTTTATTTTTGGTGTCAAAATTTGCTGATTGCGTTAGTGCGCAATGTAACACACGCAAACCATTGTGCTTATGGATGCATGCAAAGGTACAGGGTCGTGGAGGTATTTAAAGTTGTGTTATAACATTAAAAAAATCTTTTCGTTAAAATAGCGTCAGTAAAAGTTGGAATTTTGACCTTCAATATCGACGTAACCAGAAGGTTCCCAGGTATTGATTACAATGACGGAGAGTACAAGTGACTCTCGGCTTCGTTAAGTGTTTTTTTACACCCGATATAATAAGATCATTAAGTTACCTACATGGAAGCACATCATTAGACGGCAAGTTTAAAAAAATATGTTTTTTTTAATACCTGTACTAAAAACAACACCATATACAGCATCTCTCGTCTCCATCCTTCGGATTAGCTAAAATATAAATTCCGAAGATGTCTTAACTCGTCGAATGAATTATGAACGGCATATCATGTTTCCTGATTCACAAGAGTATGTGTAACCAGGTTTATATGTTCTAAAGTACTGTGAATAGATTAACAAAGTATTTTAGTAGGTACTTTTACTTAAGATTGGTTTCACCCCCATATTCGCTCACGAACTAAAACTTAGACATAAAACATTATCTTTGTGTATTAAGGCTCCTTCAAACAGGCGCGACACGCAACGCGACCCAAAGGCACCGCTTGTCGCGCGACAGGCGGTACCTTTGTATCGCGTCGCGTCTCGCGCCTGTTTGTAGGAACCTTTATAAGAAATATCACCTAAATCAGGGAGTCTACTCTCTAAGTCCGTCAACTAACGTACGGGCCCATCCGAAAGTAGTTGATACCTCAAAACAAGCGTCAAAGAATTTTTTCAAACGGGAAAATACATATCGGAAGTAAGGACAGCTGTTAAATCGTGTTGTCATTCATTCTTAGTTTGGGCCCCGAAGTAATTATATGTCCGTAAGTGATACGAAGTGGTAATCGCCCATAACTTAGGCCGAAACTACGGATGTCGTGCTTAGGGTGTAGCCACCAGATTATTGGTTCTTACGAGTGGACTAAAAGAAAGACTGTGCTTTAAGATTTTTAAGGGTCCTCTTGTCTATCACATAAAATGTTTATTAAACCCCTAAGATTGCGTAATGTTCGTGAACGGGCTCCGTCGGTATGGACTAGTCATTTCTTAGCTGCCATGGCTTATTTTAATTTAATTTAATATTTGAATTGTTTTTGTATTTTTATTATGGACGCTTTTAACTTTCTGCATCGTTCTCACGTGCACAATTTCAACATGAATGATGTAACCAATATTTTTTAACCATATTTTGTTTTAAAAGAATGTCCGTGGAGTTTCTTGTCCGTTCTTCTCCATAGCTACCTACTACGCTTTGGGATGGGCAACTAGCTTATCTTTCTGACTGACCGACCCCTTGACAATTCAAAAGTGCCTGTAACTGGTTTATTTGAAATAAATGCTTTGAGTTTGAGTTTGATTTGGTTTCCTACGAGAGCGCTGTACGGTCACACACGGCTGTACAAATACAGAGCGTTTTTTGACTCTGCATGACAGCTGTTATAATACGTCGGAACCGCTTTACTAAAGAACCAAAACTCGAAGTCCAAGTGTCCACTGACCTTACAGCGATCTATTTAGGAGCCAAAATACATCACCGCAAGCACTGTTTGAAGGAAACTCAAAGATATTTCCAATTAATTAGCAAGCAAGCCAAGTAATTCCATATTGACCTAAGACTCATCATAACTCTTCGCGGTATACCGGTACTCGTACCGCAAACAAATCGATCGGTACCGGAATGAAGTACAAATAAGTACATAGAGTACACAGACAGAAACTTATTCGACTCGCTCGTTTATCACGAATCTTTGGAGAAGTTTTTATGGTTTGATTTGTTACTACCTACTTTTGGATGTTGATGTGTGGGGACTGAATGTGGTAGTGGTTTCAATAGAGAACGGTTTCTTTTAAAACGGGGAAGGCAAATTTTAAAATGAGGCTATAGGAGCCAGTTCCTAAAACAAGGAGTGAGGTGCTTTTTTTTTGCGAATGGGACTCATTGTTGTGGGAGTCTCCTAACTACTCCGACATTGGGAGTCCACAATTTTCCGGAAGACCCTAAAATTTGCTGATTGGAACTTAAAACGATTCATAGAGATTTTTTTTAATGAAACAGTGTAGGATGATATGTCGAAGAAAGTGATAATGAAAAACTAAGCAATATTTAAAGTTTTTAATTCAGACACTTTCTATGTCAAATACACAATTAATTTAAAATATTGCATTAACCGAAAATTACGAAATAGTGAAATAAAACCAAACTAATGAATGAACACGAAATGGAATGAATGAACGAATATCAAATTTACTGTAGGCCGTAAGGATCTACTAAGGTCACACTATCTACAATTAGCTGCGACCGACCTTCCCTTAGATTTTATAATACAAATTTTACCAGCCGTGTCTATGTGCCAGCCTGTTTCCTGATCATGATCTACCTTAGCCAATTGATCAGAATAAACTCAACCATGAAGGCAAATGGCCTACTACATGATACCTAAATATAACTGGTTAAATGTGCATATTTTATACCAACACATTTGCCTACCCCATCAGGGAAAACATGCGTGAAATTATTTAGAGTTATGTTTTAAACATAAACCCATTTGTCTCGAAATTGATCTTTGATTTTCTTTTTTATTGATTGTTGTTCCCAGTCGAAAAAATCACGCTGTATACAACGTGTGGTACAGACCACCAAACTGAATAATTTTCTCCATGGGACCAACATCGTAATCGCGTGAAAATATTCAGCTGTCCAACACAATCCCATAGATTAGATCCTAGATCACCCAGATCCTATAGATCAGGTAGATTTGGGTGGGTTGTAACCCACCCAAATCTACCCAACCTACCCTACTCGACCCAAATGTATGGGAATACATTTGGGTCGAGTAGGCATTGAAGTTCTGTATGGGGTAGCTGATATTTTTCGCGATTACTTTGTTGGTCCTATGGAAAAAGTTGTTCAGTTTGATGGTCTGTACCACACCCTTAAATAAGATCACACATTTCTGATACACGCTGTATAATATCTAGGTTCTCAGGTCCTCTTTTGCACATTCTATCATCCATGTTTAGTTAGAGCTTCGCGCTCTGCAAGTCTATCGCTCGCCCCGTTCGAACTGCTGCTTATTTGGAGAAGTTTAAAAAGTTATAATACCAAATGGATTTCACTGGATGAATACTCATCTACTTGTTTTAAGATAAAACTTTCATTTGATATGAAAATGCGAATACTTTATTGTAAAATTGTATTTGTTTCGGTCACTATTTGGTTAGTGATAAAGGAAGGACGAAACCTAATATTTTGCATCAACATAAAAACGTCAAGTCGCTGAAACTAGGACACGTTATGTCTTTCATGTCACAAAGGAGACTAAGACAACTTTTCATCATATTTATCAAAAATAGTTTCAATAGAGCGTTTTCATCGCTCTACTGAAATAGAGAAACCGGACTTAAAACAACAGACTTCCTCCGTACCTATTTATAATATATAGCCGTAACTCTTTTCATGGTTAAAAATATGTAAGAGAAAAATAATACTGTATGGATTCCCTGCAATGAAAACGTAAAAAATACATAATATTACCCAGGAAAAGGATAAGCGCAATAGATACCCGGGTCTACTTCGTTCGTTAAAAACGGGAAGATGATTCGAAGAAAGACAGGAATAATACAAGATAAATATCGTCGAAAGCTTTGTATTTTATCAACGAATCAAGTCCACACTTTTCCAATGAGAAAAAGGGTTTCGACAAAGCGACGTTTTTAACGAGAAAAAAAAAGCTCTTTTTTAAATTAGAAGATAATTAATACTGAGTAATATGGAGGGTGTCCAATCCGTTGGAGTCTCAGGCTGTAATGTCGTTAAGAGCACAATGGACCCGGCCCTCCTGAAATGATCCGTGACGAAACTCTCCGAAATCAATTTAAAATACTTACTCTTGTTAAATCTTGTGATGAATGGACGCGACAAGCATGACGGTGTTATATAATAAATAAGTTAAGGTAATTATGCCTGGGTGATATTATGAGCAGTCGGCGAAAATTCAATGACATTTACGGGAGGTTAACGTGAATCAAGTAAATGGCTCATTGGTTCCTTTAACATGCGAACACATATACTTTGATGCGTACATTCTTTTATATAGGTAATCCTAATTGTGTGGTCAACGTAATATTTCGTTACGATTTCGATCTAGCAGCTGTCCAGAAAGCAATTGATGATAGCACTATGTATTTTGGAAAATTACTTCATGAAAACCTTTTTTTAAACAAGCTTTTAGTAACCTCAAAAGTACAAAATAAAACTTACGCGAATATAGAATTTTAATATTTTCTTAAAAGCTTGAGGCGTGAACTTCCTTCTTATATTTTAAGATTAGACTCAAGTTTTTAAGAAAATTTTAAAGTTCTATGTTTGCGTAAGTTTTGTTTTGTGCTTTTTAGCGTTAGAACTTGTTTAAAAATCTGTTTATCTATCACCTTCTCTTGAAAGGTACATGAAAAGACAAATTCAACGAACCCAACACGACTTTATTCAAATCATGATGTGAAGCCAACCGATTTGCACTATTCAGGTAACGCCATACTTTAGAACGGGCTATCATAATTTAATGCATATACAAAATTTCGTGCCAGTGCTGTTGACCGCTGAGGAGATCTCTCGTATGGAGCGAATCCTGGGTCAGCAGCTAGGTCATGGTGGACTTAAGAACGAACTATCATAATTTAATCGTATATGTAAGTTCGTGTCTGTAGTGTTGACCGTTAAGGAGTTCCCTCGTTTGAAGCCAATCCTTTTTTTTTTGGCTGGGAAATCATCGAATCACTTCTCCCGCGGATGTCGGATTAGGTCATGCATTTTCTTCGAAACAGAATCAACATGTAAAATTTTAACCAATACATACCAACTAACTAACAACGCAAGTTAAATAAAACCTTGTAATAATAAAGTTCCTTCTCTCCTTCATTCAGCCTAATCTTTCTAACTCCTGCCAGTTATGACTGCCACTACATTTGATTAATTAATTTCACAACAGCACCCTAATTGCGTAACACACTATCAATCACAATCTGAATAATTTTGAAGCCTATTGCTAATCCACTGCTTCATATGTTCGAAAAAAAAATCTGCTCAGCAAAGTAAATAACGCAATGAATGTTGTTAAACTGTCAAAATGAAAGCCATTCCTACTGTTAGTGTGTTACGCAATTACCCCGCTGGTCAAACCATTTCAGTTTCAGGCCGACAAAGGTATTTAATAGTGGATATAGATCAAATCTAACAAGAGTTGTCAAAATAGAAATAGGAAAATGGACAAGCGCATAGCTTCACATGACATTCATGACAGACAAAGACCAACATACCAACAACATACAATATACAAGTAGTTGTTCCGGGTCTGGCTGTTTGTGTATGTGAGTTAAATGTTTGTAAACGCACCCACAATACAGGAGAAATTCCTAGTGTGGGGCAACGTTTTTTTAAGAAAAAAAAAAAAAAAAAAAAAATACCGAACATTGAAACCCAGTTTACAGAATAGTGTCAGGAATTCAAGCCAAATATGCACATCAATTGTTCAGTCAGATGAGTTTCCATTTTGATGGGTGGAGTTTCTTGCCCGTTCTTCTCCGTAGATACCTGCTACGCTTTGAAATGGGCAACTAGCTTCATATTTCTGACCGACCGACCCCTGACAATTCAAAAGTGCCTGTAATTAGTTTATTTGAAATAAATGCTTTGAGTTTGAATTGTATATAGGCTTTGTAAATAGTCTTGCATGGAGCAGATTTTGGGACGTCGACATAGGTATTTACGTAGGTACCTAATGATGATAAAGGTCATATCATTAAGCATCACCGTTGTACGTATTTTTTTTGTTCTTTTCTTCTGGTCTGTTTATATATGTGTGTACACAATAATAAAGGTGATACATACGCATTGTAGGTAAGTAACGTCCGCCCGGACTGACAAGATACTTTATAATTAAAAAAATTAGGTGGTCAAGTTGAACTCCTTTTTTTTTTTTATTTGGGTGGGAAATCATCAAATGACCTCTCCCGCTCTGGGCGGAGCGGAAGGGCGTGTCAGACTCTTACTTACTAAAACCCACCCGTGTTCCTTCAGTTGCGGGTTTTAGTCAGTAAGAGTCAGACACGCCCTAAGTTGAACTCCTGAAAATTGCTAACCAAAATGTAAATACTGGCGGAAAGCAGAAACGGAAGGACTGGCTTCAATCAAAAATAATTTTTTTTAACTTTTTTTTATTCAACAAGATAGACATAAAATCTTCTTCCTTACGTGTCCATTTAACTCAAATGTCTGACCAGAATGTAGCCCTCTGGACAGCACTACCATTGGCTTCACTTAAATCCTGGAAGGTGCACGTAGTTTTGCATGATAGGCAAAAAAGGAGGTAGTTAAGATAAAGTCAAATACAAACGATTCATAAAAGTAGTTCTGCCGGTCTATTGTGCAAGAATCTCAACGTGAAAACTAAGGTGAAGTGAGTTGTCAATAGCGTCATTCCCTAACATATGGTGGATTTTTACAGAATAGATTGGCAGGAGTCAAGTTTTCAATCTTGCATACAACGAAATAATCCCAGCACATACCAGGGGTACGCAACACATGTAGGTACACGGTTCGTAAATACACGTAAATAGCGTAATCCTTGGCATAAGGACTCAACAGCAACCAAAACTGTTTATTAAAGCAAATGTATTTAATAGTTAAAGACTAAATTGGAAACGAGTTAATAATTATAATATTGTTATAATAATAATTCAATTATATTTTAATATAAATTTTATTATATGAAAATGTTGCATGCCATAAGGCAAAATGTATCGGGACTATTTAAACAAATTACATCTTATCTGTACACCTACATTATAAGCAAATAAATGATTTCTATTTCAATCAAATTATATTCAATAAAAAGTTGTTCAGGAGTCAAGAATGTTACGGCAAAGTAATCCCAGTACATTCCAGGGGTACGCAACATAGGTATGCGGTACGTAAATACACGTAAATAGCGTAATCCTTGGCATAAGGGCTGTAAGCATCGTCGCAAGTCTCGTCATCGCAGTATAACAGCCGCTATTGTAAACGGACTTATTGTACTCCGGGATTGGTTTCCCAACGAAGAAAGCGCCTGGGAATCGATTTAAAATTTTCCTTGAAAGAACCACACAACAAAAGCAGCTAATACTTGGATTCAACGTATCTGGAACATGGAGTTTTATAATTATTTATGATAAATTATTTATTGGCTATCATGGTGCCGTGATTTTAGTACCATTTTTTTACCGTTTATCTTTTGAAATTCTGAATAAATGGTTTTGATTGTAATGTAAAGAACTCTACTAAGACTAAGATGATATATTGACTCAAAACTATTAAATTTTTAGTAGTACTTATTAGTAGAAATACTTCGTGGGTTATTAAAAAATAAAGTTGTTGTTCCATACATTTTGTCCGCGTAGGTATTGTACTTTTCTATGAAACAACAGATTTTCGTTTTAATAACGGACGAAAAATTTCTACGCTTGGGGTCTAGAATCATATTTGAATTCATGGTCACAGTTTGCCCACTGGTTATTTTTTTTCCTGTATGGTAAACACAAAATAATTTTTATTTCTAGTTGCTAATTTATTTTGTTTGTAAGGTACCTATTTTAAGTTTATTTAATTTTGTTGAGTTGCTATTTAAGTAGTAGATAAATTAATAATGTACATTTTTCCTTTTAGATATAATATTAATTATGTTTGATAATCACACTATCGAATAAGGTCTAAGATCATAGACAGGTGTACTATACTCTAGATGAGTTTCTTAATGACAAATCTCTATAACTACATAATGCTGTCATATATTTTAATACGTTACATTAATACTAATCTTTGAATTAAATTGACTTAAAATTTTGACATAAAATGAAATTGACTCGTTTTTAATCAAATTAATCATTTGTATGCCAATATTGGCCAAACATGGCGCACTACCTTATTTTTAAAATCTTTGTAAGTTATTACCTGTTTTACAAATAAACTATACACATACATACATACATAAACTCACGCCTTCTTCCCATGAGGGTAGGCAGAAACTAAATAAAACGCCATCTGCTACGATCCTTACAAACTCCTTTTGTCTCGTTTACGCTCATACATCTACAAATACAAATAAATTATTGTTTTTCTTATGTATTAAGATAGTCGTAGGAGGATAATAAATAAACAAAAGAAACTGATATCCCAATATTTTATCTCAGAGCAATATTTAGACTTGGTAGTTACAACCTTTACACATATTGCTACAGTATCTACCACCGATTGAATAACCGACGGATCTCGATATCATCACTACTATAGGATGCAATCTGTTCAACATATACACAGTCCACTATATATATATACATATAGTCAATGCGTCCGAATCGTATAGATGGATTAGTAATTAGTGAGTGGTCCTTTCATGGAGGTCCGGTAACTATTTAGTTTTCGGGTAGATCGAACGTCGCCGAGGACTTGGTCAGCATACATGGATTACTTTAGACCATTAGCCATTAGGAAAATGTGTATTAATCAATGCACTCGTCAAAGACTCCAACTACTTGGTTTTGATGCGAAAAATTATTAAATTCTTAATTATTATTATTATAGATTTTAGCAAAAAGACCGCCCATTGTGTCACCCTATGTCTACATTTATATTCTGTTATTTTTATGGTGTAAATGATAAAGAGTATTCTATTCTCCTCTGTTCTATTATTAACCTCCATACTATCAACACTAATATTATAAATGCGAATGGAACTATGTCTGTCTGTCTGTTTCGTTTTCACGCCAAAACCACTGAAGCGATCGTTATGAAATTTGACAGTTGCGTAGCCTGGGACCTCGAAAAGGTTAAATGCTATATTTCATCCTGGATATTTGTATAGAAAATATGAAAATCAAAATACACACACAAGAAGTGGCGGGCTACATCCAGTCATCAGCAAGATTCAAACTTCTATGGTTGTAGCAAAGTCTCCTAGAGATAAGGGATCGATGGAAAATGACATAAATGTAGCATTTTTTAAGATTGGTCTTATCGTCATGACCAGCTTTAGACCATTAGGACGATAGCTATTAATCAATGCCCAATGCTTTGATCAAAGGCTAAAACTTTTTGGTCATGATGGTGAAGATTATTAACAACATAGAAAACAAACAAATTTCTTCAGTGGTATCAAAAGTCACAAACGGAAACAGTTGGCGCAGTGGTTAAGCGATTGACTGCTGCGCTGCGTGTCGTGGGTTTGATTCCATTGAAATATTTGTATGACGTACAAGTAGTTGTTCCGGGTCTGGCTGTTTGTGTATGTGAGTTTAAATGTTTGTAAACGCACCCACAAAACAAGAGAAATTCCTAGTGTAGGACTAAGTTTAAAAAAATAAAAGTGCTAAGAATAAAGGCAATCGACGGAAAAGCAGATAACTGTAGCATTTCAGAGACTAGTCTAATCGACATTTTATAACTAACAAAAATACAAATTGTAATTACCAGATAGCCTGTAGGTATGTATATCTCATCTCATTGTTACTGAAAGTAAGATAAAGGTAACACCCTTATTACGTAACTAACTCACAATTACAAGCCCCTTCATCCTGAAGGGGATTCATGATCCATTGCTATTTATCTTTGAAAAAATGTGTCTGCTGCACAACGTAAGTACGCAATGAATATTGTTGAATTGTCAAAACGAAAGGGGTTGCTGGATTCCATTTATTTGTAAAAAGTAGGTAACAAAAAAACATGCAACTACACATCAAAAGTGTCCAGGGATCAAGGTATTTAAAAATTATTTGATTGCCCTATTGAAATTAAATACAAATATCTATTTAGATTGATTAAATAAAATGTTTTCGTATGTGTAGATCGACGAAGTACTCTCTGTTTTTGCATTAATAAAAAGTTCCCGCAATTTTTCCTTTATGCTGTATTTTTCACCTAAGTTAATGTGAAAAACAGATACAAATAAAAGTTATTAAAGGTTTTTATTGCATAAAATAAACAATCAGTAGTCTGTATTTCCGCCGTTAACGCATGTAACGTAATGGCATCGACCTTAAACCCTTTGCAGGATTATATAGGAATACGACTTGACAGAAGATTTTCATCTTTTGACCGAAATTCAAAAACTATTCCCTTTTCAAACGACGAAATTTACTAAAAAAGTATCCTTTAGTATAGTTAGTTATAACAAATATAATTATAAAACCAGATTTTTTGTAACTAGAAAATTCCTAAAAATGCTTGATCCTTTGCTAGACACTTTTGAAGTGTGTATTTACTTTGTTTCAACAATCAAAGTGTTCAATAAACAATTTTGTACTCAAATAAAGTTTACAAAGAAAACTACTCGGCCACTTACACGAGCTACGTAGGTACTGCGGCACGTGGTACGGAACCAGTGTTTCTCAAAATAGTCTCAGAAAGACTCCACTTTCACACTAATGACGAGGAGTCATTAACAAGAAAGTGAGGACGAGGAAGATCAGTATTTGACGGTTTTTTTTTATCCAGATGTTTTTCTGACGTATTATCTGAATCCAAAACTTGTCTTTCTAATAGCGGCTTAAACTGATATTTCCCAAATAAATAATCCGCTCATCAGAAAATAATCCACCATTTTTGGGCCAAGATGTTTGGGCATAAGAAAATGTTCTTCCAGGAATAGGGGCTTAGGAAAGGTGCGTAAAACAGGGGCCTAGTTTGGGAAACTCTGCCGTAGACAACATAAAGCTCACCGTTATAAACCCGCCATATCCACACTTTGGTATTCATTGACCGTAAAAATATTTTCTATTTTGCGAGATTGAATTTTCCCTAACATTGTTTGTAGGCGTTCTTTGCAGGTAGAGCGTATATAAATTTTATTTTTATGTGATATACGCCTTTCTGGTTACACACGTAACCATTTTCTGTGATAGTATGACGGTACTGACAAAGTTGTCAGTCATTTCACGGGATTTTTATGTGGAAGTAAATCTGAGGATATCCTCGTGTGAAAGTGGATTGATTGAAGTGTAGGTACGTGTTTTGACTTAGTAGATCACTTATATGAGCGTTTATAATGCTTTTAATTGTGATTCTGGGAGAAAAATAACATTAGACTTCTATGTTCGCTAATAAATAACCACACAAACATAACATCGCGGTACGATTGTGGAATTCACTTCCGCCTGACATTAGGAACTGCCATACTATTGGAGTATTTAAAAGTAGAGTGAAAGAGCACTATCTTTCCACTTTGTCATAATTGCATATGTATTTATTATTTGAATTACATTATATTGTTATATATTTTAGTGATATTTATTTTAGTAGTATGTATGTATGTATGTAAGTATATCATCATATTGTATGTTTATATTTAAATTGTAAAATTATTTAAGATTTTATGTATTTTGTTTTCCCTTCTACTCTTACACACGTTGTCTACATCTCTTTAATATACTCTCCTATCGCAGGTATGCTGGAAGAGATTTCTTTAGAAATAAGCATCACCTTTGTACGTATTTTTCTGTTCCTTTCTTCCTGTCTGTTTATTATGTGTGTAAATAAATGGTTAAATAAAAAAAATAAAAAAAACATAACACTTGAAAATTAGGCATCGTTCTTGGAAGAAAAAGGTTGGTATACAGAGATAAAAATATAATTACCACCTTAAAACGTTTCATAAGCAGATTTTTAAGTAGCACCGGTACTTCATGCTCCATGGAATATGCCTTCACTATCAGACTAACGTTTCCATGTGGTAGTAAAACTCAGTCAATTAACATATTGAGAGTTCTAATTTGATAAAAATCTCCCGTTACAATAAGAGCGATAATTATTAATTTATCTTTCGTAGAACCTAAGTACCGCAGTGTAGTTTGTTCTAAAAGAAATTGATTAGAGTGTAAACAAATCCTGTTACATTCTTACGCAATCACTCATCACTAAATTCAATTAGTAACACATGCATCTGTATTAAGGAGGTTTCAAATTTATATCTCGCTTTTTTACAACAATTGTTGTTTGAATATATTATATTATAATTTTAAAAAAACGATGAAAATTTAGGTTAATAAAAAATTTAACTCAATATAGTCAATTTGATTTATTTAAAATTAGAAGATTGGGTTTAAGTATTCAAATAATCAAATCAAAGCCCCCAATCTGTAAGGGGCACAAAAAGTTGGCATCCACGGTACGTTTTCTGATCCCTTTGTTTACATTGTCATCAGATACTTTTCGAACATACCACAGTTTATTCTCCGCTATACTGATGTCTCGAGAAGTTCCTTAAAGCCTCAAGATGACAAATATAAACACTACATCAAATGATAAATGACAAATGATTTTATTTCTGTAAGTAGGTTTGTACAAACACTTTTACACGTCAATCATATTTTTTAAACTAGATGAGGTCGGCGTTTCCTATCTGACTACTCTGAGAAGAAAGGCCGAAACAAACTCAGAGGTCACAGTCTCTTTTAAAGTCCAGACATAATCTTGGTCAGATCATGCGAAGACCATGTAGATTGGTATCTGAAATGGTCTTTTGAGGAAAGAGCCACACATATTGAGTGGACCTGTCCAGTCAGTGCACGCATTTGTCAGTAATCATGCTGCTCGACTCAGGAAGTCAGGACTTAAGGAGCTCAACGATTCGACGAACAATACCAAAGAAAGGACATTTGGGTAGGCCACTAGGCCACATAAATTACTCAAACTGCCAGACCATGATTAAAATTAACTGAGAAAAAAAAAAGCAATGACCCACATAGTCCTCTGATTCACAATAATTAAAATAACATAATACTTTACGAGTAAATACTCATGTCATTGTATATATAAAATTCATCAATGTCAATGTGTATATAAAAATTCGGTCATAATGTTTGAAGACCATGTAGATTGGTGTCTAAAATGGTCTTTTGAGGAAAGAGCCACACAGATTAAGCGGACCTGTCCAGTCAGCGCACGCATTTGTCAGTAACCGTACAGCTCAACTCAGTACTTAAGGAGCTCATCTCATTTGTTTATTTCGATTAAGTGTTTTAGACTGTTCCACGTCACAAATCATCGAAGAACCACGCGAGTGACGCCATGATGTAACGTAGATTATTTAGTTATTCTCTTATCCCACATTTGAATGATCTTATCTCTGAACAGATGGGTATCAGCTGCAATCTATCGAATACAATCACTTAATCGGCTCTAACAGCATAAACTAAGCTAGTACAACGTATAATATACACTCTTATACGTTAGCCCGAAACTCGAAATGACGTGTTGTTTAGCTAAGTTGAAAACTAGATATTAATTAACTACTTGGATTAGTTTAATGTTTACGTCCATTGATAAGATTGATATTATCCCATGTCTGGGCAAACGCTGTCAACAATTTTTTATTGTATTTAAACACAGCGCGCCCTTCCGCTCCGCCCAGAGCGGTCATTTGATGATTTCCCACCGAAAAAAGAAAAAAAAAAGCGTAGTGTTGAAACTCTAGGGCCATGGGGTCCGAGTGCCCACTTAGTTTTTCGAGACATTGCCAAGCGTTTGGTCGACTCCTCACGTGACCAGAAGGCTGGCCTATTTTTCGGCCAAAGAATCAGCATTGCCACATAAGGTGGCAATCATGCTGCCAGCCTTTTGGGCACTTTTCCTGTTGACAACGATGCTGACGAATCTTTTGATGCCTTATGATTCTTTTCCCTCCCCTTTTTTATATAGGTAGGTACTTGCATTTTTTTTTAAGACTGTTTTACTTATATTATGTAAATATTATACAAGGTAATATAATGCAGGAGAACTTAAATATAAAAAATATTAAATTTTATTCCGTAACTTAGGTAGGTACCCTATTTGTTGTGTTGTTGTTTTTTTTATCTTTAAATTTTGAATTGATTTTATATTATTTTATTTTAAATTGTAACTTATTTTATTTTTTGACTTTTTAATTTAAAATTAATTTTGTTCATCAGTTTGAATTGTTTTAATGGCTTTATTTTATTTTAATTTTTCGGAAGTTTTTAATTGTATTATTATGGATTATGTTATCTGAAATAAATGAATTTTATTTTTATTTATTTATTTATACGGTTTACTTCACTAGGTTCAATATTCCACAAGCATATTTTATTATAATCATCGTAACGCCAACTTCACTAAATCAATTATAGGTACCAATCTACTAGTGAAGGGCACATATTTTTCCACAAACATTTACTATCGAATTTCAAAACGTCACCTTTTGTCACCGGTTCAAAAGACACAAAATTAAATTCATAAAGGAGACTGGTGACCTCCGTAACATAGTGAGACAAAACTATACACGTCAAGTAAGTAAGTAAATTCTCGAAAACTGTCGCACATTAGGTATAAGTGGTGGCGAACAAAGTATATTAGATGACAAGACACATTTTTGCATGAATACTCTCTGGACTCCCCACTTTGGGTTTGTTCTGGCCGAGAAATAATATTAACGTAAGTAACTTTTAAGTAGTCTTCGGGTGTGTTTTGTTTTTGGGAAGGTAATCGTTTTTAAATGTATTCATTTTTCATGACTATACAGTATCTTAGGGCGAATTTTACGTATGAAACTGAATGCGATCAGCACATTTACACCGTGTTCGAGAGTTGTCAGTGGTGCCAATTCTCTTGTCACAAAATTCTCTAAAATAGACCAAAATTCACTAAAATTTTGTTTATTCCTGTCAAACGACGATTTCCCATTCTGAAATAGACAAAAGTGACACAACATAACTTTATTTACGTTTGACAGCACTACGATGGCACTGAGTTAGCAGTTTAGTTAAAATGGCAGTTTTGCTATTCTGAATTTGACGTTTTTCATCAAAAATTTTGGTTGTCTATTTTTAATCGCGATTAAAAAGGTGTGGAATAAAATTAGTTGTCATGAACTAAAATTCACCACAACACCTCGACTTCAGGTGCAAAAACAGTACTGTATCTTTTATTTTGCTTATATCTCAAAAATGGTGTCCTATCGCAAAAATAATGAAAATTTCGACCCCCTTTATACAACCCGTAAACCCCTAAAACTCTACATGTAGGTAATATTTTTTCATTTTTTCCATACAAAAAGTAAAAATTCCACATAAAACACGTCGAGCCTGCCCCACAAGCGCGCCTCCGGCTCTAAAAAAAATTTACGGAGTAGGGCAAACAAGTACCACGCGGAGTCACGATTGTCAAATTAAATTTTAGATGCATAATTTTTTTTTTTTAATTTCGAGATATGTATTTTTTTGCAGAATAGTTTTAAGATTCTCAAAGCCCGAAAGTAAGGAATTTTAGTGGTAGTTTAGTTAGTTTAGTTCGGTGTACATAAGAATCGGCTCCAGTGTCGATTTTGTTTTCACTACAACTAGTGGCTCTGTGAGCTTTAGACCTCGCGAGTCTGTCGTTGCATAGCTTAAAACTGAATAAATGTACACCGCGTACCTTAAAACAAAAAGTGCACGCAAAGAGCGCGAAATGGCCGAAATATGATTATTTTTGAAAACTTTCGCCATTTTGAAAATTTCGACAAACTGAATCGACAAAAAAAAAACTATATAATTACCGAACCTTCTCACAAAATTTCACAAGAATCGGTTGAGAAATGCGACCTGTAGAGGAGAACAGCCATCCGGACATACGAAAGCATTTTTGCCCAAGCTGAACGATGACACTGACAGCTCTTGAATGCGGTTTATATTGCCGATCACGTTCCGTTTTCATTTGTGAAATTCGCACTTAAAAACAGTGTCCCATATACATTAAAAAAAAACTGTCAAAGTGGCGAATTTGACAATTCTCATTATTTGTGGCGGTTATTTTGTATCTTTCCCGCCTGACAGGCTGCTGAACCTATTCATTATAAAGTAAACGTTTATGGGCTATGAACAAAATGGATATTTCTACTAAGCATTCTGAAGTATTTTAAAATTAAATGACAATAAGGTAGGCAGCTTATTGTAACTACCTCACTTGCAACAGAATACCAGCCGATATATTTTGTAAAAATCTTACCTTGAAAACCGAGGTGAAGTGAGCTGTCATTTCACCTGACGATTGACACTATTGGCAGCTCCCTTCAAGCTCATTATTTTCACCTTCACTTTCACACTGTACAAGTTTTGACGGTGAGATTTTTAACCATCGTCAAAAAAAGAAGGAGGTTCTCAATTCGACTGTATTTTTTTAAATGTTTGTTAGCTCAGAACTTTTTTCTGGAAGAACCGATTTGGATGATTTTTTATTTGAAAGCTGGTGCTTCACATGTGGTCCCATTTAAATTTGATCAAGTTCTGACCAGTAGTTTTTGAGTTATCTTGAATAATGCGTATTTTTTCCACTTAGTTTATATTGATGATGTTTTCATAATTTCCTGTCACGGCTATTTACATATCAAGTAGTGGTTTACGAATGTGTGTGGGGCAGGTATCACCACTAAAAAGTGTACAATAAAAACATTTTTACTAGAAAACAACCGAGTTCCAGAAAAAAACACAAAAAAAACGTGAAAAGTTTCGTAAGTCGGTGGCCAAAACCGAAAATACACAACCAAAGATACCGACTTCCGAAATTAAAGTTATTTTTCACGTTCTTTGTGTTTTTTTTAAAAGTCGGTTGTTTTTTTGTAAAAAAGTTTTTACTGAATAAGACCGGCTAAACACAACCAAGATTAAGGTCTCACACAAGAACTTGATCACATTCAAGTGATTCTTCAAACAATACCAATTAACATAATACGCGATAGTAATCGGATTAGAGCTTCATGTAATTACATACGTTTATCATACACCTGTGTTCGGACCATTAGTATACAACATGGAGAATGGGAATTGTAATCAATCGGCCATACAATGGGGACCGGGCCTACACGGTGGACAATGAGGGGATGACGGACATCGCGATTGTCGTATGTCGATGAGTCTCAATTACTGTAAGATGGGGAGAGTAGCTTTGTTTGGACATGTTTGAGGCTGCCGAAGCTAGGTTGGGTATACGTGAGTAGTTTGTGAGTCTTATCAGAGCTAGCTCAAAGTGAAATCATTTATTTCAAGTAGGCCGTTGAAAGGCACTTTTGAACACGAGGTAGTTTCGTATGGAGAAGAATGGGCAAGAAACTCCATAGTTACTCTTTTAAAGTGTTTTACAATATTTTGTACCAGCATTTTTAAGAGCAGTGGTGGCCCAGTGGTAACAGCCGCGATTTACAAGTTGCAGGTCGCAGGTTTGAACCGAGACGGGCGCTTTACTTTGTGTAAATTATTTCATCACCACTGCTCTCAAAACGAAGAAGGAAAGCATCGTGAGGAAACCGGCATGTCCTAGAACCAAAAATTCGAAGACCAACCCGCATTGAGCCCGCGTGGTGGATTACGGCCCACTCCCTCTCACAGAGAGGAGGCCTATGTCCTAGCAGAATGAACATTATAGGCTGATTATGAATGAAAATTTCATCAAGGCCTTACAATAACTGACCGAGTGACCCTATGTGTTAACACAGGAATCTGTGTGTCAAATTTCAGCCCATTACGTTTTGCCGTTTTTGTGCCAAACCGGAACATACATCCAGACAAACAGACAAACGGACCACAATTATTCTTTACCATTTTATCTTTATATATATAATTCTACTGTACGTGTGTATGTTACTGAACTCCTCCTAAACGGCTGGACCGATTTTGATGAAATTTTTAATGTGTGTTTGTGTGAGTCCCTGGATGGTTTAGATTCACAATTGGACCCGATAGGTGGCGCTGTGATCGATTTCTAGCAAACGGGACAACGTCTATACGGTTAGCTAGTTATATATCCTAACTTCCTATCCTAACTTCCTAACTAATATTATAAATGCGAAAGTAGGTTTGTTTGTTTGTTACCTTTTCACGCCTAAACCACTGAACCGATCATCCTGAAATTTTGCATATACGTTGTCAAGTGTACAGAAACGGACATAGGGTACCTTTCATCCCGCAAAGAAGTACTGTTCCCGAGGAAAACAACAATAACGTTCTTATGATAATAGATGGCGCCACGTGTCTTTCGAATCATTATTCAATTATAACCCGAATTGACAGACAAAGTCTAAATTAACGCGAGCGAAGCCGCGGGCAAAAGCTAGTATAGATATAGATTCTACTATACTATGGCGTGTGTTTTATTGACTTAAGTATAAATATGTCTTTTCAATGCATGGCAAATAAACTGATAATTCACTATTACGTGTTTGGATCAGAGTATATATGTTCTGTGTTGTGAGTTAGAGTTATACTTACAAGATATTAAGCTAAACAATTTATATTTGTGCGTAACAGAGCATTTTTTGACTAAAGATACGGCTTTACAGTTTAGCATTGACGATTATAAAATGGTCTCATTTAATGCACGAAAAAATAAGACTAGGGGGGGTAGTCTCATAATGGCGAATAATGATATTGACTGTGAAGAGGTGTCTTTCTGTAAAAAAATATACAAAATTGAATGCTTCGAAATATGCGGCGTTAGAGATGCCAACACCAGTATTTACATTTTCTGCTGTTATAGAAATCCTATCGATCAGAACTATGAAATATTCTTATCTAAGTTAGAACAATTACTTGAACACTTTTACAACAAAAAATGCATCATTTGCGGGGATTTTAACATTGACTTGCTTAAAACTGACCTAAAAGCTACCAAATTCGTAACACTACTGACATCCTATAATTTTAGACCTATTTTTAAAGAAGTCACGTATAGACGAAATAATGCGCAGTCTTGTCTGGATAATTTTTTGACGAATTTACCGGATAATGTGATAACTGAATTTCTCGTTGATCATAACTGCCTGGCTGACGGACACGCAGCATTATTGTGTGGCTTTAAAACTGAAAAAATAGCATCCAATGACAACCAAAACTATATAACTATTGAGGCTAGACAGTTCAGCGTTAAAAATTCAAATAAATTTAGAAACAGTTTATTAAATATTAACTGGATGGAAGAAGGTTTAAATGGGTTCTTAAAGAAAATTGTACAAATATATCGCGACAGTTTCAAAAAGAGGAAAAAAAGGATTAATTACAAAAAATGTCGTATGGCAAACTGGACAACTAAAGGGATAAAGGTGTCTAGTAAAATGAAACGGTTCCTACTTCAAAACACAAATAAGATGACTTGCACTGAGGAATTAAGGACTTATACAAAAAGATACATTAGAATATTTAGACTAGTTTTAAAAAAAGCCAGACGAATTGCTATTAGGACAGAAATTACTAAAGCGAAGGAGTCTTCAAAAGCCTTATGGCAGGTCATTAACAGGCATAGAAATAAAGAACCTAAACAAGACGGAAATAAATGCATACTGCTTAAAATTTGTGATAAGATTATATCGAATCCCCAAGACATAGTTGACATTTTCTCGAACACGTTTGACAAAGCTGAAACAGGTGGGGATGTTGATTGTGAACAAGCTATTGGAATCTTGCAAAGTAACGTAAACAGAGTGACCGTAGAAATGACATTTGAACGAGTCACCGCGCTTGAAGTAGTAAAAATTGTCAATGCAATGGCAAACAAAAAATCTTATGGCCATGATGAAATACCGATTCAATTAATAAAAGATCACATTGACTTATTAGCAGAACCGTTGGCACATTTTGTCAACATGTGTATAGATAAGAGTATATTCCCTGAACAACTGAAAATAGCCAGAGTTTTACCCATTTATAAAAAAGGTTGTAAATTAGACCCACATAACTACAGACCAATCTCGTTATTACCGATAATGTCGAAAATTTTTGAGAAAATTCTTATAACTAGACTGCTTAAGCATTTGAACCGTAATAAAATTCTTGATCATAGACAATTTGGTTACCAGAGATTTGTGGGAACAAATGACGCAATTGACACACTAATGGAAGAAGTAATTAACAAACTTAATAAGAAACTTAAAGTTGCCGGGTTATTTCTTGATCTAAGCTCAGCTTTTGACACTGTCGATCACAAATTACTATTAGCGAAAATGGAGCATTATGGAATTAGAGGACAGGTCTTAAGTCTATTTAAATCTTACTTAGAAAATCGAAAGCAATATGTAGAAATTAAAATAGCTGAAGATAAATGTGAAAAAGTATACAAATCAGGTCTAAAACTAATAAAGAAAGGTGTCCCACAGGGTTCAATAGTAGGGCCAATATTTTTTATCTTGTTCATAAATGACCTAATTAATTACATGACAAATCAAACTGATATAGGACTTGTTCTTTTCGCTGACGATACAAATGCTATAATAACCGCAGAAAATATGCGCCTTGACTAATAAAGTAAATATGACTCTTACTCACTTTAATACTTGGTTCACCTTGAACAGTCTCAACTTGAACACCAACAAAACGAATGCAATGTTATTTAGAACTACGGCAAGAAATAAAGATACAATTGACATAAATTTGAATGGTAATAATATAATTTTAGTTGACAGCGTTAAATTTTTAGGTATTTATATTGACGAAGGATTAACCTGGAAAAAGGAACTATCAACCATAGAAAGCTCAATTAGTTCAGCCTGTTATGCTCTTAGAAGTCTCAGAGATGAGATCGACATTAAACAATTAAAACTGGTATATTATTCACTTGTCGAATCCAGACTTAGGTATAGTATTTTTCTATGGGGCGGAAGTTATGCGTACAATGTGAATACTGCTTTCGTAGTACAAAAAAGGGCCATAAGAACCATGGTGAGAATTCCGCAATGGGTATCATGTAAGCAGTATTTTAAGGATCTACAGATTTTAACCGTCCCATCCTTGTATATTTTTGTTGTACTCACGGATCTTATAAAGAAACTTAACAGATTAGAAACAACTGAACAAAGAAATAACAGAGAAGCTACTAGGCGCAAGGACTTGCAACATAACATAGTCCCACATATGAAAGTTGTTACTCATGCTGCAAGCTTTCAATCCATCAAGCTGTATAATAGACTTCCAGGAGATTTGAAGTCTGTTTACAATATTAACCAATTTAAGCAAAAATTCAAATCATTTTTGGTAGAGAAATGCTATTATGCTATTGATGAGTTTCTGTCTGACGTGTTTACCTAGGCCAATAAAATTGTATAATAATGATAGTATCTATGTTGACATAATCCTGACCGTGTTAAGTTTTGACATTATTATTCTTCTACATTACCTATTATTTTACATGATTCTTTTACATTGCCTATTATTTTACATTATTCTTTTACATTATTGTTTTGCATTATTCTTGACTTTATGATCATAATTTAGACTCAAATCTCCATGTTATTACTGTTAATGACAGTGATAAGCTCATAAGATCGCTATTAATAAATATAATTAAATGCACGTGTGTAATTTTTAAGTGATTTCGACACAATGTAAAAATTGTTATGAAATAAATGAAATGAAATGAAATGAAATGTGGTCTGGATGTTAAAGCACGTAAACCTCAGTTGATACTGTGGGAGAGGTAATTTGAAAGATATCTTTGGAATTAAAACAATAATTATTCACAGAATCGTTTTACGTTTTTACATCATGACATACACTTGTAAGCTCTTCAGCTGACTCCTATTTGCTTGTCTTCTCATCTTCTCTATATAAAAAAACTGTGTTTGTCTTATAAACTTTTGCCATTTTCTCATAACAAACTGGCGGAGGTTGTATATAGAAACACCAAGTAGGCTATAATCTCTACAGTGCCTACTACATACTCGTTGTACCGTATCATACACCATTTTTAAACGCAGATACTCATCGCCAGTAGGTACATAGCATGGCGATGCCTGCACCAACAAATACTTAAGTATACTGCAGCCGACAATTCGACATTCGACCTACCCTTGTTAGCGTAATGGTCTATATTGAATTAATTGACCGAAACTACACGGTATAGTTTCAGATAATTTCGACATTTTAATTAAATTAAAATCGTTAAAATCATTTTAATTAAAATCGTATGCGTAATGACGGCTAATGGTTATTAATTTTCAAGTATCGGTTACGATTTTATTTATTTAATTACTCGATAAGTGGTCATTGTTTGCAGTGAATTTTTGAATTAATTATGCACTTGTTCATTTTGTTTTCAACAGTAGTACTTATTAGTTACTGTTGTATGTTATGCCTGGTTTTTTTTTTTTTCTTTTTTTTTTTTCTTTTTTGGCTGGGAAGTCATCAAATGACGTCTCCCGCTCTGGGCGGAGCGGAAGGGCGTGTCAGACTCTTACTGACTAAAACCCACCCGTGTTCCTTCAGTTGCCTGTGCGCCAGGGCCACGGTAACTCTTTCGAACAATCCGCAGCCCCGGCAGGCATCGGTCCTATCGGACCCAGTCAATGGTGCTGACATCTCTTTGAGGCGCGCGTGGAACACGACGCGCCGTCGACCCGGGCCTGGTCCTTACCGGACGGCGAGCTGCCCATTGCTCGCCGTCCGCAAGCCCGCGCCTACGGTGGCCGGGAGTCGGCAATCGACTCCCGACGCCCAGGGTGTCTCCTCCTCCTGCGGCGGCTAGGGGCGCGAGGGCGTAGAGATTGCCTCTCCCTCTCGCGCTCCGCCTCCTCCTTCGCGAGCATTACTGCTTCGCAGAAGGAGGTGACGGCTTCCCATTCCCTCTCGCTCCGTACCATGGCCTGAACCAGGGCCGGACGCGAGAGGTCGCCGCCGCCGATCGCCGCCACGAGGACACGGCGGTGCTCCGCCCAAGCCGGGCAGACCTCCACCGTATGCTCCACCGTGTCCTCCGGTCGATCCACACAATGGTAACACCCGGGCGTTTCCTCCCGCCTTATCCGAAACAGGAACCTCCCGAAACAGCCATGTCCGGTGAGGACCTGCGTCAGGCGGAAGGTGAGGACGCCGTGGCGCCTCTCAAGCCACTCCTCAAAGAGGGGTCTTACCGCCGCAATTGTGGCGTGCCCTGCGCTGGGTTGCGACAGTCGCACTCTCCATGCCGCCATGAGATCCCGCCGGAGCTCTGTCCGCTGTGCCGTGATTTCTCGCGGCAGCGGAGTTACGCCCCGGCGTTTCGCCTCCTCGCGCCACTCCCAAACGTGCGCGAGGACCTTTGCCTCCAGATCCCACGGCGGCAATCCAGCAAGGAGGCTCGCCGCCTCGCAGGAGACCGTGCGGTATCCCCGTACCATCCGGATGGCCATGACCCTTTGGGACGCGTTCAACCGGCGAGCTGGCCGGAGCCTCAATGAACGCGCCCACACCGGTGCCCCGTAAAGGGCCATGGACCGCACGACCCCCGCGTAGAGCCTCCGGCAGGAGGCGTTTGGCCCCCCCAGGTTGGGCAAGAGCCGCTTCAAAGCAGCCCCGGCCCGCTGCAGTCTGGGAGCCAAACGTCGGAAATGCTCCACGAAGTTCCACCGGCTGTCGAGGACGAGTCCCAGGTACCTCATCGTCGACTCGACGCCGATGTGAACCCCTCCTACCGTTATTTCGGAACCCGACAGTGGCGCGTTCCGAGGACCATGAAAACACATGGCCTCGGACTTGTGCAAGGCCACCTCGAGTCCCAATTGCCGGATCCTCTCGACGACTGTCGCAACCCCGCGTGTCATCAGTTCGGCCGCCGCCTGGTGCGACCTCCCCTGCGCCAGGACCAGCGTGTCGTCAGCGTAGCACACCACGCTGACGCCACTAGGGAGGTCGGCGCGCAGCACCCAGTCGTACCCGATGTCCCACAGATGCGGCCCCAAGACCGATCCCTGTGGGACACCGCACGACATCTCTCGCCGGTTCCATTCTCCTTGGTGACCAGGGTAGATAACTGCTCTATCCGCCAAATAGGCCTCGACTACACGACAGAGATAGGTCGGCATCCGGTGATACCGGAATGCCTCCCGGATGCAACTCCAGGGCAGGGTATTGAAGGCATTGGCGATGTCTAGAGACACCGCCAAGACGACCCCACCCCGGGCCACAGCATCCCCCGTCGTGAGGGATCTTATGCCTGGTACAGATTGGAGAAAGGTAAAATGAAATGTAACACAACATTTCATTAGCTTATGCAGTTCAGACAAACAAGTGAATTGCCCTCTGGATATACCGAATGCATATCAAAGAAATACTTTAAAGTTTTAAAGTGTCCTGAAATCATAGATAAGCCACACTAAGATGAGATGAAGAAGATCCTGCTTACCTAACCTAAAGGACGCGTTATAAAGATTCATGCGAATAGAAATGACTTTGCGTTAATACGGTGTGTCGAAACCACTAAAAGTACTTCAGTACATTTCTTCCGTTCAGTGTTCGAATCCGCGATTCGCTTCTTACAAAGCAAATATTTTGCAGTTTACAGAAATCAAGTTCAGCATAGCACAGCTTCATACAGACAAATAATACAGATTGAGACCAATATCAAGCCTCTTACGCATAAAGGCCAGTGGCAATAGATTCGTTTGACGAAATTAGCAACCCATATGCAGCCAATTCGACAGACTGAATTGCCACGAATTTTAGTTCATCAAAGATCGTATTAACAGTTTCATGGAAGGGAGAAGGTTGTTTCCATGTTTCGTAGATAGGATACAATGCACCACATATACTGCCTTGATGATACGATAATCCTACTAATATTATAAATGTGAAAATTTGTGAGGACGGATGGATGGATGGTTGTTACTCTTTCACACCTAAACCACTAAACGGATTTGGATAAAATTTGGCAACGACATAGATGGCATCCTGGGGAAGGAGATAGACTGATTTTTGTCCCGGTAGCACGTTCCTTTGGGATAATTGCCGACATCCACGCGGGCGAAGCCGCGGGCAGAAGCTAGTGTTAAGTAATTATCAAATGATCTCAAATGATCTGACCAAAATTATTTCTGGATTTTTATATACACATTGACGTTGATGAATTTTGTATATACATGTACATAAATATTTACTTTGTAAAGCATTATATTATTTTAATTACCTATTGTGAATGTGAGGACTATGACGGTCATTGTTTTTATTTTTTCTTATGACTTCCCGAGTCGAGCTGCACGATTACTGACAAATGCGTGCACTAAATGGACAGGTCCACTCAATCTGTGTGGTTCTTTCCTCAAAATACCCTTTCAGATACCAATCTAGATCGTTTTCTCATGATCTGACCAAGATTATGTCTGGACTTTCAAAAAGACTGTGACCTCTGAGTTTGTTTCGGCCTTTCTTCTCAGAGTAGTCAAATAAGAAACGCCGACCTCATCTATTTTTTTAAATATGATTGACGTGTAAACGTGTTTGTACAAACCTACTTACAGGAATAAAACCATTTATCATAAGATTTGATTAATTTAATTATGTTGTTTGTAAAGTTATTCAATATTAGCGACCGACCCCTGCATCCCACGGTTTTTACGATTTGAAAAAATATCGACAGTTCTTTAATATATATAACAACTATATGTAAGTTTAATAAACATGTTATTTACACATATACCTTCGAAAATAAATTCTCTAAATGATAGTGAAAACCGCATCAAAATCCGTTGCGTAGTTTAGAAAAAACAGCGCGGTCACACAGACAGACACGAAAAGCGACTTTAATTTATAATATTTATATATATTTGACGGCGAAATTACGTCTCTCTCGTTATCATCAGCCATATTTTAACTATTGTGGGCGTACTGTGAGAAGTGTTGGTTATTTCGCAAAAGAAAACCGATTCCAGTTCATATCAAATTATAATTTACGAACAAATTAATCACGAATACACGACACAACTATGCAGAACGCGCGACAGTTTCTAAACGACTTTACTGATTGACCGCCACCGACCAACTCTGCTTTAACTGTGGTCGAGCGTTATGTCGTAGACTCTGTCGAGCGCCGCCTGGTGGCGCTGGCTTCCCGATTAATCGAAGTCAAACGCTTGATTTAATGTATTTCCGAGGTATTATTATATTTATCATACAGAAGTACAACTTTCACATTAGGTACCTCAGAATACTTCTTCAAATGTCACGCTGAAGAAATTAAAATAAATCTTACAAAACCAACGAACCGAAAAATTCCCATCTTCGATCATCGGTTCCGACTCCATAACTCATTCGATTGAGTGGTGGCTTAAAAACAGCCGGCTTAATGTCACATTTTTCCATTAACCGACATCGTGTCAGCCGGTCGGATAAATCGGCGACCTGTTGCCGAACGTATGCCGAAGACTGAAAGGCAGGCAATGCAAATTGTTCTTTAGTTTACTTACTTCCCGCGGTACTTCGGAAGCTTCTTTCTTTCTTTCGTGTTATTTAAAACTGTTGATGGCTTTCTTTGTCTTATTTTTCAAGTTTCTTTTGTTCGGTTTTTGTCGATTTAAGTAGTGGTGAAGTTTTATGTGAAAACAATTGAGGTCACTTCGATATTACATCATCATTTATTCACATTTTTTAAGCTATTGCATAGCTTTTATCGCGGGCTTTGAGCGCGGCGACCGAATCAAGAAATTCCGTAACGAAAATAAAACCTAACACCCCCCACTCCGCCTACCATGTAGCTCGGCCGAGCGTTCGCTTAACGTGTATGTATATGGTACGACTGTACTTGAAATAATATCAAAGAAAAAAAAATACTGCATAAATAAATAATTATAATTGCATAAGTTGATAAAAATGCAATGCAATAGCTTTACCGTGGCAGTCCCCGAGTGCCACACGTGTTTTTTTTTATTTTTATTACACACTAGCTTTTGCCCGCGGCTTCGCTCGCCTTAATTTAGACTTTGACTATCAATTCGGGTTATAATTAAATCATGATTCGAAAGACACGTGGCCCCATCTATTATCATAAGGACGTTATTGTTGTTTTTCTCGGGAACAGTACTATTTTGCGGGATGAAAGGTACCCTATGTCCGTTTCTGTACCTCTGACAACGTATATGCAAAATTTCAGGATGATCGGTTCAGTGGTTTAGGCGTGAAAAGGTAACAAACAAACAAACAAACTTACTATCGCATTTATAATATTAATAATAATAATAAAATAATAATTAAAATAATAATATAATAATAATAAATATAGTGAGGATTCTACACCATTTTTCACATTTTGAAGAAAATATAAAACGGTCGATATTTTCATGATCATCATCTGCCTAGTCTTTTCTCAAATATGTTGGGGTCGGCTTCCAGTCCAACCGGATGTAGATGAACCAGTATTTAACATGAAGCGACTGCCTATCTGGGTAATACAATACCCCTTGTTAAGACAGGTTGCCAGACGTTCGGGCTTCTGACTACCCGTAACGACTATCAAATATCTACAAATAACAGCAGGGTCCTACGGCTTAACGTGCTTTCGGAGGCACGGAGGAGTTTCGACATGTAATGTATGGTCACCCATCCACGGACTGACCTCTGCAACCGTGGTTTAACCTTCGATCGACTCGTGCAGCTATTATTATTCAGCCACGGTCGTATTAAAATATTTTTTCCATTATATGTCCGTAATGAAAGATACATCTTAGGATTTATCAATAGAGAATAATACTGGTTTATAATAAAAGATACGGGGTATTTTAATATCTTCAAGATTCATCAGTATTTTTTTTGTCATTAGGTACACTTTGCCTACGTAAATTCGTCCCTCACTCTTTACTTATTTATATAACATTAACAAAAGGTACAAAAATAAGAAGAGAACAAAGCATCGATTTGTTATTAAAGAGCTTTATTTCTTCGCTGAAAGGTAGATAGGAGCCATCGAAAACATGAAATAATACTTATTATGGCGTACCGGTCACAATAGAGGGCGGCCGCCTCTTACACCGTCGCATTTACTATAATACGCATAGCGTAGTACATGCTACGACTTGATATAGATCCTATAAAAAGTTATTGACCTTCTAATGATGTACGCTTTGTAAATTAATGAACCTCTAAAAACTTTTTGGGCTTCTAATGATTAATTAACATATTTTTAGTAAAGCAAAATGGGAATAATTTGAGGTTCGATTGAATATATGCCCTTTAATTTTTTGCATGTACTTAAAACACAGCGTAGATTATTCATGTTTATTAACGCTTTTCAAGATTGAATGTAAGTCGGAAATCTTAATGTATTCTGTCTGAGTGAGAAGAATGATATAGTTAAATATCTATCAGTAAGTAGATAGATAATTAATTAATTAATTAGTAACATAAAATCACACCTGTAATCCCCGAAGGGTGAGGCAGAGGTGTAGATACATAGTAGTACACCCACATTTCGCCAGTTACGTTTCAAGTCCCATGTAATAGAGGGCAAGCATATTGCTATCAACTGGGCACAAATCCAGACTCCAGGCTGCTACTGAGAAATTCCTGTTCCCCAAAGTAACTCCATATTAGTCGCTTAATCCTTAATTACGTTTGTTGTTAGTACTTTCTCCAAAAATAGGTAAGAGTGGAAGATAATACATTTAAGGTGCCCTTACTATATAATTTAGAAGTATGTCCAAAGGCGCAAAACCCATCTCGTATTACTGGGAGGCGTTTGTTACTCCCCTCCCAAGAAGGAAAAGTAAGAGGGATACGCACTAGATGTAATTAAAATTAATTATTCATGTTTAAATTGAACGAGTGGTTCCTTGGAAATGGATCAAATTCTTCCTACTGTTTATTCCTTCTCGAATGTAGGAGTAGGTGGTGGGTGGAATTTTTCCAATTCAAAATAATATGCACATTTAAACATGCCTAAAGGTTATGATTCCGGATGAATAAATAGGTATTTTAAAAAAATCCATGAAATCTAGTTAGTAATATGTGTTCAAATACATTGTAAGTGTGTGTGTGTGAGTGTGTGTGTGTGTGTGTGTGTGTGTGTGTGTGTGTATGTGTGTATTGAAAACTCGACTACAACACACTGTAACTTCATTAATACCTAACGCGAAATATGACAAAGCAATACTTCGAACACTCTCAACAAAAAATAAAAAATATTATATATACATAGAAAATTATATATAGTTTTACCTATGTAAACTTAGTAAAAGTTAGCGAAAAACGCAAATAATGTCACGCGGCTCTTATTACGGTAAAGTTTCGAAGTACTAAAGAAAATTTTACAATATCGTGCCTCGCTCTGATTAGCTAATGCTTTTAACGCACTTTTTTGTGATTGGTCGACTAAGTTTTGAATCCTTAGCCAAATATATATTAGAAACTTAACATTACATACCATAACATACTGCGCCTGTGTTTCCCGAAAGGTTAGGCAGAGCAGAAGTATTATAGTATAGTACATATTTCGTCAGTTTTAAGTTTTAAGTCCCATGTAATAGGGGGCGAGCCTATGGCCATAAACCAGGCACAAATCCAGACTCCGGGCTGCTGCTGAGAAATTCTAGATGGAAAACCCCAGTATCACTTTGCCCGACCCGAGAATCGCACCCAGGACCTCATTCACAGTAGCAGCCCTTGCCACCACTAGCCAACGAGGCAGTCTCATTTAGAAACCTTTTCTACCCATTTCGTCCACAGCCAACTAAAACATCTGTATTCTCAAGTCATATTTTTTATTACATGACGGTGTAACCGCGGCCGACTTTGTCATGCCCAATTAGGCGCGTAGTTGGCGGAAATCACTTCATCATTCGTTCTCATTCGTTCTCGCAGCGCATAATAGATATTGCAGACTTTATATGAGTTCCAGTAATTGGCTAACAAGCTGATTTTCTATTACTTTCCTAAGCACAGGTGCATCGGGGAAATAGTAAATAGGATTCTCGTCTTTGTAAAAAGTATTCTTTAGCATTTCAATTATGAAGGAACTTTTATTATCTTCTATAGCTACTCAAAATGTAGTCGTAAATTGAATATTTTTTTTTTACAAGGGATAGAGAGGAGAGGAGAGACAGTTTGCAAAATTTCAGGAGAACAATAAAGTCAAAGTCAAATCATTTATTTCAAATAGGCAAATACAAGGCATTTTTGAACGTCAACATTTACAAAAAAATAGAATTGATTCAAGTTGCCCCTTTCAAAAGATAGTTTCGCATGGAGAAGAATGGGCAAGAAACTCCACCGTAACTCTATAACTAGCTCCGATAGCTATTTTGACTTCGATGTTTTGTCAATCTACGATCACCAATCTGTGTTTGCTGCGCTGATAATTAGTTAGGCCCTTTATACACACGCGTTTTTCTTGCCGTGAAAAACTACGGTTTATTTATTTATTCGCCGTGTGTAGGCACGGTCGTCAGTGTTGTATGGATCACTATGGAACCTTGTTGACAGTCACGTTTTGTCTCCGGCGCGAGTTATACGCCGTACCGTAAAGAAACCGTGCCGTGTACAAAGGGCCTTAGGTATTATGGAAATATTCTTATTTGGTCATTCGCTAAGTATAAAGAGACCCACTGGCTATGTGTACTGCCTTAAGGTGAATCCTCTGTTGTAGCCCGCCAAATTCATTTATTTGTGTTTTTTTTTGCAAATTGCAGCTGTTTTACATCGTATGTTGATATGAAATTTATGATTATTATTCAGTAAATATATCATTCCTACAGTTGCAAATCGCATTTTGATCAACATACGACGTAAAACAGCTGCAATTTGCAAAAGAACCAAATAAAATATGAATTTGGCGCGCTACAACTGAGGACTCACCTTAAATAGCAATCTATTTCTCGGGGTTGGCAATATCAAAACAAAATGATCGTGACATAACATACGTAACTTAACATCACGCCTTTATTTCCCGGATGGATTAGGCAGAACAAAAAACAAAAAAAAAAAAAAAAAAACGACGAATGAAAATGAATAACGTCATTTCGGTTCATATTAAAACTAGGCAAGCCTACACAAAAACAACGCCTAAAAAATTCAGGTACGTTCAAAGCAAAACATAAATGAACAACATTTAAAACAAGGCATTCGTATGTAAACATTACAGAACTACCGTCACTAAAATATGTATTAGTATTGTGCCCTATCCATAAGCCGGAACCCACAACTTGTCAATAAAGGAAACAGAACATCGACATTTCCAAAGCTCCCAATATTTGTGACAGGATGTTATGAATATTGGATACTGAAACTTCATCTGTTTATTTACTTAAAGTCCGTTACAGGGGTTGGTATTGAACATAGATTATACTTATATATGACGGAGAAAGTACGTCTCTCTGGTTATCATCAGCCATATTTTAACTACTGTGGGCGTACTATGGAAAGTGTTGGTTATTGCGCAATAGAAAAACCGTTTGCAGTTCATATCAAATTATAATTTACGAACAAATTAATTACACTAGCGAATCACACACTGTAGGTGCACGACACAACTATACAAAACGCGCGACAGATTCTTAACGTGTTCACTGCTTGACCGCCACCGACCAACTCTGCTTTAGCTCTGGCCGAGCGTTATGTTGTGGATTCTGTCGAGCGCCGCCTGGTGGCGCTGGCGTCCCGATTACTCAAAGACAAACGATTGTTTTAACGTATTTCGACTATTAAATTGCATTCTTACTCAACTTAACGTTTATTTTTTTAAAGTTTTTTTTTCCTCAGAAAGCGGTGAACAGTCACACAATAACGGCTGTCCAAATACAAAGCTTTTTTTATCAACTTAATGTCAAATACTCCTAGGAAACCATGACTTAATGATGGAAAACATACAACAAAAGTGTCAACACTAAATCAATTTTTAATTCCTCATTGAAAATCAAAATCATACAAATTTTGTTTTTCAATGAAGAATTCAAAACCTAATCGCTACGAAACCACATGAAAAACTAATCAATTATAATGGCTTAGTACAAGAATAAGATTAGAACTGCTAGCTACATAATGCTATTAACACGGTAACAATAAGGTGACCTATTACACCCACAAACAGATAAAAAGAGTATAAATATATCTTCTACACGTGCCAGGCCTTATTGTACATAAAATCTTCCTCCATATATCAGCCAAGCGCAAATCCACTACTAATTAAAAGCCTCCTTATCCAGAAAATACATAACATCATAAAAATAAAAGCTTTCTTAATTATAACAGCATCTTTACAAGCCCACAAATCTGTTCCAACCGTAAACAAAACTTTAAGTATGAAGCGAACCCCATCTAAGATATTAGCAATCCTTTTTAAGTAACATTCGAGTCTGACAAATGAATATTTAGCTTAGGGGAGCAGGTGGTACGGTGGGTCTCCCGACGATACATAAATCAGGATAGTAGGTACACAATGGGTACTTGGTCTACCTGGGTACTTACTTACTTCGGTGGTGATCACCCAAGTTTTTGATACACTGTTTTGCGTTTGTTGAGAAAGAGAACTGGGTCATGTATACAAAATGAAATTGAAAACTTGCACCAACTCGAAATAGGAGGTTCAGTAATTGTTACAAATCATTATAAATTGTCATTTCCCAAACCAAATTCTTAAAAAAAAGTGTAATATCGTTTTAGATAGTGCAAACTAAGTTATTGTCTTCAAGTAGACACGAATTATCGTCGTTCTAGTGAAAAATAATCAATATAATCTGTCAAAACAAATAAGAAAATTAAAGTATACATTTTAGCGCACGCCCAAAGAGCGATCCGTTCATTGTAGAGTTCACAACATGAAGCAAGTTGGCAACGCCTTGAGCTAGCGGTCACTTACCAAATGTTGACCATTCAGTCCTACGAAAAAAAGGGCGCGCGACAACGACGCGACAGTTCAAAATCGCTTGCCTACGCGCGCGTACGTATCCCTTTCCTTCCTCTCGGCCGACTGACATGCTCAAAATTTTTATTTGTAACACGTTGAATTATATATTTTAATTTGGCGCACCTATTCAATCTCATCCTGTATATGTTTTGAACGTGGTGTTCAAATTTAAAGTAAGCAGGATAGAGTTTGGATAGCTTGGTAATCTACCAAACTACCATTCTTTTTTTAAATAGTCATTAGTTTATGTGATGTTTGTTCCTTCTTTATGCCCTGCTGTGTGTCAATTACGAGCTGTCATTATTTTTGTCGTACACAATAACAATCGGTCATTTTGTTTCCCATTCCACGCACTCGACATTTAAAAGTTTGCAATAAAAACTAGAACAGAGATCAAATAAATTACCTCCATTTGAATATTCGCAAACGAGATCAAATACGAGCAAATTACGTTAATTAAAACGTTAATAAAACAATAGGAATATGATACGAAGCAATTAGCTCCATTTAACTACTAAAAGCAAGCAATCTCATACTTTGTTCTGCATATACCTGAAACTTTCAGTATAAAACTCTATGTAAACTGAAGTTTTTATCTGTTAAAATATTCATAAAGACCCGTAATATCTAATCTCACACACACATGTACACATCAACATATATATAGAAGTAAGTACGTCAGTAAACTGATCTGTTAGAAGCAGGTAGAAAAGCGTAGGACAAACCACTAAAAGAACACGTTACTTGCCGGGACACATCAAGACAGTTAGGGGTGGGAGCTGTCGATATATCGATAGATGGTTTAAGGTTCTTTATTTTTTCGTTTTTGTTTAGCAACATGTATAAAAAAACACCAAAGAAACTATCAATTCTGTTAACGTCAATTGATGATAAATAAGATTTTATGAACTAGCAATAAAACTACGAAATAATCACTGAAGGAGTAACAAAACAGATCAACATTGTTTAGCTGCAATTTTTACATCTTATTATTCAATCAACTTAGGTTTAATATTTCAACTGCTACACATGAATCTCCCAAGTTACACCAAAACAGCCGATGACCAACATCTAGTCCGTCTTAGCAACCTGTTTAAGGTCATCTACGTAAGTTTGACTAGCTACTACTGAGTTCGCATTCATAAAGTTTCGTACCCCTATCGTAGACGGAGACGTAACAAGGCACATCCCTAGTGGGGTGGGGCGGGAAACGGTCGGACGATTAGCCGTGGTGTTTCTCTGGCCGCGCCGCCTTGGAAATAGAAAATAAAGGCGCCGTGACACGGGCGTGAGTGCGTTCAGTCGGACGAGTTGACTTGCCTGTACTTTGATAATGTTGGCGGAAGTATTTTTAAGTCGAAGGAGCATATAAAAATTCTTTTGTTATTGTGATTCGTTTGCGTTCAAACAAAAGTAAGATTAGACGAAAAGGAAATAATACTTTACAGGATAGGAATTAAACTGGAAAGAAATTAATTCTGCCTCGATTCAGGGGCAAATTTGACTGCCGGAAAATAAAACGTAGAATCCATCTACCGTACATATGGTGATGGAAAATATGTTAGATTTGAAGGATGTGTGATTTTATTAGATTTCTAAATTCAATAGGAGTTTATTACCAACCCCAATCAGTCCTATCTTAATCAATTTATCTGTCTAACATCATAATTAGTTATGATGTTAGGCAGGCAAATTGATTAAGGTAAACGTATTTACTAACCTGAAGCTAATATTTATGTAGATATATCATGTCAAATTAGTTTAAGAGTCAATTAGGTAATGTGTCCGCAATTAAGCTAAATACTAGATAGGCTGTATTGATTCGCAATCAGATTGATTTGTTAATGTGTTTCGCACATTAACACATTTGCTTCGAAAGATACGACGCGGTACATAAAGACGTCAAGTTGTCAGTTCAGCTGAACACGCTAGGTACAATTTTCGAAACAACTAGACAGTTTTTTTACAGCATCCTATGCCTGTTTTTTATTGCTGAATGTGTTACAATTTGTGTAGTTTAAATTCAAACTAAAACAGAAGTTTAGTCGATGCGACTTCACGTAAGAATACCATAATGTAAATAGGTTTGATTGTAATATTGTAATCGCCAACGCCAAATCAAGATAAGAACGTTTTCTCGTACTTTTCATGATAAAATTCTGCTAGTCAATTTGAATCAGGTGATACAAATCCATCAACATTGATGATATTTGGCGAAGTTTTCTCATTTTCATGTTACGAACTTATCTACCAGTTGGATATATGTCTTTTGAAACTGATAATAGGTAAGATTGTTGTCCTACTGCGAAACGTTCGTTGCTAACAAGCGCACGACCTATCCCTTCATTAAACTACCGCTTTTGCCAGTCACCCGACCTCAAAAGACTTCAGCAACAAAACATTATCTCGCGCCAGCTACTCGCCTTTTCCAATTCGCTCGTTCAAACGAGCCCGCCTTGTCCATAGACGATACAAGTTAAACGCGTGGTCGTCGGCTCGAACGTGACCGCTTTACGTATTTATGCAGATGTACCACCACAGTCCCACCCCCCACTGTCTCACCCCTGCCAAGAATTCAACTAACGTCCCAACGTCCCAATGTCCCAAATAAAGGACACACTTATTATTGGTGTGAATAAGACAAGGCTTAGGAAACATTAGGATTTGGACAACGAAGAATAAAGACCGGGATTAGACGGATAAAGTTGTGATAACTTCTGGTGTGTGACGTGTGTCTGGGACTTTAGGTGGGTGATGTAAACGTATGTTTTAGGTGTACGTCTGGGAGAGGTTTAATTTGTGAATCTGATATCAAAGGTACTTAGTGAATGAGATAAATAGGTAGACAATCTTTATTGTTCTCTCGGTTCTTATTCCTAAATAGCGATCGAACGTTTTGCTACTACAAATATCTTCCGGATTGCCTCGTTGGTTCAGTGGTCGCAAGCGCAACTGTTGAGTATGAGGTCGTGGGCTCGATTCCCAGGTCGGGCAGTGTTGCTTGGTTTTTCCATTAGGAATTTCTCAATTGCAGCCCTGAGTTGCATTGCGGCATTTGTGCCCGGCTGATGGCAATAGACTGGCCGCATTAATAAGCATTAAGTATTAACTAGCGAAATGTGGTTGTACTTTAATGTACACCTCTGCCTAAAAAACAGAAACAGTCGTGACGTTAATTGTTATATTTACCCAAATGTTTACCTACACTTCGACACTGACCTAATTCAGCTATATTTGGACTAAACCCGACATCTAACCTTAAATCAAAGTAAAGGATGATTTCCACCAAACGGCTCGCATAGCATCGGATCGGAACGGATTTTACTATCTTTTTTTTTTTTTTTAATCTTTAGGTATTTATTAAAGAGGGTTTGATCACATAGTGAACAGTCACCCTCATAGGAACCCTTTGTTACATGAACAACTTAACATCTATCTACGCTTAATCCCCAAGTTAACTAATTTATATAACATTCTAGCTGCTTTAGATGCTGGAAAAGCTAGAATAATATTGCATTCTCCAAATTCACAAATATTTATGTTACATTGGTCTCGATATTAAATCATGTACACAGTATTCAAAGTCTATATTACCAAGCCGCGCACAACAGCATGACCGCGAGCGTCTTCCGCGACACGCGATCATAGCTGAAAGTATGCTGCGACGCGCGATCGGCTCCTTTCGCCTGCCGTCGAATCGTCGTATCGTCAACATGGTAGGAATGAAACTATTTGACTAGGCGCAGAAACGGATACGTTCGCAAGCGACGGGACGGTACGAAGCCGATCGTATGCGTTGACAGCCTGCTGGATGCGATCGGCTGTCGCCGCATCTGTTCGTATGCTTTCCGATCCGATGCGACGCAAGCGGTTTGGTGGAAATCATCCTGTATTAATATAATCAATACTCATCTATTTATTAACAAGAACAACTTCACCACTACTACACCACCACCACAACTTTACTATAGGTGTACCTCTACCTAACCCTTCTGGGAATGCATGCGTGATATTATGACGTAAGAACAACCAAATTACACGAAACTATAAAGAAAGAACAGCCAAAAATCAAATAGTGCGTAATAAGAAAAAGGTTATGAATAGACAATAGAGCAATTTATTTGTCCCTCTCGGGCTTTTTGCCTTCAGCACTCAACTGACATAATATTCATAGAGAAAAATCATAGTTTATGACACACAATCTTTTCCTAGGAAAGCTTCTTACGAGGGGAGAGCGCATTAATATTACTTACATATCTAGGATACATTCTACGAAGTAGTATTGAATGAATGTACTAAGGAACTATTGGACACGCTATTTCGTGGTTTAAGCATATTAAAGATGATTCAAGATTTTAACGATATGAAAATCTTTTCTAAGAGTTGTTTCGAGATCTTAAAAAACTTTTGGAATACTAGAATGTGATTGCAGCTCATTCCTAGATTTCCAAAACAGCACTTTAATTGGGAAACACTACCTATCTATCACAATTTAAATCATTTTGAAGCCTATTGCTAATCCATAGCTTCATATGTTCGAAAAATTTGTCTGGTCAACAACGTAAATAACGCAATGAATGTTGTTGAAGTGTCAAAATGAAAGCCATTCCTATTTTTAGTGTGTGACGCAATTACCCCGCTGGTATAATTTAGAATGTGGTTGTTTTAACCAAAACATCAATGACCATATTTCTTACACATTTTTTTCCTTTGTGCAGAAGGGGTTTAAAAAAATAATGAACTTCCATTTACTGACTATACATCAGAAGACGTTATTTTATAGAAGACTTTTAAAAACAAAGAAACATTCTTTACTAAACTAGTTTAGAGTAAATTGTGTACCTAGTTTTACTTTCAGAGCACTAAAAGAATTATCTAATGATTTTATTTTTTTATTTCAACTTTGTGACTTGGCCTGTTTAACTAAAGGCTCCTTTAAAGAGGCGCGACACAACGACACCGACTGTCGCGCGACGAGCGGTGCCTTTGTGTCGCGTGCGATTCGCGTCGCACGTCGCGCCTGTTTGAAGGAGCCATAAGTAACGAAACTATGAATAACAAGTTAGACTAAAAGTTAATAAATATACGTCTCTAATTAAAGAAAAAGAAACTAATTTCGAAAGTTCCGTGGTCAATAAACTATTGTAAAGCAACTAAGTTTTATTAATTAAACTTTAATTGCTGAAGAATTTTTGATGCAGGGGAGGAATATGAAATGTGTTTATACTAACATCACGCTTGTATAACTCGAAGGGTTAGGCAGAGGTACAGTCGCCAGCAGGTCAAGCTACACGAAACTGTCAAATTTATCTAAACTTTTTTAAACCTTAAAATGTTGATAGTTAAGTTCAAAATGGAATGAGAAAATCTGACAGTTTGTGGTAACTGCACTAATATGTCAACACTAGACAATTTTCAATAGTGATTTTTTCGTGAAATAATGAATGCAACGTTGAAATGCGACATATTGGATAAACCTATAGGTTTGAAAATGCTATGTTCGTAACAACATAAAAGTTCATTTAAAAAATTAAGGAGAAAATCGCCTTTGAATTTAGCCAAGTGTATACATATTTATGCTCGTGACTTTACATGTACAGCATGTATCAGAATGGTGTGGTCAAATTTAAGGGTGTGGTTACAGATCATCAAACCAGATGATTTTTTCGCGATTACAATGTTGGTCCCATAGAGAAAGTTGTTCAGTTTGATGGTCTGTACCACTCCGTTAAATTTTACCACAACTTTCTGATACACGCTGTATATATAGTACACCCACATTTCGCCAGTTATGTTTAAGTCCCATGTAATAAGGGGCGAGCCCATTGCTATTTGTATTTGTTTATTCGTAAAATCAAATATCGTAATAACGTAGGACCATAAGTAATGGCAAACTTGGGGGAAAGCCTATAGGTTACGAATATTACGATGATAGGTTTAAAGGCTCCTACAAACAGGAGCGACACGCGATGCGACACAAAGGCACCGCTTGTCGCGCGACGAGCGGTGCCTTTGTGTCGCGTGCGATTCGCGTTGCGTATCGCGCCTGTATGTAGGCGTCTTAATGCTAACAGTGCGACTGCTGTGTGGTGCAGATGTTGATCGGATAGGGTAGTGATCGATAGATTTTTCATTTGGAAATCATTAGCTGTCTGAAATCTGGATTTGTGTCCTTATTACCCAACTTCGCGATAGCAAATACAGGGTTATGTTTTTTCCAACATTTCCCTTCATGGAAACAGGCGCATTTTTATGATTATTTATTATTCCTGCCTCTTTCACATATCATTAACATCAATAAATCTATAAGGCAGCTCCTCTAAGAATCAATCATCAGAACCCAACTCCTTTTATCTCACATCGACTTAAGCCCTAAAACGTCTCAACGGACCCAATTCACATTGGGACAAGACCCCCGTCACATGATTTTGAAAAGGGAAAGCTAAAGAAATAGGCTCGAGTGATTTGGAAAAGCATTAAGAGTTAGTAAATCAGACGTTCACCGTTCATCGTTCACCTGTTGGCTGCTAGTCTAATATTGAACGAATGAATCAATCATTCAATGAACTAGAAACGATTTGTCAGGACCTTCTTTGAGTAATGATCTTTAGGTATGTGTCTTTGATAATGTTGTTTGGCGTAAAGGCTCCCGCAGACAGGCGCGACGCGACTCTTGTACAACAATATCCATGAAGTTTTCATAGAAATTATTGTACTATATAGATTCGCGATGCACTTTCGCGTCGCGCCTGTTTGCGGGAGCCTTTAGTAGGTAATGTGTGGACTGTGAATGTTGAGGTGATAAAAGGGTTTCGTATTGATGACTAATTAGGGTGTTGATCAAACAATTTCTGCTGTGTTTTTCAGGGTGCAGGGTGCAAAGGGTATCGTGTTACCTTGTAACTAGGTTTTGGAGGTCAGATACGTAGTCGCTTCATGTAAAATACTGGTATTCAGTTCCACCCGGTTAGACTGGGAGCCGACTCCAACTTAGTTGGGAAAAGGCTATGCACAGGAGGGGTTTTAAGGGTGCATCAAAATCACGAGGAAATAAAATACCTAGCTACCTTCTGTTCGTAGATATTGACGGTTAATGTGAAAAAATCGAGACCCAATTTGAAACGTATTCACCTACTAAACATGATTAATTATGTGATACTTTCCTAAGTACATTTAGGTTAATAATGAATGAAGACACGTTAGTAGCAAACAATTCACATAACAAAAACATGACCACTTTCATATTTAGGGACAACTTATGTAAAACACACACGAAACATGAAACATACATAAAGGCATTCCCTCCCGCAGACTGGCGCCACGCAACAGTGCGACGCGATTTTGGTAGAACAATTTCCATGAAATTTTCATAAAAATTGTTCCACTAGAGTCGCGTCGCGTCTGTCTGCAGGAGCCTTAAAACTTTTCCTTTGTCCTTTTCAAAGGACACTTTTGTTTCATAAACAAACCTCGATTATCCGCAGATTTGCCACAAAAATGATAAGTAAATAACAATATTTTATGTAAACAACGTATATATCCCGAAGCTAACATTGTGGGGTGCCCACGGGCCCTCTTTTGTGAGGAGAGCTACCTATAGTCTGTTCAAATCCTTGTTTCCAATTGATGTTATTTCCACTTAAACAAAATATCAAGTTCATAATGGTGTAAATTAAATAGACATCAGAAAGTCTGGTACTGTTAAAAAAGTCATAAAAAATTTGAATTTGTATCACAAACCAAACTTTATGAGTGTATATTAAAGTTGTTTTTCCAAAAACAAATTTGTTTACATGTTTGGAAACTAAATCGCGAACGCAGTATACATCTTCCAGTTCGTTACCTTACGGGAGACCATCTGTTATTTTTGCCCGTTACATATTTTATTGCTCCCGAAGGTTTTCCCTCAACCGTTTCCAAGCCATTGGACGACTTAAATGAAACATTTAAATGCAATCTCGAACTGTGATCTGCAGTTTTACTTTTACAGATTAAATTTCTATTCGACATGGTGGTGATTTTTGTTTTAATTTGTATTGATTTAGTGGTGTGTCTGATGTGGTTTTCTAAATAGAGGTGGGGAAAGTTTTAGTACAGTTTGGCGCGCAATGAAGGAGATAAACAATAATTTCAAGTGCGCTGAATTGCCTATGTATGGGTAAGTTGTGTGTTGTGTATTCTGTCTGCTTATTAGCTAAACAGTGAGTTAATTTTACCAACTCTGAAACATGAAAACTTCTGCCTACTCAATGTATTCTAGCTTATAAAATAAGAGTGAAGACATTAAGAATATGTAGAAAACGGTGATTTTCTATCATCAAGCAATTGCAGTACGATATGAAGTTACTAAAAAAATACTGGTATTCAGCTGCATCCGGTAAAATAGAAGCCCACCCCAACATATTTCGGAAAAGGCGCGGCGGATTGATTGCACCGCCTTGGCGCCTAATACGCCGAAACCCGCTTACCAATCAAGGTAGATGGACCTTTGGGGTCGCGGGCGCACAGAGTGGGGACTCTGTCCGCACGTCGAGTGACCCCAGGGAAGACGGTGGCACAGTGGTCATGTGCTGCCGTGCATAGCGAGGCTCAAGGCAGGCCCCATTACAATCTCCCCAGGGATGTGCCTTACAGGCGTTGCACAGGATGGGATCCGGAATTGGTCTTTTAAGATCGATCTCTTGATGGTGATCACTGGGGTGATTTTAGTGAGGTAGAAATCCCACACTCTCCGACCTCCGGCTCCGGAGGTCGGGTACCTTTTGAAGGTTTCCCCGAAAACAAAACAACAAAAAGAAAGGCTGATTGATTGCAGTACGATATGAAGTTCTGCACTTGAAATAATGGACTCGGACTTGGTAAAAAATAAAATTGTATGACTGCGTCCCTAGAAACTTCACTTAAGCCTGATTGATCTATTTAGTTTAAACAGTGTTGAGACGATGCAAGACATTTGTTAAATTTTCATCAAATGTCTACATTTATATCTGTTATTTTTTATGGTGTACATAATAAAGAGTATTCTATTCTATTTTACATGCCACTGGGAAAAACTTACATGGAGCTTTATTATAGATACTCATATTTCACTTAAATCAAGAAGCCCAATCTCTACATCACATACATAAAAACATTCATTATTCAGCTTTCCAATAACATCTCCATAGTCAATTCAACAAGTTATCAGGCTCACAAATACTGAGACTCCCCTCGCTATTCAAGTATTTCGCTTAAACAGTGAATATGAAATTTCTACAATGGATGCTAAAATACTGAATATTCCATTTAAATGGCAGTACATTTGTCTCAAAAGCTTTCAGAATCGGGCATCATAAGAAATGCATAGGGTCGCAGGTTAGACGGATATATAAGAAAAAGTAAAACATAAAAGATGAATATTAATTGTTTTGTTTGGAGACGAGCGCTGATATTATTTTATTTGGGATATTATGGGACCTTATTCAGCGAAAGTTATCTGAGTCTGTGTATAATGCCGGCCACTCACATTCGCACGAATACGCCAACCCGCAAGTGTAGGACGACATTCGCAAATGAATAATGCACAGTTTTTACCACATTCACGGTTTTCCAAGCCGTGTTGGTTTTTGACGCACATCAAAGTGCGCGAAACTCGAACGAATGTTTGCGCGCATGAAAGTAACCGGGGTAATTTTAGGTAAATAGGAACTAATGCCGAATATTAATATGTTCATTCAAACTTTAGTTGGTTTTACACGGACGAAAACCTATTTTTACAAGGAGTTGCTTTGCAATTGAAGTATACGAGTATTACATACTTAAGTTTTAAAGTACCTAGTAAGGAATATTTAATTTACAAAAGCTACATTCTAATCTTTAAAACGTTAGATCTGTAGGTTTTTACTAAATATAAAATGAAAGAAAGATTTAATTAACTTAGGTTTTCTGAAACAATAATTTGTCCTTTTTCCTCTAAACACTTTGTAGAATAACTTTGTATTTTTAATCATTTCGTTTGGAATAGGCACGCGGTTATAACGAGGTACACCAAAGACGGTATCATTAATCGAACGTAAAAAAGAGGGAAATAAATTCAAAACTACGTATATTATGCAGAATTATTATGAAAAGTACATGATTAACAAAGTGGCGTTTGTTGCTTTTCTGAAGCACTTATCTTATAACACATGCTTTTTAATACTAAAAGCTTGTTTTAAATTTATAAATATTTGGTTGTTCAATAATAAAAGTTCGAAAACAACATGAAAAACGATGCGTACACAGAATTTATTCAACTAAATTTAAAACAACGCCATCTGTGCAATTTCGCCCGAACTCGCGTACATGGTGGAGTTACGCGTGTCTGCTTAGATACGAACCATCTGCTCGGAACATTGAATGCGACGCCAGCGCCTCGACTATTTGCGAAACACAGAGTAAACTAAAGTTGCGCAAAAGTATTCAAAGTTCAAGTTTGTTTTTCCACTTCGAAACAACTTTACTTACATTCGAGTAAACTTTTTGCTCAGCTTACCTGTAAACAAAGGGAAATAAATAATTAAAATAGGCTTTTACGGGGAAAAAATTGGTAGTTCACAATTCGCTCGTCGTTTCCGGTGCAACGTGGAAAAATGAGTAACATTTCGGCTCGGGAATGGCAAAAGCTCTGTATGTACATAAGTAATTAATATTCTAGTCAACATACATCCGTCCGGTCGCGTCATCCCTCGGGGATATCAAATATTTACTCTCTGCTTTTATTTCAAATGCAACGATGCGTCATAGTTTGTTGCGTATATAACCTACCGATTGCGGTTCCATATGCGAATTCAAATTTCGAACTGAAGGGTCAATGACACCGGTGGTGTAAGAAAACGCATATAATTTATAATTTATGGTTAAGAAGGCTTATTGAACACCGTCAGACAAGATTAGGTGCGAACAAAAAGCATGAAAGAGTTGAATGTCGATAACCTATGATTGATGCGACAAAGAAAAACCCAGCTTACATCTATGTGAGATGTTCTTGTGAAATTAGTGAAGTCAGTATAAATGAATCATTTTTATTCTGAAAGTGATGAAGTGACTTAGATGTTGTGTCAATGGTAATAAAAGTATGCGTGCTTTGCATTAAAGTTTAAAACAATTAGTAACTTTTAATGGCGGTCTGGACTTATTCTTAGCGTGTTAGAATTTGGGGTCTGAACTAGACTAACAATTTATTTCAAACAAGTATTTGAATATATTTACAGTGGTTTCAGCCCTTTCAAAGAAAACCGCGAAAACTAATTAGTTTTGTTTCATAGGTGTTTCATGGGCTTGTTTCATATTTCTAAATTGCTAAAATGTGATAAAACTTGACAAACTATGATGGTCATTCCGACTACTTTGAGAGAATCTTATCAGTAAAAAGTCCTTTCGTCGCTTCTTGTGGAACACACATCCATCCCCCCACACCCACACACACACCCCACAGTCAAACCACTACTACGGTTTTGTGGGGCTTAGTTTATAAGTTATACTTACCTTATGTTAATATAAATAAATAAAAAACACGTGTGGCACTCGGGGACTGCCGCGGTAAAGCTATTGCATAGCATTTTTTATCAACTTATGCAATTATAATTATTTATTTATATTTATGCAGTAAGTATTTTTTTTTCTTTGATATTAATTCAAGTACAGTCGTACCATATACATACACGTTAAGCGAACGCTCGGCCGAGCTACATGGTAGGCGGAGTGGGGGGTGTTAGGTTTTATTTTCGTTACGGAATTTCTTGATTCGGTCGCCGCGCTCAAAGCCCGCGATAAAAGCTATGCAATAGCTTAATAATAATAATACAGAAAAAATAAGGTTTATTGATTTCCTTTGAAACAGACGACGTCACTAATTATATCAAGCAAACAATTATCGATGCATTTTCCCACACCCGCACTTAGAACACGTTCATTAGGTATAAATTTATGTACACAACGTTACTTAACAACTATACGACAACAATACATAACAATACTCTCAGACAGACAGACGCACCTTGAGACACTTTAATACACATTACAGTATTCTCAACGGTACATCTGCGTCACCCGTGCAATCTACACCCGCTGGCAATGTATTGACTGTTCAAAGACAGCTCTACACGACTATGCAAGGACTTTGTCATATGAATCATCTTTAAATGGCTTTCGTGGAGGTTGAGTTAATTTACCTCCAGTCATTTCAAAATAATTACTTCATTATGAAGTTATCTTATGGTTAACTGTGTTGCAATGTTGTTGGTTGGAAAATTGGCCAGTGACTCACTGCATGACAGTTTTTTTGTTACCATCGCCTAATTGCAACTGCAGAAACCTCTCGATTGCCTATTCGTTGCGTATCTAAGGCCTGAATTCGTCCTGCGCTGATGTCGGTGGCGTACCAGTCGTAGCAACGTACGTGCCGCTGACGTCAGCGTCGCAGTGTGGAGCTATATCGAAAACCATGTATATTCGTACCCGCGACTAACGTACGCGACTAACATCAGCGCAGGAGAAATGCAAGCCTAAGAGTCGATAAAAGACGAATGTATTCCGTCTAAAATATTTAGTATACGTGTGGTTAGGAATGATGAGTACCGTTGTGAATGTTGAACAGTTTGTGGTCCTAGGCTAAGAATAATGTACTCCATGCAGGTCTTGATGTTGCTCGGCTATTTCACAAGTAAATAACACGTTTAAATAACATTTTAAAACTTATAAAATAATAAGGTTTAAAATGCCATTTGCCTTTTAATTTCCCTGACAAACTAGCAAGGTCACCAGCAGAGGCAGAAATTATTATGAAATGAGAGTGACTTCACCAGATTCATTATTTACAAAGAGCTACACTATCTCCGATTGTTCCTTGTATCGTTTGTTCATGATACTAGCTTCATTAACACGGGAGTTATGGCCACTAACGCATCTATATAAACAACAAGATATGCTTAGATTTGGAACCAGGAAGATTAAATCCAACAGCTGTACTTTGAACTCTAAACAGGACCTGAGAAACATAGTTTGAGCCTTCTATGACACATCGTAAGACCACAAAGCAACTACTTTAGACAGTGGGGCAAGTCTATAAAGTTTTACGGCGAATGAGCATGAATAAGCAAAGGCATAGACATACCATTACTGTTTGTGGCTTTAATATAGGCCTCTGTAACTTCCTGCAGGTGGCGAAAGCTGTGACACAGCTTGTACTAAAATCAAAGAATATAGACGCCAAGTTAGGTATAATTTAATTTATTGTACACCATAAGAGTAACATAGGTAAGATAGAATACAGTTAATTTTGAGGTTCCACTGGTGGTGGCAAGATTAACTTGTAAGTACTTTTTCTTAAGGTAGCTTTTTTTCCGTATCGTCTACGTCGAGTGTTATATTCAATATGTATGTGTGTGTGTGTGTGTGTGTGTGTGTGTGTGTGTGTGTGTGTGCGCGCATGAGTGTGTGTGTGTGTGTGTGTACATGAGGGTGTGTGTGTGTGTACATGAGGATGTGTGTGTGTGTGTGTGTGCATGAGGGTGTGCATATATATATGCATGTGTATGTTTTGTTGCACACAAGCGCACAATCAAAAAAGCTCCTAAAAAAGTTTTCTATATGAAAACCGACCTACCGTCAATCGTCAATCGTATACACCTTCAACACATTTGCAGACGGTTTTCTCTTTGGTACTCTTAACAAAGCGTTATGTTGGAAACACCTTCCAGTTTAATAAGATGCAGAGATATTCAAGCTGTTATTCACAGGCTACCACAATATCGGAAGCTCTTTATGACACGAAAACACACTCACAGGCACAGCAAGGTGATATATGATGTATTTACATAATACTAAGCATTAAAACGGGACTGTCTCCCCACTCGTACGCATCTGTACATGTTGAGAACAATTTGCACCGAATGCATAGTCTTTTATCGACGATGGAATTACATTGCAGACTGGAGCGAATGTAAATCAAGGAGCTTTAAGTCCTTAGTGTTCAATGTAATGCGAAAGCTCTCTCAATACTGAGTCTGACGCATTTTGGCCTGGCACATCAATGACAAGAAATTGAGAAGAGCATTTTATGAAGAGAGCATTTTATGGCCATTTCACTGATGAAGGAAGCTATGTTTTGGGATAAAACCGCGTATGACACCATATTTTCTTGTCGTGGAACCAAACGAGAATTCTGTTTGGACTAGCAGTGAGAAGAATAGCCAGTCAACATATTTGGTTTCGGGACTGACCACTCAAACGGTCTCGTGTAACTTGTGAAATAGCCGAGCAACATCAAGACCTGCATGGAGTACGTTATTCTTAGCCTAGGACCACAAACTGTTCAACATTCACAACGGTACTCATCATTCCTAGCCACATGTATACTAAACATTTTAGACGGAATGCATTCGTCTTTTATCGCCTCGCCATTACGATGCAGACTGCACACGAGCAAATATCCATTCGCCAACTAATAAGTATAGACTTTAACCACACTGACATGGAATGCATCAATGGAAACTCAAAGCTCGACCAGACGCGCCTAGACACAAATATGCAGTTCAAGTGCTAGTAAATCACAACGGTACACCTACGTCACTTATACACGCATCCGTACCTATTGTAAACAGTTTGCAGCGAACGCATTGGTTGTTTACCGCCGGCACCATGCCTCGTTCACGCGGACGAGCCGACTTGAACGAGAGAAGAATATAAAATTGAAATTATTAGAAGTGTTATGAATATTAAGTGGGTGGGTATTCCAGTGTCGTGATTCCTGTAGGTATGAATGGGCGGTATTGTTGGGAAGGATGGGAATAATAATGAGGTATAGAAAATTGGTAGTTAACTACGAATTCATTAATTAAGTACGCTGATGGCTTGTGTGCTTTCTTCACAGAATAATCAAATCACACCACGGTTTGGTAGTTACTTGAGCATAACACAAATATAAGTGTATAACATGCCAGTGTAGCTCTTCGGTATCCCATGTTAAGGCTCCCACAACAGGCGCGACGCGACTCTTGTAGAACAATTACCATTAAGTTTTCATAGAAATTGTTCTATTAGAGTCGCGTCGCCCTGACGCGTCGCGCCTGTTTGCGGGAGCCTTAATACAGCACGTTACAACTTGGTAGCGTTCCCTTTACAAAGGGCGCACCTAGTCGTGCGTTTGTTAATGAGCTCATTAGTAACTGTACGCCCAGTTTCTTCAAACAAAGCGGACCTTCATTTCCAGACCAGGAAGTTCCTGGTTTTACGCAAAAGTACTGTTTTGTGACCTAGTGATTTGAAGGAATAAATGCAACAGACACGCAATACAACGCAGACTGCAATATCACGAGATTTGTCACATTTCTCTTGGGCACTCCGTGATACATGTCCTGCCATGACACAGCAAAGCTAGCTCAAACTCCATAACTGGCCTGAAGCTTTTTTGTAACGTAAACTTGTATAACTTACGTCCATTAATTACAACAAGCATCCGATAGGATCTAACTCCTCAAGATACTTATAAAAAATATTCTTTGTTATTTTATAGCTCCATAAATAGTATGTCTAACGTGTATTTTAGATACTTAATAGCCGATGATTATCAGGCGAATCGGGTAAGTAAAGAATCCTACTAATATTATAAATGTGAAAGTTTGTGAGGATGGATGTTTGTTACTCTTTCACGCAAAAACTACTGAACGGATTTGGATGGAATTCGGAACACAGACAGTTTATAACCTGGATTAATACGTAGGATACTTTCAATCCCGGTAGTACGTTCCCGTGGTATAATTTCCGACTTCCACGCGGGGGAAGCCCCGGGCAAAAGCTAGTCGGTAATAATCTCACTATTTATTTACAGTGACTGCCTCGTTGGCCTAGTGGTCGCAAGCGCTGCTGCTGAGCATGAGATCTTGGGTTCGATTCCCAGGTCGGGCAAAGTGTTATTGGGTTTTTCTACCTGGAATTTCTCAGCAGCCCGGAGTCTGGATTTGTGTCCGGTTGATGGCAAGTAGGCTCGCCCCCTATTACATGGGAAATGTGGGTGTACTATAGGTACACTTCTGCTCAACCCTTCGCGTAAACAAGACGTGATGTTATGTTATGTTTCACACCACAAAAGTACATAATCATAATTAACGCCCATGTTCTATGTTGTACATAAGAACACCCTCAAATAATATTGTTTTATCAAACCGCTTATAGAATAGTTTGCCGCAGACACCGTAATGCACATCACATGTCGAAACCATTAGCGTCTGTGTAGCTCTGTCTGAATAGGCCTTTAGACGGGACTTCAGTTGTCATAGATATACAGTTAGCTACTGGAAGAGGCTGGTGAGCGTACACGCTTGGGAAGAAACGGCATAGGCGCACTTCTGTGTGACTGTTTATATTTTACCAAGTTTAATTAGAGTACTACAATGATATGTTGGCGGTTGAATGATGTTGATATCGGCGCTGTTTGTTTTGAAAAACAAGTTGGCGGCGTTAGTTCTGAGTTTAGTCATGCGCCAAAAGATTCTTTAACAGCTACATATACCTACTTATAACATTTGGGTTAAAAAAACTGTTTTTTCTCACTTCATTGGCATGAAAGAAAAAGCCAGTGCGATGTTAGTGTAATGCAAAAACACTACATGCCAAGTGATAAATTGCTTCTTAAAATATCGGTATTACTTTTCGAACTATGACAGGATTTGTGTGTTAGAAATATTTTTTGAATTTTATGTTATTTATAAAAGAAAGGTAGAAAATGCAACATGAAAAGCACTAAAACACTGACAAAACTAAATGACTAACGTACATTTTCTAGTGTCTTTTCAGCAACGAATACAAGCCCGATGGGTTACAGCTGCTCGGACGAGTTAAGACTAATGGACAAGTGTTATTTTCATTTACAACCAAAATAATTCTGCTGTTGCTATGAAAACGATTATGATGAAAACAAACAAAATATAAATTCTTTGGGGTCCTGCCCAACGTGTTTGTTTTTAATATCATGTTTAAAATAATATCCGCTCCGCGTTGACTAGTTAAACGATATTTTAAGTAAAGAAGATTTTTATAAAGAATTAAATAATACTTACATGAGCTTGGTTTCTGTACATACTTATTTTACATCCCTACTTCTTAGACAAAAATATTGTAGTTTGTTTACTAATAGTCTATCATTAAACGTATGTTTAGAGCTATTTAATCTTTCAGATTAATGTCTTATCAAATATTAATTATTTTATTATGTATGCCCAACGTGGATCCACGCGAGACACAATGTCTTTTTAACTGTTTCTGTAATTACGGAATTCAACCGGTTAATAAACTCTCAAACACCATCGAAGATTATCTCAGCGTTACTAAACCATGAAAAACAGATAACGCTGAACCAACAACGTTATGTTAAAAGCCGTTTCCAAAGAATACACATCTGTGTTGCTACCCAGCCCGCGGCATCGGACGTGAAGCGTCATACACAAATGGGGGACATTATAATAGGACGATACGCGATTTCAGAGCTCAAGGTCTTAGACAATTGTGCCGTATTCAACGTTCTACATCTTGAATGGCAACCAGAGATGAAAGACTCTGTTTTTAATTTTAAATGAGTTGAACAGGCGATTACACCGGGTGCTGGCGTCTTTGTTCACAAGTAAACACGTGTATGTTTAAAATTGAAGAAGACGAAACTAGGAAGAAGGCCAGCATCTAAATCATTCCTTCACTGAAGAACGTAACCCTAGTCAACTTTTGACACAAAAGTCTCGGTCCCTGAGCAACTAAAATGAAAATGTCTGTCGGCTAACAAAGTCGCCACTCACAAAATCCTTAACATCCCATATGAATTATTCAAGTAAAATATAATCTCAATTCACGAGTCCCAGTCCCAGTCCCTATTCTGACAACACAAAACGGGCACATAAATAATGCAACTAGCGAGTGACGTCATACGCAGCGCCGTTTGTAAACGAGATCGCATTTGAATTGTTATGGTATGCTCAGTTTAGTTTGGCTATTACGAGTGCGGAGCGGATCGCGGAATCAAAGGCTAGGTGGATACGTCATCACCGTACATTAGCACATAAGTAATAGAAGCAATCCGCTTCAAAGGGTATTCGTAATTCAAATTTGACAGTCGAACGCACAGATGATAGTTGAGGCCATGGAATTTGTATGTACTATTGTTGAGGCATTATGCACTTAAATCTGGAAGTCGTTTGTGTTTGAGACACGTTTTCATATCATCAGCCTAATGAACAAACCATTTGATCTTAGCAAATCTTCAATTGCTCTGTAAACAAAAATAATCACTAAAGTGAAAACGTCGATATCAAATTATACAACAAAAGAATCTAATTTTGACATAGCCTAGTGATTGGGTTAAGTGCCGTGCGCGTACCAATAGAAGTAAGCTTTTGTGACGTTATGCGAAATTCTCAAAGCAACGGTGATAGGGATCGTTGAAATCCGAGCTCGGACATGATAGTAAGGGTTGACGGTACCAAGAAATACAATTAATTGCAATCACATTTTATTTAGTAAAGGGGTTTCGTAAATAAATAATAACAGCCGCACGGGTCAACCTTCAAGGTTAAGCAACGCTTGCTGAGGTCGGTCCGTGGTGGGGTGACCATCAATCACATACCGAGACCTCTCCGTGCCTCGGAAAACATGTTGAGCCGTTGGTCCCAGCTGCGATTCGTAGACATTGGCAGTCTTTCGGAGTCAGATGCCCAAAAGTCTGACAATCAGTCTTGCTAAGGGGTATCGTGTTACCCAGTAACTGTAGTGGAGATCAGATAAGCAGTCGCTCCATGTAAAACAGTGGTATTCAACTGGATTCGGTAAGACTGGAAGTCGATCCCAAAATAGTTGGGAGGGCTAGGCAGATTGTTGAGGGTTTGTTTTAACTTTAACGACATATTTGTTTCTATAAATACGTAGTTAAGTAATAATGAAGCAAACCGTTAGAGGTACTTTGTTATAAGTACAAATAACAATGTATACTAGGTATTAAATTAAATAAACTATACAAATAAATACAAAAACAAAAGGACACTTAGACACGTGGAATTAGTTTCTATGGACGATCAGGCACTTCCTAAATGCTCACTTTGGGCATATCGCGGCGACAAGTCTTTCATTGCAATATTCAAGTTGTTTCTTTACTCCGACACAGTGACGGATTAGGGAAGAAAAGTTTTACTACGTTTTACCCGGTTAAAGCCCGTAGTTCTAAGTAGGAATTAGTACTCGATTTAATTCTAACGGTCGAATAAAAGAAAAATATAGTCTGGCAGATGATTGTTATCTCGAGACGAAAGATTTAATTTAAGCTGGTTCGTCAAAAGGTCGGTTTCTACGGTTTCTACCGAATGGGCTTACTTGTCACTTTGCGAGTGTCCTTAACATCTCGCTTTCGTTTGTATTCCTTAAAAGTGTAAGCAGATGAGTAAAATAGGAACAAGCCATGACGGCAGACCGACAGCCAGGTGGGACGACCTTCAGAAGATCACGTGGAAGACCTGGATGAGACTCACACAGACCAGGGAAGCATGCACAAAAGGAAGAAGGCCTATACTCAGCAGTCGATGGATCAAGGATGCCAATTATGATATATTGCCCACCAACCTGGAACGAAATTTAGACTACAATAGAAAACCCAATTTTGCCCGACATAGAGATCCAACTCATGACCGTATTTTATAGAGGTATGAGGAACAGGTTGTAATATTCACTAATACCTTCATGGAAAAGGGAGGATCCTCCGAGGAGGCGGGTGCTGTCTGGTGGGCAATTGTCCGAAGATTGATGTCAGGACCTTGTATATATACTAGTTGCGCGGTAAACTTTGCTTGCGCGATGCAGGATTTTGCGTGACGTCAGTATGTTGCGTAGTTGACATGTGACGGTGAGATGCCGCCACAAATTTATGCTTAGCAATCGCCCTTACGGCCACTACAGCAATGAAGCTGACTGCTATAAAATATAACTTATTTACAAACAAGTATCTAAAAGCTACGGTTATTGTAAGGAGCTTAAGACTACTTGGCGTGAAACCAGACACCGGCAATATCATACTATAACAAATATGACAGCTTTGGAAGATAAAGATACGAATTTATTGAGGACTTGGGCCTTTTGTACGGGAAAAGCTGAAATAGAAGGCAATCATTACGTCGAATTTGTACAAGATCAACAATACGTATTTATAAGGCAGATGTGAGTGGAAACGCCGGGACCCACGCCCTAGAGGGACATACAGGGTGGCAGGGACATGAATGAATGAATTCAATACAAACTCAAAGCATTTATTTGAAATAAACCATTGACAGGCACTTTTGAATTTTCAAGGAGTCGATCAGTCAGAAATATGAAGCTAGTAACTAGTTAACCATTCCAAAGCGTAGTAGGTACCTATGGAGAAGAACGGGCAAGAAACTCCATGGACACTCTTTTAAATTAAATTGTTACAAAAATATTAGTTACATCATTAATGTTGAATTTATAATTATATCTGAGAACGATGTAAAAAAAGACGTTCACGTTAAGAGCGTCCAGAGTACAACAAATAGAAACAAACAAAATAACAATCTAAAAATAAAATAATTCAAATAAGCCGTGGCAGCTAAGAGATGACCAGTCACAACTGACGGCGCCCGTTCACGAACATGACGCATGGATCACACATGATTCTAGACCACCTAACTAAGGAATTTATCGTAGGTAAGTTATAAAAAAAAAACTGCTGTTTCATAGAAAAGTGCAATATCTACGCGGTCTAAATGTATGGAACAGATTTTTTTTTTTTATCACCGACTAAAGCTTTTAACGCAGGGTTTCAGAATGATGTACTGAATCCATGGTGACAGGTTGCGCATCGATGTCCCTACCAACCACTATACCTACCTATATATATATATACCTACATATAGTTAACTACCTCAATGTTGATGTTCTTCAGAAAGGTCAGGTGCGTAGTACTCGCAACCGGCGTGCGTGTATGACTAGATTTATGAACGTAAACGAAGCAAAAGAAGTAAAGGATCGTCAGATGGCATTCTGTAGTTTCTGCCTGGGAAGAAGGCGTGAGTTGTATGTATGTGTTGTACGAAATCTTCCGTGGGACCTCCTAACGTAATTATTTAGATTCCGGCTCCTTATTTACCTTGTCTCGTTAGTATAACTAACAAAACACTACACTTATTATATTACATTGCACTCGCAAGACATTTTCCGGTCAATATTGTCGTATATAAGATCAGTACCAGCACTTGGCATCACAAACCAATTAGAATTGTCACTAGCGTCTTAACTTCGGACAATTTACACCAGATACTATAATTAAGTATGAAACAGTGACCGTCGACGAATGCGAACAGGATGATCATCAAAAACTAATTTTAATAAATAATGCCCGAGATCCATGAGGCTAGTTTCTCAAGCCAGGATAGTAAGCTAGCAAGCTAGTATCTCCAGCGTCGTGCTTCGTACTAGTTTAATTTCTAGGCTAGTAAGCTAATGAGAAAGCTAGTGTCTCAAGCTAGGATAGGTTCTATTTTTTGGGCTAGTAGCACCCCCACCACTGACTTTAGTATTCTGGCTTGTGTACTAGCTTCATGTGGCCGGCGAAGCTAATACATACATGATTGGCTAGTGTGCAGTGACAACGAGTTTTGTTTTTCTGACCGCAACCACGTGTTGTATGTACTGGCCTAAAATTATCTGGCATCATGTAAACAGCACTATGTTGCGCAAGCCAGGACAGCAAGACAGAATAGTAAATCAAGGTTCTAGCTTGCTATCCTAGCTTTGAAGAACTAGCCTCGTGTATCGCGGGCATAGAGCATGGATGACAGGGGCTGTCGCTAATCGCACACTCATTTTATATTTATCATGAATAGTTGAATAGTAGGCGTGTGAAGTGACAACCCTCGCAAACTAATATTAGTTTCTCATTTCATTCAGTTGGTTGTAAATTTTACCAGTTTACTGTTTTGGCACAGGCGGCGACAAACTTATATTCGCCGCCTCGAGAATTAGTTGCCATTGTTTCACTTTACTACAACACTCAACAATAGAAACAAATCTAACGGTAGTTACTTTGTTGTTTCGTTTACAGTTTAGTGCATGTTTAAACTGCGTTTGGGTGGTTACGATTCATCGGAGCGTGATCGAGTTTTAGTCCCGTATTGCAGAACGTCACTCAATACTCAAGCATTGCTTGAAACTAGTTTGAACCAATCAAATGGCTTGAATCTAGTTTTAAGTAATGCTTGAGTATTGAGTGAAGTTCTGTAATACGGGCCTTAGAGTTAGTTGTAAATCAATGAGAGTAGTGCTGCAGACTTTCGGGTTGTAAGTCGTGGGTTCGAACCCAGGCAGGCACTTTACTTTGTGTAATTTATATCATCGCCACTGCTCTCACAACGGTGAAGGACAATCTGAGGAATCCGGCATGAACTAGAATATAAAAATCGAAGACATGTGACCTCCACCAACCCGCACTGGGCCCGCGTGTTGGATTACAGCCTACTCCCTCTCACAGAGAGGAGGCCTGTGTCCCAGCAGTGGGAACGTTATAGGCTGACTGTCCTATGCTATGGATAGATAAAAACGATGGGGCAGACAACGGGTTAAGTGGTCATTAAAATATTTGGCACTCATCGCTTCCTTGTCGGTGGAAAATAACCGACATGATGATATTGCCAATTCTGATTCGTTGATTCAGGAAAATGTTGCTTCATAAATATTTTATGAGACTAACGTACTCGGAAAATATCAGTTTGCTGTCTTATTTCTTAATAGAGGAAGAAAAACGTTTTATTGCGTGGTTTAAAACATTATTTATTATTACTATTATGAGCTTGTTGTGCCCTACTGCATGGCTAAGGGCCTCCCTCCCTTCCGCCTTGCCATGTTTCTCTCTCTCTTTTGCAATTAGAGCCCAATCCTTTAGATACAAAGACATTACATTATTTTCTCTATGAGAGGGAGTGGGTCGTAATCCACCATTCGGGCGGTGTTGGATTGGTGGCTGTTACATTTCTTCGATTGTCAAATTCTTCTAGGACATACTGGTTTCACCACGATGTTTTCCTTCACCGTTTTAGACTCAGGAGTCTAACTCGTCACGCCATCTCAAAAAAAAACGGACGATTTAAAACACATTACTGAAAAAACTAAACTCGTGATTCACGTGACGTGATTCTGGTAGAACAATTTCCTTGAAGTTTTTATAGTTTTTTTTTTACTAGAGAATGTCGCGCTGTCGCGTCGCGCCTGTTTGCGGGAGCCATAAGCCTCTAACATAATAAATCAAAGTACCTAAAACACATCCAATAGTTGAACACAAAAAATATATTGTCGTGTTCCTAAGTCTTCCGTGAATTCAGTTTTTACGATGTGATGTTCCGAAAGGACATATTAAATGAAGATTCAATATGTTAGGGTGGGCTGGGGCTGCCGACACCATTAGGAAGTGGTGGCACGGAAAACCCTCGGAATGTGATGCTGCGTTTAGACGGGTGCTCGAATTGCTGGTTTACTGGCGCTATTGAAGTTTCGAACTATTGTGCCCCTTATTTGGGCTCTTTTTATTTGTTGCAAAATTATAGAATTTACCGTTTGTATCATAAATCTTTTTTGAGCTTGTTTTTCAGGCAATTCAGTTTTCAGAACATTCTAAATGTATAGCGCTTCGCATGAGACGTATCTACTATAAATGAGAAACTTAAATAGTTAACCAAATTCGTTTGGAAGATTAAGTATCTTCATCGTTTTATTTACCTACAGATTTTTAGTTCAGTAAATACTTACTAGTTAACAACAAGCTGCTGACAGAAAAAATAGACGGTGATATATCTACACTACGGGAACTAATCTACAAGAATTCTCAGAAGTTGCTGCTTATTTCAGTAACATTAAATATCGCATTAAGAACAACATCGAAATTCATTTAACCCAAAACACTAAAACGAACACACAATCGATTAATTCCAGTATTTAGAACGAGTAATATTTCAAGTGTACTGGCATGCGTAAACAAAGCATTGGCACAGATTCCAATGAAATGAAAGGATATGCGCGGTGGAAAAGCTCTCGACCCGAGGTCGCTCCAGGTGGAAATATCTTCGCTTCGAAATCTTTTAGTCTGGCTAAAGGCTGGAGTAAACTTCAAGTGGCAATCTGGCATAGAAAAGACGTTTGGCCTGGACACTGGCGAAGTTTTTTATCTTTATAGATTTTTAACGGAAAACATACAATATTTTTCGAGTTAAGGCTCCCACAGACAGAACGCTGGCGCGACGCGACAGGGCTACACAAAGGCGCCGCTCATCGCGCGACACGCGGTGCCTTTTTGTCGGGCGTCGCGTCGCGCCAGTGTGTACGAGCCTTTATCTATACTATCCTACTAATATTATAAATGTGGAAGTTTGTGAGGATGGATGGATGGATGGATGGATGGATGGATGGATGGATGGATGTTTGTTACTCTTTCACCCAAAAACTACTGACCGGATTTGGATGGAATTTGGAACACAGATAGTTTATAACCTGGATTGACACATAGGATACTTTTTATCCCGTTAGTATGTTCCCATGGGATAATTTCCGACGTCCACGCGGGCGAAGACGCGGGCAAAAGCTGGTATTTTATAATGTAATAAAGCTGAAGAGTGTGTTTGTTTGAACGCGCTATAACCCTGGAATCACCAGTCGGATTTGAAAAATTATTTTTGCATTTGATAGCTCAATTCCTGGCGAAGGTTATTTTTAGTGTCCGACCGAAAATGTATATTAAGCCGAAAAAGAAGCTTCAGCTTAGTCTTATTTTCGGCCAAAAACGAAAATGATTGAGACATTCAAAAATATTAATATTTTTCGCAGTACACTGAAATCTTTTTTTTTTTTTTTGTTGCACCTAGTGAGAGAAACAGTAAATATTGGCTTTAAAAGAAATAAAGCACGATCATTCCTTTAGAGGATACAAAATTTCGTATATTTCCTGTTGTAGCAACGATATTATCAAACAATTAATATAAATATAATAGAATAAAGAAACTTCAATATCTACAAATCTAATGCCTTTATATGCATGTCGGAAATAAAAATAATAAGTTAAAAACAAATAAAAGTAATGAATTACCCATTAACTTATGCGCGTTAAGAAAAAATAAATAACCTCGCTTCACACAACTTCAAAATGAAATCGTATCCGTTTAAGGTGAATCCTCCGCTGTATCACGTAATTTTCATATGAAATATTCTGAAAAATTCTTAGGTAGAACAAATTTCCAAAGTTTGATGATTGATATGAAATTGATGATTATTATTCAGTAATTATTCCTACAGTCGCGAATCGCATTTTGATCAACATACGACGTAAAACAGAGCTGCAACTTGTATGGCGGGTTACAGCTGAGGATTCACCTTAAGTCAGCTGAGTGAAATCACGAGCGGACTCGATTCACCCCGAAGTTAGCCGAACGTCACATGATATTGCCGAGCTTTACGAAGTAGGCCGAATGACGCGCGACAATCCACGAACTTCTGATTTTCGGCTTAGCCGAAGCTTCGACTGGTTTATGGCGGAATCATGATTTTTTGGCCGAAAATAGCCGAAAGCGAAATCGAAGCTTCGGTCGGTCACCAGTTATTTTCGGCTTTAACATCACGCTACGACCCTTAGGAGCCGAGCGGCGGGTGAACCCGCGGGGCACAGCTATCGCAACTGTAATACTATGACGTAAGTACAGAAATTGTAAAATAAGATTTAGAATGTCGGCAGACTGTTGTTGCTCTGCGAAACTAATAACTTTAATTTAATATAGGTTTTAATAGTCATCGTTAGTTGCAGTCGCTTTATTAACAGAGTTTAACGATCATTTCTTCTGACTTAAAATAAATACAATGGATTTGTTACTACAGCGTTAACGTTTGCGAAATACGATGTACTTTCAAAGAAATAGTTTATAACATAATGCCGGCTACAGATTCGCGATACGTTACATAAAATGTAACACAAATTAACCGTCCCAACTAATGCAATGCAACTTGAAAGATAAAGGATGATTTCCACCAAACGGCTCGCATCGTATAGGATCGGAACGGATTTTACAATCTTTAAACGATATTAAATCGTGTACACAGTATTAGTTAAAGTCTCTATTACCAAGCGGCGCAAAGTAGCTTGACCGCGGGCATCTTCCGCGACACGCGATCGTAGCCGAAAGTATGCTGCGTCGCGCGATTGGCTCCGTTCGCCTATCGTCGTATCCGATAACACATTCTTCCGAATTAATGCTCCTACGAACAGACGCGACACGCGACGCGAATCGCGCGCGGTTCAGAGGCACTAATGGTCGCGCGACGAGCGGCCCCTTTGTGCCTTGCTGTCGCGTCGCACCTGTGTGTGGGAGCCTTTAGAAGACGTAATGCGGTAGGAATAACACTGTTTGACTAGGCGCAGAAACGCATGCGTTTGCAAGCGACGCGCGACGGTACGGAGCCGATCGTATGCGTCGACATCCTGCCGGACGTGATCGGCTGTCGCCGCATCCGTTCGTATCCTTTCCGATCCGATGCGATGCGAGGCATTTGGTGGAAATCATCCTTAACACACAACTGGGTGAATTTGTTTCAAAGTGTTCCATTTCATGATAATTATGTTTCACTAATCTTCGGGGTAATTGCGTAACATACAGAAAATTACGATCGCATTTTCTTTAATTTTGACAGTCCAGCCACGTTCATTGCGTTATTTACGTTGCTGAGCAGACGAATTTATTAAACCAATGTAGCAATGGATTAGAAATATCCTTCAAAACTCTCTTAATGTGATTGAAACTGCGTTACGGAATTAGGGTGCTGTATCCGACATAAACTGTGGCAATTTTGTTTGTAGTCGCAAATCTCACAGCGACATTCAATTGTTCTCACGTCATCAAATCGGTTAAAAAGCGTGTAACGGGAGTTTGAGCAAACTTTCTATGATCTTACTTGTTATTGTGACATACAGACAGATGATTTTGATGATTATACTTAGTAGCGTACCTACCTATTCGGAACGAGGTTGTCATCTTTCATCGCTACACACTTCTTTTTTTTTTTTGCATTTTTTTCTGTTTTCTGTGGTTACGTTAAAATATGGAGTCAGAGGCAGACTGTTCAAATTTTCTGCATTAAATTTATCATAATTGTTATCATCTTTTTATTTTTATTTAAAATACTCGTCTTCAATTTGGTCCCGAATCTATGCACGATCAATTATGTTTTAGATTACATCAGCACACAAAAACACATGGAAAAGTCACAACATAACATCACGCCGGTTTAACCCGAAGGGTTAGGCAGAGGTGTACATACAGGATGGCAGCGACATCGACGCTCAACCTGTTACCATGGATTCAGTACAGTCGCCAGCAGGTCAAGCTACACGAAACTGTCAAATTTCTCCAAACGATTTTAAACCTTAAAATGTTGCCGGTAAAGTTCAAAATCGAATGAGAAAATCTAACTGTGGTAACTTGATGTGCTGACGACTGTACATGATTCTGAAACCCCTACATTTAAATTTTTTGTCGGGCATTTAAAAAAAAAATTAGTTCAGTTTTTGACCACGTAGATATTGCACTTTTCTATGATATAGCAGGTTTTTTTTTTTTTTTGATAACTAACGAAACATTTCTACTCTAGGTGGTCTAGAATCATGTGCTGAATTCATGGTTACAGTTTACGCGTCGATGTCCCTATCACCCTGTATAGTACACCTTTTGTCAGATATGTTTAAACCCCTTGTAATAAAGGTTCAGAACTTAAATAAGTAGTCAGTAAATAGGTAACTAAGGGTGTCCAACGCCAAGACAACAAAATAAAGGGCGATCTTTGCCATTTACTTATAAATAGCTCTTAGCCAGTCTCAGCTTCCGAAGTACAGTACAACAATTTTCTTGTTGTCCCCCGGGAATCATCGCATTTCCAAATACAAACGAATGCTAATTTCCATGTCCATCGATTATTAGATTTATCGTGTATAATAATTTGAATTCAGATCCAAGTACTTTATTGTATTGTTACGTCAAAACAACAACATAACAGTCAGTCAGTCCTATCTCAGTCCACTTCTGGACATAGGCCTCCTCTCCTAGGCTGCGCCACAACACCCTGTCCTCCGTCTTCCGCATCCAGTCTGTCCCAGCTACCTTCTAAGATAGTCGGTCCATCTAGGTAGGTGGTCCACACTACGCTTGCCGATACGCGTTCTCCACTGCAGGACTCCTCTGCTCCACCGACCATCGGCTTTCATGTATAAAACAATATAATTATGGCAATCACCAATACGTTTACAAAGTTTGGTGATTACTTACTTAGTTCTGAATACAAATTATTATACACGATAAATCTAATAATCGATGCACATGGAAATTAGAATTCGTTTGTATTCGGAAATGCGATGATTCCCGAGGGACAAAAAGAAAATAGTTGTACTGTACCATTGTATGTGGGCGTCGGGAAGCAATTTAATCTTCTCTGGAAGCTGGTGATAAAATTAAAAACATATTCTATGAATAGCTTCAGGAAATATATTATGAAAGGCATGTTTATTAAATTAAAAAAACAGGAGTTTCTTGCCCGTTCTTCTCCATAGGTAACCATTACGCTTTGGAATGGGCAATTAGCTTCATCTTTCTGGCTGACCGACTCCTTGACAATTCAAAAGTGCCCGTAATTGCTTTATTTGAAATAAATAGTTTGAGTTTGAACATTATGTATAGGAACCTCAATACGCAAATAAACTACACCACCACCTACCACTACCTAGTTTTCTTTCTTTCTTTCTTACATACATACATAATTATAAATTAAAGTTGTTCTTCTAAACTACGCAACGGATTGTGCTGTACTTTTGACCATAATTTAAAGAATTTATTCCGGAAGGTTTATGTGTTCATTACATTCATATTAAAGTTACATATAATTTAAAAAACTCAATGTTTTGTCAAGTCGTAAAAACCGTGCGAAGCAGAGGCGGATCACTAGTTTAAAAATACGAAAGGAAATCTACGTTGGAAATAGATCTTCAGACATAGCAGCTGATATTGATAGGAAAAATAAAACGAAAGGAACACACTACAGGTGAAAATCATACAACCATACGACCATACTACAACCACAGACTAAATAAAAAAAAAATCAAGACAGCCTTTTTTTTTTTTTTTTTTGGGTGGGAAATCATCAAATGACGTCTCCCGCTCTGGGCGGAGCGGAAGGGCGTGTCAGACTCTTACTGACTAAAACCCACCCGTGTTCCTTCAGTTGCCTGTGCGCCAGGGCCACGGTAACTGACAACAGTGACGTGAGGCCGGTTTCGTAAACATGTGTGCACTTAGTGAGGTGTAGTTTGGTTGTAAATGTGTGCGTGTGAGCGTGTATGCACAGAGCAAGGTGTAGTTTTGCATGCTTCACTGTATTGTTCGCAGCGCTATGTCTTGATTTTCTATTTGGTCCGAGACTACAACTAAAAATATCTACCGACACAGAGATGAACGACCCAAGCCATCAATCAAAATTGGCATCCCATATGCCGTACATTTGTTCGAAATTACAACGTCAAACAGTTATATTGAGGAAACCATAAAATCTGTATAATCGTAAAAGCCAACTTGGGTGGCAGCCAACAGCCAATGAAAAATAATTCGACATACAACGTTCAGAACTTCAGAACTTCAGGAATCAGGAATTTCAGCGTTTATTGCATTTCAGAGTCTCCTACGGACAGATATTGCATCATCACTACCTCATGTACTTCGTATGCCTGTCTGTATAAGTTAATATCGAAAATCAATGAGCTGCTTTTGATAGGGATTTTACTTTATACGGATTATTACCGGATTTTCGTGAGCATTATCGCATATTATCGTGAGAACATGAGGTAAACGGATAATAACACAAATTGGAACACGTGTAGATACTTTACAAATAGGTATTAGTTGTTGATAAGGCTTTTTCTTGGAATAAATGTGATCGATGGAAAACATAAGCTTTTATTTTTATAACAGTTTAGCACGCACGGGTTTGGCTTTGATGTATCAAAGCCTATCTCAGTCCACTGATGGACATAGGCCTCTCCTAGGCTGCGCCACAACACCCTGTCCTCCGCTTTCCGCATCCAGTCTGTCCCAGCTACCTTCTAAGATAGTCGGTCCATCTAGGTAGGTGGTCCACACTACGCTTGCCGATACGCGTTCTCCACTGCAGGACTCCTCTGCTCCACGGACCATCGGCTTTCATGTATAAAACAATATAATTATGGCAATCACCAATACGTTTACAAAGTTTGGTGATTACTTGTTGCATTAGGCCTTTGCTAATATTGAGAGTGAGACCGTTTTACCATCTTAGGACACACATTTAGAAGTGGACTTTTACGGACTAATCATTGTCGTTTTGCGTGGATGTGACGCATGTTTTACCCAAACTCGTTATTTTTTTGTATTTGTGTGTTTTTCTCTGCGTCATATTTACCGCAAATTAACGTATTATCTTTCTTTCTTTACTTTCTTTCAGTGATCAGAAATTTCTAAAATTTTTACAAGGCATCTTTGGTCTAGTGAGGTTCAATTCCCACCTCAGGCAAAATGTTATTGGGTTTTTCCATTAGGCATTTCTCAGTAACAGCCCGGAGTCTGGATTTGTGCCCGGTTGGTGGCAATAGGCGCGTTCCCTTAATACATGGGATGGCGAAATGTGGGTATAGGTTACCGCTGCTTAACCCTTCGGCGAAATCAGGCGTGATGTAACTTTTCAGCCTTTGGAAGTTATTGTTTATAATAAAAAGAATACACTTTCTAAACGGAAGTTGCTTTCTCGATTCAGTCGAGGAACGCTTATCAATGTTGATATTTAGGCTTATCTCGGATCAGCTGAGTTTTCTACTGGACCAGCATTTTAATAAGCTGGCGTAGTAGTTATGTGCTTCGTATTAATTAACTTTGCTTGTGTGACTAAGCTCTCTAATCTATACTAATAATAAAGCTGAAGAGTTTGTTTGTTTGTTTGTATGAACGCGCTAATTTCTAGAACTACCATGCAGTCGGATTTGATAAAATATTTTTGCATTTGACAGACCCATTCTTGAGAAAGGTTATATGCTATTTAAAATCACGCTACGATCCTTAGGAGCCGAGCATAAAGAAAAAAAAGTCAGAAAGAACGCTAAACAAAAACGATGTACATAATTGCGCGGGCGGGCGATGCGATGCGACGGGGTGGGACAGGGTCCGGGAACAAGAAATTTCGCGCGAAGTCGCGAGCAGGAGCTGTTAATTATACTTTTAGTGGTCATGTTTGCTCAACGTACGGAGGTAATGTTTTATTTTACATTTTTATACAGCCCATCTTAGAGCGAATTTCACCAAACTTTTATACCTAGAATAAGTCTTATCCTGAGAATAAATTTTGAATTTTTGACTGCTTTTCCATACCAGAACTGTCAGATATCAATTTTATTCCCCGGATAAAAGATATCTGACCGGTTAAATCAGCTATTAGTGCCTTATTTGGGGAAGGCAGGTATAGTCAAATCAAAGTCAAATAATGAATTTCAAATAGGCACATACTCGTAAAGGGCACTTCTTACCGTCAATATTTACAAGAAAATAGAATTGATTCTATTTGCCGCTTTCAAAAGGTAATTTAGACGGTCAAAGTAGGAATAATGGGAATGTTAAAAGTTTAATGACCATTTCAGATATATAAAAATTCGGTCGTAACCGAATTTTTATATACACATTGATATTGATGAATTTATATATACAATGACATGAGTATTTACTTTGTAAAGTATTATATTTTTTAAATTACTGTGAATGTGAGGACTATGTCGGTCATTGCTTTTTGTTTTTTTTTTTCTCAGTTAGTTTTAATCATTATCTGGCAGTTTGAGTAATTTATGCGGCCTACCCAAATATTCTTTCTTTGGTATTGTTCGTCGAATCTTTGAGCTCCTTAAGTTCTGAGTTGAGCTGCACGATTACTGACAAATAGGTGCACTGACTGGACAGGTCCACTCGATCTGTGTGGTTCATTCCTCAAAAGACAATTTCAAACACTAATCTACATGGTCTTCACATGATCTGACCAATATTATATTTGGAATTTAAAAGTGACTGACCTCTGAGTTTTTTTCGGCTTTTCTTCTCAGAGTAGTCAGATAGGAAACGCCGACCTCATCTAGTTAAAAAAATATGATTGACGTGTAAAAGTGTTTGTAAAAACCTACTTACAGAAATAAAAGCATTTATCATTTGTAAACAAATCCTCACTAATGTAAAAACTGCTGTTGGTTTGGTTGTAACATTATCACAGCTGCTATATGGACCAGCGGGGTAATTACGTAACACACTTACAGTAGGAATGGGTTTCATTTTGACAGTTCAACAACATTCATTGCGTTATTTACGTTGTTGAGCAGACAGATTTTTCGAACATATGAAGCAATGGATTAGGAATAGGCTTCAAAATGATTCAGATTGTGATAGATAGTGTGTTACGTAATTAGGGTGCTGATTTTGATGGAAAGGAAAGTGATTTAGAAAAGGATACAGGGTGCTTTTCACCTCAGAAACAGACAGAGCCGCGAGGCTCAGCTAGGATCATTAACATTTCTGTCCTATTAATGGCAATAGACTCGTTATAACAGTAACTCGCGAAATGTGGATGTTCTATATATCTCTGCCTACCCTCAGAGTAAAGGCCTGTTTTTATGTGTTATCTCCTAAACACAGCCTGTCCAACAGCACCATACTAATTATAATAATTCATCACTAACGGGAAGGCTCAAGTATTACTTCTCTTTGTAAGTCATAATGACTATTAGTAGTTTCTCTAAGGGTCCGATCACACTTACCACAACCACACCACATCGCTGCCGCTGAGACAAAATCTGAGCAAGCAGTGGTTACGTGTGAATAGTGTCGCTGCAGCTTCTTACAGTTAGGTTGTGGTAATTACAAAACTTTATTTACAAAAAACAACCGACTTCCAAAAAAAACACAAAAAATCGTGAAAAATAACTTTAATTTCGGAAGTCGGTGTCTTTGGTTTTGTATTTTCGTTTTTGGCCACCGACTTCCGAAATTAAAGTTATGTTTCACGTTCTTTTTTTGTGTTTTATTTGGAAGCCGATTGTTTTTTGTAAAAAGATTTTTGTTTGTCACTTTTTAGTTGTGCTACCTACCCCACACAAATTCGTAAACTACTACTTGATATGTAAATAACAGTGACAGAAAATTATTAAAACATCATCAATATAAATTAAGTGGAAAAAAAATACGCAGTATTAAGGATAACTCAAAAACTGCTGTTCAGATCTTGATCAAATTTAAATGGGACCACATGTCTGTTGCTTCACGTGTGGTCCCATTTAAATTTGATCAAGTTCTGAACAGCCTTGTCTTTGTCTTTCACAGCAGTTTTTGTCTTTCAAATAAAAAAAAGAATCATTCAAATCGGTTCACCCAAAAAAAAAGTTCTGAGCTATCACAGATAAAAAAGTACATATAGTCGAATTGAGAACCTCCTCCTTTTTTTGATGTTGGTTAAAAATCAAATCAAATGGTCGACATAACGTTGTGTTTGCGATGTGGCCAGCCACTACTGCGCGGTGTCGCTGATGGTTGCGTTGTCTTGATATGGTCGGTATCGCCCACACGGTAGATTTTGACGGCCAAATGTGGTCTGTGTGAATAAACTAATAATTTTCATACAAATTAGCGCCCGACCACGTGTTGTCGTTTGGTACGTGTGGTCGGGCCCTAGTAAAAGTAACAAAAGAGAAATAAATCTAACCCCGGGAGAGCACAGTTGCGTAGTTACTTCTATTGTTATGTGTTTTTCTTGGAACGACAATGTTTAGTCAGATGAAAGTTTCCTAGCAACAAGACGCAGTCACCGGGAAAATATTTCTTGTGCGTTTTACACATACATCCATAAACTCACGCCTTCTTCCCATGGGGGTAGGCAGAAACTACAGAACGCCACCTGCTACAATCCTTACATACTCCTTTTGCCTCGTTTACGTTCATACATCTGGTCATATATGCACGCCGTTTGCAAGTACTACGCACCTGACCTTTGTGAAGAACATCACCAGTAAGGTCACTATATGTCTTCCTAGGGCGTCGGGGTCCCGGCATTTCCACTCACATCTGTCTTGTAAATACCTTTTGTCAGTCGTCCTTCATTCATCCTCTCAACATGACCAAACCATCTAAGCATACTCTTATCCATGTTCTTGTGCGTTTAGCCACAAATAATCGCGAAGTCTTTCTGACAGGTCATTGAAATTGAAACTACGGTCATTCTTTGTACGATAATTTTTACTGCCTACTTACTGAATAGTAAAATCAAAACAAATTAAATCCAATTTTATTTGTGTACACAGGTGATGTAAGGTGTTATAAATTTATAAGATGTCAGTAACTGGGACATACAAATATTAAGGATAGAATTAAAAAAAAATAGGATACTCATTTCAAAAATTTCAATCAACAATTAATTAATTAAATTAAAACTAATGTCACTACGAAAATAATTAATTCAGTAATGTAGGGAGGGCTAGCAAGGGAACAGTAAAAAAAAAACTGCAAAAAATTCGGTCAAAAAGTTACTTTGTGTTCTAAACATATCAGCCCATAATATTTGCCCATTGGCAACTTGAACTTTATCTGCCAAACTTATTCCTTAAGGTAGCACTAGTCGATATTTTATCCATACAAATTTCGGGAGGGTATTAAGGCTCCTACAAACAGGCACGACACGCGACGCGAATCGCACGTGAAACAAAGGCACCGCTCGTCGCGCGACAGACGGTGCATTTCTGTCGCGTAGTCGCGTGTCGCGCCTGTTAGAAGGAGCCTTTACTCCACTGTTTGACATTGTACATCCAAACTTAAACATGATATCGTTTTGTCTCATTATTAATTTTGTCTGTGCGGAAACAAAATAGTAAATTAACACGTTCAATGCCGCCGACACGCGTAGCGTGTTCTTGCTAATTTCTATAACTACGCCTCGAATACGCCAGTCGTGTCCTAAATGTTTCAGTGATATTTCGAAAATTAAGCAAAGTTGCCTTTTGGAATTCTCAGTACATAATCCTCTAGCAATAACCTAAGGATTTTTGAGGTGGCCCCCGGAAAAATCTATTAATTTGTATTTTTTTTTTAAGTGATTATGTAATGCCGAGAACCCGTCAGGCGTGACCACCTAAACAAGTTAATCATAGATTGTCAACCTTTGTACTAAGACATCAAATACAGCTAAAATAATGTACATATAAACAAAAATCAATAAAATATGAAGATAATTTATTGAATGTCAAGTAGGTAGAAGCCCAAAATAAGAAGGCGAGTAGGACTGAAAGATAACTACTGTGTGAACTCGCGTTGCCTCGGTCAGACCAATAATGTACAAAATAATTTACGGTAGGTACGATCGGTAAACAAACAACTAGTTGGATTGACAACCGTACTGTTAAAACAGTAGGTATTTTACTGTTATTCGCTCGTTAACTGTTCTTCTATAAGAAAAAAAATCAAAATACTTACTGTTTTTATGACCGGTAGAATTTTGAGCATTAAAAACCATAAAAATATGTATCTTATTTTATTATTAATATTATTTTATTTATTTATTTATTTAAACTTCTCGCACACAATAACATACAAATCTAGGTAAAGTACTTACCTAGATAAAATAATTGTAAACAACTAAATAGGTACCGCTTACGTTTCTAAAATACCTACCTACTGTTCGTTTGTATTTCTCCAACTTTGACGAAGTTTGAAATAGATAGTTTTATTTAGGAGGGTAATCTTTTGTTTGCCATAACATCATTAAAATTTGTATTAATACTGTTTTCCATAATCGTCCCCGCTTATAATATTTATTTGCTATTATAATTTATTCTGTTACTCGCAGCCATGCAGCCGGCTGAATAGTTGCGTATTTATGCCTCCCTTAATTCGTATTCTTTATTGCACACAAAATAAAAAAATATACACACAAAATTACAATCTAAAGCTTGTACAACGGCGAGCTTAACTCAGAATTGGGACTTTACAGCAAACCTTGCTTCGATAGCGAGATTTGTAGAAGAGGATATACCTACGTGCACAAACGGTACATTTAAAAACTTAAATTAACTTATATTATAAACCAAACTAAACTAAACTAATATATATATATAAATATAATACGCTATCTTCAACTAAAGTAGGTATCGTTCCGTAAACTTGCAATAATTGACTTATCTAAGTTATTATTATGAAATATTTCAAAATAACCACAAAATGTTTATCATCTCTTACAAAATTACGATAATTACTTACCTAAAAATCTATTTTCAGCCATAATTCCAGGTTAAATCTCACTACCGTATTTGAATCACCTTTATTCTTGCTCAGCGAATGGCAAACTAACTAATACTCATCGCTAAACCGAAAAAATGACAGATTTAGAATTTAAGTCTATCGAGGTGCCACTGGACACGCCTAGCGTGTCCATGTTTAACAAAATGCAGTGCCGCCGACACGCCTGGCGTGTCCGCGTGGCTTTATAGGGCGGCATCGCTATGAACTTCAAAAAAATTATGGTGGCAGTGAACGTGTTAAAAAGTTATGAAGCTAACAAAGATTCGTTTTTTTGCTAATTTTAACGCAGCTTTGAGCGTAAATATAAAAGAAGTATAAAATCTTCAAAGCAAAGTCGGCACCGACAAAGCTCAATAAACTATATTTGTAATTGATTTATGCAGCGGTTTTTCATAAAATTCTATTTTCCAAAGGACTTTTCGTATTTTTTTACGCATTTGTTTTAAGTACTATGAATTAAAATAACGGAATACGGATATGAATTAAATTTGTGTGCGTGCGAGCTAGACGTTGTGCGTGTAGACTAGCGTCCAACTGCTCATCACTGATACTATCCCTGTCGGACACGATGCCAAGTGAGACAGCGTGCTTTTCGGCCACGCCCACCAGGGAGTTCGAGACCGCGACTAGTTCAACCTTAATAACGCCTTACAGGCTGATTGGTGATTACAGTTAATTACAATGAACGTTTTCATGAAAATTTACGCCACCAGTTGGAGCCACTTTGACAAGAGGTCTTCTATTTCGACAGTGAATATAAAATATAATGATGACGTTTATCGTTAATTTCATTCATACGTTCATCATTCAGACGTCACGACTATAGAAAATATAGGCGTTGTGACACTTTTGACAGGTGCCCAGACCTGACATGTCAGTGGTGCCACCTAGTGAACTTAATTTCAGAAAACCCTCATTAGCACAGAAAGAAGCCTTTTACGTTATCCAGTAGACGGATGACCTATTTATTATTTATACTGGCAAACAACTAAAAGAATCCGTATGTATATGTAAAGATAATTATAAATTCATTTAAAATCCAGACAACCCTAATTGGCATCAAAAATTATCTGAACAATCATACAGGGTTGTCGGAAATACCAACAAGAGTTTCATCAATACATACACATAAAATATTAAAGTCACATTTCGTGTCTGTCTGTGTGAGCGCGTTGTTCTTCTAAACTACACAACGGATTTTGATGGGATTTCACCATCATTTAGAAAATGTATTACGGAAGGTTTTATGTGTACAGTACATTAATGTTACAACTTACTCATGGCGCTGCCCAAACGCAGGACACCGTAAAACGCAATCTTTTTTGTCGCACAGTTAGGCGTACTGGTACATATTACAAGCCAGAAAAAAAAATGTGTGTATTGTTAAATGTTCAAAGAAAAAACTTATTCAAAAATATTTCATAAAAATTAAAATAGTATGGTGATAAAACAATCGTACAACAGAGCTCAAAAATATATTTTTCGTCGCATAATTCTCAAAATGTAGAGCGTAAAGGGAATTGAATCAACTAAAGAAATACTTATCTAAAAAGTATTCCAGTGAGCCGTGATTTTTTTTTTATTTTTCATTAAAACAGCAAAATATTTTATTTTGGTCAAACGCTTCGCTGTTTTGAATGCGATGCGCTATTGTAATTTTTTTTTTATTGTCTTCTCGCATTTCAACCTAGGAGGTTGTCGGCTGCTTAACCGGACTTGCCTGTGGTTGCCCTAATAAATGAAGGCCCCCAGCCAGGGCTTAAAATTTATTTCATACCGCGCCTTAAAATAATAAAATCTCGATCTTTTGTCCAGTAGTAAAAACCGTGCGAAGCAGGGTCGAGTCGCTAGTATTACAATATTTAAGGGGAAATTAATCATTGCGTTTGTGGGTTCAACGATATTCAATTACAAATGAACGTGGATGTCAATTATATTTAATTAAATGTTTTCATTGGATTTTGATAACTGATGATCGGTGCAGTAACATTAACATCAATCATCGCGTGGTTTTAAATGAAACTCAATAGTTACGCGGTTTATTGGTATTTTGTATGTTACACAATGATTATGCGATTACATGATGGTTACACTATCCTACTTTATATTATAAATGTGAAAGTTTGTGAGGATGGATGGATGGATGGATGGATGGAGGGATGTTTGTTACTCTTTTACGCAAAAACTACTGAACGGATTTGGATGGAATTTGGCACACATATAGTTTATAACCTGGATTAACACATAGGATACTTTTTATCCCGGTAGTACGTTCTCGTGGGATAATTTCCGACCGTCACGCGGGCGAAGCTGCGGACTAAAGCTAGTCAAACATAATTAAGAAAAAATTAGAATATCTTTACGTTTAATATTATATTCGGTCGGTCTATTCTGTAAAAATCCTACTGTGAAAACTTAGGTGAAGTGAGCTTAAAGTGAGCTGTGGATAGTGTCGTCAAGTGGAATGACAGTTCACTTAGGCGTAATGACAGTTAACTTAGGTGTAATGACAGTTCACTTAGGTGTAATGACAGTTCACTTAGGTGTAATGACAGTTCACTCAGGTGTAATGACAGTTCACTTAGGTGTAATGACAGCTCACTTAGGTATAATGACAGTTCACTTAGGTGTAATGACAGCTCACTTCACAAGTTTTCACGATGTAATTTATGATAGAATAGATCGGCATGTATCCATTTGTAGGCAATTATAAACATTTTCTTACAACACTGGCTGTTGTTTATCATAATTACGTGGAAAACAAAGGTGGAAGCCCTACGTCATAGCACCGGAGACAGGGGAGCGCACAAAACCGAATGCCTTAATTTAATATAAGTCAATTTGGGCCAATTTAATTCCGCGTCCATGCAGCCGCTTTACGACAGTACATCATAACTTGTGTTTGTCTCTTTTACACTTAGGGAGAAGCGCATATGGCTATCGCATGTTTTCAGTTGACGTTGGTATCGAGTTAGTTACAAACATACTTCGATGTTACATCGAGTTGATGTTTGACGGTAGCGTTGCGGCGACGGTATGTAATTTTGCGGAAAAACAAATGGTAAGTTCTAGAAGAAGTTTTGGCGACGGAAACTAAATGGAGAACTTCATTACAGTGGGTTTTCATATAGCTGCAGCTGCATTGGAATGCATTTTATGACTTGTTAAGGAAACATTCCAGGACCCCAATTGCGTAACACACTTCCTTTCACAATACTTTTTTTTTTTGTTGTGTCGAAAATCATCAAATGACCTCTCCCGCTCTGGGCGGAGCGGAAGGGCGTGTCAGACTCTTACTGACTAAAACCCACCCGTGTTCCTTCAGTTGCCTGTGCGCTAGGGCCACGGTAACTCTTTCGAAGAATCCGCAACCCCGGCAGGCATCGGCCCTATTGGACCCCGTCAATTGTACTGACATCTCTTTGAGGCGCGCGTGGAACATGACGCGCCGTCGACCCGGGCCTGGTCCTTACCGGACGGCGAGCTACCCATTGCTCGCCGTCCGCAAGCCCGCGCCTACGGTGGCCGGGAGTCGGCAATCGACTCCCGACGCCCAGGGTGTCTCCTCCTGCGGCCACTAGGGGCGCGAGAGCACAGCGATTGCCTCTCCCTCTCGCGCTCCGCCTCCTCCTTCGCGAGCATTACTGCTTCGCAGAAGGAGGTGACGGCTTCCCATTCCCTCTCGCTCCGTACCATGGCCTGAACCAGGGCCGGACGCGAGAGGTCGCCGCCGCCGATCGCCGCCACGAGGACACGGCGGCGCTCCGCCCAAGCCGGGCAGACCTCCACCGTATGCTTCACCGTGTCCTCCGGTCGATCCACACAATGATAACACCCGGGCGTTTCCTCCCGCCTTATACGAAACAGGAACCTCCCGAAACAGCCATGTCCGGTGAGGACCTGCGTCAGGCGGAAGGAGAGGACGCCGTGGCGCCTCTCAAGCCACTCCTCAAAGAGGGGACTTACCGCTGCAATTGTGTCGTGCCCTGCGCTGGGTTGCGACAGTCGCACTCTCCATGCCGCTATGAGATCCCGCCGGAGCTCTGTCCGCTGTGCCGCGATTTCTCGCGGCAGCGGAGTTACGCCCCGGCGTTTCGCCTCCTCACGCCACTCCCAAACGTGCGCGAGGACTTTTGCCTCCAGATCCCAGGGCGGCAATCCGACAAGGAGGCTCGCCGCCTCGCAGGAGACCGTGCGGTATCCTCGGACCAGCCGGATGGCCATGACCCTTTGGGACGCGTTCAACCGGCGGGCTGGTCGGAGCCTCAATGAACGCGCCCACACCGACGCCCCGTAAAGGGCCATGGACCGCACGACCCCCGCGTAGATCCTCCGGCAGGAGGCGTTTGGACCCCCTAGATTGGGCAGGAGCCTAAAGCCTAAAGATAAAGATAAAGCCTAAAGATTTTAAGGAAATTCCTAATCCATTGCTTCATATGTTTGAAAAATTCGTCTGCTCGACAACGTAAATAACGCAATGAATGCTATTGAATTGTCAAATTGTTAGACATTGCAATTGTTAATGTGTTACGCAATTACCCCGCAGATTTTAAATAAATGGAAATCTAGCCTCTTTAATTAGGAGAATCTTAATTAAAATTTCGCTAAGTGATCGTTTAGTATTTCAATTATCACAGGAATCAAGATAACTGTCTAAGACCAGTTTCTGTGAAATAAAATTATTGCCAACGAGTTACGTCGGCATCAGCCGTTTGCACGAATATCAATCAAGAGTTAAAGCGCCCGCAGACAGGCGCGACGCGACTCTTGAAGAACAATTTCCAAGTTTTCATAGAAATTGTTCTACTAGAGTCGCGTCGCGCCTATTTGCGAGAGCCTTTAGTTAAATGTCACTCAACGACTAATACCATCAAGTATGAGGAAACCGTAAGTCATTATTAGCTTTATTTATTTTCCTTCGACAGTTTTTATACGAGTTAATTTTAATCTCACCACCCCACAAATTACAGTTTAGCAATAAACTGTATCTCCCTAAATATTTATGTCACAATAAATTTTATAACCACTAAGAAGTAGATAAATGCTCTACTTATAATAATTTTGTTTACATTTCCCACAAAATTATTGTCCCGAAGCGCCAAATGGGCAAACAATAATAGTCTCAAGGTAACTTTTACGACTAATGATAAACCGTATTTATTAACATCACATAATCGTGAACAATATTTGAGACAGACTTAATTATACATAATATGTATATTATCACGCCACTGAAGAGTTGGGCAGAGGTGTTAAACTCACAATTCGCCAGTTATGTTTAAGTCCCATGTAATAGGGGGCGAATCTAATGCCATCATCCAGGCACAAATCCAGACACCTGACTGCTACTGAGAAATACCAGATGGAAAAACCCAATAACATTTTGCGCGACCCGGGAATCGAACCCAGGACCTCATGCTCAAACAGTAATTCTTGCGACCTCTAGACTAACGTGGCGAGATTTTATTCTAGACTGAAAATCTAATAAATAAATTTGACAATAAATTTGTAAACGCACTTAAAATGCACCTAATTCAGAAGCGTTATTATAGCCTTAATGAGTTCCTAACAAATTGACACTGTAATATCAATATTGTAGATTATTTGAAGATTGACGCAATGTAATAATGTAGAAATGTAATAAAGACATCCAATAATAAATTAATTAATAATGAAAGGATGACAATAATAATGTAATAATATATTTTAAAATAACTTCTAAATACCAATGCATGCAATAATAATTTAATGTATAATTAAGAAACATAATGTTGCGGTGCCCTAGCAGGGTTCATGTACGAAACTTATATTTGTAACAAGACCTTGTAAACGACATGAATGCAATTAATAAATAAATAAATAATAATATAAAACCCACGATAGCTTTGTGTCTAAAATACGGTCTATGATTGAAAGTTTAATAATCTCTCAATATATGAGGCACTTATTTCTGTGCTCGAAGTATTAATATGACGTCATAAGAGGGCACTACTGAATAAATAATTATGGTTTCCGTGAAGCTGATGAAGAGGCATAATAACAGGGAATTAGGATGTCGTTCAGTAATCTCAGCGAGCTGTTTTATATGCTGATGGATCTTCCTATCAATCTTGTTGCTATGAGTAAGTAAATATTTAGTTATTTTTGCTTCTTATGCAGAAAAGGTAAAATGTGTTTTAAAATCTTACCTAAACCTTTGTGTAAATTGCTTATGATCGCAAGAGATTTCGTTTTGACAAATCAACAACATCCATTCATTGCTACATTATGTATGCTGCTAGGTATGTATGTTTGGTCGTCAACTAGACAGACTCAGGCGCAATGGACATTGTTATATTGACTAATTAAAAGCTAATATTATTACCAACGACATAACATACCATTAGCACCCTAATTGCATAAAACACTATCTATCACAACATGAATCATTTTGAAACCTACCGCTAATCCATTGCTTCTTATGTTCGAAAAATTTGTCTGCTCAACAACTTTAATAACGTAAAGAACGTTGTTGAACTGTCAAAATGAAAGCCATTCCTACTGTTAGTGTTACGCAGTTACCCTGCAGCACCCTAATTACGTAACACACTATCTATGATAACCTGAATAATTTTGAAGCCTATTGCTAGTCCATTGCTTCATATGTTAGAAAAATTTGTCTGCTCAACAACGTAAATAACGCAATGAATGTTGTTGAACTGTCAAAATGAAACTCATCCCTACTGTTAGTGTGTTACGTAATCACCACGCTAGTCAGTATTCCCGGAAGGGTTAGGCAGAGACGTACATGCTTCGGATTTAAGGTGCTGTTGAGAGACCAATGTCTTCTTTTAGTTAAATCTACAGGATACACTACTTTCATGGGTTTTCTATTTAAACAAATCAGAGTATTATGTTATGTGTGTGTAGATGATTTATTAAAAGGTTATTTTTAAAGCTTTTAATTTTCAATACTATTTATTTCATTAACACTCATGCACTATAATATCTCCTGCGCAGAAGGCTAGTTTCCGTTGAAAATGGCCACCATAGCCGAAATACGGCCTGGAGGACTATATATTTCAGTAACGTGTGAAGAGAGTGGAAAATTCTGTCCGAATTTGAGTCAAAACCTAGTTTCACAATATGACTGCGTAAGAAACAAATTATGAACCTAACGATGTTGACAATTTAATTTCAAATCTAAGACAGAAACTCACAGAAAATAAATGTTTCTTTTCGTTTTGTATGATGAAAATATCTTGAATTTGTTGAAGAAGTTACAAATAGAATGTCGTTAAAGTTTTATTTGCGATTAGTACAATTTATTTAGTGCGAAGAGCTATGAGATTTGCAAATATATAGTTGCATTTTTGACTCAATTTTTGCTGAAGTTTGTAAAGCAAAAATTAGGCTGGATTTACTTGTTTTGTGGTAGTTTTATTTATATCAGTAGGCCTGATAAACACTAATGAACACGAGGTAGTTTTCATAATGCCAATTTCCTTTCTATTTCCTCTTTAACCAACCATCAAAAGTCGACAACCTGTCAAGTCTCTCCATAAAAAACCAAACACATCACTTCGCTAAGTAGTTTCACAAAACATAATTTTCAGCATACCTTTCAGTATGAAGCACGTACTATATTACCTCCCTAATAGTTAGTAAATAACCAGCATACAGAATAGCCACAAGTTTTACAAATAACGATAATTATCGCGAAGCTTTTAGTCTGAGAATTTAAATGCCGCGGCGAGAATTCTTCTAGATAACATTACGGAAGAAACTCTTTCTTTTATTATTTAATACTAGCTTTTGCCCACGGCTTCGCTCGCGTTAATTTAGACTTGGACTATCAATTTGGGTTATAATTCAATCATGATTCGAAAGACACGTGGCGCCATCTATTATCACAAGGACGTTATTGTTGTTTTCCTCGGGAACAGTACTTTTTTGCGGGATGAAAGGTACCCTATATCCGTTTCTGTACCCCTGACAACGTCTATGCAAAATTTCAGGATGATCGGGTCAGTGGTTTAGGCGTGAAAAGGTAACAAACAAACAAACAAACAAACTTACTTTCGCATTTATAATATTAGTTAGGATTAGGATTAGGATAGTCCTCCGTACCTCGGAAAGCACGTTAAGCCGTTGGTCCTGGCTGTCATTCGTAGATATTTAACAGTTGTTACGGGTAGTCAGAAGCCCGAAGTCTGTCAACCAGTCTTAAACAGGGGTATCGTGTTAACCAGTAACTGGGTTGTGGAGGTCAGATAGGCATTCGCTCCATATAAAACACTGGTATTCAGCTGCATCCGAAGAAACTGGAAGTCGACCTCAAAATAATTGTGAAAAGACTAGATTGAGTGTTATTAACGCAGTATCAGCTGTGTTATTGTTTTAGTGATTAATGTACATTATTTGTCTGAACATGAACAGTTAATAGCGTGTAGAGATTTATTGTAATTCATGCGATGAAGTCGCTAATATGCGATGTGTCTGATGTGTTTATGAACGACGTTGTCCTGGTTTGATGTGACTGTATTATTAAGTGTTTTGATGTACAACCATGTTGGTATTCAAATTGCTTAATATTTCATACTGCAACTAAGTGTTGTAAATACATACAGGGTGTATGTATGAATGTATGGACGCGCAAATTGTAACCATGAATTCTAGAAAAGTGCAATACCTGTGCGGTAAAAATGTATGGGACAGAACTTTTTTTTTAAATTATCAACCATAAATTTGAACGCCCGTGGGGTTCAGAATCATGTACTGAATCCATGGTAACAGGTAGCGCGTCGATGTCCCTGCCATCCTGTATAATATGATACTTATTTCAGTCATTAAAAACAGAATATCAACTAAAATAATTTGAACCTAAATAGAAATATTTTGATTTTTTGTAAACTTTCTTAAAATATTCACTCACAAGACGAAACATAAATGCTTATGACCATTCCAATAATCGTACGTAAAAAACCAAACTAAGAAAAACAGCTATATTTACAAAGAGCTACAAAATGCTTCGCCAAATAATATAATAATCTACGCAAACAAATATAAAAGCAGATAACAGATTCTAAGCTACATAGCTTTGTTACGTTTTAAAATACATTCCTCCTCCCTTCACCCCCCTGTAAGGTGAGGACCCCGCTCAGCTGATTGGCGATCTCATTAAAATCAGGAAAGAACCAGCAACGTTTACCTCGCCGTTATGTTGCGTCCAAAGTGCTCTTTTCATCTTTTATATTTTCTGTTTTCTATTTAAGGCGGATGCTCGCATTACTCGCGTCCTTTTCTGAAATAGATAAATATTATTTGGTTTGGATATATCCCCCAATCGTAAGCTACCACTAAGTAATTTTAATCGGAATTTAGTAATTTTATGTTCACGATCTCAAAAGCATTTATTTCTGGTTTGTCTGACTAGTTTCAAACCTAAACAAAGCGATGGGAATGTATATGTTTCACGATAGCGATAAGTGATAGGTAGGTATAATAGAAACAGTTGAGTTAGTCCATGAACCATAGACTTACAAATTATAAATGCTAAGTATCTAATACTATACAATACCATACAATAAAAATAGTCCGCTAATAACATAAACTGTGATCGTCTGTCTACTATATGCGGTGATTACGGCAATTTACCTTTTGACCGTTCATTGTAGTGACAGACGGAAGGTTAGTGTCGTCGTCAGTTGTGAATATTTACTGACTACAACGTTTTTCATAATGTTATTTTATTATTTATGTACACACAGTAACATACATAGAGATATGACATATTTTTGAGTACAAAAGTTAGGTGCTTAGGGTTTGGTGGTCAGGCTTTTGAGTTATATTAGTTTTTTCTTGGAAACTACTAAGTACAACTTTACTTTTTTTTATGTTTTCATTAAAATACTCGGGAAGCTCAGGATTCTTATCAATATTGCTAAGTGAAGGATGAGAGCATTCGCCTTAACAAGTAAAATAAAAAATACGCAACAAAATTATTTGTAAGTATTTCCGAGATTGGATTGACAGGTTCTCGAGACTTCAAAGTGACATTTCGAGGATTGCGTATTATGACTTTTTTGTTTGTTGTGCTGATCCTAATAATGCAGATTGCGAATTGGAAAGATGAGTGGGTCAATCTTAAATATTATAATTTTGTTTACAAAGCCTCCATCTTTCAAAGTACTAAATAAAAGAAAGTACATTTATTTGCACTAACCGTGACGTCATAAAGATAAAACACTGGAACAAAAAAATTATAGTTCAAAAAACTAAAAACCCGCTTTAATAGAAAACCAAACTAAAAAGTAGAAAATAATTTAAAAAAACTTAAATTAAGAATATTTAACAAAAAAAAAATGTTATTGTAAAAAAGCGTACTTGATGTCAATTGTTTTAAATATTTTATTGACAGGTATTGGTAAAAGTAGAGTTATTATGTAAATATCGTAAAAAGCACCCCACGTCTTTTTACAATAACATATTTTTTTTGTTAATCACACTATTCTTAATTTAAATTTATAGAATATTATTTACTACTTTTTAGTTTGTTTTTTTTTATTAAAGCGTGTTATTTATTTTATAGTTTTTAGTTCGGCTAACTACAAAAGCGTATTTTTTGTATTTTTTTTTTTCAATTAAGAATAGCTAATCCTGAAGATCCTGAACAGGATAATGGGACAAACGTATTAAATTATGCTATTGTCATCGGTCCTTAATAACTGTACAAAGTTTCAATTTAATTCGACGTTTTGAAGTGGGTGAAAATCACGTTCAGTGATTCCGTTACAAACAAACAAACATACTTACCAAGCTAATAAAAACGTGTTACAAAAACAACAAGTTACAAGTAAGTACGTTAAGCACTGTTCTTTGGGTAAAGTACACCAAAACGCTTAGCTAACAATGATGTGACAAAGAAAACCACAGTTAAGTTATAATCGGCAGAGCTTAAATATGCCAGTGGCCAATCTCTAATACTGTGACTTCAACCAGCTTAACCGATTGCATAGTTCAGGGCCTTTCAGTTCGTAACAGATATTATGTGGATAAGCTTTCATCGGTTTACCGACCCGCATCGACCTTGCTTGTGTATAGCTTTCATAAAAAACAATTGAATTCGAGTTTGTCAATAGACAATTTCGGGAAATCGTGAAAAACGAACTGGAGTACCGACCATCTATTTCTTGTAATGGTCAGTTTTTTTTAATGTTACGATCATAAGGAACTCTTCTTTAAGAGCGGCCAACCCGTCATTATTCCAATACAAACGCTCATACGTGATTATGGCATTATTGCAAATTTTCCTCGAGATATTTTGAACACACAGATATCTTGTGGTTTAAATTTAGGTTTCCATTTCATATAAAAAGAAAAAAAACATTTTTGAGAAATAAATTCAGCGAAGACTGAAAATCAGCTTGTTAGCACAATTATCTGAACTTTGGCCGTTCATAACGTACTCATACATTGAAAAAGTAAAGAATTTTCGGTATAGAAACCTCGCACATGTAATGGAGATTCTAAATGACAATAATTTTTTCCATAAACTTGTAAGGCCTTTTCAAAAACACGTAATTCCTGGAGCAAGTGTTGTGAAATTTCCGAGCGCCAAATTTCGTTCTATTTTTTTCACACATTGCGTTGGATGAAATGACGAACTTCCATACAAACTTTCATCACATATTTAACTCCTTTAGAAAGAAATAAAAGAAAGAAAAATTGAAGGAAAAAAGGAAGGAGGAAGGTGTGGTTGATTGAATTAAAGGATGAACTTTAAAAAATCTGTCCTTATTGCGCACTATCGATATGTAAGAAACTCTTGCGCAAAATTTTATGCGTCTAGATACAGTAGTTCAGGCTATACATTGCCTGCTAGTGAATTTAAGACTTTAATTACGTTTATTTCAAGATTTAAGTAGTATGCATAATCAGTCTTAATGTTACCACTGCTGGGACACAGGCCTCCTCTCAGTGAGAGAGTGGGCCTTAACCATAGCGCCCAGTGCGGGTTGGCGGATGTCACATGTCTTCGAATTTGTTAATTCTAGGACACGCCGGTTCCCTCACAATGTTTCCCTTCACCGTTTTGAGAGCAGTGGTGATGAAATTAAATACAGAAAGTAAAGTGCCGGCCTGGATTCGAAGTATTTCGAACTCAAAACCGACAACTCGTAAATCAGGGCCGATAACACTGGATCACCACTGCTCAAGTAGTAAATACTAAGAACTAACCAACAATTTGACCTCACACAACTTACATCCCTATCAACATCAGATCACGACACGCCACCTGATGCCAGAAAGAACTTTCTTTCGCTTCACAGAGTAATTTGCCCAATTAAGGAAACGCCTTCCCGCATCACCGGCCACGGAGATTGCCTGCCTTAAGAATCTCTTAATACGCATTGTCCTTAGGATCGGGCATTCATTACCTAAGTACCTAGTAATTGGCTCGTCACGCCATGATTGGATTCCGTCAGTAGTCAAGTGGAATATTAAATGATTTTTATTAGGTTGGTAAGTGATTGGTGTAATATGTTAGTTGTTGACTGAATACTTGATATAATAAAGCTTTTCTTAGAAAGCAGTACCGATAAATAACGCATTAATATGATGGCCGTCGGTACGGAAAGCGTTTTTTGACACCGTTATTTTACCCAACGTCGTTTTTATAACTAAAAAAATATCAAGCAGATATATTATGATCATTAAAACCAGCTTACGAGTTCAAACGTGTCTAGGTAATATTAAACGAGTTTCATGACGCAAAATATTCATTAGATATTTCACACAAAACATTAAAACCGCAATCAAAGGAATGATATAAAGTTAATGTACAGTTTTATGAACGCAAATAGTGTAAGATTATGCCATCAAATATCAAAATACTGAGAAACGAACAATACAGTTATGATATTCGAAAAAGAAAGGAAAGTCGAGCTGGGAGGGAGATGGCGTAATGAAGAGTGGCGGAAATTCTCGCGAGAGATTGCCACAGATTAGAAGGAATGGGGCGAACAAGGGAGAAAACTACAATGAATGGAGGGAACTTGTGCTTTGGTGATATTTAGAATAAAGTCTAATTTACACGGTCAGCACATCTAAACTGCGTTCAAGTGCCGTCAGTGTCAATATTCCACAACTATGGTGACACTGACAGTCTGAACACAGTTTAGATGTGCTGATTGCGTTCAGTTTCATTGGTAAAATCCGCCCTTACTTGCCAGTGGCATGCAATAAGTTTATGCAACAATAAAAGTTACAGTCTTAAACAGTGTTTACACGATGCAAATCAGTTTTTGCTTCAACTTTATTGTATGACACAGAAAATAGAGTTTCATCGTGTAACTGGGGCTTTACTCTCACCAAATATTGTGCTAAATTCCAGTCCTAAACACGTGCCTTAAGGAAACGAGCTAAAACAAATACAATAATTTAGACACATAGCATTTAAGTAAAATGTTGACAACACCTGTCCCGTTTGTTTACGTGTTTCGTAATGTTTCCGGGAACATATTAATCTGGGATAGTGTTAGAAGACGTTCTATTAAAATTGGAATTATACGGCTTAAAACATCTGTTATTTCACTAGCCATAAAAACGCAAAAAAACTATCTAATGATTTGCTGTCTACATAAAAAAAAGCTTCAAAGCTATTTTAAAAGTCAGATAATTTTTCATGGTACAGTCAGCAAAAAAATCGATAAACACTGTTAATTTAACATAGTTATTATGATAATTGACACAATTATTCTATAGGTACCAATATTACTTTTCAACAAAGAAAAACAAAAAACAGAAACACAGAAAAGGTAAAAGTTACTTACTACTCTTTAAATTTTAAATTAGTTCAGATTTTTTATCAATAATTCAGATTAAATAAACTTAAGTTTTAATCCACTTTTGTGCTGACCATATAGGCTCCTACAAACAGCGCGACACGCGACGCGAATCGCGTCTGTATAAAGGAGCCTTATTGCGGAATTCCGTTCCAAAACTATTAAGAAATAACACAACAGCTGTTAGGATTAATTTATCTACTGAATAAAAATGTTGGGTATTTTTGGGGATCTAAAATTAGGTGTGTATCTATGTGACGATACGCGAACGAGATTGTGGTAGATATAGTTCATTCTGTGGCAAATGTGTTGAGGGATCCGAAGCACAATGCAGTTTCGGTGTCAGTGTTCGTTAGCATAGATGATAACACATGTAACGCAACACGAGAAATCCTTTGAGAATATTGGTTACGTACGTACCCACGTAAGTGCTAGGGCAAATATATTTTCAGAACATTTATTTAGCAATGAATCTCGAATTGTTTTTAACAAAACTGGTGGGACGAAAGAAAAACATTCTCATAGACAAGAGAATCGGGTTAATCCGGTAAGCTGTTTGGTATGCGATGGTATACCAATTTTTTTTTTTGTAAACTTTTTAAATTTTTGAGCAAAACTTTCTTTCAGCCTACATCTTTGTCCGCCCATGGGCTAGCCAATTTGACTAGAATGCGTTAAAACAAAACTTTAATTTATATTTTAATTTTTTGGGTTTTTCCATCTAGAATTTCTCAGTAGCAGCCCGGAGTCTGGATCCGTGCCCGGTTGATGGCAATAGGCTATCCCTCTATTACATGGGACTTGCGAAATAGAATGTACAGCTCTGCCGACCATTTTGAGAAATACAAGCGTGATGTTACGTAGGTATCTACTTACACAACTACCCACAAATGAGTATAAACTGTTAATTTTCTGAGATTGAGATGCTGTGACATTGTCAATTATACAATTAATGTCATCCGTGTATGGTAATCAGGTGAGGGGCTGAAGTATAAATAGGCTTGATTCAGGGGAACAATGACATGATTTACTAATGAAATAATATGATTTATATGTAACGGGAGACTGTAGTGTTATTATTTAATTTAAAATAATGTATATAGACGTTAATTTCCACATTTTGCTATTTCAAGACTAATTGTCATAAATACTTCTTTAAAAAATCTGCAATTTTTTTCAAAGTATCTACCTACCTAACTCATAAAAATGGCAAAATGTTTTGGCAGAACCTTTATTATGTTTTTTTATAACATAACATCGTATCACGCCTACATTCACCGAAGGATTGGGCAAAGGTGACCTTATAACACACCCACATTTCGCCAGTTATGTTTTTTTAATTTTTCTAGTATAAAGTGAAGACCTTGTGAGTAAATATCAGAGTTAATCAGAGTAACATTAAAGGTGATAGGTACAGGGCAATTTTTTTTTTTGCCCATTGCTTCCCGTATTCTCTTTTATACATTGGTATTGCCCCATTTTTTACACCCTGTATACATCATCATACATGCCAAGCAGTCTTTCAGATGACATTCTGAACACTCACGGAAACAATCCACATGCAATCATATAAACGATCATGTATCCAGGAGTTATGATGGATCCTGCAAATAATAGTCAAATCTGCGCCATTTCGACGTACCTACATTCATAGATCACTCTGACGGACGTGGTGGAAATGGAGCACTGCTCGTTGCAGTGGTTTAAATAGGGCATTGGCTTTTGATAGAACACTACTGATGACGTCAGAATTACATGGTAGACCTATAAAAAAACAAATGACGATCAAAATAAGTGACGATCGCAAAAACTTCGTCAAATAATAAAAACCGGGCAAGAGACTCGCCCACTAAGGGTTCCGTACAATTATCTATAAAAACGGCAAAAAAATCATGTCTGTTGTATGGGAGCCCCCTTAAATATTTATTTTATTCTGTTTTTTAGTGTTTGTTGTTATAGCGACAACAGAAATACATCATCTGTGAAAATTTCAACTGTCTAACTATCACGGTTCATGAGATATAGCCTGGTGACAGACGGACGGACAGCGGAGTCTTACTAATAGCGTCCCGTTTTACCCTTCGGGTACGGAACCCTAAAAACAGCCTAATATTGTTCTACCGGTCGAAGTGGCGGTGTTTGGGGGAGGCCTATGTCCAGCAGTGGACGTCTTGATGATATGATGATTATGATGATGATTGTCCCACTGCAGAGCAGAGGTCTCTTCTCATACACAAAGGGAATGAGCATTGATCACCACGCTTGCTCAAGGCGGATTTGCGGTTAGAGGACCTACCTACGGACCCGTCCGAAAGAAATTTAAAAATTTGGAGTTAACCCTACACCCGAATAATTTACTTTTTCGGCCAAGTAAAAACACGGGAGTAGGCAACTGTCAATTCGTGGCTTCATTCATTCTTAGGTCGGGCCCCAAACTAATCTTAAGTATTTCCGTAGCAAACGCCCCTAATGTAGGCCGAAGCTTTGGATTTCGTGCTTCGAGAGTTGACCCCTATACTTCAAATTTAACAGCAACATTAACGTAATATTGTTTTAAAATTTTAGTACAATCAATAGATTTTTGTAAATAGATAATAGCTTCATATTTTGCAATAAATTACCAGCGTTGTGTCATCGCGCTTCTCTTCCTTTACTATGCAGTCCGTCAGTGACCGTGCCTTAGCTGTTGTCAGCCTCTTAAACTTTATTTCATTATTATTTTCAAGAAGATATATCTCGCAAATTTTTAGTCCAATCAATAGATTTTTGTAAATAGATAATTGCTTCATATTTTGCAATAAATTACCAGCGTTGTGTCATCGCGCTTCTCTTCCTTTTCTATGCAGTCCGTCTGTGACCGCGCCTAAGCTGTTGTCAGCCTCTTAATCTTTATTTCATTATTATTTTCAACAAGATACATCTCTCTACAAACAACAGCGCTCTAGTTTCTCATTCAAACAAGACATTACTGAAATCTATTCAAAATGTTATAACGCATTTGTGAACAACTCGGAGCAGCTGATAAATTGTCTAAGAGCTTACCTCGCTTGTCTCGCGGAGAAATGTGATATTTTCATTCCGAATCTTAATTGGATTTTTATCCCAGCAATACGCACAAAGAAACTGACGGCATTTATCATAATTTTAAGCATAAAGACGAAGCAATCATTCAAATGCTTTAAGAGGTTTTAGACGTTAAATAAATTGGATACATAAATATGCTCTGGGAGTTGCATGACTCTGTTTTGTTGTCAATAGTTTAGGCAAAAAGGAGTAGTCATAGTTATATCTGCTTATCCACATTGTGTTGCTAGATTTTGAAATAAATATGACAACGCAAAACGCCTCGATCATCTGTCCCAATCTTAATTGCGTCTTAGGGGCCATCCATAAATTACGTCACAGAGTGTGACATCGTGTGACATTCTTGTAAAACGATGTCAAATTTTCGTGTTGTCACATGTATAAATCTAAAGCATTAAAACTCTAAACTTTAACTCTTACGAAAAATTTTAAAATATTACGAACTCTATCAATATTATTATACGGTTTAATTTAAAATTGCAAAAAATGTGACATAATTATGTCCACCTGTGAAAACGGTTCCAACAATCATTGAAATTCGTGTGACGTAATTTATGGATGGTCCCTTATTGCGCTAGCTTCAAAATTCAAACCGGTAAATTCCGCTTTTAACCAGAAAAGTCATGCTCATCCGACAAACCAGCACACTATTTGCATAACACACTTTCAATTACAATCCCAGGGTTTTGAAGGATAATCCATCCATTGCTTTATAGGTTTGAAACAATCGTTTGCTCAACAACGTAGATAACGCAATGAACGTGGCTGAGCTGTCAAAATGAAATGAAATTGCGATCAATTGTCAGTTTGTGTGTTACGCAATTTCCCGCGCAGGAGAACAATGTACTTAATACGTCTCCATTACAGCAAGAATATTAAGAAAACAAATATTAATTCAACAATAGTAACATGAGTGGCGTTCGTACAGCAATCAACAGTTTCTAGATCTTTTGATCGAATGCCAGCAACGACCGCCGGTTGTCAGTTTTATAGGTTACTTGACTTACTGGTGATATAAAAGATTTCCGTCGTGGTTCATTTGTTTTTTAGCTTTTGGAGTACTCAGTATTTTTAGTCTGTGAGAATTTCCTGTTTTAGAAGTAGGTGGAGCGACCTTTTTGGTGACGTTCTTCAGAAAAGTCAGGTGCGTAGTACTCGCAACCGGCGTGCGAGTATGACCAGATGTATGAACGTCAACGAGGCGAAAGGAGCATGTAAGGATTGTAGCAGGTGGCGTTCTGTAGTTTCTGCCTACCCCCATGGGAAGAAGGCGTAATTTAATGTATGTATGTATGTATTTGGGAGCGATGTGTTAATCTATCGGTTCTGAGAGAGTCTGCGTAAGAAACACATTAATAGCAGTGGGTATTAGATAGTTGATTGCAGCTTGCTCGAAACTTCTATATATAACTAAGCTACTTGAATTTCGATAACTCAATCGAGGAACATGATATATTCCTCGATTGAGTTATCGAAATTCACAACGTTTTTATTTTACATTGCACATAAATCTCATTCAAAACAATTAAATATGAAATCCAAAAGGCCTACGCATATTATATCTTAATTCAACACACACTCCCAGTAGGTAACTGACAATACCTACCTACATCCAAAGAATTATTGAAATTGCATGTTTAAGCTTGAATGAGAAACACGCGACAGAACTACGAGAGTCTAAATATTTCTTTCATCAACATATAAACCGCAACAAATATTAGAATAGTTTTGGGATAGGCAGTTAAATATAGCAGCCAAACATTTTTTTCGACCGATTATAAAGACAGCAACACACTCTCGAGTGTTTCAATTCTGTCATTTTAAATCGGAACGTTCATTAGTTTTAATATTTACGTAACATATCTCCAAAATTACTAATGTATGCACACGTGGCCTAATAAACTATGCTATACAAATAGAATTTACAATGTAATACCATAATTAATTGTGACGCAAGTTTCGCCCGCGTGCGTGTGCGCACCTAGGCAGCATTACAGGGATTTTATGTTACTGTTATTGAACGCATATTGATATCAAGAGGGGTTATGGAACTCGTAAACATTCGGTTCAATTGATTTGATTACTTTATATATTTGCGCGTATGACGTGGCCGCGTCTGGACGCGGAAAAGCGTTCTTAACCCTCGTACCCACGAGCGATTTTTTAACGCGACGATTTATAATCAGTGCGTCCTGCCTGGTATAACTTATGGAAACACGTGGACAGTCACGGTACGGCTGGTCCATAAATTCAAGGTCGCTCAGCGAGCTATAGAACGGGCTATATTTGGAGTCTCTGAGGGATCTAATGCAGAACGAGGTGATACGGCAGAGTACCAAAGATATAGTGAGGTGCATAGCTCACAGAATAGACAAGCTGAAATGGCAATGGGCCAGCCATATTAGCCGTAGAACCAATGAGCGTTAGGGTAGACGTGTTCTAGGGTGGAGACCGCGACTCGGCAAACGTAATGTAGAACGCCCTCAGGCATGGTGGAGCGACCATCTTCGCAGGTTGGCTGGTAGCAGCTGCATGAGAGTTGCCGAGAATTGAGCTGAATGGCGTGCAGTTAGAGAGGCCTAAGTCCAGCAGTGGACTGCTGTAGGCTGATGATGATTTATAATCACGTACTGGACTTTCCACGCACTGCTTAGCACCCAGAGTTGAAAATCCAACGGGGTATTTTTTGACGTGCTTGGATTCTCAATCCTCGGATCAACACCGAGAGTTGAAAATCAAGAACGCGATAAAAAAAGGTTGCTTTAAAAAGTCGCCCGCGCGTACCTGGTCTTAGCTTTGGAACTAAGGAAGTATTTTCAATACATGTTACGTTTGCGTTCAACAAATAGAGTCTTGATTTATGTTTCGAACAATGTGGCAGCTCACATACAACTTACAAAACAATTGCTAAACTAGTTACTACCCAGAAATAATTTCAGTTTTCAGCAACTATTTTCTGCTCACTGATCGGCTGTTAGTTCTTACATTACTAAACCGCACGTTGCATACCAATTTAGTTAGTCTATAGCTTTATTGCAAAACTCATGCCAAGTCGTAAAGACCGTAACAAGATCGAGTGCACAATAAATCGATGCTGTTTTCGCTACTCGATAAACTTCTCGAGACATGCATTGGGTGTTGACGGTAAAAACGTTTGTTTCTCTGGGACAATATGCAGGAATCTGTCGCAGGTAATTTTGAGATAATACACATTGGAGTCTGTGTTTCTGTCATTTGTTTGGCAGCGGATATTACGAATTATAGAACGATGAAAACATGTTGAAACGGTTATGATTTTGATAATAAAATGACGTGGACATACATGGATAACATCACGGCGGGTTACCCGAAGGGTAAGGCAGAGGTGTACCTATAGGACACCCACATTTCGCCAGTTATGTTTAAGGCCCATGTAATAGAGGGGGGAGCCTATTGCCATCAACTGGGCACGAATCCAGACTCCGGGCTGCTACTGTGCATTTCCTGATAGAAAACTCCAATAACACAAACTACGTGTTTCGATAGTATACTCGATACTAGAATCTTGTTAGATGAGAGTTTAGACCAAATAAAAAAATCAAGACATAGCGCTGCGAACGATACAGTGAAGCATGCAAAACTACACCTTGATCTGTGCATACACGCTCACACGCACACATTTACAATCCAATTTACAACCAAACTACACCTCACTAAGTGCACACATGTTTACGAAACGGGCCTCACGTCACTGTTGTCAGGGCTATGTCTTGATTTTTTATTCGATCTGAGGATGAGAGTCAGTAATCTATAGTAGATGCAAATCGATCAAAGTGCAGTCGACTAGTCGGATAAACTTACACTACAGTCATCGGATCGGTTACCGTTGCCTGTCTATAGTGGCCTGGCTGTTTGATGTAGTGCTTCGCCATCTAGCTTTATCGGAAAGCTATGAGATACTAGATCGATTAATTAATAAGAGCAGTACAAAGACTTATTGAACAACGAGTAACATTCAATACATCAAAGTAAGTTTAATCGAGACCTACTAGAAGAGTCTTAAATACCTATTTAGTATTCTTTTTGCACGTTGATCAGAAAAGTCTGATCCGTTCTGAAGACAGGTCTCTTAATTCTCGTATTCTCGAGTATTTGGGTAGGCCGCATAAATTACTCAAACTAAAATTAAAATTAAAATAAAACTAATATAATTAAAATAATTACTGATCATAATTAAAACTAACCGAGAGACAAAAAAGGAATGACCCACGTAGTCCTCCCATTCACAATAATTAAAATAATTCACAAAGTAAATACTCATGTCATTGTATATAAAGATATCACCAATGTCAATGTGTATTAAAATTAAAACATTCGGACATAATCTTTGAGGAGCATGTAGATTGGTGTCTGAAATGCTCTTTTGAGGAAAGATCGACACAGATAAAGTGACGCTCGTGACGTAAGTCAGTGCACGCATTTGCCAGAAACCGTGCAGCTCAACTCAGAACTTACCAAAGAAAGGACATTTGGGCAGGCCGCATAAATTACTCATACTAGCAGATCATGCTTAAAACTGAAATAATGACCCAAATACTCGTAGTCCTCACAATCACAATAATTCAAATTTAAAAGACAGGACATCGGCTTATGTGGCGATAGTTCCCTATTTCCGCTGGGTCACCTTTTTTATAGAGCTGAGACATAGACATCTATGCTTACCTATAAAATAACTTATCCAACAATTTGCGTTGAACATATTAAATGCATAATAAATCGATCATATTTGCTGCAAAAAGCACACACAATTTGTTAAGAAAATCAAACATTAATGAATATGTGCGAACAGCTCCAGAAACATCTAGTAACGACGGCCGTTAGCTCCGACATGAGTTATATTGTAGTTGCAATCCACTGCAGTGATTGACACGTAATTATAACTGCCCAACGCACACCAGCACGAGTTAATAATAGTTGGGATTCATAACATCCTGTATTTGTGTGTGCTGCATATGGACTGATTTGGATTGCCAGCTTAAATAGTGCAGCTCAGTGAGGAGTAGGCAGTATTGCTAAATCGCTTACCAATATAATAGTCTTGTAATAATTCCTTGATCACCGGGAAGAGAGGCGATGCGATTCTTTGATAAGAATCAAAGTTTGACCATCTATGAATGTACCAAATTCCTGTATTTGTGTGTGCTGCATATGGACTGATTTGGATTGCCAGCTTAAATAGTGCAGCTCAGTGAGGAGTAGGCAGTATTGCTAAATCGCTTACCAATATAATAGTCTTGTAATAATTCCTTGATCACCGGGAAGAGAGGCGATGCGATTCTTTGATAAGAATCAAAGTTTGACCATCTATGAATGTACCAAATTCCTGTATTTGTGTGTGCTGCATATGGACTGATTTGGATTGCCAGCTTAAATAGTGCAGCTCAGTGAGGAGAAGGCAGTATTGCTAAATCGCTTACCAATATAATAGTCTTGTAATAATTTCTTGATCACCGGGAAGAGAGGCGATGCGATTCTTTGATAAGAATCAAAGTTTGACCATCTATGAATGTACCAAATTCGTTGAAACCAAATTCTCCAACGATTTCTTTCGAAAACCAGGAGCATTCGATTCATAGCAAAAGTAGGTAAGAATTTACAGTAGGCAAAAGTTGTAACCTAAGCTTTTTAATTTTTAGGTAAACCAACATTTATTTTATCGACTATTCTTGTTTACAATTTTCACCCTCTACGAATTTCACTGGCAAAGCTCTAAATGTCAGTAAGCTTCCACATTAAGCCCTACACAAACGTTAACAATTCTCTCTCTGCTGACTTCCAACTTGATTTAAACAGTTTTCTTGGTTTTTGCTTTGATAAAAGCTGTAGGTTTAGTGGCACAACAAAGGATAACGAAGATTTTCAAAACGAGATGTGTGAAAATGGCCTACAGAGAGGTAGTTGCTGAAAATCAGCGCTGATGACGATAGATTCGTCCGAAGTCACAGCATTTTGCTGAGCAACGATCTGTTCTTGCACAAACGCGACGCACTGCTTAATTGTTCTTATTATTGTTGTTTGTTTGTTACAAAAGTAGTCACTTTTTCCACTCTGCAATCGGCAAGTATCTTTTTACTTAGTTCAGGAGCCAGCTGTCCAAGCTGTTTTCTGACCTTGTACAATCATGTTTGTGTATGATTAGCTTTAAGTATGTGTTTTTCTCGTTGTTGTACAATAAACTTATTATTATTATTTTGTTTTTGTTTTGATCGTTTGTTTGTTGTCATTAGCAAGTGTCGCAACACAGAGCAATGTGTATTGTCTTTGTCCCCGGCCCTAACATCAAGCCATGGACAAAATTGTCAAACTTTTATTGCTTGAATACGAGGCTTTTGGCAACTTTGTATGTGTGTATTTAATGTCAGTATGTAATGTGCGTTTCGTTTATGCAGATTAACAATTATTCTTTGTTTCTTCTTTCTATTGACACAAATTGAAACAAAGGGTAAGGTTACCTATATTCAAGAGACTTAGACTGAAATCTATAAAATATGTTACTTACGTAGGTACTTTGAATAAGTGTTTTTCCTGTAATTTACAATCGTAGAGGGGCTCGTGGCTAAATGATAACAGCTGCTCGAGTCAATCGAAGGTTAAGCTACGCTTGCCGCAGTTGGTTCGTGGATGGGTGACCAACCATTACATATCGAAACCCCTCCGTACCTCGGAAAGTACGTTCAGCCGTTGGTCCCGGTTGTCATTCGTAACTCTTTGACAGTCAGAAGTCTGACAACCAGTCTTACCAAGGGGTATCGAGTTACTCAGTAACTGGGTTGTGGAGGTCAGATAGGCAGTCGCTCCATGTAAACCATTGTTATAAGCTGCATCCGCTTAGACTGGAAGTCGACCCCAAATTAGTTGAAAAAAGGTAAGGCAGATTCATTGTTTTGAACTGTCAAACTACAGCTTACAAGTCCAAGATAAAGACGGGAACATATTTATCTAAGTCAAAGTGCATGCGTGCTAAGTAACGTTCATAGATCTCTGCTTTATAATGCGCGGCTATTAAGTACACTTTTAACCCTTATGAAGGTATTAATAGGTTCGTTGGTAAACTAAGCCCTGTCAATATAAGAAAACTGTTTTTTTTTTCCTATATCTGAAAGCGTAATCAAATAAATCTTCTGTCAAATAACAAGTTTTGGGTTTCAACCGATAAAAACCATAGATTATATTGCTTGACATTAGATTTGACATCAGCTGAAGTTCACTAGCTTTTCGGAAACCAGGGGTTAAACACCCTTCATGAGATACAAACGATACGCCACGTAAACAGCGTATAAAAATTACTACCTCCCATAAATGGTATAAGGAAAATAGCTTTCAGATTACAGGGCTCTACACTAAGCGATAAAAAATGCATGATACTTACAGCCAACCAACCTTTGGAACCACTGAAACCAGTACTGAATTATTTAAAATTTCATTAGGTAGGTTACGAAAATACAGAGAAAATTCCAGATAATATTTTGCACCACACTCAGAATATTGTTCAAGAAATGTAAAACGTGGATGCTTTCAAAATATTTTGTAGAATAGGTAGGGGAATTTTGTAGGTCTTTGTGGACGTAGTAGTGTTACACTGAGCTTTGGCCGCCTTGATATTGACGCCTCAGGCGAATCTACATTGAGTATCAAGATTTATTGAAAGTCGGTTGAAAGTTTCATAACATAGTACTACACAGTGTACAAATGTACTCGCATGATATAAGTAGGTACTGCGGATTTTAAAAAATATTTTTTTTTGACATGTTGGATATTTAAATGATTTTTTTCTAGTCATTTGGACGCAACATCGATTTTACCAGGCATTTGTAAGTGTGCACAATAAACAAACTTAACCCAAATCAGACAAGTTCTATCATAGTTTTTCAAACACATAATTCGCAGAATTTCATTCCTAACATCTCCCACAAATTCAGTATCAACAAACAATTTAATCCAATCCAATCTTTACAAATTCATATTACAAAAACCGAACGAGATCCAATTCATTTAAATTTATTTAAGGAGTAGTCTCCGAATAGCTTTGAATTTGTAACTGATGAAAGAACATCGCCGATAGCGGACCAGATTGTAATAAAAAGACTTTTTTAAATCCGCAAAGAAATCTTACAAGCAACAAAAGAAAAAGCAAGGAAGGTTGGACTGCCAAGAAATCTCGTGCAGTCGGTGAGTCTGGGAGTAATCCTCTTAACAGTAGAGTGAATCGGGTTGCTTACAGTGTGTGACTGCGAGCCGGGTGTGGGGAATTATACGGGGTTAAATTAGCTAGCGAAACTTTGCAGACGTGATGGGTATAAATGATTTGAGGTTTTTTTTTTTTGGGTGGTCTACGGCCGCCGGTAGTTTTGTTACTTGAAGTTTGAGTTGAAAAAATCTGTTTTCTTTTGTTTTATCGTGTTTAGACATCGAAATCCATCAGGTCTGAGAAGTTAACAAAAAAAAAAACTGATTTTTTAAACTGATCTTTCAAGTGACTACACTAACTGCGGTCGATGACCCGACAAAAAACAAACCATCAAATTATATTTTTTTGTTTTATCATGTTTAGACATCGATACCCATCATGTCTGTGGAGTTTCTCTAGCTAATTTAATTTAACCAAGGCTAATAAGTAAGGCAGTATAGTGGTTTACATAAAAAAATCTTTGTTCAAGCATGGCTTGAAATGCGCGCTTTATTGCCTGGTGACATGAACGTTGTCGTTCGTGTTTGGGCATTTATGAGGTTACAACGTAGCTGAACAACTTGAAATTATGTTCGGTAGTTAATAACTTAATTTTCCTATAACGGGCAATTATTAAGTAGCAACAAAAATCTCGTTTTGTGTTCACGTAAATAAGTTAACACTTATTTCGCTGGAACATGGAAACTTTCATTCTGTAGACGTGTATCACAAAAGTAGTACTACATAACTCCTTGCTTCAACGCCATGTATGCAATTCGCCAACGTCGTGAAAAGGACGGCCGAACCATGAATCCACTCAAGCCATCCTCATGTGTGAAGCTTAAGCAATATATTTCACGTCATGGCTTATTAATAACGTCTACAATACTATCCTGGCTATTACATCACATAATTTATAGCCCAAATCCTGCCACACTAGAGTTTCTCTCTTGGATTAAAGTGTTCGGATCGCAAGATGAGGTCAATAACTAATAATTCCTAGGTCTGCCTTATAAGAAACACATTTGGATTCCTAGTAGACGTACGGGAGTTTATTTATTATTTTAGTATTGAAGAGGATAATACTTTTCTTTGGTTCGGAAGGAAAAATGGAGAGAGAAAGTAGGTTACCTATTTTCGCCGAAAAGCTTTATCTCCGTGGCTTTATTGAGATAGAATCCGAAAATAAGAAGCTTGGACATAGAAAAGAAACTTCAAACGAATTCAGTTTTATCGAATTCTCCATTGAAGTTACCAATAAACCTCAAACCGATACAGTAACTTCAAAAGAAAAACAAAATAGTCATCTAAAAGAACCTACAGTTGAAAATACTTGCAGTTAACTCGTCTAACTTTTAAGTAACAACTCTTTTCCGGGCCAGCAAGTCTATATTGCACAAGTATTTTTGTCGACGAGCGACTGCGGCCGACAGGTCATCTGGAACAAATCTCCAACTAGCTCGACTCGAATCTGGTTTAGTGGCATTAATAGCTAGACTTGAACGACATTAACAATGGATTGAATCTTGTTTTATCTGCTGTTATTGACATAATTTGGAAGCTAACAGTCTTAAAATAATAATAATATGTACAAGTATATAAAAAAGGGAGGGGAAAGAATCATAGGGCATCAAAAAATTCATCCGCATCGTTGTCAACAGGAAAAGTGCCGAAAAGGCTGGCAGCATTGCCACGTTGAATGGCAATGCTAATTCTTTGGCCAAAAATAGGCCAGCTCTCTGGTCACATGAAGAGTCGACTAACCGCTTGGCAATGTCTCAGAAAACTAAGTGGGCACTCGGACCGCATGGCTCTAGAGTTTCAACCAGGGACCGTGCAACCCCGGTTAAGGGTTAAGCCTTTCGAAAGGGTAAGCCATTTATGAGGTTACCTTTATCATGGTGTAACTCCTTGAATGGGTTCTATGCCTAAAACCCAGTAAAAGGGTTATCCCTTCTATATGGATAACCCATTGAATGGGTTCTATGCTTGAAACCCAGTAAAAGGGTTACATGATAACCCATTGAATGGGTTCTATGCTTGAAACCCAGTAAAAGGGTTACATGATAACCCATTGAATGGGTTCTATACTTGAAACCCAGTGAAAGGGTTACACTTTCATTGTGATAACCTATTCAATATAAGGGTTTTGTTCGGGTTACCATATGGTTATTGAGTAAAGTATGCTAAGTAGGTGGTTGGCAACTAAGTATCAAGCGTTTAATATATGTATACCTACGGGGTAGACAGTTGTCATTATTCATTTCAATTGCAACAACGTGGAAGTAGGTAAATAATATTATTTTGCTGTAAATTTTTCTGTTATCGAATAACGTATCGTATTAAAATCAACTTTGTTCCAATCAGTTAATATACGAGTATTATATAGTAAGTATATTATATATTAGTATATTTTATACCTAATTAAACAACTTTTTCATTTATGTGAAAAATAAAGAACGCTTTCTTTCTTCATACATTTTCTACTCGCGGTTAGTCATTCCGATTTCCGCGCGAAGGCTCAGACACGCCCTAGGAAGGACGGGTGTATCGCTATCTTGCAAAAAAAAAAATACGATCAAAATAATAATAAAGTGAGTGCCGTGCTGTATACCTACTGTGGTTGGAAAAAGTGATACTTTTCGGACTAAAAGTACGAGTACCAAACTTATTACCAAAAATTGGTTTTGAAAAAAATCAACCGACTTCCGAAAAAAAACGCTAAAAAAAATTGAAAAATAACTTTAATTTCGGAAGTCGGTGTCTTTGGTTTTGTATTTTTGTTTTTGCCACCGACTTCCGAAATTAAAGTAATTTTTCACTTTTTTGGCGTTTTCTTGGAAGTCGGTTGATTTTTTTGTAAAAACGTTTTTATTTTTCACTTTTTGGTTGTGGTACCTACCCCACACAAATTCCTATACCATTACTCGATATGTAAATAACCGTAGGAAATTATTAAAACATCACCAATATAAAATAAGTGGAAAAAATACGCAGTATTAAGGATAACTCAAATTTATATGGGACCACATGAAAAGCACCAGCTTTCAAATAAAAAAATAATCATCTAAATCGGTTCACCCAGAAAGAACTTCTGAGCTAATAACATTTAAAAAAATAAAAACCGGCCAAGTGCGAGTTGGACTCGCGCACGAAGGGTTTCGTACCATTGACTAGGTAAACGGTAGGTACACAAATTAGGTGCCTACCTGTTACCATTTATTGATATCGACCAAAAATAGGCAAAAATTGCCGTTTTTTGTATGGGAGCCCCCTTAAACATTTATTTTATTTTAATTTTATTATTTACTATTAAAGTAAAAATACAACTGACTATTTTGTGAATATTTCAAGTGCCTACCTGTTGCCATTATTCATATCGAGCAAAAAAGGGCAAAAAATCGCGTTTGTTGTATGTGAGCCCCCCTTAAATATTTATTTTATTTTGTTTTTAGTATTTGTTGTTATAGCAGCAACAGAAATACATAATTTGTGAAAATTTCAACTGTCTAGTTATCGCGGTTCTTGAGATACAGCCTGGTGACAAACAGACGGACGGACAGACAGCGAAGTCTTAGTAATAGGGTCCAGTTTTTACCCTTTGGGTACGGAACCCTAACTAGCTCCGCGCGCACGACGACGTCTGCCCTCACGTGTCTGCCCGCTCTGGTAAGTGCAGTCGGGAACCTACCCCCGCGCGCTCCGCATCCACTACCGATCAAGCCACGCCCAGCACGAATTATAATTATTATTTACTTAGGCACCTATTACAGATTTATTATTAGAAAATAATGGTTCACGATTTATGCATAAGGTTTATGTTTATGAAATTAAATGTTTTATTTTATTTTTATATTTGAGTTGATTGAATGAAAGGTAAATTGCAGTTTACGATTTATGACGTATTAAAAAAGAAACTACTTACTAGATCTCGTTCAAACCAATTTTCGGTGGAAGTTAACATGGTAATGTACATCTTATATTTTTTTTAGTTTTATCATTCTCTTATTTTAGAAGTTACAGGGGGACACACACATTTTACAAATTTGGAAGTGTCTCTCGCGCAAACTATTCAGTTTAGAAAAAAATTATATTAGAAACCTCAATATCATTTTTGAAGACCTATCCATCCATAGATCATATATCCATAGATCCATCCACCATACCATAGATCCATCCACACGTATGGGTCTGATGATTTTTTTTTTTTTAGTTTCAGTTCTAAGTATGGGGAACGGTGTATTCCCGTTCGTCCCACTGCCGTCGTCCCACTGGTAGATAGAAGAGAATTTAAATAAAAACTTTTTAACAAAAAAGCAACCGACTTCCAGACAGAACACTAAAAACGCAACCGACTTCCAGACAGAACACTAAAAATCTGAAAAATAACTTTAATTTCGGAAGTCGGTGGCCAAAAACGAAAATACACAACCAAACCCCAAAATGTATTGTTTTTTTTCTATTTTTGTATGAAAATCTTAATGCGGTTCACAGAATACATCTACTTACCAAGTTTCAACAGCATAGTTCTTATAGTTTCGGAAAAAAGTAGCTGTGACATACGGACGGACAGACAGACAGACAGACAGACATGACGAATCCATAAGGGTTCCGTTTTTTGCCATTTGGCTACGGAACCCTAAAAAACAATACAGTCGAATTGAGAACCTCCTCCTTTTTTGAAGTCTGTTAAAAAAGCTGTTTTAGATCTAGGCAAGAAAAATTTCGCCAAAGTACAGGTGTATGTTGTTCTGAGTCGTGCAAAAACCGTGGTAGGAATATCGTTGTCTGACTTAGATTTAAACATATTATTGAGTAGACCACACGACGAAAGAGCATTGCTAGAGATGACGCGATTACCCAACTTAAATTCAGTCTCAAATTGACGCCTCAGCACGACTAGTAGGTAGTGGTTGTCCTATGTAAAACTTCAATCTTAATTAGGTATTATTTTTGTACGAACTGAACATTTTGGCATATTCAACCGTATGAAGTAAGCCCAACAAAAGGTAACTGCTGTTAATTGTTGAGGAATTCCCTCGACAGTCTAGGGTCTCCATCATCAGACCTGTAATGTTACTTATAACCCATATGGGTGCAAAGTTCTCATCAATAAAAATTAATCAAGCTCAAACACAAGGTAGCTACTGTAAACCGTTGAGGAGTTCCCTTAACTGTCCTTCGTCTTCATTATCAGACCCCTAATCACAGTCACAATCCATTTAGATGTAAAGTTCTCATCAATACAAATTAATCAAGCCCAAACACAAGGTAACTGCTGTAAATCGTTGAGGAGTTCCCTCGACTGTCTTTCGGCTCCATCATCAGATCGACTCCAGACCTTTATTAAATGGTAGTGCTTTAAAATACTTAATGAAAAAATTAACAAACGCACTAGTTGCCCCTACGATTTTCGAAGGTTCCCCTCGATTTCTCTGGGATGACATCATCAGATCCTGGTTTCTTTATCATGGGACTACCCTTGGGATATCTCCATTCTAACAAAAAAAGAATCATCTAAATCAGTTCATAAACGGCGAAGTTATCCGCGAATACACATAAAAAAAAAATATTGTACGGTCGAATTGAGAAACCTCCTCCACTTTTGAAGTCGTTTAAAAACCTCCTCCTCTTTTGAAGTCGTTAATAAATAAATCAAATTCAAAATGGCGGAAAAAACTTCAGTATTTTTAAAATTTATTTTGGTAGTCATTATTGGAGATTTTGGAAGTAGTGATGTTTATGAATACGTATTCAGTTTTAGAATACAAGATGGCGGATCAATTTTTTTATGATAAATTGATATGATTATCCATTTTTGGTGTGGTAATTGCGCATGTCATCCATTATTTAATTCAGATATACAGTATTTTGTTTTATAAAAAAAATTGGACATTGCTTTAATTTTTAAGGATTTTTAGGACAGTGATTACGAATGTGTCATCCATATTTTATTCAAACACGCGCAGGTGTTTTTTTTATTTAATAAATAGTTATCAAAGTAATCAATTTTGGAATTTTGGGTGTGGTGATTATAAATGTATCCTACTTTTTTATTTAAGATGGCAGATGAACTCTTTTGATGAAAAGTTGACAAGGGTATCAATTTTGGAAGTTTTGGCATAATGATCATTAATATTTAACGTCAATTTGAATTTTTATGTAAATCTAAAAGGTTGTACTTTAATTGTTTTGATGTGAAGTTGGTAATCAACTCTCAAAAACTTTGAAAATTTAAAGATGTCGTTCATTTGGAATTATTGACAGATAGTAGAATTAATATCCTGTGTATTTTAAAACGATCACACCGTTAGTATACGGTTATCGGTCGTTTATATTTGTGTAATGTCATGCGGCAAAAATGGTAGGTAAAAATAATATTTATAGTATTTTATTGTCAGCCCTCGGGTTTTCTTTTTCTTTATGGCTTGAAAATTTTTTGTACCTACGAATTTCAAATAATTCCAAAAATAATGATGATCATGCTTATAATACTTAGTTACTGTCACCAAATACAATAAAGTTACTACTAACTTTACTCAACAAATATAGTAAATATTAAAAAAATAAAACCTTCAAGTACCAAGATTAGTTACTAATGTATAAATTTGAACGGACGGCGGTTTCAATGTGTGCGTGCGCGTAATGTTGTTGTGTTGCGACTCAGATGCCTAAACTTGAGTGTTTCAAAAATGTGATAGCGTTCTCTAAGACTTCAGATTTCGTAATTGAAGTGAAATATCTGAGTAGCACCATCTCTCTCACACCTCTATTTGTTAGCTAATTTGCTTGTTCGCACCCGTGGGTCGTCGCGTTCGGTTGGTCGTCATCTCACCGCGCATTTGCAGTTACCGAGTTGACAATAATAATAACATCAATAATGTCAACGGGATGAGTTGGGAGTTTAATAATTCATTATAAATTGCGTAAGAATAATGCATTATATTATCTGTTGTTACAATAATTACCACCACTACTTACATCTCATACATCCGGCGACGACGCCGTTATATTTGTTCCACACGAGAAGGAATCAATCTATTTTCGATCGTTTGGCAACTTATATTTTTTGCAATTTTTACGTTTAGTGACCAATAATCAATCCACGACATAGATCACGAATGATCAATCAACAATCAAGTGGTAGGTATAATAAGACATAGCATCGTTGCGCATTGTCCTACGTATACGTAAGTACGTACGTACGTGTATGTTCCTTTTTTTTTTTTCTAGTCCGTGATTGATAAGTTAACGTATCTACCTACTTATTGTAAGGAAGGCAATGAAGGCAAATTACTCGTATAACAAATAATTAAGTAGGTATCACCTTACCTTTAATAAATTTCCACATAAATTACATTTACTTGTATTATTTGATGCATCATATAAATAATAGCGATGTACGGCATCTCGTCTCGGTTTTGGCATTTTAAATTGTAAAAAATTTGCACTGAGTAATATTCGGAAAAGACCATAATCCGGTCTGGGTTCAAAAATCAAACGGCAAATATGAAAATTGTACGATTTGTAAGGTCCCTGCTGCAATAAAGTAATAAACAAGTACCTACAGACATGAAAAAATCATAATATTATGTCATTCCGATATATGGCCAGCAAAGCTAAAATGAACTTTATAATACATGCCATAATGACCATAGATCCCTGTTTACAAGCCGCTCGGTAAGAAGCCACAAAGGCGCCGCCGCGGCCGCTTAACGCGTGCTATTCCATTTTGAAACATATACCCATCATAGAGAGATCATATTACATTGTTCCGAATTGGAATGTTACGCTGTTATCTTTTTTAAGAGAGTTGAAAGTGTGACCCTTTTGAATGGCTTAAATTAAGCCTTTCAAAAGGGTTACCCACATCGTATGGGTTTTTAATTAACTGCTTAGAAAAACCCTACCGAAAACCCTTTTAATGGGTAACCATAATTTTACTGGCTTAGTTAAGCCGTTCAAAAGGGTTACCCACATCGTATGGGTTTTTAATTAACTGCTTAGAAAAACCCTACCGAAAACCCTTTCAATGGGTAACCAAAATTTTATTGGCTTAAATTAAGCCGTTTAAAAGGGTTACCCACATCGTATGGGTTTTTGTTTAACTGCTTAAAAAAACCCTATCGAAAACCTTTTCAATGGGTAACCACAATTTTAGTGGCTTAATTAAGCCGTTCAAAAGGGTTACCCACATCGTATGGGTTTTTAACTAACTGCTTAGAAAAACCCTACCGAAAACCCTTTCAATGGGTAACCAAAATGGTCCCTGGTTTCAACCCCAAAAGGCTCGAACATATAAGTTCCAATAAGATTGGAATATTTGCGCCGTTTGAGGTTTTCCGCACCTGCAGCAGCCGCCCCAGCACAGCACGCCGTGCTAGGACGATGGGATGGCGCAAGGGTGTCGACACATGTTGCATCCCACACCAAAAGCCAACCTAACTTCCAAGGCATTATGGTAATTCCGTCTGGTCTCTTCCCATCGTCGCGTGCCAAGCCATTGGGTTCTAGAACTGCTGGCACCCCGGCGGTGACAAGAGCACGACGGATGATGTCATTGATATCTGTAAATCGTCAGTGCAATCGGGGCTGCGCTCCTACTGCAGGATAGGCCACGGTGTCCGAGGCAGTCGACACCTTCACTACATTGGCACCGATGCAGAGGCACGTAAGAAGCGCCCAGACGCAGACAAGTAGCGAGCCGGAAGGTGGTGTCATCCAGCATAGTGTCTATGTTGGGTGACGGTAGCCCCTGAAGCCAGAGGCCCGACTCCCACTCACCCAGAGCCAGATAGCGGGCACGCTATTGATATGATAATTCCGTACCGGAAGATTATTTAATGGTAAAAGGCATTTAGAGGCTACATACATTGCATTTTGAAATTGAGGAAATATTTAGACCTACAACATTATACTGATTTAGAAACGGCTTGTTAGCATCAAACTTGGTGGACTGAGTCCCAAAAGCAGTCCACAAACTTTCGGACTTCGTAAGTTTGTCTGTCCGTCTACCTGTCTGTTAGGGCTAGGCTGCCGAAGTGATTTCAATGGGAAGGGAGGTAACTTGCTGCATATGTGCTACATCCTTCAGTAATCTAAATACTACAATATCATCTAGTTCCAAAATTCTGTTATTAATAACTAGCTGTCCCGACTAACGTTGTCCTGTCCATATTTCAATAGTTCATACAAAAAATGACGTTCCGAATGTGAAGATTTTCCGTGAAACTTTGAAATTTTGCGTTCCATAAAACCTGATTCGTACTATTAAGAACATTTGAAAACAAAAAATAGCCAAATCGGTCCAGCTGTTCTCAAGTGATGGGTTACCAACGAACAGCATTTTATTTTTATTATACGAGTATACAAGAAGAGATGACAATGGCCGTATAAAGTAAAAAAAAAATACATGACAATGATCATAGATAGAACCGGAATAAAATTCTGTTATCAATATCCTAGCTCTTTTCTGCCCCTCAGCTCGTTTAAATACACGACCCAAAGATTTCAAAAGGCAAATTTGCATATCCCAGTGATTTTAAAATCTGTTGAGAATCTGATAACTGGCACGTACGCTTCTGATTACAGCAATTGCTTCTCTTAGCTCATTGTCTTTACGATACGGCTTTGTGTAGTATTTGGGTAACAATAAACTTGAAATTATGTACGAGTATGTTGATTTTCGATGTTGTAATTTTGTAACAAAGTTTGTTTAGGAATATCCCAGTCTTATATTTATCTAAGCCCTTATTTCACTAGGAAATTCTTAGAAAAATTTAAAATGATATACCTAAAATAAAAAAAATAAAAATAAAAATTCACCCTTAAAAAACTAACAACAGTATCGGAATCCTCGAATCGTTAACCTAATCCTTTACCAATGAAAGTTATCAAGCAAAAAAAATATTGAGTCAGTCAAACAAAATCAGATATTATTATATCAGACGACCGAAATTTAATTTTTGACGTCGAACACGATACAGAACTCTTTCAGAAGAATGTTTGGAAAAATTTAAGCTCCCGAAAGTTAAATGGAAAAGTTTGCCACTCAAATTGACAGTGTCGCCGGCTCGACCCCGACCCAAACGGGGTTAATAAAATCGGTTTCTGACATGGAAGTAAAGTGTAACATCTCTATTACGGCTATAATAAAATAACTTTATGCTAAATTTTGTGAACGGAGGGCGGTAACCTCTGTTTGGTCGAGATTATTTGTTGAGTACCTCTAATCATTGTGTATTTTCGACCATAAATTCTGAAGAAATGAAAACCGCATTCGCGGACACTAGCAAAATATTAGCTAGTTAGCTTTTGAACCGAAAGCGTTAGTTCTATAACATGTTCAGTCTAATTTTGTTTTTATTCAGAATTTGCTATTTCAGCGCATGTAAACAGTGGATCAAACCAGTACAGTGCCTCAATATATTTTCATTGAATATTTTGTATAGGAAAATTCCAAGGGAATGTCTATGAGAGCACTTAAGCGTTTGTTTGTGATAGGGATTTTCCCCGGTAACAAGTAATAAAAAAAGTCTTATTACTTGAGGCTGAGACGGGCTACTGAAAGTTAACCGGACTCGACGAGCAATCAAGACTTTGAAAAATTAAGCTCTTAATTAAAAACGAATTCTTAAACTGGTCTTGTGGTCTTGGTCTGGTCTGGTTGTGTGTTGTGCGTCTTGTTTGTGCAGAATAAACAATTTTTGTTTTAATTTTTTTTTTAATACTTTGGAAATACTTGTAACCAACAAAAGGGAACAAACAGGGTACTGTTATTGGTTTCCGATGAGGAATTTTACGGATTATGTCAAGAGTTTTGTAATACTATTGTACGGCCAGGGAAATTAATTTATCATCAAATTTGCCGTGTTTGTAGCCATTTCATAGAAATATGTATATGACGATTGTGATTTGATACGGACAATTTAAGTTGATAGTCAAATTGTTAAAGAATAAATGACCCTAACTTTACCCAGGTGGTGTATTTTGTGCCATATAGGTACCTCACTTTGCTAGATATTACAGTATCCAGAAAAAAATATAAATCGGAACTAATAGCTTATTATTCTACTTGTGCGTCTTTTAAAAAGCTTTCAAAATAATCTGAACAGATGTGCTAATCTGAACTGAATAACCTCTTGAAGCTACTCGAAATAAAAAAACATTATTTTTCATCTGCCCCTATTTTGACTACCTACCTATCTTTAAAAATCTTTAAGTGCAGCCAGAACAGATGAAATAAGCTAAGCTTAAACGAGCTTATATATTCTTAACGGGGATCCTCAGCTGTAGCCCGCCAAATTCAAATTTTCTTTGGTTTTTTTGCAAATTGCGGCTCTGTTTTACGTCGAAGGTTGATCAAAATGCGATTCGTAGGAATGATATATGTATTTACTGAATAATAATTATCAATTTCATATCAATCGTGACACTGGAAATTTGTTCCACCTAAGAATTTTTCAGAATATTTCATATATGATATTGCCAGTTACATTTGAATTAGGTAAACTTTGAGAGAATGAGGGTTATGTAATATTTCTGTTCTAAATCTGACCGTTATTTTACGTGGGTGGCTTTAGGTACTTCTCTGCTTAACCCTTAGGGAAACCAGGTCAAAAAAAAAAAAAACAATATTTCACATAAACCAACATGGGTACTTATGAAACGTCAGAAGCTAGGTGCACGGTTCCAATTGGTTGTTTCCTATGGAGAAGAGCCGGCAAGAAACTCCATAGTTACTCTTTTAGAAATAAGGGGCTTTTACAATGTTTCAAATTACAGTGTTGATAATTGGAGGTGTAATGTTATGTGGAACTACTTTACACTATTTAGGCTCCAAACTGTTACTGTTACCTACTTCAATATCCACACAGACCATGATAGCTCATCGCATAAAAATTCTTCAGAATAATACCCATTAATATTTTAGAAACACTAAACAAACGGCTCACACGAAATCTTAAAATAATAATCGTTTATTTCTGTTTATCTTCAGGTTAGACATCGTTAACGACACGTGCATCGCACGCACTAACATAATGGCAGACGGTTACAGAATAATAAGTAAACGAAGTGCTTATAATATTCGCATATTTTTGCAAAGACTGCTAGGCGCGCCAAGAATTGTCTGTCACTTGTCACTCACGGAGCAACAATTCTTAAGCCTGATTTGTACGTCTGCAGTCCTCAGACAAGTTCGTTTTCAAAACTTTTCTAACATAAAAAATTATAATGATTTTCTACAGACGATTCAAGCCATTCAAATTGAACATATACAGTTTGGTGAAGACAGAAAATTGTTAATAAATATTTGAGAATCTTACCCACACGCAACAGTAAACCGCGCGCGACCCACGTATGTGTGCCAATATCTTTCTTGCCATTTGGGCGCACCTTATCACTCCATCTTCCACCTACTCCGTGTCATCACCAGAGATCGTGCATCATCCCAACAATGACAGCTCCAGATATAGACAGATGCGATTGCCGCACTTGCCCCGCTGTGACGTGAGTGAATAATTGGTTTGCACACGTAAATCATACGCGAAAAACAAAAGTTTACAAGCACGTCGAAAAAGACAGCTTAGTATTGTCTACATTGGCCTCTTGCCTGTTTAACAGATGGGACTGAGAATCTGTATTTGCTACCGGAACTCATATCTTACAAAATATTATGAGCTGATTCTCAACGTCAGTCGTAAATGTCGAGAGCAGAAAATCAGCTTACTGAAAGACAGCTACAAATTTGATCACCGTGCTTGAGAGAATGTTTGACGTGCCGATGTGCCACAAGCCACAACCAGCAAATCGGCTTGTAGAGTGATGTAATTTGAAAATATGGTACCCCATATTATTATTTGCAAATTATTTTTGACAAGAGCCATTAATGTCCTACCGCAGAACATGTCCATGTCATGTGTGTCGTGTCCTGTTTTTTTCTGCGTCATGTTTACCGTAAATAACCGTATTTTCTGTCTTTTTCTTTCTTTCCTTTCTAGAACATAATCTTGGAAGATAGGTATAAAAACTGATCTGTCTATACCTAAATACTTTATTGTTATCTCCACGGGCAGATCCTTCTGCTAACATTATGCAAAACACAGACGGATTTCTAGTACAGGTTACTACGATGCCCACGGGAAAATACGGCTTCAACCGTTCGCTTCACAGAAAGTAGATAGGAAAACTGAGATGCAAGGAACGGACACTATTTACTATTTAAACCTTTACAACATAACACTAAACACAGTTGTTTTATCTACAAGAAAGTTGCAAGTTGTAAGAATTCACGCAGAGAAATGTTGCTTAATGACCCTCGCAATTCACTCGCCTAAAGGCTCCCACAAACAGGCGCGACGCGACTCTAGTAGAACAATTTCTATGAAAATTCATGGAAATTGTTCTACAAGCGTCGCGTTGCCCCTGTCTGCGGTAGTCTTTACGCAATGTTACTTTGTTTAAAATTATCTTGCGTGACTTGAAAACCATTACTAGTTTAAGGGCTCTCAGAAAGGTGTTTTCAACGGAATATAATGTATGTGATGATAGGTATATATCCCGTCTTTATTACACAAGTAGAGTTGGTTTTAACAACTTACAAAGTTAGTTTCAGTGTATCAGCAGTTACTTGTGGAATCGAAACTAGAGCAGCCTGTAAATATTTGATACAAATTCCCAGCTTCACGAAGTATCCAGGCCAATTTAATGATATCAAATAAAGTAGAAGAGATGTTTGCTACGTAAATTACTGGACCATCACAACTTTTCAACGAAAAGCAACACAGAAGAAATCGTCGGAAAAACCTATCAAAACTTGAGAAAATTCAATAAGGGCACTTGGAAACTTTGTTAAAGGAAGTAGCGGCGAATATTTTTATGAAAAAAAAAGGAATCTCAATTTGTGTCGCCGGTAAAATAAAAATAACGTGAAAACCCTCAAGGCTTGGAGGGAGGAATCGAGTTTGTTTGTCAACTTTGTCAGATGATGTCCTGTTAAAAATATTGCGATTCATTACCATTTCAGAAAACTCTACAAAGTGAAAAATAACTTTAATTTCGGAAGTCGGTGTCTTTGGTTTTTGTATTTTCGTTTCTTGCCACCGACTTTAGAAATTAAAGTTATTTGTCACTTTGTAGTGTTTTTTTTTTTTGTAAAAAAGGTTTTTTTTTAAACTTTTTATTTGTGGTACCTTTCGTATACCTTCAGCTGCCAAGTAAATAACAGTGACAGGAAGTTTTTATAACATCATCAACATACACTAAGTGGAAAAATACGTATTATTGAAGCTGTCTTAAAAACCACTCATCAGAACTTGACAAAATTTATATGGGACCACCTTATAAGTATACCCTTACAAACAAAAGAAGAATTTTTCAAATCGGTTTATAAATGACAGAGTTATGAGGTAATAAACATAAAAATAATTAATAAAATACAACCGAACCTTCTACAATTTTTTGAAGTTGGTTAAAAAGTATAGTATATTTTCTTTCTTAACAAGCTACATACTATGCTCTCTAAACTTTGCTCCTCTGATGTTGGAAATAAGCGGTACAACTGCTTGATTTTTTATTTTTATTGTATTCTACTTTTTCTAGGATAAGAAGTTATGCAAAAAGAAAGGGTGAGTCTTCTGTTTTTGGCAGTAGACTTAAGGCTCCCACAAACAGGCGCGACGCGACAGGGCGACACAAAGGCATTGATCGTCGCGCGACACGCGGTACCTTTGCGTCGCGCTGTCGCGGCGCGCCAGTGTGTACGAGCCTTTAAGCTTATCTTACCCCAGACTGTCAAAGATTTTTAAACGTTTTATTATACGAAAACTTAAAAAAAGTGTTTATCAAACTCGTGCCGATGGATATTGTCGGAAACGGATTGTAGCATAATCATGTCAGATGATATATCTTGTAGAAATCTTCCATCATACATGAAATCATGACGTCATCATCCAAGAACCGCATGTATATGCGTGCTGTGTCTGTTTAAAGACATAAAACATAATAAGTATAAAGAAAAATAAAAACCGTCTAACAAAAACAAACTGTGCATGTTTTATTTAAGATATTTCTCCGCCACGATTATGATCTAAAACAAATTTCGCTATAATAAATTTTAAGCTCCGTTGAATTTTGATAAGATTTACTAGCAGTAATAAAATTTTATTTTGTTTTTATATTAGGCGAGAAATTTTTCTGATGCCTACACTATTTTATTCAAGACAATATTTGTTGAATAGCGTAAACACCTAAAATTTTGGTAACTTGACCTATCTATCGAAAGTTTGCATTTATTTTCTATGAGCTCCTGGGTTCGATTCCCAGGTCGGTAAAAACGTTAAGGCTCCTACAAACAGACGCGACACGCGACGAAAATCACGCGCGACTCAAAGGCACCGCTCGTTGCGCGACGAGGGGCGCCTTTGTGTAGCGCTGTAGCGTCGCGCCTCTCTGGGAGAGCCTTTATTGGGTTTTCCATCAAGAATTTCTCAGTAGCAGTTCGGAGTCCGGATTTGTGACCGGTTAATAACAATAGGCTCGCCCCCTATTAAATTTGGCTTAAACATAACTGGCGAAAGGTGGGTGTACTACCTAACCTTCCGGGGAATATAGGCGTAAAACATTATAACATAACATAACAATGTTATGTTATCAAATTAAAGCACTCAATTTGTAAGTGACACTACAAATTGTCATCCACTGATAGATACGTTTTCTAAACCATTTGTTTACATTTTCATCAGATACTTTAAGAACAGACTATACATTTATTGCTTCTCGTACTAAGCTATTTGAGAATTTAGAAAACAACATACTTGCAACATTCATTATTTCAAAAGAAGTCTCCGCCTACAGGAATACCAATTACTCACTGAATCTGCCGGATCGATCGTGCAACCTGCCTGAAAACCGGACATCTTCAGGTCCTTAAGTTCAGACTGATGGGTACTCCATACGTTAGTATATCGAGAAGCTTAGTTCGACACGTTTGCCAATTAATCACCGAGGGTCGGTGTGAAAATGGGACTTCTAGAGCTTGATTTAAGGGTGGAATGTTACCGTTTACATTTAGTTAGAGCTGAAAAATTAGAAGTAGATATTTAAATTCTATTAAAATCCTTAATATCGATGACAGCTTCAAAAATAAGCGAGACAGTCAGAGTCAAAGAAATGATAAAGCCAATTTAAAACGCTTTTTTTGGATTCGCAATAGAACTGTATCATAGGTTCAGTGATAACAATAAGACTTTTTGCTCGTTCACCTGACTTCGTAAAGAGCAAGCAAGGCAAAAATACTTTATCTTCTTTATGCATTCTCTTTAACTTCTTACTGGTTAATAAGCCAATGCTAATTAAGAGCCACTGGCACAAAAATCCTACTATTCTACTATAATCCTACAAATATTATAAATGTTACATTTTGTATGTTTGGATGTTCGTTACCCAATCACACAAGAACGGCTGAACGGATTTAGATGAAACTTGGCACACAGATTGCTTCTAACCAGCACCCTAATTACGTAACACACTATCTATCACAATCTGAATCATTTTGATGCCTATTGCTAATCCATTGCTTCATATGTTTGAAAAATGTATCCGCTCAACAACGTAAATAACGCAATGAATGTTGTTGAACTGTCAAAATTAAACCCATTCCTACTGTTAGTGTGTTACGTAATTACCCCGCTGGATTAACGCAAAGAATACTTTTTATCTCGGTTTTTCTCTGAACCCAATGCTAAAGTGCACGCAGACGAAGTCGCGAGCAGAAGCTCGTAAATAACAAATCTATTCTACACACCAAATAAAAGCCAATAGGCGTTTAACCACTTAAAAACTTTTCACAACAATAGACAGAACAAAACTTAAGATAAAACCAGCCATCTGGGACAGTACTTACCCCTCAATACACTTGGCAGCATTTATAAGTTTTAACAGGCGCAGGAACTAACCGACCCAGAAAGTTTTATGGGCCAACTTAGGTACTAAGTGCGTCATACTAAATCTATTAAGTTCTACAATAAAACAGAAGCGTCTACTGTCTAGACTAGATTATATGGCAAATATTTTGAGGCCCTGTTATGAATTAATAACGTGATAAAGTTGAATAATTAGTTGTTTCTATTGAGCTTACTCACGCTATGATTGTGTGAAGGGCGTTTATGGCAGCGGTTTTTGTATGTGGACTTTATTTACCTGAAAAAGAGAAAATAGTATCATTAGATAAAGTAAAAAATGTAAATATATAAAGAATACGGATAAAAGTATTGCTTGACGGTATGAAAATGGCGCATGTTATGTATTTTTCCGGGATTGATTAACGGCTCCCGCAAATAGGCGCAACACGACAGCACGACACAAAGGCACTGCTCGTCGCGCGACACGCGGTGCCTTTATGTCGCGCAGTCGCGTCGCGCCAGTGTACGAGCCTTAATGCTCGGTTCCTATAAACAAAAACGAATCGTTTTGCTTACCAACGGTACTTAGCATTTTTTATTTATTGCCCAACTGAGCAATAGATTCGTAAGCGAATTTTTCCATATGGAAGCGTCTACTATGCAAAGCTATGCGGTCTGTGCTTCATTATTGGTAATGGCTAATAAATACAAGAGTCTTAATTTCAACCAATAGCGGTCCGTAAATTATAGGAATCGGCCATAAGAGACGAAACGAAAACGAAACAAAAGGAATATATAAGGATCGAGGAAGGTAGAGGATAGGGCGTTGTGGAGCAGCCTTTTTTTTTTGGGTGGGAAATCATCAAATGACCTCTCCCGCTCTGGGCGAAGCGAAAGGGCGTGTCAGACTCTTACTGACTAAAACCCACCCGTGTTCCTTCAGTTGCCTGTGCGCCAGGGCCACGGTAACTCTTTCGTAGAATCCGCGACCCCGGCAGGCATCGGCCCTATCGGACCCCGTCAATGGTGCTGACATCTATTTGAGGCGCGCGTGGAACACGACGCGCCGTCGATCCGGGCCTGCGGTGCTATTCTCTAAAGATACAGCCTTGCGAACAGCGCTGCCGCAGCGACGAAACAGCGGCAAAACAACGTGTTTCGTCGCTGCGGCAGCGCTGCGCGCTAGGCTGTATCCTTAGAGAATAGCACCGCTGGTCCTTACCGGACGGCGAGCTGCCCGTTGCTCGCCGTCCGCAAGCCCGCGCCTACGGTGGCCGGGAGTCGGCTTGTGGCGCAGCCTGGGAGAGGTGTTTGTCCAGCAGTGGACTGCAATAGGCTGAGTTGATTGAAATAAGGATCGTAGCAGGTGACATTCTATTGTTTATGCGTACCCTCATGGGAAGGTCTGAGTTTACGTATGTATGTAGGTGTGTAGGATAAGGTGGACCCTTTGAAGCCGTTTAGAAAGATAGGCAACATGAAAACAATAAGATGACATAATAACGTTAACATAACATTTTGACTGTAAACCTAACGTTATCGTTATTAATTAAAAGTGTTTAATGAAGCAAATACCGCGTGTTTTTCTGCCTAGTTATTTGAAAACACTCACACACTCAAACACTTATAACATAAGTACCTAATTAAATTGTATGAAACAAGGTTGGATGGTATACATACTCGTACTACTATAATATGTATTATAAATGTGAACGGTTGTATGTTTGAATGTTTGTTACTCAATTTGTATGACATTTGGTATTCAGATAGTTAATAACCTATTTTAACACATAGGATACTTTTTATCCCGATAGTATGTTCCCATAGGATAATTTCCGCCGTCCACGCGGGCGATGCCGCTGGCATAAACTAGTCAATAATATATACAAGGGGTCTGTGTTTGAAAAAACAAGGTTCACGCTAAAAAATCCTTCTAAATTTAACAAACTAACATCAGTAGGTATACATTTTCAGTTTCAGTTTGAGATTGAAGTATTAGTTCTATCATTCAGAATCTCAACGACATCTTAACTTCTAAAGTATCCACTTGATATAATTCTCGTATGTCTAAGGCCCACTTGCACCGCCAATCACTAAACACGTTTAACGCTAAACGAGTTTAAAACATAATTTTGTTTCTGTCAAACGTTTGAAGATGACAGAGACAGTACGATGTTAAAGACGCGATTAGCGCTAAACGTGTTTAGTAATGGGCGGTTCAAGTAGGTCTTAATCGAACTAACATCTCAGTACTTCAGCAAGTGTACTATACTCAGGATCAGACCGTAACATGAGGGTGGATTATTAACACGGCTCTTAATACCCACGGTAAATACGAGGCTGAAAAGAAACGATGTAAAATGAAACTAAGAACATCTACAATTACAATGTCAAGACAACTTTGTCCATAAAATTACCATTTACCTACCCTAAATGAGTTTATCTCAGTCAAAAATAAGTTTAGGTAGTAACAGCTGCCATCATCATTATTTATATCACTTGAAAATCTTTTTAAAGAAAACAAACAAAAATTAGTGATGTACGGATGTGCCTAGTTTTATCGATTACCAAAAAACAACGGATTACTCTCGGGCGGCGTGCCGAATCTGACGCACGGTCGTCCCCAACGCCATTAATCAAATCACGACTATGCGGTTTAATGGCAGACTAATTACAGTTTGCGCGCGAATCACCTACACATACCGTCGCAGTAATTACTGCATTAACTCGACTGCGGAAACGCTTAATACGGGATAATGCTGATTACATATCGCAATGCGGGTGCTAACCGAAAGTTTGCCCAGTTCGGCCGTCAGTCAAACGTCGAACGTAACGTCACTCTATTGTGATGTCAATGTGAGGGTCGTGTCAGGTAGCGTTACCGCTCGCAGATTATCGTTTAACCCTTGTTTTTTGTAGTGCGTCACTTGAATACCATGAACAGTTTAAGAATAAAATATACGAAACAAGCGTAGCGCCTCAAATGTTTTAAATTAACCAAACAATCGTAGCCTTTTACAAAACGTTTGTAGTGCAATATAATTTTATGCCCTACAATTATGATAAAGAGCAAATATACTAAACCTACTTATAGGTAGTACAATCAGTTAATTTCCCATACATAATCAAAAAGTTATCGACGGAAAAATTCCTACCATACCAAGAAAACAAGTTCCGCAACCATAATAAGATGAACGATTGAACCGCAATAAGAATTATCGTTATTTATCGACACAAATACATCACTAGCCACAGTTGGAGAATCGGTATCTTATATTGTTCAGTGTTCCCCGTAGCCTCATAAACGAGGTGATAAAATGCTGCCACCCTACCCTAACGTTTACCTCAGAATACCGCTTTATGGATATTTAGACTCACTATTCACAAACATAATGAACTTCAAGCTTCATATTTACGAAACTCATTCAATCATTCGCGAAAATGACTGAATAGGTAACTTTGTATGGGAACCTTTACGTATGTAAGCGCCCACTAAGTATCTATTTTTATGAAGGTGCGTGGGGGGAACCTCCTACATTGTTGTGAAATTTATTTCTCATTTTCTTGTCAAAAATCTCTAAGCTTAGGGAAAATGGAATAAGAGTACAAAATAATGAGTGCCTGGTAGGTATTACTTTTTATACAAGGTGGAGACGACAATACGACGGCAAATTAAACTGTGTAGGTATATCTAATACAGTTCCCAGTCTGCTTACGCAAATTCAAACAAATATATGCAATAGTTTAGTCACTATAGCTAGTCAAAGATTGTCAAAGCCCATAGTCGGCCCATCACTACTATTTAGTTAGTTTGAAAAAAAAAAGAAGCTTTTCACTCCTCTTGCTCAAAAAGTCCGTCATTATAGCGTGCCAGAGCGAGTTTTTTTTTTAACTTTTGTGTGTTACCAACGAGCCTACAAAAACTAAAAAGTATTTATAAGAAGAATAATCATGAATAAAGACACGAGTTATTACTGTTTCATAAAAAAGAAAAAAAGTTTTATTTTTGAAAACTAAAAGCGGCGATCTCTTCGGTAGAATGTGTGCATTGCGTTGCGGTTAAAGAAGATATTTAAAAAAAGTGAACAATTTAATATTATATTGTATTATTTTATTTTCTCGCAATCGTAGTGAAAAGTAGAGTGTAACACAGGGCGCTAAAAACCCATTATAACTCGGTTTCTATTTACTCCCTCGCTAAAGCTCGGGAATAAAACTACATCGTATATAATGGGTCATTTTATCCCCTTGTACAACAATCTACTATCTTATTACGATGGATGTTAGGATTTATTTGATATAACAAATAGTTTCAAAATACTCTTATGCATTAGTATTACCAATGTTTTCCTTTATTTTCGTGTTGTTGTCTCCACATTGTATAAACATATTATAAACGTGCTGGCCCGACCCCAAGTAATATGGGACCAGGGTAGAAAGATCTTATTGAATAAATACTGTAAACGTCTACAACTGCGAAGACGAGAAGGCTCCAAATACACAAGACAGCACCCTAATTGCGTAACGAACTATCAATCACAATCTGAATGATGTTGAAGCTTATTGCTAATCCATTGCTTCATATGTTCGAAAAATTAGTCTGCTCAATAACGTAAATAACGCAATGAATGTTGTTGAATTGTCAAAATAAAAGCTATTCCTACTTTTAGTGTGTTACGTAATTCCCCAGCTAGTCATAGCAAAGTGACATTAGCTAAGGGGTTGGACAGATATCGTAGTTGGTCAACATCTACACACACGTATTAGTCACACATCTACACGTATTAGTAGACCAAGGTGGATAATGCTGCTAATACCCTCTTGACATCTTCCCATAGTTTCTCCAATTAACTGTCTAAAGAGAACTCCATTCAGCTTATGGTAGAAGAAATCTAAATAATGGTGAAACACTTAAGAATCAACTCCTTTAAACCTAGTAAACAATTCAAAAACCAAGAAAATACAATTAATTAGAAACACATCCAACAGAGCATCGTAATTCTAAACAAATATTCTATTACTACATAGTAAACATAACATTACACATAATTTGTACATATTGGTCTGGAAACCGCACACAGAATAGAGAGTAATTTGGAGTGCTCAAACTCCATCCATCCTATTCACTGAGATGGTGACGAGCGCGGGGAAAACGAAAGATTCATTGAACGAAAGTAGTTTCTATAATCTCACCAAAGGTTGAATCATAGCTGTCTGAGTTAGGTAAACAATGGCAAAATACACGAAAGGACAAACAGAACAGGATACGTACTCAATACCACGAGAAATGACAATATCGACATATTAGGAATGTCCTATCAAGCGTCGAATAACATAACATCATGACAGCACGTGTGTATTCCCCCAGGGGTTAGACAGAGGTGTACATATAGTACACCCAAATTTTGCCGGTAAGTTATGTTTAAGTTGAATGTAATAGAGGGCGAGCATATTGCCAGCAACCTGGCACAAATCCGTCTCCAGAATGCTACTGAGAAATTCCAGATGGCAAAACCCAATAACCCTATGCCCGACCCGGGAATCAAACCCAGGATCTCATGCTCAGCATTAGCGTTTGCGACCACTAGACCAACGAGGCAGTCAATTAATAAAACACAATTGACTATCAGGTCTTATTTCGCTTTCTGAATTAAAACTAAGTAAGGTTTAAGCGTAAACGTCAACGCCAGACCGCTACATCTCAGCTTCGTATTACACCATTCACTTTATCACTCCAATAACTAACTCCTCCACGTCTGAACCACACAAGTATTATGTCAACAGCTTCTAAGAAATCCTTCATAACAATTGCTAGTCAAGCACCACGAGTACACACGGCTACATATCAAGCTATAATTTTCCAGTATAAGCTTACCGCTTATTGTACGAAAATCCTATACAATGCGAGATCAGCTTATACTGGAAATGTATAGCTTGATATGTAGCCGTGTGTACGTGACCTATCTCATTAAGGTTTCGTATACAACATTTAAATTGGACACTAGTGGAAGCCGGGTCATTTAATGGCCATGTGACACTTTACTGGAGTGTCTGGGAGCGTCAATTTACGTCCTAGTGTGTCTTTAACGCACAGATAAAAAAGTATTGGACGAGTTGTGAACAGGTAAGGTTAGTTTTATACAACTGAAGACTTTATACGAATCTAAGTAGGTATGCTTATATGGTTCATTGTAGATGATGATTTTAATTAATATTGTAGATAACTAAAAAAGTGATGTATATAAAGGCTTCTACAAACAGGTGCGACACGCGACATGAACCGCACGTGACTCAAACGCACCGCGAGTCGCACGAGGAGCGCTCTTTTTGTAGGAGCTTTAATGTTGATGGATGAAGAGGCAAAGAAAAGATGACTGTGTGACGGTTGACAGGGGAGAATGGAAGAAGTAAACGTGATGCACAGACCCCAAGTAGCATAGGACAAAGACAGGAAAATAATGAAGATGATGAGACCTTAGGAACTGCAGTTAAGGCTCCTCCAAACAGGCGCGACACCCGGTGCGAATCGCACGCAAAACAAAAGCACCGCTCAACGCGCGACATTAGGTGCCTTTGTCTTGCGTCACGTGTCGCGCCTCTTTGAAGAAGCCTTTAATCAGTTACCCAAGTAACATTTCGTTGTCGTATTTTTACTTTTAAATGTTGGTTTTATGATATTTACAAGTACATGAAGCAGTACTTTTTTGCTGAATATCTGCGTAAAGACAAGTAGGGTTTTTATTTGTTCGTGAACTCTTTGTTTGCGTGCGCTTTTGGTATTTGTTTGGCTTCAAACTAAAAATGGCAGAAACAAATGTTTAAGCAAGAACATCCTGTCTTTTCTGCTTCTTTTACCTTGCTATGACTAACTTAAAGTTACCCTGTGACTTTTCTTGGGTATTACAACTACCTTATGTATCAGTATCGAGACTATCTTCTTAAGATGAATCCACAGCTGTAGCCCGCCAAATTCAAATTTTCTTTGGTTTTTTGCAAATTGCAGCTCTGTTTTACGTGTTATGTCGATCAAAATGCAATTGGCGACTGTAGGAATGATATATTTACTGAATAATAATCATACATTTCATATCAATCGTCAAACTTTGGCAGAAATATTCTAAAAAATTCTTAGGTGGAACAAATTTCGAAAGTTTGACGATTGATATGAAATTTGTGATTATTATTCGGTAAATTTGTCGTTCCTACAGTCGCAAATTGCATTTTGATGAACTTAAGACGTAAAACAGAGCTTTAATTTGCAAAAAACCAAACAAAATTTGAATTTAGCGGGCTACAGCCGATTATTCACCTTAATAAAAAATCTTAAATTTATTCATTCACTGACAGACAATGCACAACCTAAAGGCAGAAAGGCACGACGCGACAACGCGACACATAGGCGCCGGCCGTCGCTCGGTTCGCGTCGCGTGTCGCGCCTGTTTGTAGTAGCCTTAAATGCAGGGTCTAAAAGCAAGATATTTTTCACAAGAGTTCCTTATACAACCAAAGTACGCAATAAAGAAGAATTTTTGGAAATTCATCCCCTAAAGGGAAAAACCGGCCAAGTGCGTGTCGCACAATGAAGAGTTCCGTAGTTGGAATGAATTTATCCCAATAACAAACTTAACATTGTAGTTGAAAACATGTTCCATACATTCCAACTGCAAATGTAAGTTTGTACGCACAATATTGAAAGATTTACTATATTATTTTAAGACCAAAGACTTTTTATAGGTTTTTTTATAATCTATAAGCAAAGAACTATAATCAGTACTTTTTTATTTTTCAAAATATTTTCATAATTAACTCAAAAACTAATTATTTTAAAATCATAAAAAAATATTTGAGACCCTTGCTACAAGCCCATTCACTTATGTGTATGTCACACGGTAAACCTTGAGAATCTTTTCTTTTTAAGTTTTTATATTTGCCCCTCAAAAATGAACCGCATATTCAAAATTCGTTTACTTACGTTACACGTCCGTGTTTGGGTCACAGTAATTCATTCATGCACCAAATTTCAACTTAATCGGACCCGTAAATTCGCAGCAAATTAGCAGTGACAGACGGACAGACAGGCAGACACACGACTGATCCTATAAGGGTTCAGTTTTTTCATTCGGAAGTACGGAACGCTAAAAATTAAAAGGAAGTTTGTATGGAATCTCGTTATTCTTGCCGATGGAAAATTCAAAGACGGCTTGTCAAGCCATTATTAAGACAATTACAACCTGAAAATCTCTGAATTAAGAACTGCACTTTCGTGTTATTTAAAAGTTGTCGTATAATGACGGATTCTTTTGTTCTTGATCTAAATAATCGCTGCTTTAAACTAAATCAAACTTTAGTCAGATAAATCGCCCGATAGAAGAAACCCATCATCTTTATCAATTGTCGGATATCCATTGCTAATCATGTTACATGGGGTTCCAAGAATTCTATGTCCTTCGAGATATTCTAAACAAGAGCGTGTCTATTGAGGCTGTAACAATAAACCGTAGGAGGAAACAATTAACTTCGCTAATTTGATTTTATCGTGCGTGAACCGAGAAAAGAACTAACATAGAATAGATTGGTACAGAAGGCCAGCTCGATACAACGAGAGAAAATGCTCGCACCCAATAGGTTCACGTACTTCCCTAATCTTTCCCTAACTATATTGGGGTTGGCTTCCTGTCTAACGGGATGCACTTGAACACCAGTATTTTACATAGAGCGCCTACCTATCTGATCTCCACAACCCAGTTACTGGGTAATATAATACCCCTTGGCAAGACAGGTTGTCAGACTTTTGGGCTTCTCATTACCCGTAACGACTGTAAAAGATCCACGAATGACAGCCAGGACCAACAGCTTAACATGTTTTCCGAGGCACTGAGGGGTCTCGGTATGTAAAGATGGTCACCCATCCACGAACCGACTGCGGCAAGCGTAGCTTATCCTACGATGAACCCATGCGGATGTTATCATTTAGCCGCGACTGTCGTGCCATATTCGTAAGTACGCGTGTCTGTGTGCGCGCGCCAGTTTTCGCTCGTTTTATGGAGCTGAACTTCTTTACTTACCTATCTATTCCGTGGAACTAACCCGAGTCAATCGAACGGTGGTAAACATTCTACGACCAGCTACCTACTTAAGTATATTGCAATTTGCTGAGTCAAGTTTAAAAGAGACTTAAAACGCGTGCAGTTGAACTTGTGTTTAAAAGACTCGTGAAGTAATATTACTTGTCGTTGTGATCTTGTTCTCGTAACCGTAATTTATTATCTCTAGTCTTCTTTATTTTCGTTGCTTATATATTTAGTATGTATGTACGTATCTATCTATTATTTAGAATATGTATACATCTGTGTATCTAGTTTAGTGTATTGTATACTTATTATTTGCACCAACGAAAGCCCCATTTTATGTCCAGGCAAATCATTGTCCATTCCAAGGTTGCCTGGAAGAGATCTCAGAAAGCGATAAGGCTATTGTATATTTTGTAGTGTTCGATTTATTTTTTGCTGTGTATTTTGTGGTGTTCAGTACAGAATAAATAAATAAAATAAGACAAGTTTAGAATAAGTGTTCTGTTTTAAAATTTTATGCAGATGGGATTTGTACATGTCCAGTTTTTGTCAAAGTCGTCCTGCGTTTTGTACAGGAATAATAAATAAGAATTAACCTTACCAATATCAATATAACCTATAAATATCCACGGTGTGTATGGAAAAAACAATATATATATATGCATATATGTATATTCTTTACCTCAACTTATTTGCCGGAAAAATCTCTCCTAATCTAACATTAACATAATAAATCACAAATTATTTTTAAGCAAACGAATAAAAACTATTTCTTTAACACAGCACAATCGTGTTCAATCAACTTATAACAAAAAAATACTATGTTTCATAAAAAATAACATTATATAAGGAAAGAGCATTAACTTATCGATATAACAAATCATGTTAGTTCGATGTAACAGTCACTCATAATTTAATATAGGTATTAAAAGCAAATCTAATATAATTTTCACGCCACACAAAGTATAATCAGCTTCAATCAAATATTAAACGAAAGTGTTAAAGGAGACATGTTTATGGCCGTGTAACGTCAAGTTATATAAATAAGTAATACACGCTTTTCAGATTTTTTTATTTTATGCATAACTAGCTTTTACCCGCGGCTTCGCTCGCGTCAATTTAGACTTTGACTATCAATTCCGGTTTATAATTCAATCATGATTCGAAAGACACGTGGCGCCATCTATTATCATAAGAACGTTATTGTTGTTTTCCTCGGGAACAGTACTTTTTTGCGGGATGAAAGGTACCCTATATCCGTTTCTGTACCCCTGACAACGTATCTGCAAAATTTCATGATCATCGGTTCAGTGGTTTAGGCGTGAAAAGGTAACAAACAAACAAACAAACTTACTTTCGCATTTATAATATTATATAATATAATATATAATAATATAATATATATAATATAATATACTTAGGATAGGAAGTTAGGAAGTTAGGATTAGGATTATTTTTGTAGCATAAAAATGTTTTAGGCTGTTCGCAGACTGAGTCAAGATTGAACTTGGACAGATTAATCGTGTTACACTTGTGTATGCGCTACAAGGTGAATTCGGCGCGTGGCCAAAATCGGACCTAAGCGCCGCCATCTTGTTTTGGAATACATTTCAAGTGACAGTTCACAAAACAATTGTACATGAAAATGTTTACCAACAGCGCCCCCTGTCAATGTCACTCGAGCGTCAAAGATCCTTGTAGTAGGTACTTGTACGCATAACAAAACGCATCTTTATTGACATAAAAACAAATGACAGCGAACAGCTAACAAGAAAACATTATCATTCCCAGGCAGCTATAACATTGTACTTCTAACGTTTCATAAGTGCCCATGTAGGTTTATGTGATATAAAATATTTTGATTTGATTCGACTCAAAAAGCTGTATCAAATACTCCAACTCGCAACAAAACAGTCTCTGAAAGTTGTCAAAATATGCTGAAAATCTTGTTTTGGCACATGAAATTATTCTGTCTACGCCAGACAACTGATTTTGCAGTTTATTTTTGACAAGTTTGACTATGAATTACGTAGGTATTATTTTTGATTAGGTATGACAATTGTGCCGATTCTTTAGTACACCGAACTAAACTTACTAAACTATCACTTAAATTCCTTACTTTCGGCTGTGAGAATCTTAAAGGTATTCTGCAAAAAAATATCTCTAAATTTAAAAATAATTTTGACGCAACTAAAATAGAATTTTACAATCAAAAAATCACGGGGTAGGGCAAACAAGTACCACGTCACACGTGGAGTCGCCACGTGTGACGTGGTACTTGTTTGCCCTACCCCGTGATTTTTTTTTAGATCTGGAGGTGCGCATGGCGGGCAGCCTCGACGGGTTTTACATGGAATTTTTCACTTTTTGTCCGGAATATATGAAAAATTATTACCTACATGTAGTTTTTAAGAGTTTAAGAATTTTATAAAGGGGGTCGTTTTTTTTTATATTGCTGTAGGACACTCTATTTTCGATATACATATATGCAAAATAAAAGAAAATAAAGATACAGTACTGTTTTTGCACCTGAAGTCGAGGTGTTGTGGTGAATTTTAGTTCATGGCAACTTATTTTATTCCACACCTTTTTAATCGCAATTAAAAATAGTCAGATTCAGTTAGGCAACTAAAATTTTTGGTGAATTACGTCAAATTAAGAATAGCGAAATTGCCATTTTCACAAAATTAATAACTCAGTACCATCTTAGTGCCGTCAAACCAAAATATAGTTAAATTGTAGTCTATTTCAGAATGGGAAATCGTCGTTTGATAGGTATAAACTAAATTTTAGTGATTTTTAGTCTAGTTTTGAGAATTTTGTGACAAGAGAATCGGCACAATTGCCTTGTATTTTACGTTACTTTATAGTTGAATGCTTCTTAGTTAGGTATATACGCAGTTTTTTTTGATAAACCGGAGATTACGTCTGCCGTTTAGCTCTCGTCTGTTTGTGAAAATTGAAACTACATTAGTTTCTATATAAACCCAAACTCGACAAGGGTCTTTACGTTACAGGCTTCTCTAAAATCATATATAGGTATATATAAACCCACGCCTTCTTCCCATGAGGGTTGGCAGAAACTACAAAACGCCACCTGCTACGATCCTTACATCCTTATCCTTTTCCATCGTTTACGTTCATACATATGCACCCTAATTGCGTAACACACTAACAATCTCAATATAACACATTTTGAAGGAGATTACTAATCCATTGCTTCATATGTTCGAAAAATTTGTCTGCTCAACAACGTAAATAACGCAATGAAAACTATTGAACTGTCAAAATCAAAGTCATTGCTACTGATAGTGGGTTACGCAATTACCGGGCTGGTCATACACGCGCGCCGGTTGCGAGTACTACGCCCCGGATGATTTTGAAGAACATCACCAATAAGGTCACCTGTACTTCCTTCTAGGGTACCTCTACCGTAAATAATTCTCTTAAAACTTACGAAATTATTATCTCAATGACACATATCTCCAAGATTGATTTCGGGTGTACTAGACAGGAATTTACGCCAATCCTCTAAAAGAAATTGTACCCGTATTGCAGTCTAAATGACAGATTGACATATCTGGAGTAACGGACTTGACCAGACAGACTGCAATCAAAATAACGGACACACACTTTCCGGACGCGCTTCCTCAATCTGTCGATAGCTAACCGAAGGCCTGAGTCAGGGATTGATATGATACAGCTTATGGCTTAACTTATATCAATTAACGATAGTGCAACGCATATGATGTTTCGAGATCAAAATGGTCAAATGAAAAGGAATCATAGTATCAATGTGTTTTTATATCATAACTTTCGAGAGATTTCCCGAAGCTTTAAGCAGAGGTTTTAGTCATTAGAAAGTATCATTGTGTCATGGGTCAGTGTCAGTGATCATTAGAAAGGCAATTAGCGACCCGTCCGCGTGAAAAGTTCGAAACTATAGGCCTAAGGTACGTCATATTTCAAAGATAAATCTGTAGACTGACAACGCAAAACCTTGTGCGATCAGATGTGCGTTATTTGTGTCTACCCGCGTCCTCTTACACCCGCTAGCTAGGACCATGCGAGGGTCATCAACGAAAAAGTTGGCTTATAGTCGAGAAATCTCGAAATATACACGTAAGACATTGTTTTTTAAAATCTTTGTTTATTTGAAAGGATTTTGTCACTCAGTGATAATGTTATGCCTGTAACAGAAAACGTTCGACAACTTAAAACTCATCACAAACAAATCAAAATCAATCAAATCATAAACATCAACACGTTCATTTCGCAATATCCATTTATTTTTTATGCATTTCAACAACAAACACCAAAGTTACTTTGATCTAACAAAAAAATAGTCACAATTTGTCAACCCTTCACTTCCTCACCTCATTTCTACACAAAACGGTAGACAAGAAACTAAAAACATTGTGTTTTCCGAAGAGGCACACTTGTAGTTAAGGTATTCAAACGTGTAGGAAGCGATTTGGCGAGGGTTAGCGATGTTATCGCGACGGAACAGTGATAAAGTAACAGCCAACAGGTGAAATAGTAATAAGTTTTGTTTATGTAGTTTTTCTTTCATTTGGAACAGTTTTAGAATATGCGGGGTAAATAATAGTAATACTGCGTAACACACTAACAGTAGGAATGGCTTTCATTTTGACAGTTCAACAACATTCATTGCATTATTTACGTTGTTGAGCAGACATATTTTTTGAACATATGAAGCAATGGATTAGCAATAGGCTTCAAAATTATTCAGATTATGATAGTGTGTTACGCAATTAGGGTGCTGGTTTGAAATTGCAATAGACTGGAATTAAAAAGTAAAGCCTTAAGGTCAAAAGTAGGACTTTATTGGCTCATCATGCATGGGCGGGCCTAGAAGACGAAAAAACTCAAAAAAAACTATGTAACTGTGCGTGAGTAAAACTGTCGCCCCGTTAAAACAAACTTAAACAATGTGTTTTCTGAAGAGCCACACTTAAGTTCAGGTATTCTAACGTAGGAAGCGATTAGGCGAGGGTTAGCGATTTTATCGCGACGGAACAGTGATCACAACCAACAGGTGAAATAGTACATAATACGGTTATTTATACAGTTTTTCTTTTTCTATGAAAACTTGACATGGAATGAAACAAACTATTTAAACTTAAATGAGAAAAGTAAGGCCTCTGGCCAGCATTGGCTTACTAAGCGCACCATGAAATACTTAGTGGCCACAATACGAGTAATATAAGTTTTAAACCGTTCTGCGAAAATCCATATCTTTATATGTATGTGATAAATATTAATGTATTTAAAGTTATGTATTTTCTGGTGTACAATAAAATATATATAAATAAATAAATTAAAGTGACTTTTCACCTGTCTATGTGATCGCGTTGATCTTCTGATCACCGCAACGGATTTCGATGCGGTTTTCACCTTAATTTAGATTATTTATTCCGGAAGGTTTATATGTATGTATTCATACGGAAATCTGGATGTTTTTGAAGTCATGCAAACCGTGCGAAGCTGGGGCGCTTCGCTAGTAGAACACAAAATAAACTTCTAACTGTGTCTGGACGACACTTTTGCCACCCAGGGCGGTTGCGGGCTAACTGTCTAGGGTGCCACTCGTAAAGATTACGTTGATATTTATTTATTTATATACAGGTGGCAGAGACATCGACGCGCAACTTGCTACCACGGATTCAGTACATGTTTCTTGAAACCCCTGTGTAGAAATTGTTCGTTGGTCATTTAAAGAAAAAATTGCTGTTCCATTTATTTTGATCGCGTAGGTATTGTACTTTTGTGAGAAGCAGCAGATTTTTTTTGATAACCTCCGAATAAATACTACGCTAGGGATGTAGGAACACTTGCGCTTCGATGTTCCTGCCACTCTGTATACATTATCTCTATACATTATATATTTTTTCTCAATTTTTTATTTTTATTTTTATCGTGTTTACACCTAGTTTTATTATGTGCATGCTGTGGTCTCCTGTAATTGAAGGAGCACACATAAAAGAACCAATTTTATTATTTTAATTTATATTGTATATGTGTATCCTTTGTTGGTGATCCCAAATAAATAAATAAATAAATTATTGAACACTAAAAAAATACATAAACCACTACCAAACATACAATGGGTGGCCTTAGTGCTTTCTGCGATTTTTCCAATCAACCTTGGAATGGACAGCCATTGCGTGGAAATAAAGATGAGGAAGTTAACGTTAGTTAAGAGGAGGTTTAAGTAAGTCAAAACGAAAAGGTTTACTACCTAAGTAAAAAATTTAATCCTGATCGCTTTCAGTCGCATTTGTAAAATTGTACCCACTCAACTGACATAGCCAATCAAAATCAAAATATTATTTTATTTCTCATAAACCTACATCGGCACTTATGACACGTGAGATGCTAGGTGCACGGTTCCAATTGGTCGTTTCCTATGGAGAAGACCCGGCAAGAAACTCAACGGTTACTCTTTTAAAAACAAGTGGCTTTTACAATGTTTTCAAATTACAGTGTTAATAGTTATGGGAGGACAGTGTAAATCTGTCAACAAGTAACAGGTACTCAACAAAATAGAAAAAGGTCTACACATACAATATTACCTGTACATTTCACAGTAACATGAACATTTATTTTCCATCGCGATGGGATCTCAACGGATTGAATATGTTGACGTAAATAATTAGCTTGTTAGTGACGAATCCGGAACAGATTGTATCGGAGCGATGTGCATTCTGCATTTGTAGGTAGCTGTAATAGCTGTTGTTGATAAGATAATAGTCGAATTTTGTGATAAATCTTTAGTGTAAGCTTTTAGTAGTATGAAGTAGACAAGTAATTAATGAAGTGTTGAAACCTAAACCAATATTATAAAGAGAAAATATTTGATTTTTTGTATCCTTGTTTGTTACGCTTTCACGCTAAAGTGACTGCACGGATAGATAGATAGACCATGGCTTGGATTAGGACATAGGATACTTTTTATCCCAATATTCTCACGGGATCGAGACTTATGCGGGTGAAACCACGGGCATCTAGTAATAAATAAAACGAAAACTTTCATTGAAGTTTCAAATTGTGTTTAGTTAGTGTTCTTAAAATACTGGTAGGTTAGTATCTTTATTATATTTACAAAATACTTAAACCTAATAAAATGAAAAGATACGAGTATAAGAAAATTGTTTTCTCATTCGCAAATTGAAATATATTAAAACGAATACTAATTACCCATGTTTGCAAACTAATAAATGATTTGATTTGAATAACTTGACATTTGTTCTGCAACTTTATTTAAATAAAAAACTTGAAATCTTATGTAATAAGTCACTTACTTACGCCACTTACCATAGATATTTGCAAACTAAAGCCACGTAAAGGAAAGTCGTGAAATAATTTCTCCTTATCACAAGGAAAACTCCCCCCTACTTAGTCTAGTTAAAAAGTACTTTACGTCCTTCTCCCTGACGTAAACTTTCCTGTTCATTTTCATGGTCAGGTGTCCCCTTAAGGGTCGTTAAGTGAGAACTAAGTTGTGAATGTTAAGAAGTATCATCTACCTACTTTCCTTCCTAATGCTATTTTTAGAAAATTTTAAGTTTCCCACAAATTATATAATAACTAGCTTTTGCCCGCGGTTTCGCTCGCGTTAAATAAATTCGGGTTATAATTCAATCACGATTCGAAAGACACGTGGCGCCATCTTTTTCATAAGAACGTTATTGTTGTTTTCCTCGGGAACAGTACTTTTTTGCGGGATGAAATATATATCCGTTTCTGTACACCTGACAATGTATATGCAAAATTTCAGGATGATCGGTTCAGTGGTTTAGGCGTGAAAAGGTAACAAACAAACAAACAAACTTACTTTCGCATTTATAATATTAGTTAGGATAGTTAGGATAGCCCGCGGTGTCCCACTGCAGGTCAAAGAACTCCTACCCTCTTTTCGTATAAATAAATAAGGAAAAAAAAATGTTTTCTTTAATTTCTCCTTTCTCTTAGTTCATCATCATCATCCACAGCCCGACTTCACCCACTGCTGGGCATAGGCCTCTCTCTTCGTGTGCCAATCCCCACGCTTCTGTGCCAGCCTCGTTCAGGCTTTACCCGCGATGGTATGAATGTCGTCCACCCATATCGCCGCCGGACGACTAACACTTCGTCTTCCAGTCCTTGGACGCCACTCGGTCACTGCCTTACTCCATCTATCCGCCGCGTGTCCTGCCCAACTGCATTTGAGTTCCATAACTCTTTTTCCGATATCGAAAACCTTCTTACGTCTTCGAATTTCGACGTTTGGAACTCGGTATTAACCTTATGCCAAGTTTGTGTGTCTCCGATAGGAACACACGTTTAATAAGGTACTTACACCTTTCTCTTACTAAAACGGGTTATTTTGTTTATCAAAGAAAATAAGCATTCAACGCATTTTAAAGGTGTCCATAGATTGCTATAATTTTCTGTCTTCGATATCGGGAAAATTCCGTTATCACGGAAACAGTCAAAAGCCAGCTAACTTTTTATAGGTGTGGTTTCTAGAAGAAAATGACTAAGCGATGTTTACAATTTTCCTCATACTAGCCTACCTAGTGTAAAATAAATTGAACTTAGTACTGATTCCGGCAAATCATGGGCATCTGTCGGAGTCAGTACCTACAGAGTTCAATCTTCTGATTAATATATTAATTTCCTCATATCACCTTCCACAAAATCGTTCCAGTTATTACCAGCTTACTAAATAATTACACTCGATCGAATTCGCAGCAAAGTCCACTAAAATTGATAGGAAATTAGTATGACGGGCCGGCGCGGGAGCTCCGCCAATGTCCACATTCAATGTTAGTGGATAATGAAAATTTATAAATTTTACGGTCTACCCACTTCACAAGCGAATTAGCCTGAGCTAAACAGGTGGACGATGCTCGTATTATGCTAATAGGTCGTACAACGCAGGCGCAGGTAAACACATATCATTAATGTTTTGCATAATAGAATGCTGGCGCTACTGTTTTGTTTGTGCAGTCTATGCATTATCATTTTAGGAATGGGGGGAGAATTAAAAAGTTTTGTAACGAAGTGCTCTTTTTTTCTCATTTTTTTAAATAGGTGGGTGCGGTAAAAGCATGGTAACAAATTCAAGACCCACTTGCACGACAAATCACTTCTGTTCCTGTTAATCGTTTGAAGATGATAAAGATAGAATGATGGTTTGAATATGTTTAGCGTTAAACGCATTTACAGTCCGGCCGTCGAGAAAACGCGTTCCTGACAACTATCAGTGCGACGATTCAAGTAACTAATAAAGATCAAATTCGCAAAACACGTATTTGTTTGTGTTAAACTGACAGGTGTCAGGAAAGCATTCTCTCGACGACGGCGACTTATAGAGATTGTGGTGCAATTGCGCCTAAATGTTCTGGAAGCACCATATTTGGGCGTAGAAAAAATGCGTCTCCGGTTAGTAGGTAAAGTCACCAAAAGTTATAAGTAACCAGCGTCGTCGGATATAGTTGAAGTTTAGTAAGAAGTAAAATTTAACAAAATTAATAGAAAACAAACAGTTAACTTATCAAATTGAATTTCATTCGATAACATCCATCGGTTTGTAACTAAACTTCAACTATATTCGACGACCCTGGTTACTTAACTCTTCTGGTGACTGTACACACGTTTAATCCGCTGCGTTTTACCGCAAAGATTTGTCCCTAGCCTTATTCAAATACGAATCTACTCGTAACAATGATTTTCTCACTTATTTCTACGACATGGCGTAGTCAGTTCTGTGAACAAAATACATAGGTAATAATACTCTTGATTCAATATATAAATAAAACAGTTTAAACTAGGCAAATAGGCCAGCTGTGGAATGTCTAAAATTTATTAGCCAAGTGTGCGTGTCAGAATTTATATAAAAGCACATAAAAATAAGATGCCTTTTCTTTAACTCTACAGGAAAGGCTAATTTGGTAACATCATAAAATATTTATAAAGTTTAGTATTAATAGCGAACAAGACATCTGGAAAACATTTAATATTTTTGAGCGTAGTGCTTTGAATCTACACACTTGTATGATTGGACAACTGCCACATAAATATATACTGAACAACGTAATAATGATTTGAACGATCAATATAAATAAACCGTTTTCAAGCTTGTCTTCATACTTTTACAAGCAGCTGATCACACTTCAGGCATATTTATTTCTCCCGTCGCATCTTTATAACAATGCTTCTGAGAAAAGGCTAAAAATTATACCAGTCGCACGAGTCAATCGAAGGTAAGGTTACGCTTGTCGCGGTCGATTCATGGATGGGTGACCATCCATTAAATATCGAAACCCCTCCGTGCCCCGGAAAGCACGTTAAGCCGTTGATCCCGGCTCTCATTCTTAGATCTTTGACAGTTGTTACGTGTAGTCAGAAGCCCAAAAGTCAGACAACCAGTCTTACCAAGGATATCGTGTTACCCATTAACATGGTCGTGGAAGTCAGATAGGCAGTCGCTCCAAGTAAAATTCTTGTATTCAGCTGAATCCGGTTAGACTGGAAGCCAACCCCAACATAGTCGGCAAAACGCTAGGAAGATTGTTCTGAGAAAAACCAACCTAGTTTTTGGTGTAAAAAAAACATTTCGCGAGAGCTTATCAAACACGGTTGCGATAAAGAAACAGCGATCCCAATGGCGACCGAAAACAATTGAGAGTAGTTCATGCACATTTTGCTTGCGCGATAACTACCGGCATATCGAACTGCATTTTATAAACAATTTTAATCGTCGATTGTTCCGGCTCTTGGTTACCACTTGCGTCAACCCATTGTTCAAACCGCAGATCAAAGAACGATCATTTACAACCGCTAGTCGTACATCGCGCGCATTGTTCCAAGACTCAAAGCCCCACTCCGAAACTGCCACGGAATGTATCAATGTCAGCGGATAAACGGTAGCGGACAATCGTAATAGTCCGGATTTCAGCGCGAAATGAAACTTCGCAGAATACATAAATGAAAAGAAAAAAACAGTAAGAATAGTTTGGTGTCAGATGCAACGTCGCGACGGTTCGTGGTACGAGTCTGTTTGAAACTTTGGATGCTACTGGAGACTGCCTCGGCTATTGTCGTCGAGTTCCACGACTTTTATTAAAAAGTAAATCTCTACTGGTGTAAATTCGTTACAAATAAATCACTCGTCGTATTCATTATGTCATAATTTCTCACAACTCTTTGAATGGGTGATTAATCGCGTTTGTAGATGCCTTTTGCGTATCTTCGGGACGAAAAAATCTTTTCACAGTTTTTTTTCCTTTATACTGTAGCCTCTTTTCTAAAATGTTATCTCAACGACAAACATGTAAAAAACGTTTGACCTTTCCAAGAGACAAACATGTAAAATAATTTTAATTGAATGCCGAAGTGGTGACATTTTTAGTTTTGTTCGAATTTGTGATTCGGAAGATACAAAAATATCCCACGATTTAGATCGTTGATAGGTTATCCTAAAATAAAATTCAAAGTCCGCTTTTGACATAAATAACAATCATGAGTCCTTGAACAGAATTGTGAGAACGTGACATTGAAACAGAACTTACTGGTCAATAAAGTTCATCTCGCATACTTCGACCATACTTCGGGACACTGACACTTTTCCCAAAGTAATAGAGCTCGATTTAGAAAGGCATCCTCAAAAGTCGATATGACATTCTCGCATCGATAAGTCGGTAACGTGAGAAGCGTTAAACGTTATGGACCCGACATTTTGTATTGAAATTTGGGTCATACTACTTTCAGGATTGGGTCTGAAATCGTTTATGACGATCGGGCAAAGTTTATTTTTATTTAAAAAATACGGCGGTGGCGCTCAATGCTGTGTGAAGTGAGATTTATTGCGTTTGTGAAACAGTTGCGTTTTGCAGGCGGGCCCATGTACTCTGTATGCATGAAGTCACTCAACAGTCGTGGAGAATCTTAATTGTACTCCATTGAGAGATTCCAGAGCGCGGCGTCTTTATTTTTGAATAGAGGGAGACTTGTTGCTCCACTCGTGTGAAGGTTGACCGTGATTCACGTTTTGCGTTGCACATTCGTGGGCATCACTTTGTTGAAAATGCTTTGTTCTATTTGCACAAGTAAGTAGTGGAAGTTGAGATAAATATTAGCACTACATGGTGCCGACTACGTCAATAATTTGAACGCCGCGCGTAAAACTTTGTCCGCCGGGTGTCAGAATCAATAAACGTTCAAGACATCGTCGACATGTGTCGTAAAGTAGGCCATTTATGACACTCAATAATCGTAAATAACATGAGCAATATTTCCGATACTCCATAATAATGAGTATTATTACTGTGTTAACCTAGGGGCAGTGTTTACGTCGTCGGTTGGAATGGAACAGTTATTTGAACGACTCTCGATCTTTGGTTAGCTGTCTCGGAGGAGGTCCCCATTGACCCGGCAGGTGCTCTTCAGTTCGAGTGCCACAAGTCACTCGCTCCCTTGAACGTGACCTCTCTATGGGGTCTCATCAACTTCAAAGGTAATCTGCCCTGGGACAGCTGTGAGCGATTTACATCCGGACGTCCTGTTACGCTGTATACATGTGTAATCAGTTCGATTTGGAATTGTTCTGATGGAATTTTTTGGATTTGTTCGACTGGAACACGTAATAAATTGGAAATTCAGGGCTTCATTTAAGTCTTGGTTCAGTCTGTTTTCACTCAGTTTCAGACTACCTTAAAACAACAAACATTTAAAGCGTAAATTATTTAAAGAGAAAGAAGCTTACCGATGAATCATGAATTCAAGACCATTAAGTATTAAAAACTTCCTAAAGAATTTTTATCAGCAAGTCAATCTACGTAGGTACGCGAAAAGTACCTTTTATAGGAGTTCAAAGTTCAAAACCGGATTGTATTCACAATACAGCGAAAAGCTCTTCCATCGCAATTTACAATTCATTCTCGATTACCTTCAATATATAAAACAAGTCTTAAGAGTCAATGACTGACGTACCCCTGACAGCTATGACCCCTTCATCTTCACATTATACTCCTACCAACCTGTACATACTAAACAAGACAAACAGAACCCAAAATCAACCTTATTCTCAACAAATAGATAGCTTATTTGCTTGTATTGTGTACGCATAATTTAAGCCTTTATGAGCATACATTCAATTAAAGGACTGTCTTCGAACGTGGTACGATATTGAAAGGAAATAGATAGGTCTGTTGAGATGAACATGGTTTCGTATATTAGCATATCAGATGAACAGACACGTCAGTGGCTGGAAACAATTGAACAGCGGTGTGAAACTGTGTAATGGATGTTATATCTTACTGTGATGACTTTGTCTTATTGTTTTGAGGAGTTGATGCGAAATTAATACTGTGCGTTGGTTTTCTATAAGACCTCGTAATAAGCTTCATAAGGGTTCTTAAAGGTGGCTGGGACAGAGTGGATACGGAAGGCGGTGGACAGGGTGTTGTGGGCAGCCTGGGAGCCTATGTTCAGCAGTGGACTACGATAGGCTAAGTTGATTTTTGTTAATTGAATAAACTACATGCAGCCATTTTAGTGGTTTGGAACTTTCCTTACGTATGAGTCCTGATTTAAGTAGATGTTAGTATTATAGGGGTACGAGGAACAGGGTGTAAAGCTCACTCATACGAGTACTCTATGGAAAATTGAGGATTCTCCGTCCAGACGGGTATGGTACTTGGGCGGTAAACTCTGCTTGCGCGATGCAGGATTTTGCGTAACGTCAGTGTGACGCGTAGCTCGCATGTTGCGATGTAGATACCGCTACAGTATAGAGTGTACCTAAATGTCAGTTTTGAAGCGAGATACAAGCTAGAGCGAAGTTTTGGAATATTCCACGGAGATTCCATAACAGTATGGAGTATCGCTGGTCTAGTGGTCGCAAGAACTATTGCTGAGCATGAGGTCCTGGGTTCGATTCCTATGTCGCGCAAAGTGTTATTGGGTTTTTCCATCAGGAATTTCTCTCTCAGAATAGGGTTGCTCCCTATTACATCGGACTTAAACAAAACTGGCGAAATATGGGTGTACTACAGGTACACCTCTCAAACCCTTCGGGGATCAAAGGCGTGATGTTATACGTGTGTGTAATCCACGGAGATTCCTTAAGAGTACTTCACAGAAATAAAGTACACGGTATTCTTGTACTCATATTTATGAAGTCGGTAAGGTATACATCCCACGCTAGTAATACGGAAAGTAATTTAAGACTTTCCGAAACTGGGCCTTGGGCCAGCAGTCTCGACATTAGACAGCGACAAAAATCGGTCGCTAAGTCGTATCGTTGTCAAATTCCTTTAATAGATTTTCAACTTTATTTCGAAAGCATAACGTCGAAAATCTATTAAAGAAATTTGACATCGATTAGACTTAACGCACGATTTTTATCGTCATATTTGTCGAGACTGCAGGCCCTGCGCTTCCCGGGGTTTCAAGCAAGTTATCGACTAAAGGCTCGTACACACTGACGCGACGCGACAGCGCGACACAAAGGCACCGCGTATCGCGCGGCGAGCGATACCTTTGTGTCGCGCAATCGCGTCGCGCCTGTTTGTGGGAGCCTCAATGTTAATAAGCTCCACCTACTAGAGATGCTAATAAATAATGTACGTGGGCATGACATCCCTTAGTTAGGAGTGTCTCAATCGACATGCCGGATACGTTGGATTTCACATACACTGCTTAGAAAGTGGAATTTATGAATCTATGAACAGATAATTTTGACTGTTTTATTTCTTTTTAAGGCGAAATCGTCAACCGGTAGCCCGAGAAATTCAAATCTTCTTACGTTTTTTGCAATTTGCAGGTCAGTATCAGGTTGTATGTTGATTGAATTGAATTTGATTAAATCTCGCGGGCTACTTTTCCGCATTCCACTTAAGTAAGTACTTAAATTCACTTCAATATAAAACTAAATACCTTCTCGGTGATGTTCTTCAGAAAAGTCAGGTGCGTAGTACTCGCATCCGGCGTGCGTGTATGACCAGATGTATGAAAGTAAACAAGACAAAAAGAAGTATGTAAGGATCGTAGCAGGTGGCGTTCTGTAGTTTCTACCTACCCCCATGGGCAGAAGGCATGAGTTAGTGTAAGTATGTATGTGTGTATAAAACCAAATGGATACTATTTACTTTCGGTATTCAACACGTTAAAATATAAACTTCTAGTAATTTATTATAATGATATTTGATATGTACAAACTGGCTATATGTTAATGTTTCTACTTACTGTTCCTTAACAGTCATATATTCATAAATGTTGTCTATTAATAGCCTGCAACTGTGTATACATTATACACGGTTAATTTTAGCTTGTTCTGGAACCGGAAGCTATAAATTTGATCATCGAACTCGAAACGATTGAGACTGTTATTTTCAAAAAGCAACAATAAACAATCACGTTTTTTTTTGTGATAATGAGAAGTCGAATTAACGCTTCCTTGCGATCAATGCATATGTGTGAGTAAAACTTATCGACGAACGGCTACAGATGCGAACGGTACCCATTGAAAAATCCATTCATCGATCAGATAGCATGATCCGTAAGCCACGCCCCCGGTCCCTTACACTCTAAATAATACTATATTTATTTATATAAATAAATAAATATGTCGTTAGGTGCAAACATTCGTGTCCCGAAATAAACATTTAGATAGTTAGGCACGTAGATACTCCTGAACTTAAGTGTAGAGGTGTTAAAAATACTTTTAAGGCGCGTCGCGACTCTTGTAGAACATATTGTTCTACTAGAATCGCGTCGCGCTGTCGCGTCGCTCCTGTTTACTGAGCCTTTAATCTTGTAGACACTCAGCTTCTTTTTACACCTAGGTACTATAAAATAAATTTTCTTAGTAACTCTAACATAAAAAGCAGGATTTTAACGCGAAAGAATTTAATTAGAAAGATCATTGATTCCATAACGCTTAGTAAACAGAAGACATTCAAGCGGTTTTATTCTTTAAGAAAGTTCTATTGTCGGATCAAATCCTGTCTTGAATGATCAGTTTTATAAACAGAGACCCGCATAATTTTAAGAGGAAAAATTTCTTAATTTACATTTTATATTAACGGTGGAACATTAGCTGTTTTTATGATAGTCTTAATGGCTTTGTTTGACAAACAAACTGCGTAAGCAATTGTTATGAACTTCGTTAGAAAAACAGGGCTTATTTTTCTTATAAGTAACACGTGACACGAGAACACCCACGCTCTATAATAATATATTTTACTATGAAAGAAAGAGAAAGAGAAAAAACTGAACTTAAAAGAGACTGTGACCTCTGAGTTTGTTTCGGCCTTTCTTCTCAGAGTAGTCAGATAGGAAACGCTGACCTCATCTAAAGTTAAACTATGATTGACGTGTAAAAGTGTTTGTTCAAACCTACTTACTTTATCATTTATTTTATCATTTAGAAAAGAAAGAAAAATAGGCTTATTTGTCACAGAAACACGTGCATACAAAAAGATAACTAACTATGGTGATTGTTATTATTTTTTCCAGTACATATACCTACCTACTGAATTTCAGCTAATTTATTTTGACCAACTCCATTAGCTTTTATCACTCAGCCAACAAAACAGCACGCTGATATGTGGAAATATTTTACAGTGCAAATAATTTAATAGGTACCTACCTCAGTGTCCAATCAGTTTAAGAGGCCATTTTTACTGTCAACATAACGCCACATTACCCAGCGCACATAAAACTGGGAATTGTTTGTTAACATCTAAAGACAAACGCTGATAAAAGATGGTAAAAGCACTCATAAAAACACATCTCTTCTCTCTTTAATTTCTCTCTTTCTCTCTCTCTTTATAAAATTGCTAATAATGGGTATCGGGAATTTTAAAACCGTAAACTGCAATCTCGGTAAATGCATGCATCAAGGCTTCATGATATGCATAGATAGTGAACGCTTCTATGAATTTAAAATTTCATTTCGGTCCCGTGTAGAATTTCACCTTCCTTCACCCAGGGAATCACTTTTGGTCCATAATATAAAGAAGGAAAGAAAGAAACAGTATTTATTGGGACTCACACAGGATTATCACAAATTAAACTAAACACACGCATAAAAACAAAAACAAAATAGGAATTATTATGTATGGCAACAGTTACGTAAATTGGCAGTCAGTCACTTACACTACGTTTGATACCTTTGACAGACCACCGTTAGTGAAAACCAAACAGGCCAAGTTGTGATATGACCACAGCCTGATTATTTTTCTCCAGACCGCGATCAACATTTCTAAAGGCAGGCTGATTCATTTTTACACTCGGTCCTTACCAACCTCACCATGCAACTACCGCGTTGGAAGACCGGACGTACGCTCTATAATTTCGAATATTCTGTATTGGTAAGATGGGCCGGGTGACCGAAACTCCACGTCCCAGCGCGTATTTTGTGTACAGTCACGAGCACTAATATGTCAACACTTGGCAACTTTCAATAGCGATTTTTTCGTAAAATGCGACATATTACATAAATCTATGGGTTCGTAAATACCATGTTCGTAACGACATAAAATTTAATTCAAAAATTAAGAAGAAAATCGCTTTTGAATTTAGCCAAGTGTATACATATTTATGCTCGTGACTGTACAGGTGGGAAAATCGATTATTATTCGATCCACCCCAGATCCTCAAGGAGGGCCAGTAACGCCTTAGTGTTAATGACAATCTCACGGAGGGGTCTTGGGTTACCAAAATATTTTGCCTAGCGTGTGGCAACCACTAGGCAGTTTAGAAGCACATGAGCAGCTCTCTCTGAGCAATCTCGTCTTCCTGCATGCAGGCCCTGCTCTGTGGATTGTCGTTGACTCCAATGACAAAGAGGTCTGAGGACTGTGGTGTAACCAACGTTTGGTTTTATTTGCAAAAACGGAACGCCATCAGATTTTCTCTTGTTTTCTTCGCCCAACAGTCGCTTATTCAAATAAGAAACGAATTAGTTAGGACATTAAAGAGTAGTCGATTGAACCTGCTAAATTACGGCATTAGAATCTAACCTTGACATTATAGCCTCCGACATTTGACACAAGAATATTAATTTTACTTTTTTTCATATTTTGTTACCTAATATCTTTTCGAAATGCCACAAGGTTACTCTGACAAACAATTTTATTTGTGTCTTAAATTCAATGTCATTTGAGGTTCGTGTGTCGCGGACGAGGCCAGGATTATATTTATTAGATTAACAAATAATTATTAGGTAACCATGAGTTTTTGGAGCCGAATTAGAGGTGCAAAACCAAAGTGAAATTCCATATTCTTGTAAAAGAATCCAAAAAACAATGTAGAACTGATAAATTAATTCAAATGCAACTTTTTTTTGGCGCGAGTATGGGTATAAAATGTTTCTTGTATATGCATATTAAGCAAGAAAGTAATAACTGTCTACCTTTGCCCTTGAGTAGCAATCAATAGAACAATGTAAGATCACGAATCCAACCGATTTTCTTAACTACCCTTTCCTCTATCCATTTCCCATGGACATTAACGGGCTGTTGATGTGATCTACGTTCAATAATATCTTATGAGTTACAGCGTTGGTCCCGGCCGTCATTCGTGGATCTTTGACAGTCATACGGGTTGTCAGAAACCAAAAGTCTGACAACCAGTCTTACCAAGGGGTAGTGTTACTCAGTAACTGGGTTATGGAGATCAGATAAACAGTCGCTCCTTGTAAAATTGTTGTATTCATCTGCATCCGGTTAGACTAGAAGCTGACGCTAACATAGTTGGGAAAAGCCTAGGCAGATTGATTGGAACATTCTACAGAGTAACTGTTCTGCTAAGAATATTTTCTATAACGTGCTTTTCGAGGCACGGAGGGGTCTCGATTATGTGATGTATGGTTACCCATCCACGAACCGACCGCGGCTAACGTAGCTTAGCCTTCAATCGACCCGTGTGGCTATTATTATTAAAAAGATCACAAATCCAATAGATTTTCTTAACTATTCTTTTGTCTATCCATATTCCATGGACATTAACAGCGGCTGTGGATGATGTAAGAACTACGTTCAACGGTATCTTTATTTATTCATTTATGTTTATGTAATGTACACATAGTAAAATACATAGCGATACGACAAATAACTTTGAGTACAAAGGTATCCTTTAAGTAAAAGAAAATATTCTTAAATAGCAGTGGCTGCATCAGTTTCACCACTGCAAATAAATGTTCCTGCCTTTTTTTAAGTAGTTGAACAATACTTGAAAACTTTTGTATTATTTCAATGTGGGTCAGTTGCCGTATTCCCCAGTTCCGGTTGCAATACCACGACAGAAGATTTGTTCATGTCAGCCATGTTTCCGTTGGCTTTGAACATTTGGATCAACTATTTTAAACGCGTTGAATATGAGACAAATGCACACTTGGTTAACATAATCCTTCTAACCATTATAATAACACTAGCTGCGCCCCGCGGTTTCACCCGCAGAAATTTCGCTCCCATGGGAATATCGGAATAAAAAGTATCCTTTGTCCTAATCCAGGTCATAGTCTATCCATGTGCCAAATTGTATCCAAATCCGTTCAGCCGTTTTAGCGTGATTGAGTAACAAACATCCAAACATCCACACTTTCACATTTATAATATATTATAATATTATATATTATAGTAGGAAGTAGGACTAGCTGTTGCCCGCGACTTGGTCTGCGATCCAGAATGAAAAGTAGCCTATGTTCTTACCCAGGACGTGGTCTATCTGTGTGCCAAATTTCATCCAAATCCGTTCAGGATTTTTTGCGTGAAAGAGTAACAAACATCCATACATCCATCCATCCATCCATCCTCACAAACTTTCTCATTTATAATATTTGTAGGATTTATTTGAATAGTGTCAACAAGTTTAATGTGTATGTTAGTGAACATACACATTCAACTTATCATAAACTTTTAACTTAAGAATTGAAGAACGTATAGATTTGATAAGATGCCCTAAAAATCACATTTTCAAAACCCAGTGCCACTGGTGCGGTACAATGGAACGTAGACTTCGTCTGCAGACGGTTGTCATCGCAAGTATTTAGTCCTTAGAAGTTGGAACCCCTGAAATACTCTCTGCCATCTTCAGCATAGCATAGCATAATTAGCCTATAATGTTCCCACTGCTGGGACACAGGCCTCCTCTCTTTGATAGGGAATGGGCTGTAATCTACCACGCGGGTACAGTGCAGGTTGGTAGATGTCACATGTCTTCGAATTTTTGGTTCTAGGACATGCCAGTTTCCTCACGATGTTTTCCTTCACCGTTTTGAGAGCAGTGGTGATGAAATTATTTACTCAAAGTAAAGCGCCTGCCTGGGTTCGAATCCACGACCTATGACTCGTAAGTCGGGGCCGATACCACTGGGCCACGCCACAACTGCTCTTCATCTCCATCATCCTTCGTCCATCCTTCGTCTGCCATCTCCAGACAAAGTATTAATGAAGATATCGTAACTTAAAATAACACGTAGATATAAACTATCTCCAAGACAAGATCGACCGGACGAGATAACACATAACAACACTTAACGGCCGAATGTTTCCAAAACACATTCAATTATAATCCAAACGTATTCAGAGACACACGACACCATAAAGAAGATTCACTGCTGTTTAAAATTACCAGCTACTGCCTGTAAAAAATCTTCAATACATGGCGCGACTGCCTATCTGATTACAACCCAGTTACTGGGTAATATGAGAGCCCTCGGTAAGACTGGTTGTCAGACTTTCGACCTTCTAAATACCCGTAACGATTGCCAAAGATATAAGAATAGAAAAGAATACTCTTAAGAAAGACAAGATAAGACCATAAGATCTACAAATGACAGCAAGGACCAACGGTTGAACGTGCTTTTCGAGACACGGAGGGGTCTAGATATGTAAGGGATGGTCACCCATCCATGGACCGACCTCGGCAAGCGTAGCTTAACCTTCGATCGACTCGGGCTGTTATTATTTAGCCATGAGCCCCTCACAACAGACCGTCAAAACGACTTATGAAGAAATTTTTACATATGTATGAAGCGATGCAACATAACAACTTGTTAAGGCTCCTTGAAACAGGCGCGACACGCGACGCGAATCGCACGCGACCAATGCACCGCTCGTCGCGCGACACGCGTTGCCTTTGTGTCGCGTCGCGTGTCGCGCCTGTTTGAAGGAGCCTTAAGGGTGGATGGATTCCCCAATCTAAGCCTGATTGGTGACGACTGATGGGCGATCGTAGTATGTTGATGTTAGCACATTGGACGGTCCAGCACAAATCTTAGCATTTGCTACGTCTGATGAAGATAAAATTAACCTTTTCGCCAAACTTACTACTAGTTTCCCGCTGGATAAGATTTGCCACTGAAGTTACATTATTGGGTTTAGACTGTAGCAGTCTGGCTATACAACCCATCGACCTCCCCGGGACCGAAGGATTCATGAGTATTATTCTCGAAAAATATAAAATAAATGGAAATAAAGATCTGCTCATTTATCAAAGTACTAGCTTCTGCCCGCGGCTTCGCCCGCGTAGACGTCAGAAATTATCCCACGGGAACATGCTACCATACCGAGATAAATACGCAGTATCCTATATCATCCAAGTCCATTCAGCCGTTAAAGCGTGAAAAGATAACAAACAGATAATAATTTTATTTTTATTAAACAGGTTTTATGATTCTAAATAACTAACTTAAAAATAATAATAATTCATTTTAATATTATCATCATTAATTTTAAATATTCTAGCGTCGCCCTTGAATAATAATTATTAGCTAAGTTATTTTATAACTTCAAATTTTAATAAATTTTAAGCGGTTGTACCGATTTAAATGAAATAAATACTAAAATAAATAATACCTCACGATACTTCTGACTTTATTTGAAAATCCTTAAGTCTCTTAAAAAGAGGTACAATTATTTTTTTAAATTTTCATGTGAATTTTAAAATCATCTCCTATTTTACCCCCTTGGGGGATGATTTTACAAAAACTCTGTAACAAATATGTTTTTATTTCTTACGAAAAGCATACATTTTTATTTTCATATCCCCAACTTAAGAAATGTTAAGTTTCCCATACAAACTTTCATCCCCTATGTTACCCCTGTTTAGGATTATTTTTGAGACACAAGGTAGCTTATGTCCTTCCCTAGGAAGCCATTTATCTCCTTGCCAAATTTTATCGAAATTCGTTCAGTGGTTTAGGCGTGAAAAGGTAGTGATACAGACAGACAAAGTTACTTTCGAATTTATAATATTAAGTATGGATATGAATATATGTAGTAATATAGTATATAGCAGCATGCATGTTTGTAGCATTGTGCTGAGCAACTGCCGTTTTTTGTGGATGTGATGCATATTTTCCCCGTACTCGTTCTTTTTTGTATTCGTGTGTTTTTCTCTGCGTCATGTTTACCGCAAATACAACGTATTTTGTTTATTTCTATACATATATATATTTTTTTTTTTTGTATATTTTTCTTTATTGTATGAACCTTATCAAGTTAAGTCCTATTTTTACTCAGATGACAATAACCGAGACCGCCTCGTAGGTCTAGTGGTCGCTAACGCTTCTGCTGAGCACGAGGCCCTGGGTTCGATTCCCGGGTTGGGCAGTGTTATTGTTTTTTTTTTTTTTAAACGTTGCCCCACCTTAGGAATTTCTCCTGTATTGTGGGTGGTTACAAAAATTTAAACTCACATACACAAACAGCCAGACCCGGAACAACTACTTGTAGGTCATACAAATATTTGCTCCGTGCGGGAATCGAACCCGCGACACGCAGCGCAGCAGTCAATCGCTTAACCACTGCGCCAACCGTGCCGTTTTCCATCCAGAATTTCTTAGTAGCAGCCCGGAGTCTAGATTTATGCCCAGTTGATAGCAATAGGCTCGCCCCCTATTACATGAGACTTAAACATAACTAGCGAAACATTCCTCTACCTAGCCCATCGAGAAATACAGGCGCGATGTTATGTGATAAGATCCATCCAACGCGTCCACGGGAAATGAGGAGGTAACATTCTTTACTGAGAACAACACAATAAGCGGCTTTAATGTAGTTATAATAAAGCTCTCGGTAATCAAGCCGCAGCTTTGTCCCAGCTGTCAACTTATCTGATGTAAATTAATTACAGCTGCTATCAATCACGGGGTGACAAACTGTTTCAATGTAATCGTTTCAACTACACGACTATAATATTATTGTAGCGCTAACAAGTAATCGAGTTGAAACGATTAAGATGACGATTGTCTTGTATCGATACTGAAATTAGGTGTGTGGGAGACTGATTGACGTCTACATAGTCACCACACACACACACACACACACACACGCACATAAACATAATTTCTCTTATTACAAAACACGATCTAACTTTGGCCCGAGCCTAAAACTTCGGGCCAGTTTTTGTATTTCGAACTTTATGCCGACTTAAGTTAAGTTCTTAATACAAAATTGACAATCTAAGACCGGACTAAGTTGTCAGTTTCGTAAAAGGAACTGTATTTCGATTTTTGTTATGTTCTTATTTCAAAAACAGGCTCGATGGTTTAAACTATGTCCAAAGAAAAACCTTGTTTTGTACTAAGACTGAACAAGTTAATTTTTTTAAGACTTGTGGTGGTGAGAAGATACAAATAATATTAACGAAATATAAGATAGATCTTAGGGATTAAAGATGGGAATGTAGGTAATGATGTCATAGTACGGTATCATGACATAATCGATGACCGTTCCTGTATAAATATCCCATTTTATAAGAATCTGCAGTATAATGTAAACTGTATTAAAATAATAAATGAAAACGGTAACTGCCGGTATATTAAATCTGAATGTACCGTTCGCTAGATACAGTGTGCGCGTGATTAATGATTTTGACGGGAACGCCATAAAAAATTGCAGAGACGAACTCTGGACCAATTACTACGCACATTTTCATATTATTTATGAGAGTAATGACATCGTTTTATTTTTTTACATTATGTACACAAAAACTTGCTTAGCAATTAGTTTACGTCAGTGTATTTTTGATAGGTACGTATTTATGATTTTAATAAAGCTGACGTTATATTTGAAATGTTTTTCATATTTTCTGACGTAAGCTGCCGATTTTTTTCTGATGAATTTAAATGTGAACGGCTTTAGATTAATAGACTACATGACAATTTAATACACGCCATGTTACTGTACCAGAAAGGGGAAATGTGTTTTTCTGGTACGAAAACTACGTGCCACGCTAATAGAATGCGTAGGCGCCGACATAATCAAAACGATCGATGTAAATCATTCAACATCTGCCACAAAACGCATCGAAATTCCAACATTATGCCAAGCAATTAACATATGAAATATTTCTACTGCGATAGATGAAATAAATCTAGTTAACACGGCAATAAACTAAGAGGACAGATTCGCAGACAGAAACTATATTTCCCTTAATTGAAACTAACTACAAATGACGTTTACATCATAGACTGTCAGTGTACACAAGCATCGATCACTCTATCAATATAAACGTCCCTAAACAATTGAATGGGATGATAATAAATAATTTATGCGACCGCAGTTACATACCGTTCTGATTGAAACTAATGGCGTTCTATACTGGTAGCTCATTCAGTTAGATCGGTCTATGTAGTCGTATTGGGCTCGTGAATTAGACCATTAATAAAGCATTCGTCTTTCTCATTTCATGCGTGAGAGACAAATGCGGGTTATAATTTCGGCCCTGCCCTTTTGACAATGTCCCTTTTGCGGTCGTTAACACGTGGGATGTCATTGATATTGACATTGGTATTTTGTTCGTACGTTCCATTGACTTAACAGTTCAATTATAAAATATAAATTTTCCTCCAAATACGTCCCAGTTCAAGATACTTCGTTATGATTTTTGGAATATCATGCTCAACGTTTTGATATTAAATTGTGTCGAAGTTTGTTTTGGAATTGGATGAATAAGTGAAAGGGTATTTGATGAAACGATGAGCATGTCAAACGGAACTCGTTTGAAGACATTTGGTTTTTCATTATATCGCTCAGTACTTTATTTTTATGAGTTTTGCTACTGACATTTATGAGCCAATTTTTTATCCGATTAAAGAAAAAACAAAAGAATAGCTTACCTACTTGATGACCATCATGCATATTATTTATAATGTTCTTTTATTATTCCCGAGGTGGTAAAACGATTTGATAAATGGGGTTCATTAGTTCATTGAAATAAAATACGACCTGTACTTTTTGTGAACGAAATAAGTACCTACTTAGTTTTGAATTTTCTGATTAAATATAAGCCCGCTTATAGCCTCCCACAGACAGACGCGACGCGACGGCGCGACACAAAGGCACCGCATTTGGCGCGACGAGCAGTACCTTCGTGTCGTGCTGTCACGTCGCGTGTCGCGCCTGTTTGTAGGAGCCTTTACACAGCAGGCTATACTCGCGGCAACCACGTATAAAGTGTTTATTTTCTGAGAAAGAATGTACTTATGTACCTTAAGTCTTTTTCCAAGTAAGTAGCTGTCTTTGTATCAAATTACATCGTAATAGTATTTTTATATTAGCTTAGGGGGGACAGCCATCGTTTCTCTGACTTTATAAATTAGATACAATACCAGAAAAGCTCCCAGCAGGCCACCAACTGCCATGGCCCACCTGGAAATCTCTTAACCGACTAAGAGGAGCCACATTGCAAACTATGCCCCACCTCTTGTAGTGCTCTCTGTGCACTAACACCTGCAACATGGAAACCTTTGCAAGGACAACGATAACGCTCTCAAAGTGGCCGAATTCTGGTTGAAGCTTATAAATTTATTTTTATGACACGACGAAGAAGAAAAATACCAAAGAACTAGTTATCAAATAGATATTATCATTTCTTGATGAAACTTAATGAGCTCTCTGAGGCGTGCCACCAAGCAGATCGCATGCTGTTTATTGCTACGCCAGGACCCGACCCTCAATTGTTTTATATTGGTTGACGTAAACACAAGGCAACATGGCCGATACTCAGTGGGTTCCGTGTATTATTACTATAGGCCATAACCAATAACCATCAAGTAATTTGTGTTGACTAGCACCGTGTGTACTATGGAACGTTAGTGTGATGTTTTTCATAATATTATGTTATCATTAATATTTTTTTTATTATTATTATTAACTCCTGTTAAACAGAGCACCTGCCATCTTATGAAGAAAGAATGCCTGAGGCATTAAGTTCGCCTTTGTACTTTATTCTGTGCGAGAAGTTTAAATAAATAAATATGTTGTCTGGGAATTTATTATGTGCGAAAATTTTAAATAAATATGTTGTCTGGGAATTTAGCGAAATTCTGTCTGGAGTGTTGGCGCTTCGGTATTCGATCTTGGGCTTGAAAAGGTTCCCGACACTTCTTTGGTTCCTGGGAGACAGCACCCATAAGTACCTACTAATTTGTATTATAAATACCTACGAAAGTAACTCTGACTGTCTGTTAGCTTTTCATGGCTGAACAGATTTGGATGAAATTTGGCACACAGGCCATGACGTAGGCTATGTCTTACATAGGATACTTTCTATCCCAGTAGTACGTTCCTTTCCGAGTTCCACGTGGATGAAACAGCGGGCAAAAACTAGAAGTGAGATGACGACGGACTAGTGAAAGACGCGGGTTTCCAATGGGTGCCAGAATATAATAGAATAGAATAGAATACTCGTTATTATGTACACCATAAAAATTATAGATATAAATGTAGACATTTTACACAGGGTGACAGAATGGGCGGTCTTATCGCTAAAAGCGATATTTCATTCGGTTTGGGCTTATGTCCAGCGTAGTGGAAGTCTTTCTGTTGAGACGATGATGATAATGAAGTGAGTTTTTCCGACTCAAAAGCAGTCAAAACTCCGAACTGAATGATGCATCAGTTATCTTTGGATTCCTACACACAGTGCCTGCAGTTAGGAACTACTTAGTTCATTGACGGATCACTTAGGCTTTAGTGTACCTTTTGTAAACGAATTGAACGTTCAACCGTGTCTGACGAGGACCATTTTGCCATTCACTGACAATTGTTGGCCAAATTAGGTCTAAAAATAACGCTTGTAGCCCCAAATGCGACTTCAAAGGCTCGCTGATAAACCATTCTATACCAACCAATTTAAGAATTGACAATGCCAAAAGTTTTTATTTTTCACTTTTTAGACTTGATATGTAAATAACCGTGACAGGAAGTTATTAAAACATCTTCTATATATGCTGAGGTAACACACATATTTTTTTTTTAAACATACAGTCGAATTGAGAACCTCCTCCTTTTTTGAAGTCGGTTAAAAATAAACTGTTACCCACTTTTTACGAGAAATATTTTACGTTCATCGCCTGTGATAGCTTTCATATTGAAGTATAAAATAATTCGCAAATGGAAAAAATTGTTTCCCAATTTTGGATAACAAAGAAACAGTAAATGGAATATTTCTTCTAGGTATATTTACGTTGATAAGACGAAATTCTGCGGAAACCTGCATTTACTAAAGTTCAGAAAACCACCCCTCAGAAAACGTCAGTGACAACCGGAACACCGGATCCCTTGCAGCAAAGTGCCTAACGAACTAGAAGCTGCTCAAAAGACTGTCAAACATAATTGAAAACAAAACAAAGCATGATTAAACAAGTTTTGTTTAATTAATAAATTGTAAACTTGGCAGAAATAAATTATACATAACATAACATCACGCCTGCATTCCACAAAGGGTTAGGGCAGAGGTGTACCTGTAGTACACCCCCATTTCGCCAGTTTGTTTAAGTCACACGTAATAGGGGGCGAGCCTATTGCCATCAACTGCGCACAAATCCAGACTCCGGGCTGCTATTGTGAAGTTCCAGATGATAAACCCAATAACACTTTGTCCAACCCGGGAATCGAACCCAAGACCTCATGCTCACCAGTAGCGGTTGCGACCACTACACCAATAAGGCAGAAATAAAGGCTCCGCCGCAGTCAGGCGCGACGCAACTGTTGTAGAACAATTTCCACGAAGTTTTCATAGATATTGTTCTTCTAGAGTCGCGTCGCGCCTGTTTGCGGGAGCCTTAAAGGTTTCCTTAATAAACACGTGTTTAAAGCTGAGTCCCCTTAGGTTCGATTAAAATCTTAATAGTAATGCCGAATATTTAATGGTCCATAACAATTTTCTCAGTTGTAATGTTAATCGGACTATAAAAACTTATTAAGAGTGTTACTTACGCACGTTTCTTTTCCACAGTAATATTTAACCTGGGGGATCTTAACGAGCGTGTAATGTTATTTTAACGAGAAGTATTTAATTTGCTGTTGTATATTAAACGGAAGTAAAAGTTAATGAAGCAAATATTTTTAAGGAACTGAATCTCTGTTAGTTTTTTCTTCATAGATTATATTATGTGATAATAAGTTGACATAAATGAAGACACTGAACCAACTATATAGTACATACTAATTCCATAAATTGGACCTAAACCACAGATAATATAACCTAACCTGACATTGACAGACAAAGCTGAATGAGGGGGTTCAAAAGTCAAAGAGGTCTCCTCAAGAGAGAAGTCAAATATTATAGCTGTATCGCACACTTACTACGATCAAGAAGAAAATCGCTCGCAGTTTTCTTTTTACCGATATATAAATCGAGCTGGAAATAAAATCAAAATTTTGCTTTTGCTAAAAGCCATCCGAGAGTTGGCTCCAAATTGGTTAGTTCCATTACAGCTAGATTTGAAAGAAATGTTATATCCTTTACCACTGGTTGCGTTCTTTTAACTTTCTGTGAGTTCTCAACACAGAGCACGGAATCGTCAACCCGGCAGCGTCTAGAGTCGGCAGTACTAATAAAATTCGTGGCGCCCATAGGGCATAACTTCTGTCATGAATCGCCATTCAAAGCCGTCAGTTAATATACGTCATTAGTGTCGTAGGTATCGGAACCAAGGTAACCGACATAGCCCAAGGACTAAGCAAGCTGAAGTGGGAATGGGCTGGTCACACTTCCCGCAGAACTGACAATCGTTGGGGAAAACGAGTTCTAGAGAAGAGATCGCGTTTAGGCAAACGTAGTGTGAATTCCCGCCGGCCAGGTGGAGTGACGACTTGCGAAAGGCGGCTGGCAGAGACTGGATGAGGAGAGCCGAAGATTGGGCTTAGTGGCGTTCACTAGGAGAAGCCTGCGTCCAGCAGTGGACGAGTATAGGCTGAAGATAAACGATGACACGCTTGGTTTATATGGAAAGTGTTAACAATGCCGGCCCTAACAGTAGCCGCCGAGGCGTCTCCATGCTCTTTGGTTCTCAAGGTTGCCATAAGATCGTCTTTTGTTTGGTTTAAAAACCCTATGGTAATTGTTACGCCTCGACTGATTTGCATGATGACTTGGCATTGTACACTTCGTTTGTGAATTTTCCTTCTTTGCCCGTGTAAATGGAATAAATTAAAACCATTATAATACGGTAGACTCATTACTGAGCGAACGTAACGATTTTAAAAAGGTCTTTGTGACAAAATTATAATCTGTTATGTTTTTTTAATGATCGTCCGTTTGGACAACGTTCTGGGGCCTTACAAATGAATTTCATCATCGTATCATAAGCCCTGGTGATAGTAGAACCCGTAGAAAATTGCTCCAGTGCAATGTCAACGCAGAAAATTGGTTGGCAGGTGTTTGTAGCGAAGGGGCTCGTGGCTAAGTAATGACAGCCGAACAGGTCGATCGATCAGGTCAAGCTACGCTTGCCGCGGTCGGTCCGTAGATGGGTAACCATCTTTACATACCGAGACCCTTCCGTGCTTCGGAAAACACATTAAGCTGTTGGTCCCGGCTGTCACTCGTGGATCTTTGGCAGAAGTCTGACAACCACCCTTACCAAGGGGTGTACTACTGTTACCCAGTAACTGGGTTGTGGAGGTCAGATAGGCAGTCGCTCCACGTAAAATACTGGTATTCAGCTGCATCCGGTTAGGCTGGAAGTCGACCCCAAAACTAGTTGGGAAAAGGCTAGGCAGTTGAAGTGTTTGTAGTGAAACTAAGAAGAGCCAGCTGAAGCCAGCTGTGGTCTTCTGATGGAGATGGCTGTTAGATTTAAGCCATAGGACGAATATACATAATTGTGACCTCAATCCATTGGCTGAGCATATATGTAACTTGTCTTCTTGAAGAAGTTATTCTATCAACTTTCTTTTTCTAGAGTAGTGAGTTTCCATGGTAAGTGCAGAGTTACTTGTGATTCAGTTCACGTCAGGCCCAGAATGGGCGGTCTAGCAACAATAGTAGAAGGAATCGGCCCCCGGTTAACACTTATTGGTCCACATGTTTCAATTGATTCTCTGGCTGGAGAACGTAATTTCAGGGCAATTGCTCTTTTCTGTGATTAAAAGAAAATTACTTGAAACTTTTAGAAGCTAGGGGTTGATTGTATTGAAAGTTATTTGAACGAAAGGGATTTCTTGTATTACTTTACACAATTTTGGTGATAGGTAGGTTATGTATTCCAAGGTAGACTGACGGAAAAATAACGCATTTTTAAAGGTCTCCCCTGTTCCTCTAGCTTTCCACTGTTCACAAAGCTTCAGGAAAAAAAAAAAATTGTTTTACTCTGTGACTATTTCAATTCCTATCAGCTATTTTCTAATCCCAACAGATCTAATTTCAATTTCAAGGCACGCGGTGTCCCTATTGTAGGTATTTTAAACATGTCAAATCTCCATGGTAAACGTTTTCCCGTACCATAACCAACATTATTCCGTGTGTATTTGTCCCACAAACAACAAAGACTAGTTGATCGGCAGACCGGTCGATGGCACAATAAACAGTAATCAAACTTGGAGAAACGAGAAACTTCACTCGCTTACCTACTGCTTACATTGTTCGAGAGAATCAATTTATGCTAAACGCTGCTGGGCGCCCGACTTCCTTTAGTCAGGAGTTGAGGATGTTCTGACCTTACTAGATGTCTGTAGACTTCTCCTAAAGAACATGGGCCTCACACATGAACGAATATGCTGTTATTCTTTTTAGTAATCGTCAAGAAGAATGATCACAATCAATAATATTATTAGTAAAAATAGGTAGATAGGTCACCTGCCCAACATTCGATCTTGTCAAAAACGGGAAATGTCATATTATTAGAAGACACGTGGAAGTAGGACGGAATGTCATAATTATCGGGAGCGAAAAAGAGACCAGGCAAAGAAAACTTGGCTAATTAGCCATGTTTTGACGTGTCACCACTTTTTCCCGCGACTTCGTCCACGTGACAATTCTTGTTTTAATATTAAATATTATCCTATAGCTGTGCCCCGTTACTTCGTTTCTGTTAAGCGTTCTTTCTGACTTTTTTCTTTTTGATCGGCTCCTAAGGGGCGCAGCGTGATGTTAAACAGCCTAAAAGCTTCCTCGAGAATTGGGCTATCAAATGCAGAAGAATTTTTCAAATCCGTTTGGTAGTTCTAGAGATTAGCGCGTTCACACAAACAAGCAAACACACTCTACAGCTTTTTTATTTGTATATATAGTTTGATCACATTACGATAACTAGTATTAATCACATCTTAACTTCACGTCTGTATTCCTCGACGGGTTAAGCAGAGATGTAGGTACCTATAGCACTACCACATTTCGCCAGATATTTTTAAATCCCACGTCATAGTGGACCAGCCTATTGCCATCAATTTCCTAATGTAAAAATCAAATAACACTAGTCTGACCAGGGAATGAAATCCAGGACCTAATGTTCAGAAGTAGTGCTTGTGACCAGACCAACGAAGTAGTAACAATACGATAAACTCCACGGTTTTTTTTTTACTTTATTTTATTTCTTACATGAAATTCAACTAACAAACTATTAAAATTAAAATATAATAACCGAACCCTACTATTGACAAGCAAAAATATGGTGTCGAAAAATTACTCCGCATCGCTGAGGAGTGCTAATGTACCCAAGAAAATGGCGGCATTGCCACGTTGTATGGCAGTGCTTAGCCTCTGGCCAAAGTAAAAGCCAGCCCTTGGGTCACGGGAAGTGTCAACCAGCCGTTTGGAGATTTCGTTGAACAAACCATGAGCATTCGGACCCCACGACCTGAGGGTTTCAATCCAAAACGGCTCGAAAATAAAATTACCGATATGGTTATTATACTTTCGCCGCTTGAAGTTTTCCGCAGCTGCAGCAGCAGCGCCAGCACAGCACTCCGAGCCAGGAAGATAGGATGGCGCAAAAGTATCGACACAGGTTGCGTCCCACACTAAAGGCCTACCCACCTTCCATGGAAATAAAGACATGCCGTCCGGTCTCTTGCCATCGTCGCGTGGCAAGCCATTAGGTTCTAATACAGCTGGAATGCCGACGGTGACACGAGATCGTCGGATGATGTCATTAATGATCGCGTGCCGCGCTAAGCGGCCCGCACTTCGGCTGCAAGACAAGCCGTGGTGTCCGATGTTGTTGACAATTTCGCCACAGTGTCAGCGATGCGGAAAACAACAAGGAGCTCCTAGTCGCCGGGAAGCAGCGAGGCGAAAAGTAGTGTCGTCGAACAAAGTGCCTATGTTCGACAACGGTAGTGCATGAAGCCAAAGGACTCGACTCCCACTTACCCATTCCCAGCAGGCGCGCACGCTCCGCAATAGTAGCAGACGTGTCAATTAAATTGTTGAGGATAAAAAAACATCTACAAAAATTGTTGTCTACCTTCTTTGCTCTTAATAATTATCTTTGATACAGAACCTACACAAAAAGACGATAATATATATTTTCAGCCAGAAACACAATAAGTAAGACCTTTGATCTTGCAAATTAATAAAATACAATAGAGATGGAATAATATTTTTCCAATAAGCTGATCTCCATTCACGAAAGGCATTACTTCGAATTCTTTAAGCGTACTAAATCGAATAATAAACCCAGTAATCCATTACTAAAATAAGTAAACATGGAATAGTTTTTTTTTTTCAATCAAATCAGACTTGAAACACGGACATCATAGGAACTATCTTTCAATATCTTTTATGGATACAAAAATCGTTGGAATCCAAAATATAAGTAAAGGAACTCTTTTATGTCAGTCAAGCGTACAATATTACTTGTCAGTGGATTTCATTGGTGAGTAAACCAGGCGGAAAGACATTGTTAAAATTGTTGGCCGGTTACTAGGTATGTCATGTAGCTACAGTACCAACCTATTGTGTACCGTTCACTGTAATTCATTTGGTCTATGTATCGGGATTAGTATTGGATTTGACGTAAATTAAGATGATGAATGAATGTGACCTGTTGCCAAATTGAATGGTGCGTCATTATTTAGCTCTGTAATCTCTGAAAGAATTATATGGTACTAGCTTTTTTCCGTGGCTTGGCCCGCGTAGAGATCGGAAGTTATCCTACGGGAACGTACTACTTACCGGAATAAAAGCTATCAATGGCCTAACCCAGGTCATGGTCTATCGGTATGCCAAATATTGAAATTATTCAGCAATTTAGGCGTGAAAAGGTAACAGACAGACAAACAGAGTTACTTTCGCATTTATAATATTAGTATAGAAGTATGTATGAATATAGTCACGCCTCCTTAAGGCGCAAGCGTCAGGGTAGCCCGCAAAATTCCAATTATATTACGTTTTTTGGAATTTGCAGGTCAGTGTCAGGACGTATGCCGATCTAAATATGATTCGCGGCCGTAGCAAAAATTTAAGTATAGAATTACAATCACTATTGAATGACTATTTCATGAAATCTTGACATTTGAGGCCAATTATAACTTAAGGAGATGTATTGCTGATTCTAATGATTATAATTTTGTAAAGCCATATTTGTTACGGCCGCGAATCATATTTTAATCAACATATAACCAACCTGACACGGACCTGCAAATTGCAAAAAACGTAAGTAAATTTGAATTTCGCGGGCTACCTTAGCGCATCCCCCTTAAGCTAAATAGTAGCCATAGATGTTTGTAATCTAGTTCATAGAAATAATCCCTAAGCCTTTTTATTTCATCTTTCATCATAACACTCAAGAAAATTGGACGCTTTTGCAAATCCGACAAAAATAAGCAGTTTTTCGGTACATTTTGCGGCAAAAAAAAACCAAATGTAACTAATAATTACCACAGATAGATAACTCCTTCATCTTCAAATGGTAGCGTTTTTTTATTCGAAAATTTTGGTTTATAATATTGTAAAAAAGGATTTCCTTCACACAAAATTGACGATATCGTATTGAATTTAGGAACATTTTTCTTCTATTTCATAACATAAATTTATTTATTTAAAAATATTTTATGTAAGCAGACTTGTTCACCTCAAAAAGGCAGCAAATAGAACTATCAAAATGTTACAAATAGTCTCAGAAATAAAATAAAAACCGAGTCTATTTTTTGACATATTTAGCTTTAACGTGTGAATCTTAATAGATTGAATTAAGGGTTATTTTACTGTTCACTGTCTTGATTTATTGCACATTTTTTTTTTATAAATAAATATTAGTCTGCGATCGGCCGCCGTGTGTGGACACTGTTTCGCTTGTAAGCAGCAGCTCGTGTTGAAAAAGATCGCTATACGAATACAAAATATTTGACATACCAAACTTGATACTTCACTTTCTTTACGGAATACGTACAAACAAGGTAAGATTCTATTCACAGTTTCTTATATTTTTGCTAGAAGTAAGTAGCTATTGTAAATATTTCGTTTCGGACTTGTTGAAGTGACCGACCTGAAGGTGTACTTCAAACCATGAAGACTGGAACTGATAGATGAGCAGAGCTAGGTGTGTCGAGTTTGGACTCGTTTTGTTAGTTATCATGAGACCTTACCTCCAGACTTGATGGAGTGACTTGAAGGCGTACTTCGGTGACTCCTCCGAGCCTCTGAAAGCTCGTTAAGCTGTTGATCCCGACTGTTATTCGCAGATCTTTGACAGTCGTTACGGGTAGTCGGAAGCCCAAAAGTCTGACAACCACTCTTACCAAGGGGTATCGTGTTACCCAGTAACTAGGTTGTGGCGGTCAAATAGGTAGTCGGTCCATGTAAAATACTGGTATTCAGCTGCATCCGGTTAGACTGGAAGCCAACCCCAAACATAGATGGGAAAAAGCTAGGCAGATTGATATTTCGTCACAAAACAATTGCACAAATGTTTAAAATAAATGTTCTTTGGTGTATTTTTTTTCATTGATGAATCGTTTTAGTCTTTCTAACGTAAGAGTAAGTTATACGCCATAGAGACAGTTTATCAATGGTTAAGGATACACATATTGCAGTTAAAATCTATACTAATACTAGCGACCCGCCCCGGCTTCGCCCGGGTAGCAAAGCATAATATAATATAGCCTATGTCACCCGGAGATAGTGTAGCTTCCCAACAGTGAAAGAATTTTTGAAATCGGTTCAGTAGTTTCTGAGCCTATTCAATACAAACAAACAATCATATATTTTCTCTTTTTAATATTATTTCACTGTATTTCGTTTATTACAAAATATATTTAGGTTATACCTTAGCTTCAGCAACACGTGGTGGTTATGCTATTAAATTGTAGCTTATATGAAACATTTGTATTTTTAACAGAGCGCCATCTATTAAATACTTACTCAATCCAGTCAACAGATATCGCCATCGGTTAGAATCGTTTAGAGCTAACAGATAATTGTGACTGTCAAATAATAGACAAATAATTTGCAATAAAATAATATTGCGACTATAAATTGAGATGTAAGCTATCCTATCTTTCAAGTTGGATCAAATTGCACACGGTGTGCAAATCAAATTTAAAATTGGTTCAGTACTTTAGGAGTCCATCGCGGACAAACAACGTGACACGTAATTTTTATATATATAAAGATTATAAAGAGGTAAAAGTGAGTTTGTATGTAGGTGGTAATCTTCAGAACTAGTGATCCGATTCCGCAAATTCTTTCACTAATGGGATGCTAAATTACTGCCGAGTGTCATTGGATATATGTTATGTTAAAACAAGAATTTTCACGCGGACGAAGTCGCGGGCAGTAACAGCGCTAAAAAAAATATATAAATACTCCAACTAACAAAGTATATACCAGAATCATTCACAAATAAAAGCCTTAAAGCGGAGACCACAACCAATTAATCCAATGAACTTGCATCGTGTGTAAAAGAAAGGAATGTAAACGAATTCTGTTGCGGAGCGCGATTGTAAAATGTACTCCGTTTAGAGATAAATTTTCGCTGTCTGAAGCTCGACTTTATTTTATTAGTGTTCGTTTCTTTGTACTGTGTGTACGTTTGCATGTTCTTTTGTTTTAAAGAATATTTTAATGGTGAATAACATTAAATTTCATGAGTTACACAGAAATTAAAAACCTGTAAAACAGGTCAGGTAACACACTAAGTTGAAAATACTGAGCAAATAAAGAGCTTCACTACCTACTTAATAGGTATTTTAATCGTACCTGTGGTGTAACTTGGATGCGTAAACTTATTTTACAAAAAAAAATCGAATTAAAATTTTGCTTTTCATCACATCAAAACTACAAATACTAACACTAGTTCTTATTTGAATAGGGTGTAGGTTGATTCTTATTTACTACACAGAAGTTGTAGCACCAAGTCATTTACTACTAGCTTCTGCCAGCTACTTCGTCCGCGTGATATTTATTGTACCCCTGTCCCAACCCGTCGCATCGCATCGCCCGCCCACGCTGTTACTTCGTTTCCGCTTAGCCTTCTTTCAGACTTTTTTTTTCTTTCTACACGACTCTTAAGGGTCGTAGCGTGATTTTAAATAGCCTTAACCTTGCAAAAATATTTTTTCTAACTCGACCGGTAGTTCCAGAGATTAACCCTACATACAAACAAATCCTCTTACAATATTCGTAACGACAACCACATCTAAAAGTTTCCTTATAATGTACCATGTTGCACCATAAAAGTATGCGGGTACAATATTAAGTGTGTCATGAAAGATGTTAACTATAAAATTGCGATAGAAAACTCGCAACTCCAACCTACACTGCACTACCCTATTTGTGTCACTCAACACAACTGGCAACCCCTACGATGTAGAAGCGAGCTACAATATTCTCAGTGAGCTATATCGCCACACACTAGTCTACTGATGTGAGCCACAACTCGCCACAGGCCACAATTCTCAGTGAGCTATAATCTATTCCAAAAGTATCTGATGAAAATGAAAATAAATGGATCACACTCATAAATTGAGTGCTCGGATTTGTTTATTTAAATAATTAAACCCGAAAAACTAATTTCAAATCACCTTAACTATGTTTTTTATTTGACAATTATTGAGGCTAATTTTATAACCTTAATTTTCGTGATTAAGTGAGTATTTTATCTGAACAGGGTTTGTTTACAGTTTCATCAGATATTTTTAGAACAGACTTTATATCGCCGAGATATAGCTCACGTCATATGCCAAGTGCGTAAGCCACAGCTCAACAATTTTCTGCATGTCCTCAGTGCTCATGAGTCATGCCACTTCCAGTTACAAATCACTAGTGTTATTGCCGAGGCGCTACATCTATGCTGGCTGGTATAGTGCGAACCTTCGGCCGGTTATATCAACAAAACATTATCGGCCTATAATGTTCCCACCATTGGGTCTAAGGTCTTTATTCTTTGAAATGAGGGAGCGGGCCGTAATCCACTACGCGGACTAAAGGACGCGGGTAGATGTCGCATGTTTTTGAAATGTTGGTTCTGCAGTTTCCGCTTGAAGTGTTCAACTTTTTCAGGGAACACTGTTGCTGGCAACATTTTTTTCTACTAACTAGGTCAGCGTTGCCAGACGTCCCGATTTTGGTGGGACGTCCCGATTTTTAGCCCAAGATTAAATGTTTGACAGGTTCAGTCTCGCTTTTCGGGGATAACTCGTCGGTGCGGTTGCTATTAGTCTAGTAAATTACTTTATTTTTATTAAAATACATTTTCTATGACTATCATTTCATTGTAAACTTAATTTGAAACTCAAATAAAAGGATAAGTAGTAAAAAATTAAAATTAACTGCTGATTATTTACGTTTTTTTTTTATTATGTCCCGCTTTCGACGAAAGAGTCCCGCTTAGTAAACTCAAAAGGTTTCAAAGTAGGTACAACTTTGCAATAATACAAACACGAATAGTTAGTGGAGTTCTCATAAAGCCCGGTAGGAGCCACCACGAAGAACCCAGCTTAGTCCTATACTGTATCATAAATTGAATTATTAATCAAAACAGCTTAGCGATGAGTGGTTTCAACTAATTTAGTCCTAAGCCAGTATTGTTGCTATCTGGGGGACCGTTTACATATTCCTTTACCAAGCCCATTCCACCGGTTGTATGTGGATGTGGAGTACTAGATCAATAAATTCTTACTGCGATAATAAGAATGCTGTTTTAGTCACGATTTTTATTAGTTTAGTCACGATATTTTATGTTCTCGAAAAAATCCCGGGTTCGTCAATCGCCAATCAACCAAAATTGACCTAAGAACCTATAGATTCTTAGGTAAATTTTGGTTGATTGACCAAAATCCTAACAGGCATTCATAACATTACAACAACAGTATTCGACTAGGCTTACAGATTCGATCAGTAATAATACCTAAGTGGGATTACAATATTCTCAATCATTCTAAAACGTATGTAGCAGTAAACTACCTATTTGATTTAATGTGTGTTTCAGTGTGATTTGTTTCTTGAATTATTTATGAAACTAGAAAGTCAAATATCCGAACTGTCATGGGTCAAGTCGTAAAAGGTCACCCTGAAAAATATATGATCATTTCCTGTGACATTATGATTTACCTCTTCATTTACCTACTTGATGACTTAATGTGGAAGTTCTTATAAGTCAAACTCAAACTCAAAGCATTCATTTCAAATAAACCAATAACAGGCACTTTTGAATCGTCAAGGGATCGGTCAGTCAGAAAGATGAAGCTAGTTGCCCCTTCCAAAGCGTAGTAGGTAGGTACGTAAGGAGAATCTAGTCGTCACTGATTGTGAAGTGTGTTTTATTTATCGAGTTTTTTTCTACTGCCATTTCTTTGATGAACTTCTTGGTCCATTAGCAAAGCGCGACTATGACGGAAATGACATCATGGCGCGTACAGTACGTAATAAATAATTTTCTGGGTCTAAATAATATTCCGTTGTTTTTTAAAGTTCTCGGTAAAACAAGTGAAAAAATGAAATTTATTGGAGGATTTTCAGGTCTTGATTGATATATTGTGAAGGACATCGGCCGTATCCAAAGTTCAACGACCTAATAAAACCAATCGCGACGCTCAATTGTTTATTAATACTTCGAACAAGCGCCAAATCATTTGACACTACTTATTCTTAATATCCCACTAGAGCCTTCTATCAACTTAAGGCACTGTAAGAAGCAAATTTTTAGGTAATTGACAATAGCGCATCGCGGCAACAAATAAGGTTCAAAACAGCGATGCGTTTGATGTTAGTTGAACCAAATGACCACAAAAATAAAAGTAATTTTGCAGTTTTAATTAAATTAAAAAATAAATGCACGGCTCAGTGGAATCATGTTTAGGTATTTCTTTTGTTGACTGAATTCCCTTTATGATTTGGTACTCAAAATGTTATAGTTTACGTTCAAAGTCTTGAGAATTATGCGACGAAAAATATTTGTTTGAACTCTGGTTTACGATTGTTCTACCATGATACTATTTTATTTTTATGAAATATTTTTAAATAAGTATTTTTTTTATATTTGACAATACACTCAATTTTTTTCTGGCTTGTTATATACAGTATACCAATACGCCTAACTCTGCGACAAAGCACTGAGCGTTTTACGGTTGGGCAGCGCCTTAATAATATGCCACGAACATTCCGGAGCACTGTGCGACAAACTATAATTTCTGAGCACCGTTCAATTGGACTCAATTGATTCGACCTCGCCTCATCGGGGGTCTAAGGACTGTCACTGATAAAGATACTCGTATGATCTAGCAGACAGATGCATTATCCAATACAAGATTGGATGCTGGATGCTCCAGGATGTCCTATTTCTCATGGATGGACGGTAGTTGATATTTTAACGCTTCGTCATCGGCCTATAGTAGGTCAGTCTGTTATTGCACACACAAATTGCAAGCGCAAACATTAGATCCGGTAGATAGAGTACATCCATGGGACACACAAATATTTGTCGACATAGGGGAATTGAATACTCGTATTTTCAATTACCTAATAGAAAACAGTTTTCGGCGTTCACGACATACATGTTATACAGGGTGTCCCGTAAATAATGTATCAAACGTAACGGGTAGGCAGCTCACCTGATTTCCAACAACTAGTTTGCATAGCTTTTTTTTTTTTTTTGGTCCATTCATGGTAAAAAAATCACTTTTAAGTTCAAGTTTTTTTTTTCTAAGATAATTTCTGTCCAGAAATTAAAAAAGAAAACTTTCCTATAAATGTTATCGTAGAGAAAATGGTAAAATTCGAAATAAAATTGTCTTGAATAAAATAAAACCCGTAGCGATTTTTTTTAAACTATCCAATTTAGTTGTTGGAAATCAGGTGAACTTAATACCCGTTTTTTTTATTGAACAGTAAACATAGATAGTACTTACTATAGGTAGCTTCTTTGTTGAAACTATCGTAAAAATACTAAAAATCTACGAATATTTTGTATTTTTTTTTGTGTACCGTTGTCTGTCAAACAATAGGAAACGATTGCCTCGTTGGTCTAGTGGTTGCAAGGACTATTGTTGCGCATTAGGTCCCGGGTTCGATTCCCAGGTCGGGCAATGTTATTGGGTTTTTCTATCGAGAATTTCTCAGTTGCAGCCCGGAGTATGGATTTGTGCCCGATTGATGGCAATAGGTTCGCCCCAATTACATGGAACTTAACCATAATTGGCGAAATGTGGATGTACGCGAGGCGACATATCTAATATATAAAATTCTCGTGTCACAGTTTTCGTTGCCATACTCCTCCGAAACGGCTTAACCGATTTTGATGAATTTTTTTGTGCTTATCCGGTATCTATGAGAATCGGCCAACATCTATTTTTTTTTTTTTTTTTGGTAGGTAGGGTAGGGAGTTAGGGAGGTAGGTAGGTAGGTAGGGTAGGTAGGTAGGTAGGGTAGGTAGGTAGGTAGGGTAGGTAGGTAGGTAGGTAGGTAGAGTAGGTAGGTAGGGTAGGTAGGTAGGGTAGGTAGGGTAGGTAGGTAGGGTAGGTAGGTAGGTAGGGTAGGTAGGTAGGGTAGGTAGGTAGGGTAGGTAGGTAGGTAGGGTAGGTAGGTAGGGTAGGTAGGTAGGGTAGGTAGGTAGGGTAGGTAGGTAGGGTAGGTAGGTAGGGTAGGTAGGGTAGGTAGGGTAGGTAGTTAGGTAGGGTAGGTAGGTAGGGTAGGTAGGTAGGGTAGGTAGGTAGGGTAGGTAGGGTAGGTAGGGTAGGTAGTTAGGTAGGGTAGGTAGGTAGGGTAGGTAGGTAGGGTACGCCGTAGATAAGTACCGCAACCCGTGCGAAGCCGGGGCGGGCAGCTAGTCAAGCTATAAATTTCCAGTATAAACTGAATTCTCATTGTACAAAAAGCCTATACAAAGTTAGGTCAGCTAAAACTGGAAATGTATAGCGTGACATTTCGTCGTGTGTACAGGCTAAAGTACACCTCTGCTAACCCTTCGGGGAATTATAGCCGTGATGTTATGTAACAATTGGAAACTGGTATGAACGAAAAGGCCAACTCAAGAGAAGCTTGCTTTCTTAATTATTTAGTAGCCCTCTGAGGATACGACGCTCCTAACACAGGTACTATTTCAAAATTTTTAGCTGCCTGAAAATTCTTTTAAAAATACTCTCGACAACGTTGTAAGAGGTAGTGACAATACTCCTTTACAAAGGCGAAAGTTCACATCCTGTATCTTGGAATTTAAATAACGTTTTTGTATACAGTGTGTAACTGAATGAATGCACATTATGAAAGTAGTTTGGTCAAAATCGTTTACTGAATCAATTTCTATCATTTTCAATATACGTATTATTTGTCCCAAAAATAATTAAAACTACGTAAATTAGTCACACTTCCGCTGAACACTCAAAACAAAACAAAATGGATGGAGCACCTATTACGCTAGCTAGACCCTTATACGTGTGCAACTGTGTGCATGATAGATTTGTAATGTGACCACAATTCACTCTTACAATCAGTATAACTAACTTAACAAATAAAATAATGTTTAATACATAATATTAAAAATTCAATGTATGTATTATGATTATAACATAATATTCTACTTAGGGTGTTTGGTGGTGTGCGTTAATTCCGTGACATGTTGTATAAGTGAAGAATTTAGGAACTACGGCATACATCCAATATATCTCATATTAAATTACTGATACTTCGTTTCGAGAAACATCTGACATTACACATGTTTACATATAGATGAGTATGTATATAATAATATATGTTGTAATAACCGTCAAATATTGAATTTAAGGAAGTGCACCCTATGTGGTATCTACATATAATACTTTTATCTTTACGTTCTTATGGTTACTTAAGTTATTTTGGAAAATAAAAAGGTTCCATTTAATCGGAGAAAAAATATCAACAAACGTCATAGTTTTAAGTTGATATCTTGCTCGTAAAGTTATAATTCAAGTATTAATTTATTCCCACATTACATCAATTTATGTTTACATCTAAAGTGACACATAAAACTGAATGTTCAGGTCATTTTTCATGGCGTTTCCGTCCCCTAACCGCGTATGATATATGACCCATGGTCGCCATTTGACATCCGGCGAAAGGCACGTCTTCCTAGAGAATTATTTCCAAGGGTCGCCTCCTCTTTCCGCACCGTTTACTGTTCTTCAATTATGTGATTTTCTTAAAGTGGTCAGACCCTTTTTTTTCTCGCCCTTCGGAACGTTTGTCACGGTTCAATTTATTGGTAAGTTACAGAAGAATATTGATTTGAATGAGGCTCTGAGGATGAAGTGTAGCAACTTGGGTCAGGTTTTATTGATAGATTGTTAGTTTTGGTTTTCAATTGCGTCTTGCATGCTTTTTCTGTTAAGAAATGACAGAGGAAGAAGAAGTGAAGAGGCAACAGAGAATGATTAACTTTCTTAATTTCTTAATAAGCAATAAGGGCGAAAACATTAGACTCAACCTTATTTGCTCCAGACTTAAAATAGGAATGGTGTCTTTAGAAAATTTGTGAAAATATTGATAATTTTCGTGAACCCATTTCGTATCCCCAGCTGCAAAACAAGAATTGTGTCACTCGATAAGAGTATTTTTTGGCGTTCCCCTTAAGTATAAGACAACGAAATCAAACATCAATAAAACTATAGTAATCTATTCTAGGATTAGCACCCCAAAAGGTCGGCTTAGACTCTTCACTTCGGCCCCAGTTTACTTGTAATGGAGACCAATGTATTTACACACAAGTTTCAGAACATTCAGCCTTTACTTACAACCGCCTTTGTTTACTATTAACGACGTCTTTCTAATTATTTTTATTGCTAATAAAATTACTTTTGCGGTTGCTTAGAGACATAACACTCGGTTTTCACTTTTTGAGTTAATATCTAGAAATTACTATAAGAAGAGGTGCTCTAGAAGTCTAGACTTTAGTTAGTATACAATCTGACCTTAATTTCGAATTCATTCTTCCACGAAAAAGTATATTTTTTTACAACAAAAACAAGATATACTTAAGTAATTTAGAAACTCTCTCGAAGTTATCTCTTTTAAAATCTGGTAAACTAAATTAAATGACAAAACCCTTAATTACCAAAATTTAAAAAAAAAAACACACTTTTAAGCCAATTTCAAAACAAATACATAGCATTAAGAGTCCCTTAGCATTAAGAGTAGGGACTCTTAATGCTATGTATTTGTTTTCACACTGGCAAAAATGTCGCTCGAAATTGTGTGGAAAAATATTGAGATTAATTTTTGTGCAAAATATAGAATGGTCGTAGACCCCTCACACTAAACAAAAATATTGCACAACATTTCAGTGTCAGTTAAATTTTCGCGATGTAAACATGGCGCCTCGCGTTGTACTCAGCCATAGCTGCCTACGTCGTTTTAAGCCTCCCACAGACAGGCGCGACGCGACAGCGGTACACAAAGACACCGCCCGTCTGGCGACGAGCGATGGAGACTTTTCATAAGAAGTAGAAGAAAAGAGTATGTATCAGGAATTGGTTGAAGAATCGACCGACTCATGGTCATCGAAACCTATTTCGTGAACTGAGCCTAGAACTGAACCTACTCTTTATGCCATTTTCCTGAGGATGAATGAAGAGGTGTTTGAGAAAATATTGACGGATCCGATTTTTTCTAAACTTTCAGAAGACTTTTGAACCGCCCACAAAATACTGAATAAGCCTTGTACAAGTTTGCACTAAGCCCTTTATGATTTTCATTTTTTTATACTTTTTGTCTATGCTTTCGCTACCTATGGGTTATTATTATGATTGACCTTAATATACTTTTGTTTTACTACAAAGAACCAGCGCCTTTTGATTTCGGTGGTTAATGTTTGGTCCTTCAAATATTAACTACCGAAATCAGGGTTCAGGGAGCGGTGACTGCTCAAATTTCGTCTCGTGCAACAAAGCATGGTGACGCATGTCACAACCTTCTACCGTACACACTTTTTTAATACAAGAAGTTTTGTTTCTTTAAATATATTTAATTTTTCTTAATAAATTGCCAACGATAATTTATTGTCATTTTGACAAAACTATCACAAAACTTCAATTCATGTTTTGTTGACACAAGGACAAATATTAATTGATAACGTTTCTGTTGAAATGCTAGAATTTTGATGATCAATTTCAACTACGACGTTCACCTTATCCCTTAAGCCTCTGTTATCAGTGTTAGGACTTGCTACAGAAGGGAACGAGCAGTCAATACAGCGCCAACTTAACTTCACGGGAGAGGAAATTGGCACACATTTCGATTTTAGACAAGCTGCCATTGCACAAATGAGCGTAATCCAACCACCGTGGTCGCAATAGCGGTGGCAGCTTTTTCCACAGTGCCTGAAACAGCTCGGGCGAGCGTAAGTGATCTGGCTGATTTAACAGGCGGATTACTTCCACACAGTGTCCATACACGGTTGACAAAAATACGAGGTCTTTTCTATCGTAGCTTACCTTAGGCAGCTTATGTAGCACAGACACTTCATGCATCACGACGAACTCTGGGTGGCTATAGCGTGCTTCGAGCGCAGCTAGCACCACACCGGGGGCCGCCACCAGCAGGCCCGCTACTGAGTCGCGCGCCGCTCCGCGCAGGGCGCACGACAGCCTCGCTAAATTATCGGTTGCCGAAAAACTTTGAGCTGTATTTTCGTACGCACGTTTTAAAGCTAGCCAATCTAAATAGGACTTGTCGTCGGACGTTGGCAAGTATGTCTTCGTAGCAGTTTGCTTGTTGACTTTGTTTATTAATTCCGTGCGATTTGATAAAGCGCGTCGTCCTCCGTCTTCATTACGATCTTGGTTGAGACCATGCGTAGTCGCCACAGCGTCTTGGCCGTGTGACGCTCTCATGCCCGGTGTCCCACACTGGGCTGTATCGCCGTACCAGCAAAGCGGGTTGGCACTTATGCGCCACGATAGTGGCGAAAGAGCGCGAGGTGGCGGCACTGGCAGGGTAGGGAGGCCCCGGAGCCGCGGCGTGGGGTGCAGGTCCGTGCTCTGCTGCGCGGGCGGGGCAGTCTCCGTTACCGCAACTTTGGTGCCGTCTCCTGCACACAGCTCTTCCACTTTTGCACGTTTAGAACGGGTTTCTATCAGTGTTCCGTAGTTCGAACCAAATATTAACTACCGCAATTAAAAGGCGCTAGTTCTTGGTAGTAAATAAAAGTATATTTAAGTCAATCAAAATAATAACCAATAGGTAGCGAAAGCATAGACAAAAGTTAAAATATCACAAAGGGCTTAGTGCAGACTTGAACACCCCTTTTTTGCGCAATATTTCTCCTCATACTTTTAATATATTTGCACAAAAACGACATCTTCATAATTTTGTGCAAATTTTTTGTCAGTGTGAGGGACGCTTTACAATACCGAACACGACAGCTACTGAAACCGGAGAATATCGGTAACATATCTCGGAATACCGATATCGAGACACAAAACGGATGTGACGGTCTTAGTATCTCAATAATACGTGATCAATTGAACAATTGTCTTCCCTCTCAGATTCACCCTCTTTCCCCCTTTACCCTGTGTCGTAGATATTTTGTTACAACCTGCCCTGATTCCTCTATATTGCTTTATCCTTCTGTAAACCGATATCTTAATGCGATTGGGAAATAAACAGATAATTACGGCGTCGACGGAATAATAAACAAGAAAACGGGAATTTCTATTTTTGTTTGAACCTGTTCTTGTAAATGACGCATTTAGAATCTGATCTACGTTGTCAATTAGGTCTTTTATTACTATTTACATCTAAATTTAACTGATTATGTCACCGGAAAACATCATGGATTGACTTCCTTGATTGTCCAAACAAATCAAGTTTTAAAATCCATTGACCTGAATAACTACCATGAGAATGGTTCTGAATGACCCATTTGTTTGTAAAAGGCTGTCCCAAATCTCATTGTCCCATTGTACATCCCTTTCAATAGAATAATACCGGTCTCATCACACGGTAACTTTTCAAACTAAACTTGGTCACGTCACAAAACATAGATAAATCCCTCCCCTTGATACGTTTCAAAAGACACGTCATTAAACATCAAGTCTGGAAGGGTTTTATAAACCCCCATAAAATTCAATTCCGACAAGCTTATTACGGTTTTAACATCAAAGATAGTTACGAATGAGCCACAAAAGTAGATATAATGAAAAGGGCCAGTCGTTAGACGACGGAACCCTAAACAGCGCAATGGTCCGCGATATGAAGAATGTTGCCGTCCGTCCACACAAACTCTCCTCATTACAAGGTTACAACTACCCTCGCTAATGACGACGGCCAAACCTTTTTGCGCGATTCTTGGTCATTCGTCTTACGGCCAGCGACATGTGCAGACGATTCTACAGCCGTCAGACGGCGAGATAAATGAATGGACTTTTCATTACTTCGCACCTCTAAATAAGGTCGACAAGGTCAGTTTTACGTTCAACGAATATAGTTACGAGCCAAAAATGTTATCTTTCATTAATAGTTTTAAACATTCGAAATACTAGGAAACCTGACACAACAAATTATTGACCTGTCGGATTACGCCGCCATTTGCGAGCTTTCCTTCACAATCAAAAATTTAAATGAGTTTCCTCGTTTCACGAGAAGAGCGTATTTTTTTTCTTCTAATGCCATTTTGGGATGGTATTACTCTTAAATGAATATTCATTCGGTGCGAAATCGTTTAAGAGATAATAGATTGAGGTTCATATTAGGTGCGCAATGAATTATGGCTTTTCGTTTCGTATGCGAGAATTCCGTCTGGATTCGTCCTGAAGTGATAAATTGATCGGTGGACGATTACTTACTGAATTACTTAAAGTTATAAAGCAGCTTTCAAGGATTTCATGGTGACGTACCTGAAAATAAAAATAAAGCCATAAGTATAACGAATGGTTAGCCTTTTAATAAATATTAGGTCGGGGAAAAAGTTATTTCGTATTTTGTATACAACTTCAAGACTAAGAGCTCGCGTGGCACCCAAATATCAAGCTTTTTTGTATACCCACACGTTTTCAAGTGGGTTAGAACTGTTTTGTGGTCAACCCCTAACTTTTCAGCGGTGTCGTAACTAATAATATATCTTGCATAACATCTTGCTCCACTTTTTCAAAAACGGCATCGAGTTTAACCGTAACAGAGCGACCAGAACGAGCAGCTTCTTGGAAATCAAAATTCCCGGCCTCGAACGCTTGAACCAACTTTGTGCTACTCTTTACTGACAGTGCGACAATGGACTTAATCCATAAACGCCACATTATTTTCGCGGCTTGTGTCGCATTTTGCCCTTTTTTGTAATAAAACTTCAAAATGTATCGAATTCCTTCGTTAGATTCAGTCATTTTGGCGGACAGAAAAACAATTTGAAAATGGCGGGAAATCGTTTTACTTTTTTTTTTAATGTCATCTATTTAATGGTATCAAAACCAGCCAGATACAAACAGTACAGCCAAACAGATTTTACTACAGCTTTATATCCATAAAATACGAAAAAAACTTTCCCCGGCCTATTGCATATAATCAGTGTTATCAGAGTAGCCGGATTAATGCCCCGAACTTTGCAGATAAAGTGTAATTACGATTTCGCGCAGCTTATTTAGGTTATCGCATAAAAAGGGTTAAATATTCATGTGCTTACGCTACCAGCAATAATACATTATGGAAACCTCCATTTATTTATCCAGCCGTCTAAGCAACACTGACAAATGGTCTCCATCAAAATAACCGAAAGAACCTGTGAGAAAAATCCCGGATTAAAGTTGCACAATGAACTCCTCAGTATCCGAAATTCTTACGTAATTTCCCGCGAGGACACAGAAAAATGTAGCTTATTACCTACCTAGCAGGGAGAAGGTAACTACAGTCGAAACTAACTTGCCATTGTTGAAAGTTACAGTTTTCAATCTTGAACAAGTTACTTCATAATTCAGGCTCCTGGGACGAAAGTGGAGCCGCAACTTTTGCCGGTGGGAATTTGGTAGTTCACAGTAAGGAGTTATTATGTGAAGTCAAACACACTGAATGACCAGGGCGGCGCGCGCTCGGTCAAGCATAGGCCTCAAGCACGCGATTCCCTCGCGACTCATTCACGTGGACAGACTGTTTATCTACTAAATAGAATTTTTAAGGCCTAAACGCAACTAAACGCAAACATGTTTAACTCTACAAATTAATTTAGTTTTATCAGCATCCTCCATCAACGTCAGTGCTCTCGTTATGAGCCCTTCTCAGGCACGATGAGCGACGTTTTAATTACCTACTTGTTATTTCACGTCCCGTGGATATTGTTTTTATTTGAAAGTTTATTTTATTATCACTTATCTTTTAATAACAAACTTTTGTTGGCAAACAATGTCCGACGATATTTTAGCTTTTGAAACGGATTTAAGTTTAGCGTTCTCATTCTATATTCGAAATGTATAGAATGTTGAACAAAATGTACAGTGCGTAGGTACAGACCTACTTTATATTTTGTATTTAAATCAGACGTTCGATTTTTCATAAATAGAACGTCTGCAAATCGGATTATGTAGTTCGAATTTGTTTTTATTATTTATTTTATTTTATTTTTACAATTTTAAGAAAGCTTACATACTAATACACGTAAATGATAATGAAATAGTAAACAACAGACAATTGCTAATTACAAGCTTCCACATATATACAATAGTAATACAATATATTTTGTGAATACAATAGTGATGTAGGCACGTAATATACAGTTAATTAAGAATAACATGTTTTATTTAGTTGTCACTGAATAGCAGTGCTATAGTAGCAAGACGTATAGTGTGGTCAGTATAATAGGCGCGCATCTCCGCGTCAAATCCTCTGGTGGCCGCGTGTCGCCGGTTGATAAGCAGTCGATGGGCTAGAACGGGGTGATACAAGTTAGAAGCGATAGCGGGAATATTTGCGAATTGGTGTGGTGTATGGAAAGTCAAGTGAATTGAAATGAAATGAAAAGCTCTAAGATCATAAGACGTAGTTCTACCTAATAATGACTGAGTATGGATCTTTAGTATAACAATAAGTAATAAGTCATGTTAACAAAACACCCACACCATGATTTATTTATGAATTCTTGATTTATAACTTTTGTGATTTAACTATACACTCAACACAAACTCCTTGACGGTGGTTGTATTTGTAACCTGCAACTCAAACTCCCCTCAAAGTATCAACCATCAAGTTCAGTAGCGCGTAGCCCGATAAATAATTTAAGCCAATTGAGTTGAGTATGTTCAACGCGGTTAAAAAGCTCTATAGTCGAGGTCAATGACAGGACCAAATCATGAAAGAGCATAATATTATCAACAAGCGTTAAAAGCTTATAAATTAAACCGAATGTAGTCTGCGACGCTACGCGATGATAGCAACACCCTGTTAACTAACCGTTGACCAGCGACAGTTACGCTTTGCCCCTCACTATTACTGGCTCAAGTAACATTTAAGTGGAATGTCAAGTTCCTTTGCCTCATCTCTTCAGAGTTTAGACAAACTACTCACAGAGAGGTCGATAAAAAGTAACGTGGTGGTTGCGTTTAATTATGCATGAGCTTTTATTATAATTTTGACCTTCGTACTAATGTTGTGCATGCAAGTGTTGTTCATTAGATTATCATATTGTAAGTAGGTCTATACAATATTGCTTTACAAGCGAACTGTATCGTCGACCACGAAAACGACTAGCAAAGTTTCACATTTCGTCGACATTTATTTACAAGACAATAGCCCGCGATATGACGAAAATTTTCAATTAAACAAAACAAAACGTCGCCGCCTTGGAGGGTATTGTATGGTGCGACAGTTGGCATTGGCGGGGAATGGCGGGGAATGGCGGGGAATGGCGTGGAATGGCGTGGCGTGGCGGATGTCCGGCGCGCGGCTCGGCAATGGCGCGGGATACTAAAGCCGTCGTCGACGTGAGAATGGCGCGCGACTCACTCGAGCCATTACGGACGGAATGGCGCAGATTACGCGGAGTGATATCATACGGAGGTAACGGAGGTGACGTCTAGGCATTTATAAGTAGAATTGGAGCAGCTTATGTAATCGGGCCGCGAATTGTTTTGACCACATGCTCCGTAGTGCGTATGGAGAACTTCAAGTCTTTGTTGGCAATGAATCAACGTTATGTCTGTTGTTAACGAGATTTAGGGGCCAACAATTTGAGATACTGAGACATAAACAACACGAAGTTTAAAAATAACCCTTTGTTAGGCGTGGTTTACACTACCCCGCGCAACGCTACGCAACTATTAGGGTGCACGGGCCGCCGTGCGTGATTTTTTACAAACTAACTACAAAAAGTTTGTTTTTTAAGTAAAAAATCACACGCGGCCACGTGTCCCGCTCCCCGTCGCGTGGCGCAGGGCAGTGTAAACGACGACGCCTTAGTTGGTATTAATGCCCTAAATATTACTTATTTGTAAAATGTATCTCTTCATTATTCTTAAAGCGATTTGACCTTTTACTGATGCAGTAGTGATTGATATTGATACTAGGCAATAAAAAAACAAAGTTCATAAAACTTTTTTCCCACACCCACAACCACATTTGACCTCCACCCGTCAAAATTAAGAAACATAATTTTATCTTAACATTTAAAGGCCTTATTCAATCGCGCACATCATAAAACGTGACATCATCTTGGTATTCAGTGCTCGACAACAAATGTACAATACGATACAAATCTCGCGGCAGACACTCGGCAAACATACAGTAGTATCTCCCCTCGTTTCCTGCATCGTAAGTAACACACGTCCCGCGTAAGTCTACCAACATATCTTTGTAGTCCCTATTTCGCAATATTAGATTTTACTCACAAAACAATAGAGTAAAAATTTGCATGACACGACACTTTTCAAACCGCAGCGAAATCGGGTGGTAGTTCTGTGAGCGTCAATCTACCGAGAGGGAACGCTATTTCGGTCTGCATGGCATACACAAGCGGTCTTTGAAATTTTAATCGTTACATTCACCCTGGCCCGATGGCACACTAGAGGCCGTGTGTTACCATGTTCATCAAGCCACCACCAAAAGGATAAAAAATGATTAAAGTGTGACAAGCGTTTGCGGTGAACACTTTATTTTCGGACGTGTCAACGTAAATTGAGCCTTTTACATTTTGATCGATGTGTCTGTTCACATCTTTCATTACTGCAAACTTTTGAAAAGATTTTCTTGTAGTAGGTAGATTGTAGCACTATGTAACCCTGTTAGCTTTATAAGAAAAGTTTCTCGCCGAAAACCCCTTGTTGAACTTGCAAGCAAGTTTATGCAGTAGTTTTGTTAGATTAATGGCCTTAAACATACGTATCCATTACTGAAACCTTTAGCTTTATAATAATACTTTGTGCTTGTATTGTTCTTCTCCCTACCGTTTCCGTGGCCTATTTTCAGATGATCAAAAGAGTCTCATTTATTTGCAAGCCCATGACCGGTTCCTTTACACTAGCCATTATAAAAGATATATACTGTAAACACGGACTAGAATAAAAGAAGGACTCCGCGCCACGCCTATCGAAAGTGAAGCACTATAAGTATGCCGCGACCGTTTGTACAAACATGCCTCACGCACACATTTACATCACAAGGTGCCGACCGGCCGCCATTACGCGGCACTACGGCGTCATTGTAAAATTACGCACACATAGGTAGATCGGCACGGTGCTTCAGTTTCGATATGCGTGACGTGGAGTCCTTTTTTTTTTCTAGTCCGTGACTGTAAACTCCTTTTATTTCAATACAAATTCATTCAAATTTTTAAAGAGGTCAGTAGGACTTGTGGTGGGTACCTACTGGAAATACGGAATGTCCTACTTAAATTGTCGGGTCGTCGAGTATTTCAATAGTGCATACATAAGTTGTTCACTTATCGGCTGCGAGCAGTGAAATAAACGATTTCCCGCATTCAAGTTTCATTTGGAAATAGGTTTGCTCATTTGCTTACATTTCGCGTTGAATATAATCATAATCTTTTTTTACCGTCTATACTAATATTATAAAGAGGTATTTGTGAGTTCGTATGTTGATGGTAATCTTAGGAACTATTGACCCGATTCCAAAAATGATTTCACTAAAAGTGGAAACTACAGTATTGCCGAGTGTCATATTTTATATGTCATTTATATGTCATTTTATGTTAAAACAAGAAATTTTACTCGAACGAAGTCGCAGGCAGAAGCTAGGAATTTATAAAATTGAGCGAAGGTCAGTTTTTTTAATAATGAAACAGTGTGACATTCAAAATTCTGTGAAAATATCTGTAACACTTAATTATGAATGAAATAAGTTCTAGTTAAGTTAATAATATGGATTCGCAATTAAATATTCTCTCTTAGATCTCATTCTCAGCAAAGACAAATTTTAGAATAACTTAGATTTATTAATAATTAAGTAACATTCTTCGTAATCTATCACCTAAAGGGACAAAGACAATAAATAAACAATGTTTTAGAGAATAGAACAACAAAATTCTACATGCTCGAAATATTACTTCTAAAAAAACTTACATAATATAAGACCCGGTTTCTGAATTGAGAATTTAAAGTTGAGAACTTGTCAAACCCTACCTTAGCCTTACCCTTACTCTTAAGGGGGAAGAACAGGGTAGCGCACGAAAATTAAAAAATTTCAATTTTCCATTTTGCTAAAAAAAATTGCTATTCCAGGCTACATTGAAGGAATCACCTTAAGTAATTCCATGGTAGACCCTTACGTAAAACGAGAGACAAAAAAAAAATATCATACAGGTTCCGTACCTACACTCTATTAGGAGTATGCGACAAGTGTATGTATGTTGTGTATGTATGTTATGTATGTACGCCCTATTATCCAGAACCGTTGATCCGATTTTGATGAGATCTCACACTCCGGAAATATGGGCTCCCATTCATGGAATGCAAGGGGAGTTTCGAGTTACAATATTATACGAACCGAACCGACCTGAAAATCTGTAGTACTGAAAACAAAGACTAGTACCTACCTATAGTTAGAATATTTCATCTACTTACGTAGTAAGTTGTAATTTTCATGAAATACATGAAGACGTAAGTAAAACTTTTTTTTTAATTGTTATGTAAGTAGTTAAGTTAATAAAGATAGAAAGAAAATACTTCATTGAAATACAAAGCATTATTAAACTTTTGTTTAGTTAGTATATAAAATCATACCAGCTACTGAACTCTATAATCCAATCAAGTTGCTCACTTAAAAATTCTTTTCTGTTCATCTTACGAATATAAAAGAAACTGGAAGAACAAAAAAACGCGAAAAAATTAAACACAAAACACTGCGGTGAAGTCAAGGATTCGACGATTAAAACGAGCGTCTAAACTCGACGAACATTTTAACGAATGTTAACCTCACATGACTCCGGGACAAAGGCACAAGTTATTCCACAAAAAAGTTTAAACATCGCATATAAACATTCCTCGCTACATTAAAAACCCTAAAAAGCCGCGGCATTATATCATTTAGGACAAAAAATGTGTAGTAACACGCGAGACTCAAGGCTCCTGCCTATGAGTGTTCAACGCTAATACACCACGCGTGTCCAACCTGCTTTAAAATTCAAATCTTATTTACATTCACCCCCTAGCTTGGTGTCTCCGAAAATGGGTCTTACACTCCGCTTTGGGATTATTTTCGGCGCCCCTTTAGGGCTGTTAAAATAGAATATTCTAAGCCCAGAATAAGGTTTCAATAAGTGTTACTTGACTAACCTATATTCAATGCTTCGATCCTAAAAAAACCTGATAGTTATGTTGAGGAAGGTATTTAATTTAATGTTTTGTGTTTTGTAATGTTAATTTCTTTGCATACTGTTGTATAGAATCAAGTCTATGCTGCTGTGGAGTTTGTTGCGCCACTTCTTCTCCCCAGCTAAAGCACTAGGAAGTGGTGAAGGGCGGGCGTTTTGGGAGACTGTCTTATGTAATTGTGACGTTCAAAATGTGCTGATTCTCAGCCTAATTTGAATTTGAATAAAAAACTTAATTAGTAGCGCCATATTATAGGTACCAGTTTTCAAACAAGTCTTAAAGATTTATCCTCGTCTCATCGTAATATCTTAATTTGTATTGAAGATAGAACGAAGTCACGTTTCCTGCTACATTAGCATCGGCAATATAGTCGGTTAACATTTAATCTCGTTAGCTGTTTAATTTAACACCCTGATTGCGTTAAACACTATCAATCACAATCTGAATAATTTTGGAGCATATTGCTAATCCATTGTTTCATATGTTAGAAAAAATTCTCAGCTCAATAACGTAAATAACGCAATGAATGTTCTTGAACTGTCAAAATGTAAGCCATTCCTATTGTTAGTGTGTTACGCAATTACCCCGCTGTTCGTTGTGGGGTTGACAGTTGGCAATGGGATTCGACTAATAAATCATAATACGGCGAAAACGAGCACGCTGGTAACTCGCAATTTTCCGATGTATGTCAATCATCCCGGGCTGAATTGGATAGCTTCACTGCTAAAGTGGAAACAACATTGCAGTATTTTTGTGATAGGACTTTAATTGATATTTGTACGTCGTCATTTCAAAGAAAGTAGAATTTAAGCCCGGTTGAGGGCAAAACCCTCGTCCCCTATCACATGGGACTTAAACATAACTGGCGAAATGTGGGTGTACTATATAAGTACACCTCTGCCTAATCCTTCGGGGATTACAGGCGTGATGTCATGTTTATGTGTTGTACGTCGTTATTTGAAAGAAAAAAGAAGACTAGAGTCTGTACGAAACATGGTTTTCAGCTGAAACCGTAACCAAAAATTACTTAGTTTTAATATGAAGGGAAGACTAAAAAGTCTAAACAGTAACTTTGGAACTCTATCAATCATAGATAAGTAATAATTACTTAATTCTTTCAGGCAAAATAAAACTTACTTTCGAACAAAATAAAGCATAAATTAAATACTTTAAAAGTAAAATGAAAGCTCCAACAACGTTGCGCAATAATATACTTAATTCAAAGTTGTAGTAACAAGTTTTAATAATATGTTCACGCCACAAACTTCAAGGTCGTATGATCGCCTTTGACCTCAGTCACCTCGATTTTATTTTATATTCAAATACATAGATAAACTCGTACCTTGCTGGACAGTAATCGTTAATTTTTAGAACGGTCCCACTGCTATCACAAACGGTCAAATGTACATGTACTCATATTCAGGTATTTAAAGGTTTTTTTGACCTCAGCCTCTGCTGGCTAGACATCATATTTATTTGTTTTTCTAATCTGTGTGCAATATTTAAATGGCTATCGAGTGAAAGCACATTAGTTTTTAAAATAATAATAACAGGAGAGCAGTGGTGGCATAGTCGTATCGGCACCGACTTAAGGCTCCCACAGACAGGCGCGACGCGACAGCGCTACACAAAGGCGCCGCTCGTCGCGCGACACGGTGCCTTTGTGTCTGGCGTCGCGTCGCGCCAGTGTGTACGAGCCTTTACGAGTTGTAGGCCAGTCGTGAGTTCGAACCCAAACACACACTTTACTTTGTGTATTTAATTTCATCACCACCGCTCCCAAAACGGTGAAGGAAAACATCGTGAGGAAACCGGCATGTCCTAGAACCAAAAATTCGAAGACTTGACATCCGCCAACCCGTACTGGGCCCGCGTGATGGATTACGTCCCACTCCCTCTCACAGAGAGGAGGCCTGTGACCCAGCAGTGGGAACGTTATAGGCTGATTATGCTTATGATAAAATAATCAAATGAAAGCTGCAAACAGTTCAGACCAAACCAAAATATCAGAAATTTGCTTGTTAGGTTCGGTTAATCTTTCAGAAAAATTTACAATAATTGGGGATTAAAACTATAAAAGTTTTAAGTAAGTAATTATTTCACAAATTAAAAATAAAGCCAGCCTACCTACATACTAGCTTTAAGGCTCCTTTAAACAGGCGCGACACGCGACGCGAATCGCACACGACAGAAAGGCACCGCTCGTCGCGCGACAGGTGGTGCTTTTGTATCGTATCTCGTGTCGCGCCTGTTTGAAGGAGCCTTTATTTTTAATTCGGCAAATAGGTTTATTAAAAGCTTACACGTGGAATAAAAAGTTTAGCGTCTCTCAGGCTCACACGTGCCTATTTCAAGATATAAGAGTAGTAGGTATTCAAAAAAACAAGAATTTTTAGATAAATCTTCGATGTTACCCAAAACTGTGCAACTGTGCAATATCATATTGTTTTCTGCCTCTTTCTCACATAATATTACTGAATTTCTTGGATGCTGTCATCATCGTTTTTTACTATTACCATACTAATAATAATAATTAATATCATAAGAGTTAAAATTTGTGAGTTTGTATGTAGGGAGTAATCTTCGAAACTCCTGATCCAATACCGATAATTCTGTCACTAATGGAAAACTAGAGTATTGCCGAGTGTCATAGAATATATTTTATGTTAAAACAAGAAATTTCACGCAGATGAAGTAGCGTGCAGAAGCTAGTCTTACATAATAATATTGCTGGATTTCTTGAAAGTGACATCATCATTTTATTGATTCTAGGTTTTCAATCAAGTTATACCTGCAACTCTTGCTACGTTTAAAATTAGATGCATGCCTATAAATTCCCATCAAAGACAGCCTCCATTAAAGGAAACACGTAAACTAGTGATGTAGCCTAGAAGCAATTTATTTGTATAATTATATCTATGAAGATAAGTGTTAAACCGGTTAGCCTTGAAGCTCCGTCATATGAGATCCTCCTTTGTTTGTATTCGCTCGACACCTAATGGAACGATCAACGAAACTATTGATAAGTAGAACTTTCAGGCCCTATAATTAACATAAAACGTTTAATAATAGACTAAGGGCGGACTTCACAAATGAAACTGGACGTGATCAGCACATCTAAACCGCGTTCAAGAGCTGTCAGTGTCGTTATTGTTATGGAATATTGACAGCTCTTGCACGCGGTTTAGATGTCCTGATCACCTTCAGTTTCAATGGTGAAATTAGCCCTTAACGTATAATAATAGACTCAAGTGACGTAACGCTCTTGTCTTTAAACGTTCTACTTAAACTGAAGGCACAAAATGTTATTAGTTTAATGAGACTAGCCTTGACAGAAACTATTTTTCACTAAGACAGTTAAGCTCTTCTCTTATTAGCTAATACATTTGTTAGAAATTGGTCAATATACTACGAAGAAGTGTTTTTCAATGAGAATCCATTCAAATACACAAAATAAAGGGTATTAAGAATCAGTAGATGAAAGACAAGCTCATGAGAGATTTAAATAGTGCAGACAAAACAAACATCAACGTACTTAAATCTTTCAATTAGCTCTTCAGAATGTGTAGACAGCGCTGTCGTCGAATCAAAGCACGTTTGTTTTTTTGTTTCTTTGCGGCCGATTGTTTGTTTAAAGCTTTTAAACGAATAGCTGACAATTAATCACCGGAAAGTTCTAGAAATTGTCTCCAAAATTGCTCTTAATTGTTTTTGGTTCTAAATATAGTTTTAGCTCACGGATGCCTCGTCGCTCTCCATTTAATCCTATTTCGCCGGCCGGAGCAGTCAATCAAGCAGTAATTACTAAATATAGTTCCGTATTCGCTGATTCGTCCAAAAATAGTGCGCGTACGCTGTGACTTAAGTTGGCTTCTATTTAGTATCCGTCACCACTTCACGGCTGAGTGGCAGCTGTCACCGTGCGACTTACTTGCTTCACACCCAATCTACAAACATCAGAAACATGCTGGAATACTTCAACATGTATTTTTTTTTGTGATACGTTAATGTAGGGTGACGATTTGTGAAGTGTTGCCATTGCCACCAAATAAGTTTATATTTTTTTATTTGGTAAGTACTAACCATTTAATTTAATTATTAGACAATTTTAACTAATAACGCAAATAAAATAATAGTAAGTATATACCCACCACAGTTGTCTTGTTTTTTAACGCAACAGGATGAAGAACTTACTGAGATTTTGCTCATAATTTATGTTAATATCATGAATAATATTAAGTAAGTAGCCTCCAGTTACTGGCAAACCTTGAAAAAAGAACGCGATAAATCAGTAATGATTGCTGTAATGAATGACCACTGACTACAACAATAAGAAATCCTTATCAGGATCTTTGCTGTCACGAAAAACCAACGGCGTGGAAAAAACGTGCAATAATTGAGACACAACGAATGTCTGTCAAATGTCTACTGACAAAGTCGATTACTGTTCTGCAGTGTATCCAAACACGATTAATGTCGATTGTAGAGATATTAGACTAAGTCAAAATTAACCCAAATAAAGTTACCGCGGTGCTAGTAGGTACCTACTACGATGTCTAGAGTCTACAGACGATCGAGCACGTGCTACAAAACGTAATAAATTGTTTTCTTTTCGCAAGAGCAATTTTGAATTAGTTTATTAACTTTTGCAAGTGTGAATAATTAATTGGCGTTAGTGAGAAGTAGTTGGAATTTCGTTCGAGATCGACAAAAAGTAAACCGCCGCAACTAGAGACGTCTTTGACAAATGTGAGCAATTAACACATGTGGAAATATATAAAATGAATTAATGATTTATAAATTAATATTACAGCCGGCGCGCGGGACATCAACGAAACGCGTCGACGCGCTCGAGATATTACCGGTGCGTTCCAAGCGCGTTCACCTGCGATCGAGGTGAAGGTCACGCGCGTCATGAACCGAACGCGCCGGAACGCAAATGTCAATGTAAATATTGTAGGTATTCCCGCCAAGCCGGCCATCTTGAATTTCGGCTTGACCGGTTTTGGGATGAGACCCAGAGCTAAATAGCGATGGAATGTCGACTTTACTGGATTTCTTTCTTTTCTTTGCTAGTCACGGACGTTTGTGATTGCTAAACTGTTTCATTGTTTATCTAAGTCTACTGTTGCATCAACGTTGACTGACCTATTGTTAGCAAATCGTTAAGAAGTTATACAAAGTTTGCGTTAATCGTCGATTTTCTTAAATAAGCACCTACTTGACAGAGATTCCAAGGTCAATAAATATTAACACATAACATAAACAATACTTATACTTAGTCGTTATTCAGTATTCCTCAAACCAATTCATTTTAAAGTCCACTTAAACTAATTTACGTGGTTCACGTAAACTGGCGGATAACGCCGTAAGTCAACGTAAGACATAACTAGAGCAAATACTTTACCCAAATTCGAAGGTCGCGTGAACGAACCCGGAGTAAAAAGCAAGTTATGATAATTACGTCAAACTTTGTCAACGGCGTAAATTATATTCTTTGTAAAACACGCTAACTGATTTAAATTAGCTGAATATGAATATCTAGTAATAATACTAACGACGGTTGACGTCATAAAACTACATATAGAACGACTCCGCGAAGAGATTCTTTGAAATTCATTCATGTTTATCTTACAATTTTATTTCTGCAAAACCACGAGACAGACATAATATTCAAATAGCTACGGAACTAAGAACGATATTTCAAATACAAGAAATACGAAACCGATTAAGAAACCGGTTGACGCCATCCAAAGTGGTATTTTAAAACTTAAATCCCTTTCCGCCCTTCTGAACCAGAACAAAGGTACCAATTAAGCTTCATAATCGCCGGCACCCTTATAATTAATACTACAGAAATTAAAACTCCAGCAATAAACGTACAGTACTGTACAAAAAATACACAATCGTAGCTTTGTGCTCTACCGAACATTAATTAAGAAGAAAAGAATTTCATACTAAAAGGTCCTATAGGTGTTAATCTGAAATGAACTTTATGTACGAACCGTTTAAAGTTTAAATTGCTAAGTTGATGGAGTATGGCAGTATTGAGCAAGCAAAGATGGATTATGGAACGTCGTAAAAATGGAATCTTTGGAACATTCCCGAAATTAGTTAATCCTCTAATCAAATCTCTTGTTAAAAGCACCTCTAGCACGTACCTATCTATATTACAGAAGCATTATCCAATAAATTGTTTATTAACTCCTTCTTAGTATATTGGTAATAGATAAAGGCTCCCGCAGACAGGCGCGACGCGACGGTGCAACGTGATTTTGGTAGAACAATTTCCATGAAATTTTCATAAAAAATGTTCTACTAGAGTCGCGTCGCGACTATCTGCGGAAGCCTTAAATCGGAAAGTCTACCCAATATTCCAATTAAATCCAATGACTTCAATTTTTACCCACAATTTTTGCAGCTAGTTACAGACGTAAATGTATAGGAAAACCAACTCAAATATGACATAAAACCCCATAAAAAGGTGTCGTTAATTGAAGAGCACACATACGATAGGTTACTATGAATGTAGTTTGATAGCGGAGTAGGGGCAGCGTCGAGTTGCTAACGAGGGGAAAAGTGCCTATTTCCGAGGCGTAATGACGTCGTGTCAGCCTTCTAGCCAGGCCAAACACCAGCCCAGCCTGAATAGAATTCCAGATAATATTTAGACAACCCCTACGTACAATAGTTCAGTATAAAACGATTTTACTCGAAATAGGTTACTAACAGTAACCATTATCGGCATTTGATTTGTTTGTTATCATTTTAAAAAACAGAGAGAGAAATAACACAATGTGTACTTATTGCCTTTGGTCTTGTCGTGACCACCTGACGTCAAACAATGGACAACATTGTCAAAGATTGAATTTTTATCAGTTGAATACGAGGATTTTAGCTACTTTGTATGTGTGTATTTTACGTGTTTATTTTTCTCTGTAATGTGCGTTTGTTTGTGCAAAATAAACAATTTTCCTTTCTTTATTTCTTTTCTTTCACGACAGTTTCAGTTTCAACAAGGTCTACGTTCGACATTTGTACTCAATTTTCTTGATTGTAATCTCCAATCTTCAGATTTTCAGCGAGAAAATCGCAATTTGTGATGTTTCGAATAGAATTTCGGCAAAAGGTTTCTCAGAAGTTAATTGTCCGGCATAATATATAACTGTTTGGCGGTTTTGAGTATTTTGTATATGGCTTACCTACACAAATGTCCTGCAGATCAGGTAGCGTCGTGGGAGGGGTCGTTGAGCTCCCTAAAATAGGGTTGAGCTACATGATGACTGATGCATGCATGCCGTCTATTGGGACAGGTCAACTCAAAGCTGCAATGGCTCTTTCCTCAAAAGGCCCTTCCAGCATGGTCCTGCATTGTTAGACTCACATAAAATCCTAATAATATTAGGTCTGGGAAAAAGTTCTTTCGTATTTTATATACAAATTCAAGACAAAGAGCTCGTGTGGCACAAATATCGAGCTGTTTTGTATACCCAGAATTTCAAATGGGTCAAAACTGTTTTGTAGTCAACCCTCTAATTCTTCAGATATGTCAAAAGTACTAATTATGCCGATCTTGCTCCACTTTTTCAAAAATAGCATCGACGTTATCCGTAACAGGGCGACCAGAGCGAGCTGCATCTTTAACATTAAAATTCCCGGATTGAAAACGCTTGAACCAGCTTTGTGCTATTCTTACTGACACTGCGTTGAGTCCATAATCGTCACAATTTTCTTCGCGGCTTGTGTCGCAATTTTCCCTTTTTTGTAATAAAACTTCAAAATGTATCGAAATTCATCGTTAGATTCACTCATTTTGGCGGACATAAAAACAATTGAAAATGGCGGGAAATCGTTTTTACTTTTTATTTTTATAAATTTCATCTATTTAATGGTATCAAAACCAGCCAGATACAAACAGTACGGACCAAAGAGATTGTACTACAAAATACGAAAAAACTTTATCCCCGACATATTACAATGTTTGGACTTTAAAAGAGACCATGAGCTCTGAGTTCGTTTCGGCATATCTTCTGAGGGATCAGTGAGCTAGGAAATGCCGGTGCCATCTACTTTAAAAAAATAATATTGACCAACAAAATATCTACTTACATAAACATTTAATTTCATTTCATAATAGGGATGGATGACGCGCTTAGAGATAAAAAAAAGCCTTTTCATATTGATAATTTGTGTAAGGACTACGCTTCGAAAGGAGGAGGGGAAAGGTCCAACGATAAAATCACGTTATCTGACTGAAAATAAGTATTTCGTTATTTACTACCAGCTGCGCTCCGCGGTTCCACCTGCATAAGTCTCGATCTCGTGGAAATATCAGGATAAAAAGTACCCTATGTTCTAATCCAGGTCATAGTCTACCCATCTGCCAAATTCATCATCAACATTCGTTCGGCCGTTTTAGCGTGGAAGCATAACAAACAATCTCACTTTCGCATTTATAATATTAATAAGGATAAGGATCTACAGTATTTACTCACAAAACAAAATAAGATGGCTTTTTCAATGTTTAAAGAATGTAATAAATACTTTGCTTTAATACATAAACACAAGTATCTTATTAACGGACTTCAAAAGAAGAAGGAGGAGGTTATGCTTTCGGCGGGTTTTTTTTCATTTGGTAGAGGAGGAAGGTCGCGATGTGGTCCCATATAAATTGTATTAACTTTGCTGGGATACAAATAATACGTATTTAATCCGTTTTGTGTATGTTGATCATGTTAAAAAACTTCCTGTCACTGTTGTTTTCATAGCAAGCAGTGATCCATACGAATTTGTAGGTAGGTACCACAAACAAAAAGCGAAAAATAAAAAACTTGTTAACGAGTTTTTAAACATACGTCTAAGTGTAATTTCAAATTATAAATTATAATATGTACCAACATTAGAACAATTTTTGTCTGATCTAAATTCGCAACAATAATGAAACGTGGCAGCGGAAATAAACATTCGAGAAACAACGAATTGGTCGGACCCTTGTCGGGTGTCCCGAGATTTATTTAAAAAGTTAGTGAACCGTAGCGTGTTTTTTAATCTGTATCTAAAGAGTGTGTACATCTACAGATAACAAATTACATTGGTAACAATGTTTGCCTTACGTTGGCCGATTCCGGCGCTTTGCTTTCTTCTTAAATGGAATTGATTTATAATTTCTTATTCTATTTTGAGTATGTAATAAATACGTTAACAATGATCGTTAAATACTAGGTCGCGTCATATTAAATACTGGTATTCCGCTGCATGCGGGTAGACTGGAAGCTAACCCCAACATAGTTAGGAAAATGCTAGGCAGATGACGACGACACGATGATGATCGATAAAAACTTTATTATGGTTAATACTTAAGGTGAATCCTTAGCTGTAGCCCGCCAAATTAAAATTTTCTTTGCTTTTTTGCGAATTGCATCTCTGTTTTACGTTCTATGTTGATCAAACATTGGAAATTTGTTCTACCTAAGAATATTTCATATGAAAATTCTTAGGTGGAACAAATTTCCAAAGTTTGACGATTGATATGAAATTACTGTTACTCAATAAATATATCACTCCTACGGTCGCGAATCGCATTTTGATCAACTTGTACAACGTACTTAAAACAGAGTTGCAATTTGTAAAAAACCAAAGAAAAATTAAATTTGGTAGAGTAGAGCTGAGGATTCAGCTTAAGTGGTCATTCATCATTATTTTTAGTCCATTACCTGATACTTTTTGATCGGTGACCTCTAAACGCAAACAAAAGCAAAATTTTAAGAATTAACTATTTAGTGCCACAATAACAAATTGTTAAATGTTAAAGACGTGTTCTTCTTGACCTTTGCAGGTACCTAATTAATATCAGGCAACAAGTGAAGGTATTCGCTAGCTTATTAACTTTTATTGTTTATCAAAGTAATTAATATGCTACACACAAGTGAACGAAGGTCACATTTAGAATTCATTGACAAGCTACAAATAATAAACAAAAATGACAAATGGGCTCTTACTTAATGGTCAAGTTTGATTTCAAAATATTTAGGTAAGTACTTATTGATTCATCAATTACGACCATTTGGGCAAACCTAAACTTTTCACAGGCTCGTTCACACTGGCGCGACGCGACGCCCGCCACAAAGGCACCGCGTGTCGCGCGACGAGCGGCGCCTTTGCGTAGCGCTGTCGCGTCGCGCCTGTCTGTGGGAGCCTTAAATCTTACGCAAGAGAGGAAAAATAATACTTAATTCAATTTTAAATGCGCCGTAAAAGAGCAGTAAAACCTGCGCAAGCGACAAGCGATGCTGCGCAGAAGCATTGTATGACCGCGAACTTTCCCGGTCAACCACTTTTCGCCCTTATGACTTTAGCATTAAGCCCCAAAAGTGGTCGACAGCGAAACTTTCGTCTACGTACAGTCGACTACACGTCGGTGGTAACACTTTGACCTTGAGCTGGCCTAGTGCCGTACGGAATTTGAAATGAAATAAGAGGCCAGCTCCTACTGGTTTTGGCCAGCACCTAAAACACCAATCTGCTTCGCTACGACCAAACATTTTTGCTCTCTTCTCTGTACGTGTTGTTTACTTGAACTTTGAACGTCTACTCCGTGTACACAATACATTCACATATCGTTAACATACATAGGAAGGTACTTACGTAACCACGGGTAGTTAAACAGTGAAGATTCTTCAAAAAAGTGCAAATATTACGTATATAGGGGCAGGCACAGAGACAGGTGTCAATTTTGCATCCTATAGGCACTAGGTACATAATATATTTCACACTTTCATACATAAGATACATCACCCCTGTATTCCCTACAGGGTTAGGCAGAGGTGCACCTATAGTAGGTACATCCACATTTCGCCAGTTATGTTTAAGGCGCTGCCCAAACGTAGGACACCGTAAGACGCTGAGTTTTTTGTCGCACAGTTGTGGTACAAATAATAATCCAGATTATTTTTTAATGTACTGTCAAATGTTCAAAGAAAAGACTTATTCAAAAATATTTCATAAAAATAAAATAGTATCATGATAAAACAATCGTATAATAGAGGTGAAAAATTATTTTCGTCGCGTAATTCTCAACATTTTGAGCGTAAACTATCATATTTTATATTATGATAATAAAGGGAATTCAATCAACTAAAGAAATACCTAAAAATGATTCCACTGAGCCGTGCATTTATTTTTTAATTTAATTAAAACTGCTAAATTACTTTTATTTTGGTCAAACGCATTGCTGTTTTGGACCTTATTTGTTGCCGCGATGCGCTATTGTAAAATTTGCTACCGCGCCTAAAATCCCATGTAACAGGGGGCGACTCTATTGCCATCAACCGGGTACAAATGCAGACTTCGGGGTTGCTACTGAGAAATTACAGATGGAAAAACCCAATAACACTATGCTCGACCTGGGAATCGAACCCAAGACCTCATGCTCAGCAGTAGTGCCTGCGACCATATGACCAACGAGGCGAAACCCTTTCCTTATTTATAATGAATTTTATATGCAGAAGTCGTCGGAAATATCGTAGGAAACAACGCCAACTTTACTGGAATGTTTTGAGAAAGGTCCTTGACCCGTAAACTTTCTCTCTAACTTTGGATACCGAGTCCGGGGTAATAAATATGGATAAACGTTTTTTTAAATTTGGAATGAATATGAACAAGCTTGGACGTACTCGAGTGTCGATGATGCAACTTTGTCTTTGTCTATGATTTTAAAATCTTTGTTTATGGAATGTTTTTTTTTTTGATGAAAATTAGGAATGTTTGTCCAGCTATCAGGAACGTCAACGGTGCTAACTATACTGATTCTGGGTACTTTAATAACCTGCCAGTTATTTCTAGCAATCATAATAATTAAAGGATAAATACTGAAAGATGACAAGAGCAAAATTACTTATAGAATTAATACGAATATTAAATTTTACGGGACATCTAAAATAAAACTTGTATCAAATATTAAACACGTTTAGTAAAATCTGTAGAATATTAACGGAGATATATATTATAAATAGTGTCAAACGTTATTTAAGTTATTTTACATTGCGATAGAAGGGTATCGTAGAGTCTCTAACAAATGAATTTTCAGCGAAGTTCGCTTAAAATTCACAAATTGTGAGACAGCTCTGAAACTATTAAGTAGTACAGGTGAAATACTGAACAGTTTCGTGAAACACTTGGAATAGACTGGGAATTTTACTAAGCCTAATTTTAATAAGGCATAATCTGAACTATCCAATTAAAATGGGTGATATTCGGAAAAAGTCCAACAAAAATAATGGAATAGTTTTAGAAGCTAACATCAGAATGGTCAACGATGAAATAGTATTACGTTCTGTATTGTAGTAACATTTCAAAGGGATGCCACAATAAATCGAAATAATGCCCGTAGTGAAGAAGATCGCAGCAATATCGAATGAATAAAGGAGAGTTGATTTTTTGTGACTAACCTAAAAGGGTATCTTAAGTACGAAATCCCGCAAACATTATCGTGAAGGCACGGACCCTTCCCTTAAGGTGGGCACTTTTATATGCCCATCAAACCTTACGAGTACAATAAAACACGATTGTTTTCCATTAACATCGACGTCCACCGCCCTCTAAACTAAAAAACTGTACGAACAATTTATTTAGGAGCTGCGATGATATTAAGGTGATAATAATATATTGACAATGACAATTGTCGTGCACACGCCATAATCGAAAATCAATGAAAAGCGAAACAGATAGATGTGACTAATAAATTATTTGAACAGTGTCGAATTTAATAAAAAGTTGAGCACGGTCGGCGAAGGAATTGCATCCTGACAGCTTTTCTATTACACTGTCTGAAGGAAGGCTTAAGGCATCCCGACAAAGACGAAAACCTACAACGCGTGACAGCGAAAATATTTCAAAGGCACTAACGCTTTATAATACATAGGTACAGTAGGAGGGTGTTCACTGAGGAAATAAATTTTATTTACATTTAAAAAGCGTAGCAGAATCTTCGTCAATTCACTCTCGTCCATCGGAGGGTCGAGCGAACAAATAAAATGAGATCACAACAGTGCCCTGCTTGCGACAACAATGAACTGGGAAAGATCTGCTTTGCCTTAATTAAAAGTAAATTGTTCGTACAAGCATTAAGCATTTAGATGAGAGCTGTGAACAACAGTTACTAGTAGATACTGTTGTCATTGTCAATGGCACACGATAAAAACCAATGAAGAGTTGACTGTTCTTGTTCGAATCTGGCACAGTGGGACGCAATGAAAACCTTTACTTATGTGCAGTGAGTGACTGGAAAGGAGGACAAATTTGCACCTGAGCACAAGTTATCAGTCTTATTAGAATTACAGTGATGAATCTAGATAGGAAGACGACCCCGGCGGTGAAGCTATCTATTATATCTATTGATGTCCTGTTTGCCATCATTGTCTCTTTTGACAGTGACTCACTCATACGCACCAACAAAAAATCGTACAACGCAATGTTTTAGTGTTACTCAAAAGTTTTCCATAATCGTTTTTACATATTCATCGTGATGTCAGGGTGCGTTTGAGTCGAGACGTCTCGTCTGTACGAATTTGAATAACAAATGGCTGACATCTGCATGTTTCTAGCGGGGATTCCACAGCCTCCCCCCTCAAATCCTGATTCAGGGAAACAATACTGGTCCCTTATGAAACCTGACAAGAGGTCATAACTTTAGCTTACAGCATTTATCATACTGAGAAACAAATAATAAAGCCGTTGGATTTGTTTTTTTCCGACAGACAATGATACCAGTAGAAATCGCAAAGTAATTTTCTTTTGTAATACGAAATAATAAGTGCATTAGGAAGCATTATCATCGCGTGTAAAAATGTTATTTGTGACACAGAAGCCAGCTAATTAAGGCCTCAAAGCAGATAAATAGGTAACAAAGAAAACAGTAATAATAAGACAAAGTAAAAGGAAAAATCTTAATGTGGCATTGAGGCTTGAATTTTTTAACGCATTAACTTTGCTAGTCAAATTGTCGAGAGGTCATCGGTCTATACCAATAAAACTTAACTCTTACGTCACCGGCCGCCAGACATACGCCTCTTGAATAACAACGATAGAAGTCTACTACCAAGAACGATGATTAAATTTTCCACACGCGCCACACCACAAGTCGAAACGAATTCAGAAGCCTCCCAAACACTTAAGCGGCTTTCATAAATTAATTTTACGAAAGAAATATTCAGTAGTTCAGCTCCCATCCCAACCATATTTCACTAGTAAGGTATCGAAGAGCAGGGAAACTGGGGTCCGCAATCCTCTAGACGCCGATTAATTTCCAGGTTGCCGCGGCACTTAGTTATAACCGCAAGAAAACCAGCGGCGGAACAAAATAGGAGATATTAGGTGCTTCGTGGAATAATTTTTCATACGAATTGCGTTTCAATATCTCCGCTCGTTAGTTCTACGGTTTGTTTAAAATTTCTTTAAAATTTAAACTTTTCGTTAGTCAAGATTTCTTGTGTGGTTTGAAAGGCACGAGTTATGTCGTAAGAGCCCTGCGCCGCCATTTTGCAACATTACGACTGTGATGAGACGGCAAATTGCTCATTTGTCTACCGCGACACTTGCAAAAGCGAGCTGAGATTGTGTGTACTTACCTTTACTCAGTATTCGGTTTTGCAACGTTCAGGGAAATAAGTTTGCAACTAGATATAAAAAGTTCAACCTATTATGAGGAGTGAAAAGAATAAATTGATGTTGTTTTAATTTTAACCAAGCAAGCGTAACTTGTCGTGGTTAATTTAATACGTCCTTAAACGCGGAGTTAACTAACTCACGTATCAATTTTAATGTCTTACTTTATTCAAACACGAAAAATACAATATCACCGGGTTAGCAACCTCAGAAAATTACAAATGTATGTATAATGACGGCCAACCAAGTGAGTCGTCATCCGGGGAAAAATTCGAGACTTAAACATGCTTTTTGAGTACCAGGGATTTTTCAGTACTTTTCAGCCATCTTATCCACGTGGAGAGCAACGTCACAATACCCTGAAGCGCTCGTCCTGAAAAACGTTAATTGCACGACACCGACCGTGGTGAGGCACCAGCCTCTATCTCGCATTGCAACCAACATTCCAACTAAACCCACAAAGAAAAATGAACCTTAACACTAAACCGATAAACCATAATTTAAATCACGCGCAGAAATTATTTAATATACTTTAAAATGAACCTCACTTAGCACCTGAGGGCATTAACGATTTAAAAAGAAATAAATAAATAGTGAAAATGTTGAAGGAAAATATGATTCGGTATGGCTCGAGATCAGGTCTCGAGTGTTCCTCACTAAGCGTAGAATAAGTGGCTATTAAACGGCTCGGATTTCATGCTTGTGAAAATTTAAACAATTGACTGGAAAACATAAATTTCAATACCATCGTCTTCGTATTTTATTTTCAATAAAAATGTTGAACAGTCGTCCATGGAAGGATTCGTATTTTTTTGTTTGTTTTTTAACCAGAGCAATGGATAAATGATAAATGATTGTATTTCTGTAAGTAGGTTTGTACAAACACTTTTACACGTCAATCATATTTTAAAACTAGATGTGGTCGGCGTTTCCTATTTGACTACTCTGAGAAGAAAGGCCGAAACAAACTCAGAGGTCACAGTCTCTTTCTTTTAAAGTCCAGACATAATCTTGGTCAGATCTTATGAGGACCATGTTAGATTGGGGTCTGAAATCGTATTTTGAGGAAAGAACCATACAGATTTGAGTGGACCTGTCCAGTCAGTGCACGCATTTGTCAGTAATCGTGCAGTTCAACTCAAAACTTAAGGAGCTCAACGATTCGACGAACAATACCAAAGAAAGGACATTTGGGTAATAGGCCGCATAAATTACTCAAACTGTCAGATCATCATTAAGACTACCAAAGAAAGTTAAAAACATAAAGAATAAAAGTGAATAACATAGTCCTCACATTCACAATAATTAAATAATAATGTTATACTTCAGAAAGTAAATTGTCATGTCATTCTACATATAATTATTATCAAGTGTCAAAGTTTATGTAAAATACAAATAAAAAAATATTAATAAAAAACACGTGTGGCACTCGGGGATTGCCGCGGTAAAGCTATTGCATAGCATTTTTTATCAACTTATGCAATTATAATTATTTATTTATGCAGTATTTTTTTTTTTCTTTGATTATAATTCAAGTACAGTCGTACCATATACATACACGTTAAGCGAACCCTCGGCCGAGCTACATGGTAGGCGGAGTGGGGGGTGTTAGGTTTTCTTTTCGTTACGGAATTTCTTGATTCGGTCGCCGCGCTCAAAGCCCGCGATAAAAGCTATGCAATAGCTTAAAAACATTCAGTATGCAAAAATTGGAACAACTCAATCCCAAGCCTTTTTGTCCTCAATATAATCTTTAACGGTATAAAAGGCTTTCTGGCACACTTTACGTTTAATGAATGAAAAATGGAAGTAATAGTCTTCAAAACAGGTCGTTCTTAGGTAGTCCAAGTACAACTATGAGAGAAGATCTCAACAATACCTCTGTAACAACAAACGGGTTAATACTTAAAGCGCTCAACAATAAAGTTTTTGTGTCCACCGGAAATAATGAAGGAGTGAGACAAAGAAAAATAATGACGATGAACTCTCCTAACAAAAGAATCGGTGAGTAAACTGTAGAATGAAAACCAACCTTATGTAGGTTAGTTGTCTCCGTTCGGGAAACTTTAAAAGACATAATGGAATGAAAAAATAGCGAGCAAAACGAAATGAGGGACATAGGAAGCGAAGAAAGTTTGGACGTTGAGAACGAAGTTGACATCAAGTAAACCATTAAAAACTTCCGTAATTATTTTTTTGTTTGTTTGTTTGTGACGACCTATTGACCTCTGGCATTTTGCTAGGTTCCATGATCACGTAACAGTAAGTAGACGAATAACAGTCGCTGAAGTTACGGAAATCTCTAGTTTACATAACAACGCACGTGTTATCAAACTGAAGTTCAATAACATGTAAAGTAAGAAAGTTTGTTTTGAAACTGATAAATCATGTAAAGTACAGCAAACAAAACCAAACAACCCAAAACATAAACGTATGTCAATAAAATCGTGTGACATCTTAACATAATTCGAGTCGCAAAGCTTCCACGAAGTCGTATTGTTAGTACACTCATTAGCCGGGTGTTTAACATGGACCGGAGCAAGTTAATATCTCTACAAGACACCCACCGCCATCAACAAATAAGTTACATATAAAACGATCGGAAAACGCCTTTAAGAAAATCCCCACAATCATTGTCAAGTGAAATAGAACCTAAACACAATTAGGAATAGGATTCGTTCTCAACCAAGCATGTAACCAATAAAGGGAACGAACGGCGCAACAGATCCCCACGAATATGTTCGCAGGCTCACTCCGAGTTACTAACACTCGCAATTCATTTTGTGAACTGAATATATTATACCCTGATAAAAGATAAAGCACCTTTCGCCCTTGGTGTAAGGGTGAATATCAAAAAGAACTGGAGTCGAAGAAATAAGCGGGAATTTTCTCGCTCTCTCCAAATGATTTTCACCCCTACATGTGTACTGAATAAGTCGAAATTCATCTGTAAGGGTAGCATTTTTACAAATCCCAAATCGCGATCATATGGCAAGGCTGACGATAAATATGTTCGGTGTATTGAAATCCTACACTGTCATAAGAACTCGTAAATTGATCGTGAAGAAGTTAAGTAACTTTATTTGTTAAACTTCTATCACTTTGGAACATACTTCAGGGTTGTCTGGACATGGCCTTGAAGAATTAGCTGAGAAATTCCCAACAGAGTAGATGCTGATCCAGTCATTCATCATAGTCTTGCAAGATACAATAATGTGAGAATAATGTTAAACATGAACAGGAAAAGTAGTTGACCACGAGACATAATAAAGATAAAAGAATTCTTTCAGTGACCAGCAATACGTGTTTTATGTACCTATAACCATTACAGCAAAATTGATTTCAATTTTATGGTTTCTGCTCCCCTGAATCCAATCATTGTTATCGCTTTTGTATGCTGTTAAAATATAATGAGTATGTACGCAGTTTAGATTGTGGCCCAAATATCTCTTTAATTTTAAAGACGTCTTTCAAGAAGTCACTTCGCCGTAACCTTTGGAGTGCTTTCATATTTTATGCCCTATTTCGGTGTGAGATAGCAATAAAATATTATGATGTAGCATATCTTCATATTTTATATTACCTTCTTCTAGCTGTCTATAAGGGCCTGCGCTTAATAATTCTACAGAGAAAATAAATTTATGAATTACAAGTTTCCAGAATTTTAAAGGCACCTCTGTCTGTACTTAGTAATATTATATCCTTCCATTTACTCTAGGAACTAATTAATATGCCATTAGCTGTTTGCTATCCAAACGTCTAAGTCACACAAGCCCTGTGTATTATAGATATGGAATCATCATCATTCTCGTAGACTGTAGGTAAATTAATTATTGTATACATAAACGAGATGATCGCATAGTCTACTTTGTCTTTAACTGTTTTTTTATCTTCGTCTATTGCTATAGGTAATGAACTATCTTGATAATCGTGTCTTGTATCGGCACAAAATTTCTGCTCACTGGTGACTTGACCAGCACCCTAATTGCGTAACACACTATCTATCACAATCTGAATCATTTTGAAGCTTATTGCTAATCCATTGCTTCATAGGTTCGAAAAATTTGTCTACTCAACAACGTAAATAACGCAATCAATGTTGTTGAACTGTCAAAATGAAAGCTATTCCTACTGTTAGTGTGTTACGCAATTACCCCGCAGATCCGGACCAGGGTTTGAGATTGGATTCTGTACTGCTACCTCTTTGTCTTTTAAGGATTCCAAGCAAAAGCTGGTGCGTTTTTTCTTTGGTGGGCTTTTGGACTTTTCATTTCTTTACCTTATAGTACTGCAAGCTATTAGAATAACATAGAATCCAATTCATTTGAATTTGTAAACTCATAAGCAAGCAAAAAAAATATGTTACAGCCAAAAATCAATTTCAACAAAGCACGCGTTTAAAAAAAAGCAATCTGAGCCAAATAATCGTCTTGTAAAAATCAATTGCTAAAATGAAACCTCCCAAACACAATAAAACATAATCGATTATGTTCAAGACTCAAGACAAGACAATAAGTATGGAAACCGATGTATGCAATATCAATCGGAAAGCTGTAACACGTTCACACAGGCTGACGCGCTGGCTCGCCCCGACGCTTACTCATGGATCCCTGCCAGACCGTACGTACTACGAGCGGTAACCATACCTACCTACGCGTCGTAGTACTACTTGACATCGACCGTTAATTACCGCAAATAGCTTTGGATGTAAGGTTAAGATCATGCCTTGCGATGTTTTGGAATTTTCTTTATAAAGTGTCTCGGAAAATGTTAAAGTGGAATAGAAGAGAATCGTAAAACAAGAGCAATGTCTGCGAAATGTTTTACAAACAACCGCGTGGTGTCTATTTTAAGGGGACGGTAAAAGGTAAGGAGTTGGAATCTAAATTACAGCCTGGACATGTGACTGCGGTTTTTGCTCTCTCCACCAGTTGTGGAAAAATTAGTCTATTTAAAAACACAAAAAAGCTCTGCTTTGAAGGTGTCAGCCGAGACGTGAGAGTGTCACGAGTTAGGCATTGAAGTAACAGATAGTTCTTTTGACGATTTAGACAAATCCGTCAGACTAAACAAGGAAGAGGTTTTAGTCAGACGAAAATATCAGGTCGGTCGTTACAATTTCATAAAAAAATCTACCGCACGAATGACAATTTGATTAGACAACGGTGTTGCCGTCGAGTCGGCGCCTCCGCCAATCGCATTGCAATCTGTCAGCCAAATTAAAAACAACCCTAACAAGATTGAAGATTGAGCAAAAGTTAATCATCAAATGTAACGCCAGGGACCTCTAGAGACGAAAATACTTTCACAGACATACGGCCTAAGATAGACGTGAGTAAATAAAAGTCTGAAGATACAAAGTTAACTAAGTTGATGATAGGATCGATCATACGGCGGCATTGCCCTGCCGCATACCCCTCGGGCATACATCTCTCAGATTCCATGTAACATTAGATACTCTAGTCTAGTAATACTGGCACATAAGGGTGGATGACATGCTGAGGTAGATAAGATAGGTACATTTTAAGTTTTACGGCAGTTTCTTCTTGTGCTAAGGCTTGGGTCAGTTCGTGCCAATCGTTTCTTAAAGTCGTTTGACATGACAATGGCAAGTTAAAAGTTAATAAATCATTGTGTTGTGAGTTTGTGACGGGTTGCCAACCCATCAATTAGATTCTTAATAATAGCTTCGGAAAACAGTTTCCCAATCTACGTAAGTACTAAGATTGTATATAATTACGAAATGAAAGCTCGAAGCGAGTTTTTAACACAAATCTTTGGTGAAGCAAAACAACAGAGTTTAGAAGAATGCGTGCGTGCAATTGAACTGATCCAGCCTCATATCAATATGATTTCTAATGTAAAAAAGAACAAGCTGTACTTGAATAATTGCAACCACAACAACCCTAATAACGAACACGCCCAAACAAATTCTCCGAAAGTACCCGAAAAAAAAAACGAAATGAGAGCTGAACAGAAAATAATAGAACTAACACACTACACAAATCCCATTCGAGCATCTCAGAAGTAAGAAGCAAAGAAATAACGCACGAAGTAAAGGTAAAGAAAATAATTGAAGGACATTTGCTACTCGCGGTGGCTGCTCAGGGTCATTCTCTTTGATTGCCATCTCGAGGGTCCCCGAGACCCCAATACGAGGCAACCCTAGGGAGCGTCACTCAAGTACATTTGATATTCGTTTCCGTCACTACAATTAGGGTGGATATGGACTAACTTTGGGTAATTGTTTTAGGTGTGGGACATTCTGATTAAATAAATTATTTCATGCATTAGAGTAGGAGGAATTAGGTTAGTAGGAGACGGGCGGTTTTAGTCTCTCCGTGAAGGAGTTTGTTTTATGTTGTCATGTCTTTAACACGATTTCTGCTAATTACGTAAATGCACGCTTTAATGACCAAATACATGTTAGTAAGCGGTCAAACGATCAGTTCTAAAGTCTACAGTAATTTATGATAATGGTTTCATTTTGTGCAACGGGTATGCGCGTGCACACCAATCACGATACTGTACTTATATACTCAGTCCACACAGTGCCTCTAATACATAGTTTTACAATAAAATGCATACATTTAAATTAATTCACGATTTGAATTGCTTACGAAGAACAATAGTTAGTTTTACGGACCTAATTGAATTTCGACACGTCTAAACGCTTTACGTGTTAATACTTCACTTAACACTACAAGTTGGCCAGTTTTCTCAACTGGCAATAATCAACTTATAATCGTTCAATATACGTTGATATAGTGTCGACCCTTCATTCAATCAAATAACGTGGACATCCTTTTTAAACCACACGGAGTGATCCATCAGGAGGCCAGCGGAGATTTTGCAAAGCTATTGAATAGAAAACGAAACGTGGAGTGTCAGGGAACTAGCAGTACCACTGTAGATAGCAGGAAGATGCAAGATAAATGATTAGAAAAGGCTCCAAGCAGAAACATAAAGTCCAAAAACTGCACTGCTAGAGTGCTTCCTCCTCAAAAAATACCATCTCACACACAATTTTCAATCAACCAGGATAACACGTCTATCTTGAAAACATATAGGCCGCAACGTTCACCTGTATCTACTATCTACCTAAGATAAAACGTCCTATCTCCCATGAAATATCATACGGTAAAGCATTCAAAGTGACGTTGTATCGATTCAGTCATCACACAGCTCGCATCCGACTCTTGTCTCCCGTCCCATATCGTCGAACAACAATAAAACCACGTTGCGGTTGACACCACACCACACCATAATGGAGGAACGTAATCAAAAGAGGCTTAAACCAATTTGAGCGATTTCGTATCGAGATTTAAGGCCCTAAAATAGGAGAGGGTACTGTTATTAAGTTGCTGGCCCTAAAGCCATTTGGGTTTTGGTCTTAATGTGTGTTTGGTTTGCTATGGTCGAGCAGAAAATTCAGTTCATTCATTTAAAACACGAAAATTTAGTGAAATTTTTTGTCTCTAGAAATAGCATCAGGACCTGTAATTATTTTTTCTGGGTCAATAGTAACACCACATCTTGGTGTCCTAAAACAACATAACTTAGTCAGCTAAGAGCAGTGCTAGTGGTATTTCCATGCATCGGTGTGTTACGCATTCAACTGACATCATTTCAGGCAGGTGTCCATCCAAATCAATCTGCATGTCAAAATATTTAGAAATCAACTCATTATTTCACGTTTCACATGATCAGATCGAGCACAATGGAATGGAACGAACCAATGCTAAACTAAGCGTGTAACCTACCTGCTACAACTAAGGGAAGCTTATGATCACCTGGTAATTGTCAGTCTACCGTGCTAACGCGATGACTCTCAAATCAACTAGAAGTTTCTAATCTTTGTTTTATCAGGACATCATGACATCGCCCCTGTTTAGCTACCTATGATTAAATCTCCCCTTCACAAGGTAATCACAGACAGGAACGGATTATGGTGGTACATGCACCTGTCACTAGTTATGCACAATTTTGATCTTTATCGATGAAGTGTGTTTCTATTGTTTCAATAACGTAGAGATTGAATAGTTTTCTTCTGAGAAAAATGGCGCTTATTATAAAGAGGTAAAATTTGTTTGTTTGTATGTAGGGGGTAATCTCTGGAAGTACCGGCCGGATTTGAAAAATTCTTTTTGCATTTGATAGCCCAATTCTTGAGGAAGGCTATAGGATATTTAACATCACGCTATGACCCTTAGGAACCGAGCAAAACGAAAAAAAAAGAACGTTAAGCGAAAACGAAGTGATAGCGCGGGTAGGTGATGAGTTGCGACGAGGTGGGTCGGGGGAACAAGAAATTTCAACCGGATGAAGTTGCGACCAGAAGTTAGTATAGAGATAAACTTAATTATAAATAAATAATTAAAATATTGAATCAATTTTAGGTTGTCTCTCTGATATTCTAAACTGAAAAGGTATTTCGGGTTGATTGTTCAATGGGGATCATTTACTCGTATCAATCAAAATCATAACTTTGTTTTCTATCTCATTTGTCTACTTCCGCATTGATTAAAATAGAGATTGGATTAAATTAATTTAACGGAACAAACAAGAGCAATAAATAAAGTGGTTTAAATTTAAACTTTATCGTGAAGAACATAGATAAACGAATATACAATGACACTAAATTTACTTACATCAGAAATAAATCGAATACGATGAGATCTCACACGTTCGTATATCGATTCGTTCACCAAGCACCCGAACTTAATTAAATAAGTAATAAGATCAAGTTCCTGCATAACTAATACGTATTAATCCTCCGGAGACGCGACCTCCTTAATTCACTACCAATGTTTTACCATACTGGCTAGAATAGTTCATAACATCATTTGTTAGTGCAATTAACGTAAGCGTGGTTTAAATTCAAATATGAATGAATGCATTACTCGACGTGTGATGGAAAAATGACTCTTAGTGCTAACGTTGTAGGGTTAATTTAAATAAATGTTGGAATAAAGTCCCGCAGTGGAACGGACACAATACAGTGAACACATCAGAGCTAGTGGCTCTGTTACAGGAATATGTAAAGCGTCCCTAGGGTGTCACCATACGGCAACATGCTACAATGACGTTTTTATACCTACACGTTCATAGTTCCATACAAAATCATGCTTTGTCTAGTCCCCGTTCAGTAAGTCAAACAAAACAATTTCCAACATGAATAGCCATTCACGCAACGTTATCAATGTTACTTTTCCAACATTTACTCACTACGTCATTATTTATTAGAGCCTTCGTGACAAAATCGGAATACAACATGTATTTATTAGCAGCAGCCAACAATTTTTGTGTTACCAACGAATCAACGATTAGTGACTCGAAAATTCTCGACCCTGAATTCTTCAAATGGTTTTTGCATTCGTTTTGTTGTCCCAAGGCCGAGTTAATTAGGAATCTAAGATACTCAGGTTATTATCACCGACTTTAATAATAATGATACACAGTATTTTGGTTTAAGTCACAAACACGGGCGGCAGTAATTAGTAAGTTAAACCAATTATAGTAACTTATAGGTGTTCCTTTTGGCAGTGTGTTGTTTTCGAGAATGTGAGAAAATACGTTGTGAGCATCTTTCCTTTAAAATGTAATAGCGGTTCACTTGTAACAGCAATTTATTGGACAATTTGTATTCATTAACAAACTGAGAAACGCTCAATAGGTGTTCGTAACCAGGATTTAACGTCTTAGTTCCCTCTGGAAGTGACGCCGGCTCTTGTTCACGGAATTTTCCGAAACATTCCTGGGACGAATTCCAGCAAAAGTTGGGCAGAGCATCGCTTAAATAGGATAGCGATTGTGTGCGTACTTTTGGGGGTTTTCATTATACTTCTCAGTCATTCCCATCAATTGTATTCAAGTGACACATATGTACATAAAGCCGTTTAATACAACTGACATATTCTCACACCATGATATTTTGACTAACTAGCGTAATCGTATTATATTAAGTCTCCTAATTGAATTATTCGTTTATGCCAAGTTCAATGAACACTTGTACTACTCGGAGATATCCGAACCAGTCTGATGGCTACGATTTAGACTATCTATACATTTAGTTAGGAATGCGACTTGCAAAGCCGTTAAATAATGTACCTGATTACCTTTGCAAAATGTAACCTAGTAACCATGGCCTCTCACAATGTCGTGCAAGCAGGCACGGATGACATCATTAGGGTATTTTACATCGCTGACCATCGCATCATCTGTTATTTATTATCACAGCCATTCTTACCCATTGCCCTGACAATAAACCATTGTCAGATGCCATTTCAAAGCATTTAAATTGGTGTCATACCACGAGACAATACCAACTGAAATAGCGCTACTTATTAATTAGCGAATTGACCCAATTCATCACATATCTAACACATCGTGTGAATAAGAACATTAGGAACGTCTTTTAATCTTTATTACAGTAATAAATTCCTAAACCACTGTGTGTTCGACATTGAAGTAATTGCGACAGAATCTGTAGAGCGGTATTTAAAGTAGCTATGTTGTAGAAATGCATGTTAAAGTAGAAAATTTAATATCGCACAAGGCAAGGCATTGCACAGCAATGAATCGTGCCGGTCCCACGACCGCTGCTCGCCCGCATTCAGATTCATTAACAAGGCTAACCATTGTTTATGATTCACAATCCATACACACACTCTCCTCGCTAACACTGTATTAAAAAGAAGGACTCTGTATGCATGTTTATCAGTGTAAATCATAACCAAATGCGAGGCAGCTGCTCGTCTTAGTTTTAAATTTCCAAAAACATTGTTTGCCAATTTATTCTTGCCTTCCCAGAAAAGAGTTATTCGAATCCCGACGGGACGCTTCTCGTTTTCAAATCATAGACAGGAAAAGAAGTTTTAAATGGAAGTGATCGGAGTCACGGGAGATTAAGTTCGCATCAAAGTTCTCTCTAATTGGGAGGAAACCGCTGAGAACTCGAGACCTTATTTTTAGGTATTGATCTTTCAAGAGAGCACATATATCATGATTACCGACATCCTGATAAATTTGTCATATCACCGACATATTGACAGATCCCAGATAGATAAATAATTCGGGGCGCCTCTAGCTGATGCCTGATAAGTCGAGAGCTAAAACTGATAAGAGATCAGAAACGCTAACGTAAATTCGCAGCAAATTTTACAGTTTGCGGTCTCGTTTCTCTTTCGATGTGGGATAATCTTTAACGTTAACATACAAATTAAATTGTATTTCAGATTTCTAGAATACACTACTAGTGGTAACTATCCAATGCAGAGATATATGATCATTTCCTGTTAACGATGGAGTAAATGTAATCGATTTTTGGAAGACGTCCAATTTTTTTCCTCTAATTCTTGTGGCTGGCACTAGTTATCACTGAATGATATTTGATTCCTCGTACAAAATTAATTCTATTTTTAGGACGTTACATTCGCTCTTTTGATGTAAGTAAAGACTGACAAGAAAAATATTGTAACACATAAAAAACGTCGCCTTGTTTCCAACGACAGCGATGATGGCACGAATGTGAATTATTTTAAAGTAGGTAAATGCAAACTGAGGAATAAATTGAATGCGGACGTTTTGATTCGTTGGTTACGTTGGTCTCAAGACTCGAGTTTCAATAGTTATAATACTAATCACGTTCTATATTTAGGAATTGTATTCTTGAGTCGGTAAGTGAAGGTCGCAATCACAGTCCGTCACGTGGGGCCGGTCATTTTGAGCCATTCAACGATACGCTTCATGATTCACACACTGAATGGTCCCTGGGCTACGTTTACGAAAACGTCTTGTTACAAAACTTTATGGCTATTACGTACCAACATCAAGATTCGTATGTTCAGACGATTTTTAAATTAACATTTTATGTAGGAAAGCACTCTACCTGCATTACAGAGGTACGTGTTAATTTAGACGAGATGTAAGAAAATATTTCGTTGGAATTGGAGAGAAATGTAGTGAATGTGGGGCGTTCGTGAACACAAATATCTCTCCCGCAAAAGCCAAAACAAAACAAAATGAAGATAAATATTAAATAATACTGCCATCTTCTATTTTTGTGATTGCACTGACTGAAGTAAATGGAACGGAAATTATTGGGAGTAATAGAAGTAAGTAAATGACCAGAAATATTTCGACTTTCATGAATCATGATCATATTTATAATTTCAAATGTACCATTAAATTGTGATTGTTATTATGCGTCTGTACGTTGATGACATTTTTATTAGTTACGCTATGTGTTACAAACATAGATCTGTCCGTCTAGCATCTGAATAATTTCCCCGGAATGACCACCACCCTAATTGCGTAACACACTATCAATCATTTTGAAGGATATTGCTAATCCATTGCTTCATATGTTCGAAAAATTGGTTGTCTGTTCAACAACGTAAATAACGAAACGAATTTTGTTGAACTGTCAGAATGAAAGCCATTGCTACCGTTAGTGTGTCACGCAATTTCCCCGCGGAATTCACTAAATTCAATTCTGAAAGTGAAAGATTCACTCGTTGAGCGGAATATACCATTAACCTAACCAGACATGTGCCATCGAAGTATCAGTTCAGTAGTTCCTAACTAATTTACGTCAAGCTCCGGTGTGAGGGCGTGAACTTGTGATCGCTACTTATTCGCCCAATTATAACTTCCACCGCATTACAGTTACACCCTCATTATTAACGAACGGTTTTAATGACTCCCTCACAAATTAATACTCTACAAAGTTAACAACTTCGGAAAAATGGGGCGAAAAATTAACTGAAAACGGATATGTTGGCTGTCGACGTGATTGTTACGGCCCTTGGAAGGTTACCTCCATTAAAATTTGATGTTGGGCGTTTATATTTAATCACACCGTACTTTAGGCTTGATTTCATCGACTGTGGAACTACGGTGGTCAAAAATTTTACGGCGAAGGCAAAATCATAGACGAAATCTGTTTCTTTAATTTTGTTACTTAGGTACATAAAGTAGAATACCGATTTGGCGCGTCTAGTTAATTGAAATAAAAAAAGAAAAATATTTTATTTGGGACACGCACAGGGAACACAAAGAGTAAAAATAAAAATAATAATAAAAAAGGAGCATTTAAAACTAACAAAATTAACAATAAAAACAACAATAAATAAGTAAAAAAAAAAAGAAATCACATGATGTTTTTCTTCAAGTAATGCTCTTACAAAAGTAAATCCTATTACAGACAGCGGTGAGCAAATATTGATCTTATTATACCAAGTAGGGAAGGATTATGTTTAAGAGCTTGCTAATTAGAGATAACCTCCTTCACAATCCACCGATCCTATATAAACAAACCCGAGACTTAATAAACAATCAGATTCATCCGACCTACCCGAACATAAAACCGTATTACTAAATCCATTTACTAATCATAGTTTGTGTACGTGAAATGGCTTTTAAATCCGTATTCGATAACCGAAATCGATTTTGAATCGATTCTAATTTCAAATTCGATTTACATGGGCTCTTTTCTTGGGATTACATTCTCGGATTAATAGAAAAACCAGTCAATGTATCAGCAGCTTGATTTTTCACGCTGATAACACCAACCGGAGAAAATATTGTAGTACATAGGTCTTAGGTATTGGATTAGAAATCTACGAATGCTCATTTACGATTACAATTGTTACAAGTAACTACTTGTATTTGAATTTTATCGATTGCACACATCTTGTTAGTGCTCGAGTCGTAATAAATTCTGGTTACGGTAGAAAGAAACTTACAAGGTAAATATTTCAAGAAGCCACGTTCTTTTATTTTAATACTAGGTTTTGCCAGCGGCTTCGCCCACGTGTATGTCGGAAATTATCCCGCGGGAACGTACCTACTACCGGGATAAAAGTATCCTTTATGTTAAACAGGTTATAAGCTATCTGTGTACGAAATTCCATCCAAATTCGTTCAGCCGTTTTTGCGTGATTCAGTAACAAACATCCAAACATACAAACTTGCACGTTTATGATATTAATATATTATATAGGCCTGTGTAACATTAAGGGCTGATTATGCTTATGCTATAATTATCATATTATTATATTGGGTCAAACTAAATTAGCTAGCGAAACTCCGCAGACGTGCTGGGTATCGATAACTAAACATGATTAAAAAAAACAAATTGGGTCATCGATCGCAGTTCGTGTATTCACTTGAAATCAGTTTAAAAAAATCTGTTTTTTTGTTTGTAAGCTTCACTGGCGTGATTGGTATCGATATCTAAACACGATTAAACATAGATTTTCAACTCATACTTCATGTAAAAAGACTACCAGCGGTCGTTGACACCTAAAAAACTACAAATAATTTTAATTTTATCGTTTTTAGACATCGATACCCATCACGTTTGTGGAGTTTCGCTAGCTAATTTAATTGGACCCGGTATAAGCAGGATAGGATTTTTATGGTTCTCCTTTTATTGTCACGTTTTATGCAGTACGGCAGTACCTAATACTTCTGTATTCCATACTATTTATTACATGCGTACAACAGTCAGTGCCTTGTGACATTGTGAGGTCTTCGTTCTAAGAAAAATTGCTAGGAAAAGATGTGCACGAAGTCTTCTTTCACACCGCTTTCTTTGTAAGGTCACATAAAAGTGTCTTTAAGAACTAACACTTGTTAAAAGCCCTAATCCGTATTGACAACGCTTTTTCAATTCATTGCTGTTTTCAATGTAGCTCCATGGGCCAAGTTTTATCCAACTTTACCTGGCCGTATGCCGTTGGTTTGGCAAGTACCATGGGGACCATAAAACGTCTATCCACGCTAAAAAAGCACTGAAGCAGATCTTTAATCAAGCAAGCGACTGTTTATCGCGCTCCGGTCCTCAGGGACGAATCCGCGACATAAGTTATAGCGCTATCAATGCCAATTGTTAAATTTATAGAGCATTATTTTATTGTTTAGTTAGCCAAGAGTATATTGACGTTACGCTTCATGCTCAGTCATGACGTCAAACAAAGCTTAGGCGTCATCCACATCCGACAGATCAAGTAATAATAGAACAAACGGAATGGATTATTGTGCTTCAGTACGTTTATAGTGTGTTTGTGATGTGGTAGGTACATGTTTATGGTTCTCATCCTGGCTCATTGCTTCGGTAGTATGTTTTATTGATTCAGGAAAGAATTTTGTTCAATAGGACTCGATAACTTGTCAAGACAGAGAATCGTTCAGCGATTACAGCAGGCTTAGCATGACGCTTTCTATTACTTGAAAGAATAGACATAGCGATTTCTATGCAAAGTGACATTTCGTTTCTCCATTTTTGACATCGCACCTTAAAAATCCTTCTACAATCTGTCATTTTGTCTTTCGTTTCTACCGACCGTTGTCCAGGTCGTTTTTTATGTAGACTATTTCAGAAGAAAGTTTTCTATCCCAAACTGTTAAAATCAAAGGTAATGAAGACAATTTGATTTTGTAATCGCCGTGCTAAAGACCGTAGAAAACTTTTTACTCGACGGCCACAAAGTATAAAAATGGAATGGAAAAATGGAATTTTTCACTTTTTATGGAAACTGTGTAAAATTATTACCTACATGTTGAGTTTTTTAAAGTTTTTTAGAGTTTTATAAAGGGGGTCGAAATTTTCATTATTTTTGCGATAGGACACACCATTTACGAGATACAAGCAAAATAAAAGAAAAACGTGAATAAACTACTGAATTTCGTAAAAAGTGCAGTTGACTCTTTCTACTTTGCTGCCGTCGTACTGTCTTCACGGAACGTCATTATTGTCTATTCTTCCGTTGACAGAACGGTGCTTGTGCTAAGCCTGCTGACAAACGCAAGCGCAGTTATAAGAAAAAGGTGGTAAAAAGTTTCTTAAGTTTTACTTAGCCAGTTTCCAACCGTTTTTCCGCGCAGACCGCCAAACCTGGCAATTTATCCATCGCAGCTCCGCCACCAATGTTCTGAATTTGAAATATCGGTAAATGATAAATGATAAATGATTTTATTTCTGTAAGTAGGTTTGTACAAACACTTTTACACGTCAATCGTGTTTTTTAAACTAGATGAGGTCGGCGTTTCCTATCTGACTACTCTGAGAAGAAAGGCCGAAACAAACTCAGAGGTCACAGTCTCTTTTAAAGTCCAGACATAATCTTGATCAGATCATGTGAGGACCATGCAGATTGGTATCTGAAATGGTCTTTTGAGGAAAGAACCACACAGTTTGAGTGGACCTGTCCAGTCAGTGCACGCATTTGTCAGTAATCGTGCAGCTCGACTCAGGAAGTCAGGACTTAAGGAGCTCAACGATTAGTAGCGATATGTCCATTGACGTCGGCGTTCATCTGCACATGGATAGGTCGTAAGTTACACAGCTGGTTTTACTGGCTTTTCGGCACTTATGGAACAAATTTTTAGTTCATCATCATAATTATCATTCTGTAAATGTTCCTGTAAACTGTTGATCATGGACCTCTCAAGTTGCGAGTCTCAAAGAACGGCCAAAAGGATTGCAGTAATCAGTACACTCGCGTTGATCGGTGTCATCGAAGATTGTTATTACAGCTGACAAAAGGAACTCATTGCTCATTCCCACGTGTGAGTAAATGGCGCTCTGCCTTCTGGTTCCGTGAATTACGGAAGAACGTTACTATCTTTTAAATAAACAAGCCAAGCCTTCCACAACCTTGTTGGTGTTATACCCACAAATCACATACACAAACATTCTTCTCAAACAGCCGTGGGCCATTCAAATATCTGTGTCCTTTTACAAAAATCGAACTGGCAAGGTTTGAGAGTCCTGAAGGGTGACGGGAGGGGAAGTATCGCGGTAACACAATCCATTATCCAAAAGCCAGCGTATTATTGATGGACGCGGTTTTACCCTCGACACACCTACCAGCCTCCCATGCTAGCCTAGTACACATGCAATTGTAAATATCAATCAATTAGTAATAGTGACGTATGCGTTCTGGCTTCTGCACCAATATCCGTTTTAAAATACTTCTATGACGACTATGACTAATACTTTACTCTTAAATCATGACCAATTTGCACGATTTAATAGGAAAATCTTGTATTATTTAGGAACACGTACACTATATAGGTATTGTTTAAACGTAGGTCTCATGTAAATGACTCTGCGAAAGAACTGCTCATCCAGTCGTACTAGTTTCCGTACCGTTATCAAGAAAATACGGCTGCGCAAAACTTTGATATCACCCCAAATATAGAGAGAACGTAAGTAATAAAAAAATACTTCAAGCAAATTCACGATTTTGGGATTATGAACAATAAATAAGATGTCAGACGGATAGAAAAAACTCAGCATGAAATGGTCTTCAATAATTTATAAGGTCATACACGGCCGCACATATTTTACCAGTAACTCGAGAGTCTCTTGAAACGCACGAAGCTGTGAAAAGAAATTTAAAAGCTTTACTTACGTTAACAATTCTTGCACGGCATATTGGAGTAAGTAGCTCTTTCAGGGGCGCATTGGTCCGGCGAAATTCTAATGTGCACCGGGATTTATGGGCGACTCGCAATGTATAATGTGAATACGGGTTTAAGAGCCCGTTCAATATGCGTGGAGTATGGCTAAAAGCATAGGGTCATAATATTCAGTACGATGCTAGCTATAACCCGATTTCCAGACTATTAACGATTATGGCAGGAAGGAAGCATGTCCTATATTCGCGTTACTGTCTTCTGCCGCCGAGAATGTAACAATACTTTTACCGTATAATGTGTAGCTGTAGAGAAATAGAATCGTATTGTAATGCGGATGGAGTTATATCAAATGCATATCGGCTTTCTCGACCGTCTCGATATCTATATTTCACGTAAAGATTTCTCATATTCACGCCGGAGTTCTTACAAAAGCGATTCAAAAAGTCTAGCCCACGGGGATTGTGTCTCTTGCACTAACAAAACCTTGTTTCAGTGTCCATGCTCTGCGAATAAATGCGATCTGAATATATTATCGGGCGCATTACGTACGACTCGCTTGAGGCGCGTATCTACCCGAGGCTACAGAATTCAGTTGCATACTTTTCCAACTTCATCCGCGCCTGGTACAAAAGACATCTCTTTTATAGTGCACAAGTATTATCAGGCGCCGAAATATAATGCAAAATATAAAATACATTTTGAAGGAACGGTTTAATGGCTTTGGAGCGTGCAAATAAAGTTGGTATTAAGATTGAAGAGACAAGAGTTCGACTCCGTTCAATTTGGTCTTTGAAGATTTGGCAAAGCTGGCCTATAGCGGCTATAGTTGGGGTCTCATCGAATGTCAAAACACTACGAGCGGAGCTAACTACGCTTAGTTAACTTCAATCGGGAGCTCCACCGCGGGGTGAGGTCGAACCGTAATTAATTACTGCTGTCGCTGACAACCGAAGGCTGCTAAGTACCTATCGTTTCATAAATAAACTGTATAGCTTTACGTAGCTACAGGTATACTTATTACGGATATTAATAGCAGATTCTCGTACGTGATTGCGCGGATTTCAAAAAGCTTTCGGTTTTTTCCCCACAGCTTCCTCACATAACGCGTGCACTGTTGCCGTAAATTCAAAAGGCATTAAATATGTATGTCATGCAAAAGTTGTTAAGGGACGATATCCATTCATCCGTAGACATGTCCCAAAAGAAATAAATCACATTTCCAATAAGCGTCCAAAGGTAAAATGCAAACACAGACGTTAGTCCTAACAAGATAAGGATTGTAAATACATAAACGTGGTCTCCCAAGGCGGCTCGGCACTCAAATCTATCTTGTTCTTCTTCTACTTTTTCCTCCAAATCTCGCTGTAATATATATATTTAAGGAATATTTTCAGAAATGATTTCACATCGCTCTGGCAACAAAAAAAAACTCAAGCATTTAAACGAGACCGAAAGTGGACTAGTTAGTTTATTCATGAATTCGGCCCCAATAGAAATCGAACATCAAGTGGGCACTTATACGTCGGCAGAGTTTTAAAGCGACTAAGTGCTTAAACTGAGCTTATCTATCCAAGTTTCAGTAAGCCAACAGTATCAGTATAATAACTGGATAGATTATTTGGATCCAATCTGTGGCCATATTTACTTATTCATTTTCTATTTGGATTCTGTTTGTTTCAACCGAATGTTTCGTTTTATTGTCCGTATTCGTTTAAGGCGAAAGCGTCAGGATAGCCCGCGAAAGTCAAATTTTCTTACGTTTTTGCAAATTGCAGGCCAGTATTAGCTTGTATGTGGATCTAAATATGATTCCCGGCCGTAATAAATATTTATTTATAGAATTATAATCATAAAAATCATCAATACATCTCTCTATGTTCATATTATCCTATTGAATGACTATTTCATTAAATCATGACATTTGAGGCCAATTCTAACTTAAGGAGTTGCATTGCTGATTCTAATGATTATAATTCTGTAAAGCCATATTTGTTACGGTCGCAAATCATATTCGAATCAACATACAACCTAACAATGACCTGCAAATTACAAACAACGTAAGTAAATTTGAATTTCACGGGCTACCTTAGCGCATCCCCCTTAATAACTAATAATGTGTGCTCGAATAAGAACTCTGTGGTTCCCACTTGGGGGTAAGACTACCTGCGTTGCACGCGCCACCACGACCTCGCACACAAAAAAAAAAAACTTTTTGTCAAACTAACAAGTTTTGAACCAACTCGACTGGTGGAAGTTTTTTGCAGCCAGTTTTTATAATGACGAATTGACGACAATTCGACATTTCGGGTTGATTAATTCTAAGGGTTATTTTAAGGAAAAAATTGCCGCTGATCGAATATAAATTATTACGTAATGCACGTCGAAGAGTAAAAAAACCGGTGTAGACCAGACATCAAGTTGAATCGATGACATCACCAAATAAATCTGTCGGTCTGCTGTCGAGGAATCGGATGGCGGGACTCGCCCGGATCCGGTTGTTAAGCTCAATCGAAACTACTATTTTTATTACGCTCGATGTTGGCATAAAAATAAACTATTTTTAATCATTTCAAATATTCCGTTGAAGGCGCATCGAGCGGCATGGTTAGCACATAAAAACTGAAACCAATTCGTAAATGCATCAGGATATTTTAGTAACACTCGTATGCTATCCATAGATCACAATTAAGAAGCTCGTATGTCAGTATTAGATCGCGTTCCTTTGCGAAGTCGACACTTTCTCGTATTAGACCATCAATTCATCCGGATTCTGGAGAAACGGCCATCAATTCAGCTAACGCAGACATATTCTGTTTTATAGCACTCGGTCTCTAGTTTCAACAAGTGTCAGAATTATGTTCGAGAAACGTTCCAAAAATGTGGATGAGAATGGCCCGCCCCCACGTGTGACAAATAGCCGAAAGAGGGTGTCTTCTGCTCTAAATTGTAGTTCAACTTTACCTTATTCATTTATTTCATCGTAATTTTCAAAGGTACACTTATGTAGTAAAAGGTACCCAGATGGGTATTACAGCATCGAGTTGAGAAAAATTTCAGCATAGTAGAGTTTTGGCTCTGTCATTTATTCTTTTGTGACAGTTTATGTTCTAAACCTCGATTTTCATATTTACGCCTGATTACCTACTTCATCGTCTTTCCAAGATATTTAGAAGGACACTGGTACATTACCTTTTTTTTTTTTTGTTTTTTTTTGGTGGGAAATCATCAAATGACCTCCCGCTCTGGGCGGAGCGGAAGGGCGTGTCAGACTCTTACTGACTAAAACCCACCCGTGTTCCTTCAGTTGCCTGTGCGCCAGGGCCACGGTAACTCTTTCGAACAATCCGCGACCCCGGCAGGACTGGTACATTACCCTAGGTACATTACCCTAGGGTGTAAAACTTGATCGAATGCATGCTCTTAGTCGCTTAGGAGATGAGAGCCAACTAAATAGTTACGTGGAAGGTATACCTAACAAAGCAATATAATGATCGTCTTTCGCGACAGTTTCCATGACCTTGAGAATTGGTTAAGAGGGCGCAGTAAGACAGAAAAAAATCAAGTTTCACCCGCGCCTCTTTCCCTACCCCTCTCATCAAACACGACAAAAACAAAACACAATCCCTTCCCGCCAGCAGAAACTTTTCGCCCGGCGTATATTTAGGCATTTGAATTTGAATCTTGTGTGTAGTATGTATACGCAAAATAATCAGATGAAACTGTTCTATTCAATGTACCTATGTATGATTGCTGTGTACAAGTAGGTATATTATTAAATATTATTGTATGTCCGTGAATCTGTAACCGATGCTGGTAGGTTGTTAGATTGGAGAGTAGACCGACTTAAATGAAATAAAGACTAAATGTTACTTTAAGATACGGCCTATAAATTTTCGATACCGAATTGAAAGACAAACCTAACGTTGTAGTTGAAAAAATATTGTTCCATACATTATGTAACATAACTACAATTGAAGAATTTTCAGATACTTTCCTGTACCTATTCCTGTACCTTGCTTCTTGTCAAATTTCATGATTCTAGGTCAACGACATGTATCTTATGGGTTTTAATTTATTTGCGAGTGTCAAGATATGCGAAATAAATGGCAATTTATGCCAAGATACTAAGTCAACGTCTTAGAAGCTCGTTTTTTTTTACAGCTCCAAAGAACCGTTTATGTAAGTATTTGATATCAATTTCAACTTGATACCCCCACGCATTCCTGAGATAAGCGGTCAGATAGATGGATAACAAAGTGATCCCATAAGGGTTTCGATTTTTCTTTTGAGGTACCGAACTCTAAAAAGCAAAGCACTTCCATCAAAGTACTATAATACTACATACTCATGATACTACCTACATGATGGTGAAAACAATTTCGATAAAATTGCTTTTTTGATGATATAAAAGCGTATAATTATAATCGCATCACTTACTTTCCGCTTTTTTACTTCGAAGAAATGAAATCAATTGAACAAAAATGTCAATAAAATAAGAAAATAAACATTCGCAAATAAATTAAAATCCATATGATACATCCCGTTGACCTAGAATCATGATTTTTAGGCAAGAAGCAAGGTCTCACAGCACAAATAGGTACCTGGAATGGTTTTTCAATTAAAATATTTAAACGAAGTACCATGACCACTGTCCACTCCCTTTATTTTCAATGAAATTCTTCAGTAGGTAAAACATCTGTTTATTTTGTCTATACTATACGCTAAGCTTGAATTCATAATCTTAGATCATAGTCATGTTTTGGAACTAGAAACTCAATGCTGGCGTGACAAAGTTCAAATTCCAATGTAACCAAATTTTATTTATGGCCTTGTACAAGTTGGAGGTCACGAATTCTTCGTGGAAACCAGTGTTAACCAAGTAAAAAAATATAATGGTATATCGTGGACATTGCATTGCAGGATCGTGCAAATTCAATTAGCAACAGTGTTACCAAGTAAAAAATTATATTGGTATGGTGGATTTTGCACTGTATTGTGCAAAGTCAAATGGCATGTGTCATGAAAACCTATCCTGCGCGGAGCGCGAGTAGAAAAAGTCCTCGCCGAAAACATTTGTGAAAAACAGGCCAATTTCGGAACAAATAACTAGCGTACATTAGTCGGCTTTACCGACAAAATAATTGGCATCTATTTATATGGGTGCCAAAGAAAGTCGAAAGTTTATTAGGTTCCTCTTTTGTAACTGTTGAAACTTTAGCTTTGAAAAGCAAGCCGACCGCGACAGTCCCAAACATTGTGATCCGTCACAATCTTTACTCATCCCCACCATAAGAAGGGATCTAGTCACGAGAACACTATCCGTATGAAAACTGTCATGTCCCGTGCACACCGTTACGTACTTGTGTCCGCAATAAACCCTATTTTAGTTTTCCGATTTATTTATTTTGTAAACTCCAATAATATAATTATACCAATAACCTACCCATATGTTAAATTTTGAGTTTCAACTTGATTCGGGGGTTTTGGTCAAAAGTCGCTCGAAATGGGTCGTCTAAGGTTACCCTTACACGAAGTTTGTCAACGAAAGTGGGAGTAAACGAATTTGGTTCTTTATATAGTAGTAATAAGATCTGAAATCTCCAGCACGAACTCTATGTTGTAAATTTTCTCCGCAGGCAAATTGACTGAAGTGGAGAAAAATGGCGCTAGTTGTCTATACCTGTCAAAAATCTGTCAAATAATTGTATGTCATCTTGAGTTTTCAAATATCAACATTGAATTATTATAATATTTTTATTTTATAGTTTAGCCGTGGTATTTATTTAGTTTATCAATTCTTAACGATTTTAATAATCGTTTCGGAAGTGGTTTTAGTGATTTTTTCATGTTTTGTATTTCACAGTTTCATTCCAACTATGTGATAAATTACGAAAATATGATTTACGCAAATAAATTAAATCGCAGAGCAGCAGAAAATTCAAGCGCAGTCCTCTCGTCTCAACAGAGCGACGGCGACTGATTTGTGAAACAAAAATATGCTTGAAGTTCCCGCAACGTGCGACGGAAGATGACTTCTTCCACGAACTAAAAACGTCGTAAGTGCTTAAAGCTTCTAGTCGTAATAATTCCAAAAATAAAAGGAATTTCAAAAAATGCCTGCACAATTTTTTTCGCCTTGTCTTGATACAGATAATCATTAAAAAATTATCCTATTAGTCATTAGCATATTAAGTACAAATTGAAAAAACGTGAATTTTAGGGGTAATTTCGTGATGTTATTTTATCGAGAAAATTTTAACGTATTGTGTTTCTGTTCCACAAAAAGTTTCAAAATATCATGTAGTTACTCATATTATTTTTATTTTATACCAAAGTCTTATGAATTTCATGAAAAATGTAATTGAAGATAGGCAATTTTGCTTACTACCCGCTCTTAACGAAGGTTTCTGATAAAAGATACAAAAATTCTAAAGGCGGACGTAACGAGGTCTGGATGTTCCCGATCTGGAGCTCTTCATTGATAAAGCCAAGTATCTACGTGTTAAATTCACTAGTTGCTTAATTAAGATTTAATGAAGTACCTCACCGGAATGTTCAGAACTTTCTTACTTTAAAATTTCAAGAATATTCAAATCGTCTTATTATCCAGATCTTCAGCTAACAAAAATAGAAACTTTTGCTCCTTAAACTGGGTGCTTGAGGCAAACTTTACGCAATATAACCCGCTGAACTTTGAGTTGCATGGACTTGGTATAACATTTGTTTTGGTTATGCACTCTCTAATGCACACGTTTTAAGTTTGTACATAAATAACTTGAGTCGACTCCCGCGGCTGACTTCTGACCTCGCCTTCAGAACTGGCATTCATTGCGATGTTGAGTAATAATAATTGTTAACCCTACGATGCGCTGCGCAATCCACGACGACTTGTTGTAATTACGCTCGCAATGGGCTGGAAGTAACCTTTGAAGACAGAAGTACAATCTACATAAAGCGAATAAAAAAATAACACACAAGTTATTAAAATTCTAGATTATAGAAAATATCTGACAAGATATTTTCTGTAATGACAATGTTTTGTGTTTGATGTAGATGTTTTGTGTAAATTTACTATGTTTTTTTTTTAATTTAATATAACGAATTAATAAATAAACATAGTAAAATTTGAGGTTAAACAGAATAGTATACAGAAGAAAACTTTTTATTATGTACACTATACTTATACTACGGCGAATCTCTCATGAACCTTTAAAACTTTTAGTCTTACTATTATAACACAAGGTTTTTCTATAGACATGGTTTAGAACATCGAGCCTGTTTTTGAAATAAGAACCTAACAGAAATCGAATTAAAGTTCTTTTTACAAAACTGACAACTTAGCCCCGTCTTAAGTTGTCAATTTTGTATTAAGAACTTTACTAAAGTCGGCATGAAGTTCGAAATACAAAAGCTGGCTGGAAGGTTTAGGCTCTAGCTAAAGTTAGATCGTGTTTTGTAATAAGACGGTTGAAGTCTGATCATGTTAGTTTAATTAGTAAATTACATAAGCTAATTGACTACAAAACTACCACGGAACATAATAAAGCAATTAAAGTAAACATACGCGGTAAATAATTCTCTACTTGAAAGATACTTGACTGAATAAGCATTAAGCAACGATTAAGCAAGCAAGTGGATGTGTTCGACTCTAGATGGAATACAGTACTGGATTGGAAGATTCTACAAACTGGTTTAAACTGGTTATGTTAATACAGGGTTGGTGATGCGTGGCAAAGGTCAGATTTCGACAATGAAGAGCAAAAAGTATATATTTATATATAGCGCTGCTGTTGCTAAGAAGATAACCTCTAGCGTTTTTTTTTTAGTTATCGTAAGAGGTTGTTAGGAGCTTCATAAGATATTGAAGGACGTTTCTTAGAACTTGAATTGAATTAAGTAAATATAGATACGGGTAATACGTATTAAGGCGTTCAGTCGTATTAAAGATGGTTTGTAATATTATTGCGGAGAGGCGGTGGAAGAGGTGTTGGCAATACAACAGCCAGATAGTTGGGTGACCTACAAAGGCAAGACCTGATGCCGTAGACAAAGTGCTAATCTATCAGCGATAATGATTATGGAAAAGTCAAAAATGTATTGGATAAGCTACCGAAAGCTTATGACAATCCTGAAGAAAGTTAATGCAGAAATACGAAACGCTTTTAAAGCGATTGCCACTTGTCTAGGCCCTCAGAATGTGACAACGATTGCACAAAAAGAAAGAGGCCTTCACTCAGCAATAGGTAGCACAAGACTGTCAGTCAATGAAGATGATCGCACACAGTTCCTCTCTCCTTAAACATCATCATTACATTTAGTTTCCTTGCTCTTGTTTCATGTTTATTATTGTATATATTATTATATGTAGATAAGTATATGTTTTATGTATGTAGATATGTATTTATTGTATATGTAAATGGTACACCACTGACTCTCTGCATTATTGTCTCTCCTTCTCCCTTTAATCCATCCAAAGGTTGTCTGTAAAAGATCGCTTTTAGCGAAAAGACCGCCCATTGTGTCATATATTTCTACATTTATATCTGTAATTTTTATGGTGTACTTAATAAAAAGTACTCTATTTTATTTTATTCTATGATCAACTAAGTTGAGATGTGAACAGATTTGGTCAGCTTGCTAATCGATTTTGACGATAGACAAGCTGCATGTCGAAATCTGCGAATGACATCTGCTGTCAGCAGAAACCATAATGCATAGGCTGATAAGACGTGTCAAAGTCAAGTTTTGTACGCAACATTGTAGAAGTTCGATACAAAGGTAATTCAATTGAAGGGATTTGAATTAATCTGATCATTTTATCACCAGTCAATGCCAGCTGTATTCAGCTTGTCTACAATGACTGTAGCTGATATCACCGGTATTCATAGGAAACCTAGTAGTCTAGATGACATAAAACATTGTATGTAGAATTAATATAGAGAACTGGGTGCTCCATTTAAAAATACTTTGAAAATGTCAGAGACATTGTTTCACCCGTATTAAAATTTTTATCCTACAACTGTCTGAATAATATAGAGAAGGTAAAAAATGTGGGTATCTTTCTTCATGTGGAACATATGAAAATATTCTTTCGCGCACTCTAAAGGATGGGGTGTCGCTCTACCTTTAAAAAATTCAACATACTTGCCTTACCCATATCATTTTAAGTTGATCGTTGAGTTATAGGGCTTCGCAATATTGCTGAAAATACTCCCTGGATACCGAGAACGAGACTATTGGAATTTGGAATATTGTTGACAAAATCGACTAAGAAAATACTCAGTACTAATAGATGAACTAGTTTATACTTGAGAATAGAAATACGAGGAAATATCATAAAGCTGCTCTACAGATTTTCACGTTTGACGATATTCGCGAAAAATAAAAAATAAATATTACATAAAAATCGTAAACATATCATACAATTAACTTCAGAATTGATTAATCAATTCTGTCGTTGATTGTATAATAAGTTTAAATAAAAAAAGAAGAAAATAAAAAGTGTAAAGTAAGTATAATTCGACCCATTAATTTATAAATTATGTGTGCCATGTCAAATGTTAATCAATAAAATCAATTTCAATTGAATTAATAATAAGTTTCCATCCCAAAATAATTGACTGCGGGCGGTGTGAGCTAATCAAAGAAATGTTTTGAATGACAGCACAAAACTTAAGTCTTTGTATTGTAACATAGCAAAAGAATTCAAACAGAATTTATCTAGATGTTACATACCTACAGGGTGACAGGGACATCGACGCGCAACTTGTTACCATAGATTTAGTACATGTTTCTGGACCCCCCCGCCATTGAAATTTCATGAAGGTTATAGAAAAAAAATTGCTGTTTCATCCATTTTTGTATGAAACTGTTGATTTTATTTTTTGATAGGTAACTGACGAGAAATTTCAACGCAGGGGGTTCTAAACCATATACTGAATTCATGGTAACAGGTTGCGTGTCGATTTTCCCGCCACCCCTGTATTTGATCACACTAATTCCTTTTGATACTCGGTAAGTAAATTGGTTAGAGTACCACACGTAGCCAGTTAACCACATTACATCTTCTCAGTTGTTTGCTTTCCAGCTTGCAACAACAGTAGATTAGGATAGCTTAAGTAATTACAGCTGTACCAAGTAACAACAAACAAGCAGATCAACAAAAACTGGTTGGAACCGGTATTCAGCTTCTAAAACTTACGTCATAACTGTAACATTTTATGTTGCAATACAATTTACTAAAACTAGCTGAACCGACTGACGCCGTTGTCCTGTCCAAATTTCAATATTTCATACAAATCTCCAGAAAAAAAAAAATGTTCAGTTTTCTGGATGTTGAGACTTTTTCGGGCAACTTTTCCAATTTTTCTTTTCATAAAAACCTAATTCGGACTATAACGAACATTCCAAAGTAAAAAAATATTGAAATCGGTCCAGCCGTTATAAAGTGATGCGCTTACTAACTAATAAAAATTTCAAATTGTCAAAGAAGCCACTGCGAGTTGGCTTCAGCTCCTCGTACGCCTTCCAAAGGTCCGGAAGTCGACTCGAGGGTCCCGCGATATGTCAAAATAATTTTAAAAAAAATTAATAATAAAAAAAAATGTATAGTTATAATATTAATTTAATTTATATAATATAGATTAATCTGTGATTAGCATATTTTTTACTAAAAGCTACGTATATTCTATCTATCTCAAGTTTGTGTCAGACGCTGGCGAGAAAACCAATAGAATACTATTCGAGTGTATTTGGCAACAGACTACGAGCAAATATGGGAAGATTTCTTATGTAAATGTTAGTTGAACTATGTTATATGAATAGAAGAAGTTCATTTAACCCGATGAGTGTAAAGTGTGAAGTCAAGATATGCGAAGTAAAATATCGTAATTGACATTTCAAGTATTGCTGATAGTTTATTACCTAATTCGTTAGGACATCACGTGCTTTCCTTGTGTTAACTACGAGTAGCTGCTAATGATATTCTATAGAGATTTTAATACTAATCTTACTTAATAATACTGTTAAAATGCTAGAAATGTCAACGATTCAGTTAATATTTGTTATTTAATGATTCATACTTATCCATTCTATTCAAAACTTGCGCAAGATTGCGCAAATGCGCGTGCGCAGGTGTCCACATTTTGATTGAAAACTACATTTATATACATGAATCCCTGCCTAATAATAATTTTATTGTAATAAATAATTAGCATAACGAAAATTATAAGACGAGAAATATATAATGCATTTCGATTTATGTTCTGAATATCATTTTAAGTTTAGTTTACGTTTTACGTAAATCTAGCACTCTAAGGTCGTTCTACATTTAAATCAAGCAAAACCGCTCAACTTCAAATCAACTCCAGACAACCAATCAGTTCAAGTCAACGTTTCAATGATATCTATAATAAAGAAATAATTATTCTTCCTCATTAATTCAGGAACAGCTACCTATTAAGAGAATCTGATCCCATAAAATGTTTAACACAAGAAATAAAAGTTCAACCCTTAACTTTTCCGTGTCAGTCCGTCTGTACGAACTGACGTTGTCCGTGTGCCAAGCGAAGGGACATTTTTTTTGTCTATCGAAGTTTTTTCTCACCAAAAACAAACGAACATCGATTTCAACTTAGCACTCGATTCGGTTTCGAGTTTGCCATGCTGCCAGTGACTTTTATTAAGTGTGGGTCCGTTCGCATGTACCACAACCACACCACGTCACAGCGACAAAATGTGGGCAAGCAGTGGTTATGTGTGAATAGTGTCACTGCAAATTCTTGTGGTTGCGTTGTCGCTAATAGTTGCGATGTGGTTACACGGGCTAGTGTTTGCAGACAGAGAAATCGTTGTGGTTGCTTTGTGGCTGCGACGTGGGCTTGATGTGGTCCGTATCGCCCACATGGTTGATTTTGACAGTGAAATGTGGTTTGAATAAACTATTCATTTTCATACAAATTAGTACCCGTCCACGTGTCATCGTTGTGGTGTGGTGGTGGTTGTAGTGTGGATGTGGTACTTACGTGTGTTCGGGCCTTTAGTGGGAAAAGAGGATCTGAACGATAGTCGCCACTCGTAATACAAGATGGTGGCCTATTGTTGTCATACAAGATTACATCAGATTCCAGGAATAAAATTATTATTCCCCAGTTATTGTGAATAGGTATGAAATAGCAGTCGTACCGCGTAAAACACTGACAAAAAAATGACCCCAATGCACCTAAATACGTGCACAAGCATACATAGGTACTTATTGGCAGGGGCTTTGATCCGATCCAGCCTGTCCCTTGCTGCCCTCCTCCAGCGACGACGCCCTAAGCCGAGGTCTGTCCCCCACAGGACGTTCTTTTAGCGTGAGTAGCTTAGTTTATAAGTTTTATGCCCTGTCTGGATGCCTTAATTTACTTAGGTATCCACATGGCTTAATTTATTAAGGCATCCACATGGCTTAATTTATTAAGGCATCCACATGGCTTAATTTATTAAGGCATCCACATGGCTTAATTTATTAAGGCATCCACAGGATAGCCCGGTTAAGCAGCCGAGAATCTTCTACGTTAACCTGCGAGATGACATAGAAAAAAGAAATTGGCAGAGGCAGGGCTATAAGGCTCACAATGCAAAAAATCTTGTAGTCTTACAAAAACCCGCTAGACCGATGATGTTTTGAATGTCTGTTGAACACTTTTCCTGTGAAACAATACGTGTAGGATTTGAAAGTTTCTTCCACCTTTCGTTCACGAGGTTGCTTTGGTATAAATCTTGTAAGAAGTTTGTGAAAGAACAAAAGAACTTGACTATAAATTTGCTATGTCATTGTGTCAGTCAGTCAGTTGAAACAGAATAACTAGGTAGGTACGAGATTTTTTCGAAGATAAAAGTAAATACATTCCATGTACAAATAAACCTCATAAAATATAGTAGGTATTATACCTAGTTAGCTATGTTTAGAAATAACAACTACCCACCTACCTACTTATGTATTTAATTAAAAGATAACATTGTAAAAAATGCTGTGTCCTTACTGGGTTCATGTCAGGTGCTTGATCTTCTGTAATATGTTTTTTTCTCACATGAATGCAATAAATATTTGAATCTGAAAACTTTGTAGACACAGTAGTTAGCTTACCTACTAAGTAGACGATGATGCAATTAAGGCTCCCACAGACAGGCGCGACGCGACAGCGCGACACAAAGGCGCCGCTCGTCGCGCGACAAGCGGTGGCTTTGTATCGTACGCGATTCGCGTCGCATGTCACGCCTGTTTGTAGGAGCCTTTAATTAGTAGGTAGATAAGTAGATAATAAGGATTATTAATGCTCCTACAAACAGGCGCGACACGCGACGCGGCACAAAGGCACCGCTAATCGCGCGACGAGCGGCGGCTTTATGTCGCGCTGTCGCGTCGCGCCTGTCTGTGGGAGCCTTTATTGTATCTTATTGATAAGTAGGTCAGTCCTTATTCCTAATGAATAATGGAACGTACACACGGCTATAACATATCAAGCTATACATTTCCAGTATAAGCTGACCTCTCACTGTACGGAAATCCTATACAATGCGAGATCAGCTTATACTGGGAATGTATAGCTTGATATGTAGCCGTGTGTACCTAAGTTGGTAATTAATAAATCTTATCTTCAAATGTTATACCTACATGTTAGATCCCTTGTTAGCGTTGAGTTACTATTATAGTGTAGACTTTATTCGCAGGTACCGAATAATAGTAGGTATAGGTAGGTACATGATATCGTATGATGACCTTGACTTTTTATTCAACTTTGTATGTGATTAGGTACCTATCTACTTACGAATATGTTTATACGTATACCTATTCATACGAACCTAATTATATGTAGGTACGTAGAGGTACAACCATGCGTGTCAATGTAGGTAGGTACAGGCACCTAACAACAAACCAAAAATAAATTCGTCGTTGTTTGTGGTCCTATAATAAATGAATGTCCCATCACGCAGGACACGCTACAGATCAAGCCTACGCACCTGTGTACTCCACTCCATTAAAAGAGGCTTAATTAAAACAATCACCAGGCAATAAACCTTGCTCAAGGACAGCTACGGGTAAATCCTGAGTTTGTGCCTCTCTTTAAAACATTCAAATAATAAAAAAGCCTACTAAAATATTTAAAGTAAAATTTGTGCGGGAGAGAGGAGACGTCAAACGTCACTTCGTTTAATTGGTTCTGCTCCTCAAACCAGTCTTCAATTATTCAAGAGCGAGAGAGATGGAAGACCTCGGGATGCTCCTGTGGTGACGTCAGCCAATAGGCTGACTGATCTTATGAATAAACTAACCATACACACAATGTTATAAAAAGAAACGTAAAACTCATAATAAAAGTCTGCCTCAAAGGACCATAACAGTGCCCGCGAGACGCCGAAACCAAACGATGTTTTTTTTTTTATGAAACACCTTTTTATAAATCACAGACTGCACGTGTGTGTGGGGCACTGGTTTCGTGAACTGCCAGTCAGACACATAAATTAAAATTAAAAACTAGTGGGTAGGTATTATTGCTACTCAGTACTATAAACAGCAAATTAACAAACTAATATTTTGTAGCCAACTAAAGTTGCGGATATTGCAACCGAGTTCGCAGAGCAGTATGAAAACTACTCACCTTTGTAAAGAAGTTCTGTGCGCGCGCAGGTAAAACACCGAAATCCCACAGGTGAACGTTATCCTTGATTTTGAAATTCGAAAAAAGATTCGAAACGGTCAACCGGCTTAGTGACGGCGAGCCCCCGGTATTCACTCGTTCGTGCGTTTCTGTTTAGCGACGCACCACGACAAAACTACAACACTGCCACAGTTTGTTTATAAAATTATGAAGCACTTATTAATAATTTGGATGACCCGGACTGCGCATGCCCGTGCAACACGCGCGTCTTTCGAATACAAGGTAAGGTTATGTTTAAGTTGTAAGCACTTCCTCTCGGCTTCACTTTACCGGCACACGCACTTCACACTAGTTTCCCAAAAGAATCTTATTGGAACAAATCCGTGCGAACTTTTTTCCGATAACGCTTAACACACGTATCACTACCGGAGCACTTGTAAAGTTATTCCCACGAGAATTCTTTAGTAGTACCACCAGAAACCGACACTGTTGCACCTATTTGACGATCAGCCGGCTCTACCTGCATCAAATGAAGGCCGTGTACGTATAATAAACACTTAAAAACTCCGGAACCGGTAATAATTTGATTCCGCACGTGAACGTGACACTGTCAAAATAAAAATTTGGTAAACACGGTAACACCAGTAACTCACTCATTTACGGTGAAACATCCCATGTTTGTGTCGCGGTGAGGTCCGAGTGACAAATAAACGAATAGAAAAGAAAATAAACGAAGAATACTAAAGTCGTCGACTGTGAAGCCGAGCGTCCGACACTCCTGCTGAGCGCTGTACTAAACGCGAGAGGCCGCGCGACCCGCCCCGCCCCGCGGCCCGCGCGCGTCCCTCCCGCGCCCTGCGACCCGCTCTACTACACCGTATGAAAATAAAGTAACGTTGAAAAAATCACAAGTGCACAAGGGAGGAGCAGAGAGCATAGTTCATCCCTCAGTGGTTGTGCAAGTTGTGCGATTGTTTGTTTGTTTGGTAGTTGTACGGTGACCGGCGCGGGGAGGCGGGGAGGCGGGGCTGCGCGGCGGAAGGCATTCAATTAATCTGACAACACGTGCGTGAGCGTGATGCACCCTCCCGCACTCGCCTCAGGTTATCATACGATTCATTGACTACCTTTACTCCTATTTTCGCTAACTTTAACAACTTTTCCGCGTAGAAATAGATTTCAGTTAATTGATGCCATGCCGCTACAACAAAGTTGAATGAACGTAGAGTTAGTGGTCCTTAGGTAAGGAACCGTTATCAATGCAAGTGCAAGAATGCCGTTACGGTCCGGTCCATGTAGGTACGTTTTTCCAAGCAGTGACTTATTGAATAAAATGACGTCATTGAATTTATTCTCACAAGTTTTTTGTAAGACAATTACCACGAATTATTTCTTGGATATTATTATCGAATGGCTCCTTGGCCTTGGTTCAAGGTTAATAAATGTGTCACACAGTCAACTAGACTTGTAAAATAGTTTTTGAATTGAAGTTCCATATTTTGGGTGGGCATAACGGGCCACTGCGTGCAGGAGCTAGGTATAAAATGTTTTATATTAAGTATATAAAAATATAATAATATTAATATAAAATATTTTACTTTAAGTAAGTATATAAACATATAATAATATTAATATAAAATATTTTACTTTAAATAAGTATATAAAAATATAATAATATTAATAAGAAAAAAAAAATTCTTTAAGTATGTATATAAAATATAATAATATTAATATAAAATATTTTACATGAAGTTCCATATCATATTATATTTGGATGGGCATTACGGGCCACTGCGTGCAGGAGCTAGGTATAAAATATGTTATATTATGTAGGTACCTATTATGTTTTGTGAGGCAACAAACAAAATCTATTTAATTTATTTATAGAAGCAGAGCAAATATACTACTTAAGTAGTAACAAGTAGAGCCTGCATTGTGAACACTTGCATTTTATTGTAACAGTTTACGTAGTTTAGGTAGGCCTTCAATCACAATAGGCAAGTCATTACAGTTCAGTACAGTAGGTCTGTAATTAAATTAATTAACCTTGGTACCAAGTTGAGTTGTATTCCGAATGTAGCGTTAACGCGTTGTAGCGTAATTAGGACAGGGGGTGAACCTGGGAATGACATTGTATATCCCCCATACTCGTGGGATTAAGTATGGAATCTAAAAACAAAAACACAACAACAGAGAAGAGTAGTGGAGAGGAGAGGAGCGATGCGGGGTCGGAGTCCGATGCCGCGTCGGGCGCGAGGGGCTCTTTCAAGAGCCCGGAGCGCGTAGTGGTGGGGGCTGCTAGGAAGAGCTCAAAGTTCTTGAAGAAGCGCCCCAAACCAGGGGATGGCCAGGGGTCGTCCTCTGATGGCGGGAGGAAATCTGCTCGCAGAAAACTAGCTCGGCAGGATGGGGTTCATGAGCGTAAAAATAGAGAGCTCAATACCGAGGAGGACAGCGAGCCGGGCCGAGCCAGTCCAGCCGAGCCGGCCGAAGCAGCCGAGACGCTCGCCACGGAGGGCCATGACCCTGGAGGGGCCGGTCGCAGGACGGCACTCTCGGAGTTGTCGAGCGGGGGGGCGAACGCCGCTGGCGGCTCCAAGTTAGAGCGGGTGGCCAAATTTGAGGAGGCCGTGGTAGCTGCGATCAGGGGTGTGGCCTTGAAGAGGATTCAGTCCTCTAAAGACAAGGTCATACCCACTGCCACGGCCTCTATTATGGCGGCAGCGGAGGCCTTCCACCTTGGGCCTCCGTCGAATGAAATGTCCGAGATGCGGGCTGAGGTCGCCCGCTTGACAGCCGCTATGGAGCTTCTCCGTAAGGAGAACGAGGAGCTCCGAGCGGACTTGGCCGGCCTCCGGGCAGCCGGCCTCCGGGCAGCCGGCCCCCGAGAAGTGCCACAAGCGGGGGCGCAGCATGGGCAGGGCCGGCCGGTGCCGGTGCCTGCAGAGGACCGGGTTCTGACCCTGGTGCGGCGGGAGCTGGCTGCCTTCCAGAGCCGATTTTCCGCTCTGGAGGCCGTTGTCCTGCGCCCCCCGCTAGCGGCGAGCCGGCAGGCATCGTTTGCCGCCGCTGCGGCCAAGCCAGTAACGGTAGGGCGGTCGAAAGGCGGGCCAGAGCCAGATCTCGCGAAGCCGCCCCTGGCTAAGTCGGCACCGCCCAAGCCCAAGAAGGGTGGGGTGGCTACGCAGGCGGCGAGGGCCCCAGCCCCGGCGGCGAAACGGCCGCCCCCCCCGCCTCCTAAAGCTCCTCCGGCTCAAGGCGAATGGCAAGTAGCCGGAGAGAAGCGGAAGGCGGGTAAAGCATCGAGGGCGGCCAAAAGAAAGGAGAAGCGGCAGCGGCGCAAGGAGCGAAGCGTCGCGGCTAGGCTCCGCGCCCCGAAGTCCGCAGCTGTAGTGATAACACTACAGCCGGAAGCGGAGAAGAAGGGCGTGTCCTACCGCGACGTGCTCACCAAGGCTAGGGCGGCCGTGAACCTAGAAGAGTTAGGCGTCGCCAATGGCATCCGGGTAAGGGTCACTGCGACTGGGGCCCGGATGCTGGAGGTTCCTGGTGCGGCCAGCGGCCCGACCGCTGACGCTCTGGCCGAAAAGCTTAGGGCGTCCTTAAATGCGGACGAGGCCCGAGTCTCCAGGCCCACCAAGTGCGTTGACATGCGCATCCTGGGCCTGGACGACTGTGTGACGGAGGCTGAGGTGGTGGCCGCCGTCGTTAGGACTGGGGGGTGCTCTGTCGAGCAGGTTAAGGCAGGCACCATCCGCCCTGACCACGCGGGGATGCAAGCCGTGACGGTGAGCTGCCCCGTGGCGGCGGCCAGAAAAATTGCCGGGGAGGGCCGAAGGCTCCTGGTGGGTTGGGTTTCTGCGCAGGTGAAACTGCTAGAACCCAGACCTCTGAGGTGCTTCCGCTGCCAGGTGGGCAACCACGTGGGAGTGCAATGCACCTCGGAGGTAGACCGCAGCAATCACTGCTTCCGCTGCGGTCAGCCCGGTCACAAGGCCGGCTCGTGCAATGCCACGCCGCACTGCTTTTTATGTGCGGCAGCTGGCAAGCCGGCCGATCACCGGGCTGGGAGTAAGGCCTGCGCTCCACCCGCCAAAGCCAGGGGCAGGGGCAAGCCCTCCGCCACCGCCGTCACCGCCGCACCCGCCGCCACTGCCGCCGCCGCTGCCGCTCTCAATGTCGTAGCCGCTGCAACCACCGCGGCAGGGCCCTCACAGGGGGCTCGGGAGGGGGCTGATATGGAGTGCCAATAATGGCCCCATTACGCCTCCTCCAGGCGAACATCAACCACTGCGCCGCTGCTCAGGATCTGTTGCTCCAGAGCATGGCGCAGTGGTCGATCAACATCGCCGTGGTCGCTGAGCCGTACTTTGTCCCGCCCAGGGATGACTGGGTGGAGGACCTGAGCGGCTCAGTGACCCTCATTTCGTCGGCCGCCGCCGGTACCCCGTCGCTTGAGGCAGTCAAGAGAGGACGGGGTTGCGTGGCAGCACGGTTCGGGGAGATTGTTGTGGTAGGGGTATACTTCTCCCCGAACCGAACTCTCGCCGAGTTCTACAACTCCCTTGCGGAGTTGAGAGTCGTCGTCGTCGGGTACCATACCCTGCCCGTGCTCGTACTCGGGGACTTCAATGCCAAGAGCACGGCTTGGGGTTCCCGGTACACGGATACACGGGGCGGGATGGTGGAGGACTGGGCTCTGGAGACAGGCCTGGTCGTCCTAAACCGGGGTTCTGTCCCCACGTGTGTGCGGATGCGGGGCGAGTCAGTGGTGGACATCTCGTTCGCCAGCCCCGCTCTGTCACCGCGTGTCCTTGACTGGCGTGTCATGGAGGGGGTGGAGACGTACTCCGACCACCGGTACATCCGGTTTGACGTCTCCGCCCAGACCTCGAGCGCGCTGGTCCGACAGGCCCCGAGTGGTCCGCGGTGGGCGCTGAAGAAGCTGGACCGGGAGCTCCTCCTGGAAGCCTCGATCGTGCAGGCCTGGGTGTCATCACCGGACAGGCCTGCTGACATCAACGACGAGGCAGAGTGGTTCCGGGAGGCCATGTCCGAAGTGTGTGACGTGGCAATGCCCCGGGTCCAGCCTGGACGCGCCTGGCGCCAGGTGTACTGGTGGTCGCCGGAACTAACGTCTCTGCGCGAGGCGTGCGTTGCCGCGCGGCGCCTGTACACCAGGCACCGCAGGCTCCGTATCCGCCCTCCGGATACGGAAGCTATTCAGGCGGAGCTGTACGAGGGTTACAGAGCGGCGAAGACCGCCCTCCGAGCGGAGATCCTGCGGGCCAGGGGACTGGCCCGTGAGGAGTCGCTGGGGACTCTGAACAGGGACCCGTGGGGGCGCCCATATAAGGTGGTGCGGGAGAAACTCCGCCCATGGGCTCCCCCGCTGACGCAGAGTCTCCGGCCCCAGCTCGTGGAGGGCGTGGTGAGCGCTCTGTTCCCTTCGCGTGGGGAGCATACTTCCCCGCCCATGGCTCCGCCTCCTGCGGTGCCAACTGTGGACCACACAACCGACGATGACGACGTTGCTCCTGAGGTGACCGAGGTAGAGTTGAGAGTGGCGGTACGTAGGCTGAGTGCCAAGAATACCGCCCCAGGACCCGACGGCTTACCTGGAAAAGCCTGGGTCCTGGCCTCGGAGGCTCTCGGGCCTCGACTAAGAGGGCTCCTAAGCGCATGCTTGGAGGAGGGCCAGTTCCCACTTCGTTGGAAGACGGGGAAACTGGTCCTCATTAAGAAGCCGGGGCGCCCAGCGGACTCTCCGTCCGCTTACCGGCCCATCGTGCTGCTCGACGAGGTGGGCAAGCTCTTTGAAAGAGTCATTGCAGACCGCCTCGTCGGGCGGCTGGTGCGGGTGGGGCCGGATTTGGCGGACAGCCAGTTTGGTTTCCGCAGGGGGCGCTCCACGGTGGATGCCATCATGCGCGTGCGAGCCCTCACGACGGGGGATGCTGTTGCCCGGGGTGGGGTCGTCTTGGCGGTGTCTCTAGACATCGCCAACGCCTTCAATACCCTGCCCTGGAGTTGCATCAGGGAGGCACTCCGGTATCACCGGATGCCGACCTACCTCTGTCGTGTAGTCGAGGCCTATTTGACGGATAGGGCGGTGATTAGGGAATGCAATCTCGTACGAGATTTCCGCCTAGCGAGATCTCGCGAGACTCAAAACCCAGTCTCGCGAGATCTCGCAAATTACGGGATCTCGCGAGATTGGGAGAATCGCAATTAAAACATATGCAAATGCTTGTTTTAAGAACTAGTAATTGACATGATATGTAATTAAATAGAAACTGCGTTGCTTAGTTATAAAAATAATGTAAGTTTTATTTTAAAAATCAACAGAGTACTTATTATTTTGTCTCTAACTCTAATAACACTTGTTTATGTCTATAATTATTATACCTACTGTAGCTAATCAGTTCAAATTCTTACAATATTGGTAACAAAACAATAATTATCTATATTTAGTCTTTTGTAAATTATTACTTTAGTTTCAATAATTAAGAGTAATAGGAACATTACTTATGGTAAATAAATACAACAAAACAAAAACTTAACTTCACAAGTTCTTAAATAAATGTTGTGAGATCGTATTAATCAAATAAAAGAAGTTTAAAGTAGAAGTCAGATGAAGTTATCAAGGTACGGAAAGGCAAGTTAGTTTGTCTGAAAATGGCTTCTCAAAAAACACATCATGTCGAGAGTATCATCTGACAGACGACTTCTGATTTTGCATGCCAAATACCCTGCTGCTGAAAAAGCTCGTTCTGCCTCAACACTTGTGGGAACCACAGTTTAGAGGCAGTTATGTACGAAGTTTAAAAGTTCCCCTCTTACTCCACCAGCTTCGTACAAATTCATTTCTTTTTTTATTAAAATGTCTAAAGTATTTGTTGTAGAATTTGTTGAGCGAGCAGTGGGCTGTTTCAGTGCTTTCAGCGATTTTTGCAGCTTTTCATGAAGTGTGATATTTTTTTCCGCGGAGACGGCAGAAAGAGGCATTGTAGTGTCTTCAATATCGAAGCCTTCATCGTCCTCTTGTGCAACCGGTGCAACAACATCGACATCCTGCGTCTGTGAGTTATAATTGTACTGTGTTTTGCAGTGCAATCTTTCTATAAGTTTTTTAATTTCTTTGCGGATAGTGGTCTTCGGGGAAATAATGAATGTTTAATCTTGCGCATACTCTTCCAAATCATGAAATCTATGAAATACACGTCGTCACGCTGCATTTGTCGATCTCGTTATCTCGCGAGATCTCGTACGAAATTTGACGAGATACAATCTCGTAAAATATGGCCGGGATCTCGCGAGATCGGGATCTCGGCGAGACGAGATTGCATTCCCTAGCGGTGATCTACCCCGGTCACCAAGGAGAATGGAACCGGCGAGAGATGTCGTGCGGTGTCCCACAGGGATCGGTCCTGGGGCCGCATCTGTGGGACATCGGTTACGACTGGGTGCTGCGCGCCGACCTCCCTAGCGGCGTCAGCGTAGTGTGCTACGCTGACGACACGCTGGTCCTGGCGCAGGGGAGGTCGCACCAGGCGGCGGCCGAACTAATGACACGCGGGGTTGCGACAGTCGTTGAGAGGATCCGGCAGTTGGGACTCGAGGTGGCCTTGCACAAGTCCGAGGCCATGTGTTTTCATGGTCCTCGGAACGCGCCACTGTCGGGTTCCCAAATAACGGTAGGAGGGGTTCTCATCGGCGTCGAGTCGACGATGAAGTACCTGGGACTCGTCCTCGACAGCCGGTGGAACTTCGTCGAGCACTTCCGACGTTTGGCTCCCAGACTGCAGCGGGCCGGGGCTGCTTTGAAGCGGCTCTTGCCCAATCTGGGGGGGCCAAACGCCTCCTGCCGGAGGCTCTACGCGGGGGTCGTGCGGTCCATGGCCCTTTACGGGGCACCGGTGTGGGCGCGATCGTTAAGGCTCCGGCCAGCCCGCCGGTTGAAAGCGTCCCAAAGGGTCATGGCCATCCGGATGGTACGGGGATACCGCACGGTCTCCTGCGAGGCGGCGAGCCTCCTTGCCGGATTGCCGCCGTGGGATCTGGAGGCAAAGGTCCTCGCGCACGTTTGGGAGTGGCGCGAGGAGGCGAAACGCCGGGGCGTAACTCCGCTGCCGCGAGAAATCACGGCACAGCGGACAGAGCTCCGGCGGGATCTCATGGCGGCATGGAGAGTGCGACTGTCGCAACCCAGCGCAGGGCACGCCACAATTGCGGCGGTAAGACCCCTCTTTGAGGAGTGGCTTGAGAGGCGCCACGGCGTCCTCACCTTCCGCCTGACGCAGGTCCTCACCGGACATGGCTGTTTCGGGAGGTTCCTGTTTCGGATAAGGCGGGAGGAAACGCCCGGGTGTTACCATTGTGTGGATCGACCGGAGGACACGGTGGAGCATACGGTGGAGGTCTGCCCGGCTTGGGCGGAGCACCGCCGTGTCCTCGTGGCGGCGATCGGCGGCGGCGACCTCTCGCGTCCGGCCCTGGTTCAGGCCATGGTACGGAGCGAGAGGGAATGGGAAGCCGTCACCTCCTTCTGCGAAGCAGTAATGCTCGCGAAGGAGGAGGCGGAGCGCGAGAGGGAGAGGCAATCACTGCGCCCTCGCGCCCCTAGCCGCCGCAGGAGGAGGAGACACCCTGGGCGTCGGGAGTCGATTGCCGACTCCCGGCCACCGTAGGCGCGGGCTTGCGGACGGCGAGCAATGGGCAGCTCGCCGTCCGGTAAGGACCAGGCCCGGGTCGACGGCGCGTCGTGTTCCACGCGCGCCTCAAAGAGATGTCAGCATAATTGACGGGGTCCGATAGGACCGATGCCTGCCGGGGTCGCGGATTGTTCGAAAGAGTTACCGTGGCCCTGGCGCACAGGCAACTGAAGGAACACGGGTGGGTTTTAGTCAGTAAGAGTCTGACACGCCCTTCCGCTCCGCCCAGAGCGGGAGACGTCATTTGATGATTTCCCACCCAAAAAAAAAAAAAAAAAAAAAAAAAAAAAAAAAAGGTAAAGTCAGCACCAATCTTTATATATATATATAAAAATTACGTGTCACGTTGTTTGTCCGCGATGGACTCCTGAACTGCTGAACCGATTTTAAATTTGATTTGCACACCGTGTGCAACTTGATCCAACTTGAAAGATAGTATAGCTTACATCTCGATTTATAGTCGCAATATTATTTTATTGCAAATTATTGGTCTCTTATTTCGCAGTCACAATTATCTGTTTGCTCCAAACGATTCTAACAAATGGCGATATCTGTTGACTGGATTGTGTAAGTATTCAATAGATGGCGCTATGTTAAAAATACAAACGTTTCATATAACCTACAATTTAATAGCATAACCACCACGTGTTACTGAGGCTAAGGTATAACCTAAATCTATTTTGTAATAAACGAAATACAGTGAAATAATATTATAAAGAGAAAAGATATGATTGTTTGTTTGTACTGAATAGGCTCCGAAACTACTGAACCGATTTCAAAAATTCTTTCACTGTTGGGAAGCTACACTATCTCCGGGTAGCATAGGCTATATTATATTATGCTTTGCTACCCGGGCGAAGCCGGGGCGGGTCGCTAGTATTAATTATAAATGCAAAAGTAAAACTGTCTGTCTGTCTGTCACCTTTCACACCTAAACCACTGAACCGATCGTTATGAAATGTGGCAGATAGGTAGCTTGGGACCTGGAGAAGGACATAGAATTTTGGATATTTGTTTTAATAATGATGAAATAAAAAATTCACCTTAATTAACTAGAAGTGGTGTTGGCAGGTGGAGCAGAGCCATAACGGAATGGTTGCCGAGAAACTGTAAAAGGATCGTAGGCAGACCAATACCCAGGTGGGTGGACGACCGACAGAGGTTGCAGAAGATCGCGGGGCAGACCTGGATGAGACTCGCACAGACCAGGGAAGCATGGCGCAATAGGGAGGAGGCCTATACTAATTAGTTGATGGAACAAGGCTGCCAATTATAATGATGACAATATACGCGCAGACGAAGTCGCCAGCAACAGTTAGTAATTCATGAGTTTCAGAAGAGATTTATGAATAAATCTTGATTATTTATAAGATAATTATTTGGAATAAAATAATGAAAGTGTAGCTACTTTGAAGACTAGTAGTTAGGAATTAAACGTGGTGATTATTCATATTGAGGCTCCTGCCGACATGCGCGACGCAACAGAGCGACGCGACTCTTGTAGAACAAATTCCATGAAGTTTTCATAATTGATCTACTGGAGTCGCGTCGCACCTGTTTGCGAAAGCCTTTAATCGTTCTATACATAAGCTGGAAGAAATTTCTTAAGAAATAAGCAGTACCTTTGTACTTAATACTAATATGCCGTATCTGTATCTATTTTACTGTATGTACATAAATAATAAAATAAATAAATAAATAAAGTAGGTATGGGCGATTAGTGTCCTCCATCTTCAAAGGTAAGCAGATTACTTCTAATCCCGCACGGTGATACCAGTATGTTATTTTTCACAGAAAAACTGTCTCCGAATCCTATATCAAATACAAAATACAGTAAATAAAGAAAGACTATAGATACAATTTTTTTTTGTTGCGTGAATATCTATCTTCGGGAGGAACATTCAATAAAAATTAAAATAGAAATGTTCACATGTCAGCGATACTGAAAGTACTTATCTTGTGATATCTAACTATCTCTATACCATCTCCAACTATCGTCTCAGCTGTCTGAAACAAACTCCACCAAACAAATTATTTGCAGTAGTTCAAAACAAAGTTCAGAACCTACCTACTGCAAAAATTCACGAGGTTTTTTTTAACTTAGGATTCTATTCTGCCGGTGTTGTTATTAGAACTATGGTCTGTTCCAAAAATATCTGATAAAAGTGTAAACAAACCCTGTTCTGGATAAGTTCTTACATATTCAGTATCACTCACTAAATGGAAATTAGTTAATCATTCATCAGTATTTAAACTAATATTGTACCATAATAATATCTCACCACTTTTTCCAACAATTAATGTTTGAATAAAATTAAAATAGAATAGCATAATGCATACAGGGATAATCGTCGGTTGGTGCGCCCTTATCAATTAAAATTGTCAAAGGGGCCTCTGCGAGTGAGGCTTTGGCCCCTCGTACGCCTTCCAAAGGTCCGGGTCCCGTGGATCCCGCGATATGTCAAAGGTAAAAATAAATATTTAAGTATTAAATTAATTGAAAAATCATCGACGTAAATTGAGGTCATAAAATTAACCTCAATTGTCAAATGAAAATCATCTTTAACGAATTTAAAATTAGAATTCTCGGGTTTACGTATTCATTATTACATTCCATGCCGATTTTGGCTACGGTGACTGTTTTTGTTTCCGACCACTATAGGTTACGGGAGTGTGCCCTGGTGGCCTATTCTGTAAGTCCGTCAACGAAGCTACGGGTTCGTCCGAAAGTAGTTCGATACTTCATAATTAACGCTACTCCCGATTAATTAACCTTTTCTAGACGGGCAAAAGCACATCGGGAATAAGGACAACAGTAAAATGGTGTTGTCATTAATTCGTAGTTCAGACCTCGGTTTAATCTTATGTTCGTAGGTGACCTAGAGTTGTCGGCGTCCGTAACTTCGGCCGGATCTACGGATTTCGTGCTTAGAGAGTCTACTCTCTAAGCACTAAATCCGTAGTTTTAATTCCCCTGATGTGGCTAATGTAACCTATCTTGACTGCAAAGGTACGTTCACGGTGCGGACACGTTAAAATGCCAGTGTGGTAATGATATTCTATGTTGGTGGTCTTTCGTAAGTATTCAAATAATCAAATGAAAGCACTCATTTTGTAATTGGGACTGCAACTTGGCATCCACAGGTACGTTTGCTGATAAATTTGTTACATTTCATTATACCAAATAATACCCAGGTTTTTTTAAAGGATTGTATTTCTTATAATATGGTAAATTTACATTAACAAACCTGTGGGGTCTTCAAGTTTCGAATGAATAGGGACTTCTAGGCAAGCTTGCTGTATAGTCTGCATCTTCGCCTGCCACCAGGTAAGATAGTTTGTCCAAGACGAGCTTATCGGTTTAATATTTATTTATTTATTAAAACTTTATGCACAAGTAAAAAAAAATACTGTACAAAAGCGTACTTCATGCCTGAGGCATTTTCTACCAGTCAACCTTAGGGTAATGCAGAGAGAGACAAAACATGGCAGATGCAACATAAGGGGTAGATAACTCGAAAAAGAATAAATAATAATACATACATACATATAACGAAAACAAACTTTGTCAAGAGAAATAGGTAGAAAAGAAAACGAATCTAGAAAATCAGCGCTGGGATGCCTCTGCCAACTTCTTACGAATATGTTCCCGTGCCTTCACTTTAAAAGATAACCGACGGGTTGCCATCCTGATGATTAAACTAAAATGATAACTTATCCGTTCCCGCTTTTTAATTCCATCATAATTGACTTCATTGGACGCAAGAAAAACGCTTATATTAATGAAAATGTTGTTAATTGAAGCACCGGACAAAAGCAATTTATCGGGAATTGTATCCCGTATCCACCATACGGGCCACTCGATAAAATTAAGGGCATCATAAAGTTCTGTTATCCTACTATCCCAGTATTATTGTAATGTGAAAGTTTTGATGTTTTGTGTGTAAGTTTGTTTACTCAATTACGCTTAAACGACTGAACGGATTTGGATAAAACTTCACACACAGGTACACTATAACCTGGAATAACATTAGGATAGTTTTTATCTGGGTGTATGGAGTAGTTTCCTTAGGATGCGAGTGAAACCGCGGCCAACAGCTGGTATCAAATTTATAAGAGAATCACTGTGTAATATGATAGAGAGAGATAGCGCTACTTATCTCTCGCAACTATCTCCCCTCATACCTAACATTTGACAGACACTTGACTGATACGGTTAAATTATTCATACAAATATAATGAAGAGGCGAGTTCTGTTTGTTAAGGGTTCCCACGCAAATGGATTATGAGATTGATATGGAAACTCCGCTGATAGCTTCCCAACTAACATTTTGGTTATAAGAATAAGTGCTACATGAGCTGCTTAAGAGAATTTTAAGAACCCAAGGTTCTGTAAAGGCACTAACAATTGGGTGATAAAGCGTTCTGTATCTCTCTTATAACCCTGGTTTGGGCCTGTTCATGTTAGAGCTTGAAGCGACTTAATGGTTATAGAGAGTGATAAATGGGTGATTATTAAGAGTTAGAACAGTGCTATTGTAGCAGTGATTACCACTTCAAGTGTTGTATAAGCTATACACAGGGTATAACTACAAGCTAAAGTAGTAAACAAGTTATGGAAACCACTTTAATGACTTTTTTGGTTACACATGGTTACTTCTTGTAACCAATATATAACTTAAGAATATACCGGACTTATTTAGTAGCAATAAATATCACTGAAAGCGCAAAATATTTAAACTGTTTTCGCACAGTTTTACGTTCTTGTTAAAGTCAATAGTGATAATATTTTCTAGCACGCATTCATGTCATGGTGTTTTAATAAAATAATTAAGGTAAGTGAAGTGTTTAAGATTACTGGGTGTTATAGGAATTCAATCACATGCGGCGGTAAGTTTACGGTAACAATATATACTAGTTTTCATCTCATTTTGGAAACGCCTTATAAATAGACTACTTTTGATGATAAAATGATGAAAAAAATACTGCCTTATTTTTTTGTTTTCTTTATTTATCTTATTTATCAATTCCTGGTACCTTCTTAACACATTTTAATTAAAAATTATGAACAATGTAAGTAAATAATTGGACTAGGAACATTTCAATAAGATTTTTTCTTTCACAATTTTTTATAGGATATCTTTATTAAATGGCGTCTTAGTTCTAATTACTTAAGGATCTTGATAACTCTGTTATTCCTCCCGTAGTGATTAAATACTGAAACTAAGCACTTGCATGGCACTAGAAGTTCTAAAACATGTTAATAAGAGTGAAAAAACATAGAGTTTATAGGTTTAACTTGTTTAATAGTTCTACGCGGAGCTGTAAGCTGATAATTTTTAGGGTTCTATTATCATTTGAAGAAAACCCTTTATATATCACACGCCTGACTGAATGACAATAAAATCCAAGAATTATGTATAATTTTGTAATAACAATATTAGCTGTCAACATATTTTCTAAATACAAAAAAGTTAAAAATCAAATTGCACATACAAAGAATGACATAAGAAAGTAGTTTCTTTTTAATGTTGAAATAATAGTACGTATTGTTACCTATTTATATGAAAAAAGTTCTTATACTTTGCACTTATACCTACTTATTTACCTTGTATTTATTAAGTTAATGAATTTTACGATTTCTTTAATTATTAACAAAACTTCCCCTGTTATTTCAGTAAATAAGTCGCATAAAAAAGGCAATATTGTAAGTTGTTGATACATATTTGACATTTCATATTAACACAGCAATACGGCCGATATGATATCTTGAAACATTTTTTACAGGTGTATCCCGCTGCATCAGGATGCAATAATATTCTTGTCGAAATGCCCGCTGCATTAGAATCCAATAATATTACTTCCGAAATGCCAGCTGCACCTTCTGTTGGAATGGACAACGTCTATGAATATCACATTGTCCAGGACAATCAAAGCACAACAAATCTACACCAGTGTTACAGTATACTTGGACAAAATTTGGAAATTCAAAATGTTTTATTATCTAATCAAACACAGATCTTGAATGAGCTTAAAATTATCAAAACCGTGCAGAACATTCTCACTCAGAAAATTGCGTTATTTTCAATACAGTTGGATGATGCAATTTCTAGAATAACTCAAGCAACTGATAGCAATTTCCAGGTCACTAACTTGAATGAATCCAGATCTACACCAAGTAACACAGCTTTTTATGTCAAACCAGTTGATAATATCCAGCAGTTACATGAGTTAGAACAGCAGTTATCGGAGAGTAGCGTAAGACAAAAAATTAAAAACACGTATTCGGTGTTATGCAACGGAGGTAAAGGTATTGATTGCGCTTATACATTGTCAGACATCTTATTTTCGCGAGACTTTCTATGCCAATGTACTTGGAGTGGAGGTAGTCGTGGAAGTGACACTAAAATTACCTGGAAAAGTCTCAAAAACATCGTGTCTTTTTTTGGGAGATGGTTCATTATTGGGATAAAACATATACAATTAATGAGAATGAAAGTTTTTTCAAGAACATCCTAAAGAACTCAAAAAAGAGAAAAATGGCAAAGAATCAACGAGCTTCGACGTCAAGAAAACGTTCAAAACTTTTAAAGGCGGCAAATGCAAACTATTACGAAACAAGTGATGAAGATGCGTCTAATGAGACTAACGACGATACTATTAATAAAGAAAATCCAGTTACAGAAAAGAAAATACAAGAAAAAGATCAAGAATCGGAAAAGGAAAGTAACATCGTCAAAGAAAATCCAATTACCGAAAATAAGCCTGAAGAAAAATATCAAGAAGCGAAGAAAGAAAGAGACATTGACGAAGAAAATAAAGCACACTCAAACAATTCTTCCAATGATGAAGAAAGGGAAATGAATGAAGAAAACTTAAAAACAGATAAAAACATCGAATACGAACATAAAGGTAATGAATATTGTGTCATAGAATCAAACAATTCTTTTGAGCCTAATGAAACCAACAAAGAAGACAATAATGAGAAAATTAAAATAGATTCAAAAGAAAATGAAGAAGACAACGCAGCAATCAAAGAAATAGAAAGAGAACAAAATGATGATAAGAAAATGACAATAGATACAATGGAAGTGACTAGCTCAGAAAAAAATAAAGAAAATACATTAAAAGAACCAAACAATAAAGATAAAAGTAATGAGTCAAGTATTATACCTTATGCTTTGGAAATAAAGTTGAAATCTATTAAAGGAATTTGAGATCGATACGACTTAGCGACAGATTTTTGTCGCTATCTAATGTCGCGACTGCCGGCCCTGGTCTGAAAGTGTTGGAAATCATCCACTGACTGATTAAATAACTCTTTGACTGATTATATTACTAGTAGATATGTCAAATGACTAATGAAAAATATCTTAAATAAAACACGATTCCTTGAAATAACAATTTTTTATTTTCAAACTGTGTGTAAAAGAGGTAAAAAGTACAGAAAACTACTTTTTTTAATACAAACTAATTTACTTTTTACATCTTTAGGATATATTATATTTTCTTTTGATGCCGATGGTAATATGCTACTTTCACAGACTTTATAAATATTGAAGAACGATGACCTGATTGGTTTCTCATATACTATCATTTTTCTGTTATTTGTTTGCCGTGAATATTTATTTGCCTTTCTTCAACTGTGATATATTTAATTTCAATGATATCACCGGCCAGTGAAATAAAATATTTATTTTTAAATTTGCACGATAATACAAAGTGCTCGAAGTGAAGTACTGTATCATTCTTTTGCTTGGTTAAAAAAGGTTTACCAAACTTTTTTTTTTGCCAAAGATGTAAATTTTTGTTTTGTTCAGATAATCTTTTGGCTATCTGGGAAAGTGGTTTGTTTCCCTGCCTCAACATATTTTTTATCACATATAATTTATTCTCGAATGGATAAGCGTTAAATGTTGGCAATGGGCTGAACCTTTCCACTTCATCGACTACGTGTAACAAATTGTGGACATTACTAGTGATATAATCTGCGCCATACAGTACACAATTTCCAAGTATATTTGATAAAGGCATAATAATCCCATGATACCAATATTCACCACCTTCGATGGTTTTAAGACAAATTGCTGTTGGCGTTTGTAAAATCGTTCGAGGATCGGACGGTAAAATATCCGTGAATCTCTTATTTAAAAATAAAAGCAAATCTTTTAAAGCGGCTTGGCTTATATTTTTTTGTAGAGCCCATGTTCGTAAATCATTTTTAAAATTTATATTTTTCATATATTCACTTTCTTGTTCGTCATCCGAGTTGTTTGAACTACTGAGACGTAACAGATCGTCACAGATTAGAGGATATTCAACATCGGAGATAATTTGCTGTTGTACGGAACCCTGTTGTATTTTAGTTGATCGCTCTTGATATGAATCGTTATCGAGTTCACTGGATTTGTATTTTGTACTTCTATTGATATCAGAACTATTGCCTGAGACAACATCAAAATCTTTTTCTGGATTTTGATTTAGGAAATACTGTTTTTCCACTACATGCAATGCTTCTCTAGTCACAGTATCATATTTTTTTTCCTCAACTGATTTAGGCTCGTTGCATTGGATTTGCGACAATCTAATGATATTTTCATATTCTCTCAAAGCCTTTCTTTTGACTCCATCCGTTTGTTTTTTAATTAGCCATGGTTTCATTTTGAAACAATTCAATATTTCCAAATAAACGCCGTATTGAAAACGTAACTAACTATAGTTTTTGAGGTTAGGTTAGGTTAAGTGAATTAAATCCTATTTTACTCAACTTAAAGTGATAATGAAGAGTTATAAAATTTGCACATACTGTTTGCTGTTATATACAAGTTTTTATAAAAACCACAATATTACTTATGGTTAACCGATAAACTGCATTATGTAGCCTGCAATGATTTAAAGGTGGATTCTATCTCTTGCAGAACTCTTTAGGCTCGACAAAACTTGTTAGGTGGTACAAAGTATTTGTCTAACTCTTTTTAAGAATACCAGTTGATAGTAAGTGTAAGTACACACCTGAACATCACTCACAGCTTTTAATACATCTTGAAGCTATTAGAGTAAGTCTTAAGGTGTTACAAGACCTTTTACTACCTCAGTAGTCGAATATCAGCCGTTAGTAAGTGTTAGTAGACACCTTACAATTGCTTTTATAGGTTTGTGCATCTTAAAGCTATAAGAATAAGTTATACAATGGTTTCGATAAACTCCATGCTACCGTCTTGATTTATATATTTTTTATTTATTACTGTTATTCCTCTGGAAGGTTTAATTATTTATAACTAACCCTACTGTAGAGTCGAATGTTTCTATCGGAGTTCTTATATACCATATATAATACTAAGAGCTCTAAAAAAAGGCTGCCGTAAGCTCTAAAATGTTTGTTGGGTTGGTACATACCTAATGTTATCTTTTACTGTTAATAGAATTTAAAGTCACCGCGCTTTTGCAATGGATATATGAGAAGATGTGAGTTATTTTAAATAATAAATGATCTTATTTCTGTAAGGGTAGTATTTAAACGCAAATCAAAAAATATCCTTTTTCTATGCAATAAGATTCCGAATTCCCATCAAAATTACTGATTGCACAGCAAAATATTCAACTCAAAATATCACTAAACACACTACAATTTATTTTCGCAGCGTACAGCGATTTTTCCTAAAGCAAAAGCTTTTTCATCAATTTATTTTCTATTCCCACCAAGTACCACATTTTTTTAAATAAAAAATCTATTACTAACGAATACCAAAGCGTGACTTTTTGTACACTCAGCTACACAAAGTTTTATTTAAATTGCGTTTTACCGAATTCTGCTCGGCTCCTATTTCTGTCTAAAGGGTTTAAAGGAACCTAACCAACCGAACCTCGGGATGCCACTGACGTCGACCATCTAATACTCACACGCTATGAATGTGAGTATTATGTATGTACGGTCTGGTTGATTTGCTGTGCAGTCAGTATTTAATTTGCTGTGCAGTCAGTATTTAAATGATGGAAATAAATTGATAGGTGATTATTTATTTGATGTGCAATTAATAATATCCCTTTCTGTAAGTATGTTTGTACAAACACTTTTACACGTCAATCATATTTTAAAAACTAGATGAGGTCGGCGTTTCCTATCTGACTACTCAGAGAAGAAAGGCCGAAATAAACTCAGAGGTCACAGTCTCTTTTAAAGTCCAGACATAATCTTGGTCAGATCATGTGAAGACCATGTAGATTTGTTAGTTAGTTTTTAGCTAGTTAGTTAGTACTTAGTTTTTCTAAAACTTAGTAGATGACTATCCTTCACGTGGTGCGATTTTAGTGAATAAAAGTGATTGTAGCAACTACAGGTAACAATAATGCTAACAAGGCAAAAAAATGCATTGTTCCCCTCGCATACAGTTTAGCGGCCTATCGTCTTCCCCGCGCCGTAGGAATAACTTGTGTTCTTTATAGAATATGTAAGAAGCGTCACTGTGCTTATTAATCAAGGTTATCAGTCAATAGACTTTACACTGTACACTGGCATTTTATTTACCACCTTCTCCAAGATCACGTCGTGGTCACCAATGTTGAGACCTTATAATATCGTGGTTGGAGAAGGTGATAAATAAAATTCCAGTGTACAGTATAAAGTCTATTGACTGATAACCTTGATTAATATGCGTGGGAAACAATGCATTTTGCATTGTTAGCATTATTGTTACCTGTAGTTCCTACAGTGATGGATGAAGGATACATAAAGGGCGCTATGTAACAATTTTTTTTTAACCAGAGATATAATAAATCATCATTATATTGCCGTTATCCCAACTTATTTGGGGTTGACGCCGCACGTCTTCTTCTTCTGGAGACTGCTATAAAATAACAATGACAGAGTGATTAAATGATAAACTTCAAGATCACTCTTGACCAACCCAGCCAGCATAGTGACTACATACAGGACTATGACAGGAACTTCACACACGAAAAAGAAAAGAGAATACAATTATATAGCTGCAAGGAGCAGATTATGATGATATATATATACCCAAAAAAAAAATCAAATCGAACTAAAATATACAGTGTGATCACACAACCTCATAGATGCATTCGTGATGTTCAATGTTAGACAAAAAGCTAAAACGAACAAGACAATGACTTGTTACGAAAGAAATGGGCCATGTATGCTGTGACTCCGACCAACAGATTCTACTCATCACAATGCCAGACTATTCTGCGGTGCACGACTCTGGTTCATAATTACAATTCGCGTAATCCGAGATTTGTAAAAAAGAATGATCAAATTGTAAAAACAAACTCCCATCGAAGTTACAACGAGGGTCACGGTCACGGTCAAAAGTCATGAATATCCTATCAGGCACACGTACGTAAACAGAAAACTTATTGCTCAAGTTTTCACTTTGGAATTCTTTATCCTTAACTTTATATTGAAGCACCCATTCAATGTAAACGGAGTGGGTTAAGTGTTCCAACGTGTTTCTAGATCTTCAGAGATCATCAATATTATCCCAAAAAAATATTTGATGAGTTTATCATCTAATCGTTTTTAATAATATTGAATTGCTTGAATTTCTGCTTAGCCCTCTTCCTGTCTCTTAATTTTGCTGTGCCCGACAGGGTCCATATTGATCTTTTATTTTTTAGACCATCTATGTAATATATATGGAATGCAATAAAGAATTGAGTATTGAGTATTAAGTATCACTACACATAAAAGATGAAGTTCAGTTTGAGTGATTTATGCGGCCAACCCAAATGTCCTTTCTTTGGTATTGTTCGTCCTGAGTTGAGCTGCACGATTACTGACAAATGCGTGCACTGACTGGACAGGACCACTCAATCTGTATGGTTTCTCCCTAAAAGATTATTTCAGCCACAAATCTACTTGGTCTTCGCATGATCTGATCAAGATTATGTCTGGACTTTATAAGAGACCTCTGAGTTTGTTTCGGCCTTTCTTCTCAGAGTAGTCAGATAGGAAACGCCGGCCTCACCTAGTTTTTAAAATATGATTGACATATAATCATTTATCATTCATATCCATTAGACTCTTTGATCATCGGTTGAATCTATTAATGCTGTTTTCAGGAGTATGTACTTTTTGAGATGTTGATGAGGTAGTCACGAATAGCTACAGGTCGCTACATCAATTTCGTTGTCTACACAGCGTGTTAGCCTCGATTTATTTGCAGGCAATATAGACTCTTGTACTTCTTGAACTTCGTGGAGGATCTTTGAATGCACCAAAAAGCTTCACTTGCCTTATGTTAAAGTAGGAAGAAAGAAAGAAAGAAAAAATATAAAATTTTCTCCTTTGATGATTTTAATTATTGTAATTATGTAAATACCTACTTGTTACTGTCGCGAATCGTATTTTGTTCAACATACAATCTGACACTGACCCGCAAGTTGCAAAAAAACTTAAGAAAATTTGAATTTCACGGGCTACCCTGGCGCTTCTCTCTTTAACAAATAACAAGACTGACCAGAAGATTTGTTTTTCAGTCCCTTATGACATATCTCTTTACAGTTTTAAAAAACTTTACACTACTGTATCTTGCCTGCTTCGTGGACATCACGTACATAAGTTTATCGCGATCGATAACGTCAAAATAGTTGGGTACCGAAGAATTTTAATCTCCCAAGATCGCTTTACATCATCGTTTGTAGTCTGCTCCTAAGACTAAGTTTTTTATGAGTTGACTCGGTGACATAGATACATACATGTTACACGTACTTAGGTACCTACCTTGATAAGTTCTGTGTATTCTGCAACGTCACCAGATACGGTGATATGAGAAGTATGGGAAGAATTTGATAAGTAAAGTTTATGATTTTTCTGCTTATCGTTTTGGTATATATATCGAGGGATTCATAACAAACGAGCGTACACGCAAAAATTACACTTTTGCGTGTATGTACAGTCACCAAAAGAGATAAGTAACCATGGTCGTCGATATAGTTGAAGTTTAGTAAGAAACCGATGAATGTTTTCGAATAAAATTTAATTTAATTAATAGAAAACAAACAGGTGATTTATCGAATTAAATTTCATTCTAAAACATCCATCGGTTTCATACTAAACTTCAACTACATCCGACGACCCTGGTTACTTATCACATTTGGTGACCGTACTATGTTATGGGCCTCGATTTGTACTATCTATTGCACAAAAAAATAAAAAAAATACATTTTTGCGTGTACGCCCTTTATTATGAAGCCCTCGATATGTAGATCGTAGTTTTAACGCTAATCATCAAGTTTAGAGAATAGATTGGTGATTGAAGTACCTACTCATGATATAATAAGTACATATATATGCTGCTGTCCATATAAAATTACTAGCTGTTGTTCGCGACTTCGTCTGTGATTCAGAATGCGAAGTAGCATATGTCCTTCTCCAAGTTCGAGGCTACCTATCTATCAAATTTCATCGACGCTACGGATCGCTATTTTAAGGATCGCTTCGGAGGGTTAGGTGTGAAAATGGTATCAGACATTCAGACAGACAGTTACTTTCGTATTTATAATATGAAGTATGGAAGAATGGATAGAATGATGCTTGTTCTAGGCAAATATTTCAGACTCTCATGAGAAATTAAAATAACGATAGGAAGGAAGAGTCATAGAATGGTCGCATTTGCTATCAGCGACCAATGATACAGTCAAAAATGTATTGGTTGGACCTAAGCTACCGAATCGCTTAAATCAATCCTGTTGAAAGTATAGAAATACGAAACGCTTTGAAAGCGGTTTCCACTTGTCTAGGCCCTCTGACGATTCGTAAGCGTTAGGAAGATACCCATCGTATGACAATAACTTTGTGTAAGCTACGCTACGACTTTATCAAAAAGGAAATGAAAATATAAAGTTTCTACATCACGTCTAGGTCCTCAGATTCATTCCTGAGATGAGCAAAGATCAGTCAAGCATGAATCTTCACATCTCCTATTAAATGCACCTTACTCACGGTATGAGTTCGCAGAATATTACTTAGGTACTTATTTTCCTTGATTTTTTTTTAATTAAAAAACTTTTTACTATAACAAAGAACAGAGTTCCAAAAAAAAGCAGTAATATATGAAAAATATTTTTTATTTTGGAAGTCGGTGTCTTTGGTGTTGTATTTTCGTTTTTTGCCACCGACTTCCGACTTTTCTCTTTTTTATAACGCAAGACATATCGATATTATTGCGTTCCAAGAGGTGACAGTTATTTTTGAAACCGATGGAGCTTCCTACATTGTGGTGTTGCTTGTGTCGACCGAAAGTTTTGGTGTACCTTCGATGTCACATATTTGTGCTGTCATATATGCAGCCAAACAAATGATCACATGACTTATATTAAAAGGGATGAATCATGAAATCAGATATTATTGCCAAGCTGTCCATATTAATATATTTATTTATGTACATAATATATTATTATTCGTGACTGTACCTACCGAATGTAGAGATTTTTTAAACGTGAAGTTATTGAAGCATTGCTTTAGATGGATAGACTCAATGGATTGCATCAATATCTATCCAAAAAGCAATACCATTTTTTTTTAAATGAAATACTAACAAAATATCGATAAAAAAAGGCTTCAGTAACACTAGATATCGTACACTTAATAGCAATAATTAAGTACTACTTCATTTACAATTTGCCGACAGCAATTTGATATTTGCATGCAATTAATCGATAAACCATTATAACCTGCATCGAAACGAGTTTGAACTTATCGATTTAAAAAAGGTATTCATGATGACCTTGGCCAAGCTTTGGCCTTAACGATTGCACCTCATCCTTTTAATATCTGATCGAACATAATTTGCGATCAGTTCTGTTATTATAAAATATTTTTAATTTTGTTAATTGGATCCATTTAGAAATTAACGTTAAAGGCTCCCACAGACAGGCGCTACGCGACAGCGCTTCACAAAGGCGCCGCTCGTCGCGCGACACGTGGTGCCTTTGTGGCGGGCGTCGCGTCGCGCCTGTGTGTACGAGCCTTTACCCGTGTTGTTTTTATTAAGATCCCCATTGACGACGTCATGTTAAAGTCATAATTATTATCTGCTAAGCCTTTTTCCAACTATGTTGGGGTCGGCTTCCACTCAAACCGAATGCAGCTGAATACCAGTATTCTACAGTGAGCGACTACCTATCTGACCTCCACAACCCAGTAACTGGGTAATAAGATACCCCATGGTAACACTGGTTGTCTAACTTTTGACAACATTTAACGACTGTCAAAGATCCACGAATGACAGTCCGTCATGTTAAGGTATGGTATCGCATCTGACTCTACTATGTTCAGAACTGCTTCAACAAATTGAGTCAGTCAATCGCAGTCTACTTCTGAACATGTGGGCTAGTTCTACGATGGCATATTGCACCCAGCAGCGCCAGCTTCTAGCTGTAGGTATAAAGTTTAAGCAGCAGTTAAGATCAGCTTAAAGGCTAAACACACTGGCGCGACGCGACGCCCGACACAAAGGCACCGCGTGTTGCGCGACGAGCGGCGCCTTTGTGTAGCGCTGTCGCGTCGCGTCTGTCCTTGAGAGCCTTATAACTAAAACTATGTGTACGGTCCAGAAGCGAAAAAGTTAAGCAATTATCAAAGAAAATCGTTTCACACAGGTGACGTATCCCTCCTCTGTCACCTTTTTGAACTGTCATGTTCATTCAAAATGGTGGCAATGACTTAGTCGTAAAATAATGACGAACAAGACGTAGAAATTTCAAAAGACTGATGAGGGTCTTTACAAAGTTGGCACCAAACATGGCGTACTTCAAAAACATTATTGCAGGTATAATTTTATTAACATTTTCCATAATTTTCTGTAATAAAATATTTGTTTTAACTTCTTTTTTATATATTTTTTAACTGATTACGACGTCTGCATTCGGAAGTTTTTAGATGTGGGAGATATTAACCAGGATATTGAAATATCTTTAAGGACTGCAGCCACGAAACATTCTGTTGGAGCAGGGCTAGGCTTCGTGAAATGCAGTTGCATGAAAAACTGTACAACAAACAAATGCAATTGTAAGAAAAACAAAGTACTCTGTAATTCTAAGTGCCACCAGAGTAAACCTTGCAAAAATAAGTAAATAAGCAAATTGCAGATAAGCTGAGTTCTGTAGATGAATATAAGTTGACCTAGTGATAGATGTGGAATTACTGATTAGTTAATAAATAACTTTAATTAATCATATTGACTATTTTAATTCTATTCCTTAAAAACAAAAAAGTAAATACGAAAATAATAATAATATAGTAACGTTTTTTCTTTTTAACGGAATAAAGATTCAGTTTACTTTGAAAAGCTTATAAAAGATACAAACTAAGTGAAATTAGTTCAGACTAGGAAGTACCAGTTTATCCTAAAGCATGTAAATTTCTAACTAGGATAAACCGATTCGACCTAGGCTAAACTGGTTTATCCTATAGGTAACAGGATGAACGAGTTTGGCCTAGGCGATACTGGTTTGTCCTATCGTGTGTAGAAAGAACTGGTTTGGCCTAGGCGAAACTAGTTCATCCGAAAATCGGGAATATACATTGTTCAGGCAGGGGCTATAATTTTTCATACTCCTAGATAACCAGTTCACTTTAGCCACTGAAACCCATAATCCAATATCTTTGTTTCCATATCCTGCAATAGTCCTAAAGCTACACCAACCCGGGGTTGTCCTTGGGTGCACTTGCACAGTGCGACCAGAGTTAATCATCGGTTGGTGCCTCATTTAATTAAAAACGTCTAACGGGACTCTGCGAATTGACTTCGGCCCCTCGTACGCCTTTCAAAGGTCCTGAGAAATGTCAAGATAAGTTAATAATATGTTAGGATAATAGTTAAGATAAGTACACTATCTCAATAGGTTACCCTGTAATGAATCTATCATTACAGGGTAAGTGGGAATATAAACAATTGAAAAAATAAAAACATCAATATTTTTTTTTCTTTTTTCTTTGCGTAATGTTTTACAGAAAATAAACGTATTTTCTTTATTACCTGTTATATTTTCCTTAGAGTAAACTATTTTTTATTATTTATTTTCTTTGGAATAAACTAAATTTTAGTGATTTTTAGTCTAGATTAGAGAATTTTGTGACATCAGCACCACTGCCTACCTAAGTGCTTGATTGACCAAATAGATTTATAACATTTAATAAGCTAACAAACACAGGACTACAATTAAATACAGGTTAGTTAGAACTTAAACAACTATAAAACATGTTTGAGAAACTAAGTTTTAGGTACGTGCTTTAGTTAAATAAAAAACTATAAAAAATCTTTTAACTACATCTAATCTTAGCTTTACGTATTGGTCCTGTGGTCCCACCGGCACTTTAATTTGATTTAAATGGACATTGCTTGTTTTTGTAAGACTTTGTTGCAGGACGAGCGTACTTATGCAGCAATGGATAGACCCATTTAATCATTGAGGTTTCTCTATACAATCAACGGTTACACAGGGTGGAGTTAATGATCTGATGAATGCACGATGGTGTATCTGGCCACATAATGATTACAGATCACAAATGATACAACCCTGTATTTATAAATAGATAATCTGAATAATACAGTGTCATAATAATATTAATGACTCAAAATACAAGCAAAATGCATTAGGTCGGACGATTATTATTATTATATTACGAGTATGTAAGTACAATAAACACGCAACGTGATATAAAAACCAACTTTTCATAAAGCGGCGGCGCTGAAATTCTAATGTCGTTCTAAAAATTGTGTATATTTTGTACTAAAATAAATGAGCCTCCATTGTCCTAAATCTTAACAAAAACATGTAGATATTAACATGCTTTCACCAGGTACGGCGTAATGTGCAAGAAAAATATTTCGTTAACCATTTTGGATCCACTTTCTTTTCCAGTTTCGCTGAAGGGGAAATCAGGAAAGTCTCCTATGAAATGAATTAAATTGTTTTTTTTTTACCCTTTACATTACCACTTTGCAAAATGACAAATTATGCCAGCACGCACAACCGAGGTACAGGCTTATCATTCTGATGACGACAGCAAAGTGTGGTAAATAACACCAACATGCATGATATTCTAAAACTCATCCTGAAGTTTAATATCCTGTTCAGCACAGCCTGTCAGTCTCCAGTGCATAATATTCCACATTCCCTCACAAAGACTTATATCAGCTTCATCATTTCATACCCTCCTGGTACTGTTTGGTCGCAACTTCGCGCATCAAAAGGCGTTTACGGAGGCAACATTTTCATCACAAACTATTCCTTCCTATGTTTTATGCTCTCCTCGTAAACAACGATATTTAAACCGTCTGTGTAATAAAACTGAAATTGTAACGTCTTTTCTACTCTTACTTACATTTGAATTACATATTCGTAAAGTTTACTTCTTTGGAGTTGTTAAATATTCTCTTTTTTCATTGAAAGTTTGCTTTATCTCTTTTATTTCGTTCTTGTGTAATATCAGTGGTACTTTCGTGCCATCAACACTAATTCTGGTTCAATCTATCAGAGGGGGGTCGACATAAAAAGTGTCACACAAATACGTAAAACGTATCCAAGGACATAAGGTTACACCTAAATATTTTTACTTTACTGACGCATATTTTAAAAAAAGAGTTCCTTTAGAAACGGCACTTATAAAAGATTATTATTAAAGTAAATAAAACTATCTACTTAAAGTATTGGTAGACAAATTGATTTGTTTGAAAATGATACGTGGTATTAGCTGGGAAATGCGTTAATTAACTTAGGGTAAATAGTTACTTTAGTAGAACAACAAAATTAATACGGAATCAAATATTAAATTTGCCGGAAATCCATCGGGCATGAAGAGCTGTTACAAATACAAAACCATTACCTCCTTTTGGCCTTCGCCGCAGTCGGGTAAAAGATATAAACTAGTTTTTAACTTGAAGAAATTAAATCTTCTTAAGGGCAAACTGTAAACGTTCTAGGAAATCAAAGCGTCCATTGCTAGTTTTGACAACAAAGTTCGCAAACTAATAGAAGAAAATGGGAAATCTTCCCTGATAAAATGACCCTTAACAAATCTGCAGCCCTGGTAGCGGATATACGAAGAAACTATCTTACATCTTACAAAGGGACATCAAGATACAGCAGGAAAAAACTTATTTTGAAAAGAAGCTTTTATCAAAATCAACCCTTTGCCCGAAGTCCAAAGCATCTACAAAAACCCTTCAATCTCTGTGGCTATAATATAAGTGTTAGTATTAATAAAAAAACGTTGGAAGAAAATAACATTAACGTGATCATATTCATGTATCAAAAAAAAACTCTCCTCCTCGTAGTACTCCTTCTTTAGAAGTCGGTTATAACTTTCTGAGGAAAAACTGGCATATTCAGGTACCACCATTTATTTGACTAAGTACTAATAATTACCTAGGTTTGTCATAAAAAAACCGTTTATTTCAGGTTTTCCCATATTACAATCACAAGTATTACAATTACAAACACGAGATAAATACAAATCACAATATAAAAATAAATACAATATCATCAAATTATAAATACAATGTCAAATAAAAATAAGCAAATCAATGTCAAATGAAAATAAAAATTTAAAATAATAAAAATTAAAACTGAAAACTTTAAAAATTAACCGGAAATTAATAATATAAAATACAAATAAAAATTAAAGTTTAGGGCAAATTTTTTGATTAAAATTATAACATATATTAATAAAAACAGCAAATCTCACGTCAGTCATTACTCATTAACATGCCCTGGCTATAAGCCTACTGCAACATTTCCCAATATAAGGGCAGTCCAATCGTCCAGCAATCATCACTAGGACAGCATTGGAGCTGACTCGCACCCTGCGCACCAAGGATAAGTAGGAGGATAGGTAGGTATATTATGCGCTGCTATTTACAAATCGTAAAATAAAGAGCTTTTATATAGCAATGGTCGTAGATGAGTTATTAAATTGTACTTAGGTAAAGTAGCTAAGTGATAATTACTAACACATATTTAGCTACTACTTATTAGCAACATAGTTATTTGTAAAAGACGTTTAGCTTTACAATGCATCATGTTTATTTGTTTTCAATCATAAAATTCTGGTTCTGATTTCCTGGTGATCTGTAATACAGGTTTTACCTACAACAGACACCAGTCTCTGATATGTGTTATCTTGACTTTGTACTGTGTGATTATGAAAGAACAATAAAGAAATTATTATTATTCGATTTCAGCAAGCGACAGGCTACCATGCCCCTCGATCTCATAATACTAACAAGTTATTAAACCCAAGACAAATCTCACACTCACATCCAACAACAACTTTAAAATGTGCATAAAATTGTATAATGACATGATTGATGATGTTGTTGTTGTGTTGTTTGTATTTGTATTTGTATGTTTGCTGAAGCGTGTGTCGATTGCTTCTACGCTTTTTTTTTTTTTTTTTGTGTGGGAAATCATCAAATGACCTCTCCCGCTCTGGGCGGAGCGGAAGGTCGTGTCAGACTCTTACTGACTAAAACCCACCCGTGTTCCTTCAGTTGCCTGTGCGCCAGGGCCACGGTAACTCTTTCGAACAATCCGCAGCCCCGGCAGGCATCGGTCCTATCGGACCCCGTCAATTTTGCTGACATCTCTTTGAGGCGCGCGTGGAACACGACGCGCCGTCGACCCGGGCCTGGTCCTTACCGGACGGCGAGCTGCCCATTGCTCGCCGTCCGCAAGCCCGCGCCTACGGTGGCCGGGAGTCGGCAATCGACTCCCGATGCCCAGGGTGTCTCCTCCTCCTGCGGCGGCTAGGGGCACGAGGGCGTAGAGACTGCTTCTCTCTTTCGCGCTCCGCCTCCTCCTTCGCGAGCATTACTGCTTCGCAGAAGGAGGTGACGGCTTCCCATTCCCTCTCGCTCCGTACCATGGCCTGAACCAGGGCCGGACGCGAGAGGTCGCCGCCGCCGATCGCCGCCACGAGGACACGGCGGTGCTCCGCCCAAGCCGGGCAGACCTCCACCGTATGCTTCACCGTGTCCTCCGGTCGATCCACGCAATGATAACACCCGGGCGTTTCCTCCCGCCTTATCCGAAACAGGAACCTCCCGAAACAGCCATGTCCGGTGAGGACCTGCGTCAGGCGGAAGGTGAGGACGCCGTGGCGCCTCTCAAGCCACTCCTCAAAGAGGGGTCTTACCGCCGCAATTGTGGCGTGCCCTGCGCTGGGTTGCGACAGTCGCACTCTCCATGCCGCCATGAGATCCCGCCGGAGCTCTGTCCGCTGTGCCGTGATTTCTCGCGGCAGCGGAGTTACGCCCCGGCGTTTCGCCTCCTCGCGCCACTCCCAAACGTGTGCGAGGATTGCTTCTACGCTACGATGCGATGCGAAAAAGATGCGCCTTGCTGGTGCGCCGGGTGCGGGCCAGCCCTAACATTATACTGCGGTGTGTCGCAAACAAACTGGATTGCTTGTGTGTGAATCACTGCTGTAGCTTTCTACTTCGGCGTTGAGCTTGTAGCAGGGGTTCTCATTCACATATAAGGCAGTGTTAGGTTAAGTGTTTAAGTGAAGTTTACTAAAATAGTTGTTAAGAAATATTGTTATTAATATATTTGAGTCTATTGTCGTTTGTTTATTAAATATAAACAAATAATAAAATTCCGAGTAAGAAAAAACCCTGCCATTTTTTAAATTTAAGCGTAATTTCACAAAAATACTTATAGATAAATGCTTTTATCGTGTACTTGAGTTCTTAGATCTTAAGTTGTGAATTGTCGTATAATGTAATTTACGAATTACATAATTGTTACCGATTGAATTTAATATCATTTACTAATCGCATGCATTACTCAAGGTAATTAATCGATTTCTTAAAATTGTAATTAAATTTGTATTTGCAAAGAGATCAATATAATTATGTTAAGAACTTTATGTACCTTATTTATGCAAATAAATGATTTTGTTTTTATTGGCGAAAATTGTATTCAATATTTCTAGGTATGATGACAGACCTCTGTCATCATACCTAGAAATATTGAACACAATTTACCTGCAACAAAAAACAAAATAATTTATTTGCATAAATAAGGTACCCGTAGGTAATAAGGAACCTACGAATTATGAACAACTTTTTCCATCGGAAATACCGAGAAAACAGCTTTTCCAAACAAAATTGAATTCTTTCCCGAAACAGATACAACACGAATCCCACTTCTCGTTAAAAAGGTATGTCCTTCTTCTCAAGTATCCCAAAGCCACACGATATCAACTATCGAGTGTAACATGACATTGGGATCCCAAATTGGCACTTTTGAACGCAATAAAAATGTCCCAAGATATGAACATTATTTATAACGTAGGTAGGTACTTGAAACAAGAAATATGAGCAGTTCTCTCGATAAGAAATCATCTTAATGATAAAACATAATTTACTGATATTAGTTTCGAAAGAACTCTTACGAGAGTTGTGTCTCTCTAACGTACTTGTTAGTACACAAAAATGCTTTTCTCACAGACATAAATTATTCAAAACTCTGACACCAATAACATTCAATTATATTGTAGAGTCAACAATATTAATATCTGCTCACCGCTCCTCATAACTTTGAGCACGAAGCCATAACTTTATGTGTGTGCGCGCCTTCACTTCAAACTCTTGAACAATCTTGAGAACGCACGAGTGTTAGAACCTATAAATTATTTAGGTAAGGTAGTTTAAGTTTTAGCGGGTTTACACATCAATAAATAATCCCCGCGGAGGTGCTTACATACCAGGCAAACTTAATTTATATCCCCCACTGCGACATGACACCCGTAAGGCAGTACAATATGAGAGTTACGATCCCCCGAGATCAAATTCGTCACCTGCGAAATTGTTTTCATTTTAAAACAATGGTATATTCCATCAAACTGTTTAAGGGGGATGTGATCAAGTAGCCCGCGAAATTCAAAAATAAGGACTTACGTTTTTTGTAATTTGGGCGTCAGTGTCAGGTTATATGTTGATTAAAATATGATTCGCGACCGTAAAAAATATTGCTTTAAAGAATTATAATCATTAGAATCAGCAATACAACTCATTAAGTTAGAATTGCCGTCAAATGTCATGATTTAATAAAATAGTCATTCAATATGAACTTAGAGAGATGTATTGATGATTTTTATGATTATAATTCTGTAAATAAATATTTGATACGGCCGCGAATCATATTTAGACCAACATACAACCTGATACTGACCAGCAAATTGCAAAAAACGTCAGCAAATTTGAATTTCGCGGGCTATCTTGGCGCATCCCTCTTAAACACACTGACAATTGTAATTGGATTCTATCTACGGACGACATTATTGCCCGAATTAACGTAGCGTTGCACTCGATTGCAACTGCATCAGCGTGTAGTGAAATCAGAGCGGGATATTCATTACGCGATATGCTTCCCCGCCCTAGAGAATCGAAATGAAGCGTATATAGGGGACAAAACGGCGAACTTCGTTTCACAAACAAAGCGCGCGCCTGAAAGGGGCTGTGAAAAAACATTTTCATTGTGTCTGCGAGTCGCTCGATTTTTAATCTTCCCCGCGTCCCTCTGTAAGTTTATTGTAAGCTTTGCGCATCAGTTGGCGACCCGCACTAAAAAAAACAACCTACCGAAACCTACGCTCATCATCGACTACGCAATCGACCACATATAAAGAAAGAAAGAAAAGAAAAAAGAACTGTTTATTCTGCACAAACAAGACGCACATTAGAAAAAAAACTCGACAAAATACATACCCTAATAAAAAGTAGCCAAAAGCCTCGTATTCAAAACCATCCCTAACTTCATAAGAAACAACTCACTTGAAATCTTTTGAGGGATCCTGAAAAGTTTATGAACTAATTTCATCAGTATACGCACTTACCTATTGTAAATTACGTAGCTGTACTAAAGGAAGATCGCCGACGTTGCAGTTACGCCAATACCGGATGACAACAACTAATCGCCGATGCAGCATTGACGTCAGTCGACGGTGCAATCTAATTTTAATGACTATTTTTGTAAGAATAGGCATTCCATATTCCTACTTCGACGTGGAATGAATATTCGTAGGTTAATTAATTGTAATTAATTTTTTTATAATTAAAAGCTATTAAAATCATTTCGGTTTTTTTTCGATCCTTCGGCTGTCGTAAACGTAATTGGCGCAGTCGGTAGGATATCCGCGGGAGACGTCGGGACTCGCATCTCACATCGATAATCGCGTCGCGTGTCACCCGGGTGGCTATCAAGCACCGTTCCGGATATCCTGAACATACGGACCTGCTGCAGATCGAGAGGAGAATCTGGAAATCGATTCACGGAAAGAGACCAGAAATGAAGTATTTGTAAGTACATCAGAATTATTCTCGTGTTGCTCCCGTCGAAATCCTAACCTTCAAGATTTACCATCCCAGAGCCTCAAGTGCGCGGGAACCTGAATCACGTAAGGCCCGTCGACGAACTGTAGATACTAATAGAGACATAGTTTTAGATAATTTGGATTTAGGTAACTTATTTAATTTAGATATGGCTCAGCACGACCCAGACACTATTTTCAAGGCTCTTCGCCTTGTCCCGGAGTTTGATGGTAACCCTAATGTGCTTACGCGGTTTATTAAAATCTGCGACTCATTAGCAACGCAATACTTAAGTGGTGCGCCCGGAAGTGAATTTTCAAACTTATGCCTATTAAACGGAATTCTTAATAAGATCTCTGGAACCGCTGCGTGTACCATAAACTCTAATGGGATACCAGAGAGTTGGTTGGGCATTCGAACTGCCTTGATTAACAATTTCTCGGACCAACGCGATGAAACCGCGTTGTACAATGACCTTTCTGTCGCTACGCAGGGTAACAAGACACCCCAGGAGTTTTATGACCATTGCCAAACACTGTTCAGTACAATGATGACGTACGTGACTTTGCACGAGACTATACCGACTACTATAGAGGCCAAGCGTGAACTTTATAAAAAGGTGACTATGCAGGCATTTATTCGTGGTTTAAAGGAACCTTTAGGATCTCGTATACGTTGCATGCGGTCGGCTACCATTGAGAAAGCTCTTGAATATGTTCAGGAGGAATTAAACATCATGTATTTGCAGCAACGCAGGGAACCCCAAAAGGGCCAGTCAACCCTAACGGTCACCCCAGCATTACCACCAGCAGCAATTGCTCCCCAGCGGTCGCATAACTTCCAGGTGCCTAATTGGCCAGCTCCCGTAGGACAACGCCCTATGGGCCCCCCTCCTCAACCTTTCAGATTTGCAAGACCGATCCAATATCAGCAGCATGGCCCCACTAACACGCAAAGAATGTTAAGTGCACCACCACCTAATTATAACTATATAACTTTATAGGACTATTATATGTGATAACAAGGTGTTAGAAAAACTTAAAAATGTATCATGGACAGAACTTTTGAATTGTAAATGCCCAATAGACTTATATACCAGACTTTGTACAGTAATCTCTGATGCTTATGATGATGCTAAAATCCAAGTATCTATATGTAATAAGAGGAAAAGTAAACCTTGGATTACAAAAAAACTTAAAAACATGATTAGTACTAGGGACAAATTGTTCAGATATTGGAAAAGTAAACCGAAGGATATGAACTTGCGGATTCAATATACTAAATACAGAAACAGGGTAAACAAATGTATTAATAAAGCTAAAAATAAATACCGTCAGGAAGAAATATAAAAGTGTAACAAAAATATTAGGAAAATTTGGGCTAAAATCAACTCATGGATAGGGAGAGAGAAAAATAGTGTAGATTCGGTTATTTTAAAATATTTGGGAAGAACGGAAAGTATTATTAATATTTGTAATAAATTCTCAAAAACATTTACCAAAGAAATTTTAGATATGAAACATGTTTGTAGTCATAAGTTTTTAGACAGGTCTAGCTATATCAATAGCAGTAGCGTGTCGTTACGGTTTCAAAAAACTTACCCAAAGGATGTAGATAAAATAATAAGTATTCTAAGTAGTGCTAAGTCTGAAGGTATAGATAAAATTAGAGTAAAGGAAATAAAATTGTTGAAATTACAGCTGAGCCCTGTGATAGCTTTGTTCATTAACTTATGTGTTGAAAGTGGTTTGTATCCTGATCAGTTAAAAACAGCATTAATAAGACCTATATTTAAGCAAGGTGTGCACAGTGATTACTCAAATTATAGGCCAATAGCTATACTGTCTGTAATAAATAAAATTATGGAAAAGTTCATTATGAACCAGGTAAGTGCTTTCTTGGAAAACAACAATATTTTGTCAAAGGCTCAACATGGTTTTCGACGTGGACGGAGCACGGCGACGGCTCTGGCACAGTTTGCGGACGACGTCAATGAATGTTTGGATCAAAGGAAGCAGGTGGTGGTGGTCTAAATTGATTTCAAAAAAGCATTTGATACCCTTGAGCACCACCAGCTGCTTCAAGCCATGGAGGAATGTGGCGTAGCGGGACCACTTAACAGGTGGTTCCGTGCCTACCTCACAGGCCGGGCACTGCGAACCGTCATTGACGACGTCATTGGAGAACCCAGTTACGTCACATGCGGTGTGCCAACCGGTTCCGTGTTTGGTCCTGTCGGATACATCATGCATGTCAACAGCATGTGCAATGTGGTTAGAAACTGTCGCATATACATGTATGCCGATGATACTTGCTTAGTGTATGCAGATAAAGAATTAGATGTAATTGAAAGGAATATTCAGGAGGATTTCACAAATATCATTAAATGGGCCCATGATAATGGGATCATAATAAATATAAATAAAACTAAGTGTATGCGTATACGGTCTCCTTATCTTAAAAATTGTGAGCGTCCGCCGCGTGTGGTGGGGCATAGCTATGAGTGCCTGCACGATGACGGCGCGACGTATTGTGCGTGTGCAGATATTGAGGTGGTGGAGGAATACAAGTACTTGGGTTTAGTTATAGACAACAGCTTCTCGTGGAAAACACACATAACACACCTTTGTGACAAACTCCGATTAGTGCTTGTAAAATTCCACCATCTTAGTTTTGTACTGGATAGGGCTACTTTGCACACGGTCTACTATGCGCTGGTTGACTCGCTACTTTCATATGGACTGGCATGTTATGGTAACACATTCAAAACATATTTAGATAAAATAAAATTATTACAAATCAGATTTATGAAACTTTTAGTTGATAGAAACACAAAAACACGTTGTAAAAGTAGTGATTATGAAGAATTATTCTTAGAGTGTAAGATGTTGCCAGTTCATCGAAAGGTGGTATTGTTATTGGCTATAGAGAACTATTGCAAGGATGAGTTTAAAATCGAGACGGTATGCATAAGACCTAAAAGGAATAAATGTATCAGAAGATTTGTGGTACCCACTTGTACTAATTATTATGGGCAAAGATGTAGAAAATGCTTAGTGCCAACAATTTTTAACGACATACCTTCCGATTTAGAAAATAGCTGTACCACGAAAGTATCTTGTAAAAACAAAATGGGGAAGTTTCTTTTTAGCACCTTTTGTCAAAACTTCATGACTGGAGATGTGTAGATTCCGTTTATGATTGTTTGTTGTTGTTTAAATTTAAATTTATGTCATACCATCTGATTTTTGCGGCTTCACCGTTGTGAATTTAAATTCTGTTGCGCAACTTAAAATGTTTTAACTTTACGCTTATAGTCAGCCTTTGTTTAAAATAAGTGTGTTTAGTTTTAGGTAAAAGATTGATATAATACTAACAAATAGTTACATCAATATTAAAATTGTATATGGGAGCTACATCTGCCAACAAACTGTTTTACAGTTTGGCAGGAGTAAAATATTTTGTAGTACGGATGTAACAACGAATAAACGCTTTTTCATTTTCATTTCATTAACCCCCGTAGTAATGTGTTCCGGGTACCGTCTCAAAACCGTCCACCATCAGGTCCTCAACCTATGAGTGGAGTACAACGTTTCACCCCCAGATCTTTGCCCCCAACCAACGGGTTAGCAGGTCATGATTGGAATAAATCAGGAAACCCGCCACCAACAAACTATTTTAGGACCCGCGAAATGAATGTTAATGAATGTGCTACCTATGACGACTCACATTACAATTACTACCAAGAACCGGCGTACAATTATTATGCTGACTATAACTACTCGGACAGTGACTTTGCCCCCGGTTTCACCGGTGACTTGACTTATTTTATGACTGCGGATAATCAATCGCTTGACGATCCTCAGCCACAAGGAAATGCTAACCATGCTGAACAGGATTTTCCGGAGACTTCAACCTCACCAAAACCAAGATAGAATTAAACCTACAGGCGCAGAGACAGCTACCATACATACAAATCGCAAAACCCCCTCTGAAACTTTTGATAGACACGGGTGCCAATCAATCTTTTATAAGTCCCGAAGCCGTTCAAAAGTATTTTGCCGATTTTGCCCTCAACTTTGATCCGTTTGAAGTGACAAATATACACGCAACAAGCAGAAACGACTATTCTATTACATTGCCTTGTTTTGCAGAATTTAATGACACCGATAATATGAAGTTATTCATTTATAGGTTTCACGAATACTTTGACGGACTAGATTTATTGAGTAGCTGGGAGGCCCGCATAGATTTAAGAGAAGGTCAACTATTGACTCGAACCGCGTCAAATCCTATCAAAATGTACAACTCATGCAACGTTAATCTATATGAGGATATAATTCCAGCAGGGACTTCTAAAGTTATCCGTATCCCTGTCGACATCGCGGAAGGAGACGCTTTCATTAATGAACAAATACTTTGTAATTGCATAGTTCACGAATGCATTACCACCATTGCTTACAACCGTGGCTACTTAGAAATTGAGAACCCGACACCTAATGACGTCATATTCTCACTTGATCGCCCGGCGCACGCGGAACTATTTAATACTGAGTGCACGCGTACTCAACAAACGTCAACTTGCGCGCAAAATGTAGTTTCACGATTACGAACGGATCACCTTAACCCAGAGGAAAAGGCTAACCTTATAGCTCTTTGTTCTCGTTACGCGGACGTATTTTATATTGAGGGCGAGGGACTAACTTTTACAAACAAAGTCAAACACCGGATTAGGACCACAGACGAGGTGCCAGTGCATACCAAAAGTTATCGGTATCCATTCGTACATCGCCAGGAAGTTAGGGACCAGATAGGAAAAATGCTAGAACAGGGTATCATACGACCATCTGGATCTGCCTGGAGCTCCCCTATTTGGGTAGTGCCAAAGAAGATAGACGCTTCCGGAAAGCAAAAGTGGAGTCTCGTGGTGGATTTCCATAAGGTTAACGAAAAAACACTTGACGACAAATACCCTATCCCTAATATTAGTGACGTCCTTGACAAATTAGGGAAATGCCACTACTTCACGACCCTCGATTTGGCAAGTGGCTTCTACCAGGTTGAGATGGACCCTATCGACGTCGAGAAAACCGCATTCAACGTAGAGCATGGGCATTTCGAATTTCTTCGTATGCCAATGGGATTAAAAAATTCTCCGTCAACGTTCCAGCGTGTGATGGATAATGTCCTCAGAGGCCTTCAGAACGAGATATGTCTTGTATATCTCGATGACATCATCGTGTTCAGCACTTCCCTTCAGGAACACGTGACCAATCCCGAAAAAGTGTTTCAGAGACTTCGAGAGTCCAACTTCAAGATCCAGATGGACAAATCTGAATTTCTTAAGCTTGAAACAGCGTACCTTGGGCACATCATTAGTAGAGATGGTATAAAGCCAAATCCCGATAAGATATCCGCCATAAACAAATACCCCATACCGAAAACCCCAAAAGAAATCAAGCAATTTCTAGGCCTTCTCGGTTATTACCGAAAATTTATCCCCGACTTTGCCCGTACCACGAAGCCACTCACACAATGTCTGAAAAAAGGAAGAAAGATCACTCTCGACACTGACTATAAGAACTGTTTTGAAAAATGTAAGACTCTTCTGACCAATGATCCCATCTTGCAATACCCGGATTTTAATAGAGAATTTAACTTAACCACGGACGCATCTAACGTAGCCATTGGAGCTATACTATCCCAAGGTCCCATAGGGTCAGACAAACCGGTCTGTTACGCCTCTCGAACTCTTAACGAGAGTGAAATAAACTACAGCACCATTGAAAAAGAGCTCCTCGCCATAGTCTGGGCTACAAAATATTTCAGACCATACCTCTTTGGACGAAGATTCAAAATTTTCACTGACCGTAAACCATTACAGTGGATGATGAATTTGAAAGAGCTGAACTCACGACTTACAAGATGGCGACTTAGACTCAGCGAGTACGACTTTTCCGTAATTTACAAGAAGGGGAAAACGAACACTAATGCCGACGCCCTCTCCCGCATAGAAATAAATACTAAGGAAGCTATGTCTCTAATAGAAGAAATTGACGAACTCAATTCCCTAATGGGCAACCCATCCGAAACAATACTCGCCCAAGCAGACTCTTCCACTGAAACAGCTCACACAAGTAATGAAAATCCAATTCTTGAAATTCCTATAACAGATAAACCTCTTAATACATTCAATCGACGGATACATCTTATCCTTGTTAGCGACGTAAAGAAACGACCCTCAGTGACAAAACCATTTGACACACACACGCGTATCAGCATCCAGCTATCGCAATCAAACTTAGAGGAGGATGTCATAAGCGCTATAAAGGAGTACGCTAACCCCAAGGTTAAAACAGGTATTTTAATAGATCCTCCATTAGCCATGTATTCTATTATCCCGATCCTTCAAAACAAGTTTAAAAGTTCATCATTAAACCTCGTTCTCGCTAAATCCGAGCTGGAAAACGTCAAGGAATATCTGCGTCAGCAGGAGATAATCCGTCACTACCATGATGGTAAAACTAACCATCGCGGAATCACCGAGTGTCATTTAGCCTTGTCTCGCAAATATTATTGGCCAAATATGAAGGACCATATCACCAAATTTATAGGTGAATGTACCATCTGCGGACAAGCCAAATACGATAGAAACCCAGTCAGACCTCAATTTAACGTTGTGCCCCCAGCCACCAAGCCATTTGAGATAGTCCATATGGATTTATTTACTGTACAAAGCGAGAAGTACGTTACTTTCATCGACGTCTTTACGAAATACGGTCAAGCTTACCATCTGCGCGATGGAACAGCTGTTAGCATATTACAAGCCCTCTTGCAATACTGTACTCACCATGGCGTCCCCATGACTATTGTCACAGACAATGGAACTGAGTTCACCAACCAACTTTTCATGGAATTTACACGGCTTCACAAGATCAACCATCACAGAATATTAGCTTACTCACCTAATGACAATGGAAATATTGAACGATTTCATTTAACACTATTAGAACACCTCAGACTCCTCAAATTACAGTACAAAGACGAACCCACAGTAAACCTTATACCTTATGCTATCATAGCCTACAACAGTTCAATACACAGTTTCACAAGATGCAGACCTTTTGACTTACTGACAGGACACTTTGACCCCAGAGACTGTAAGGACATTGACATAACACAACAGCTGTTACAACAGTATGTCCTAGTTCCTAAAGACCGCATGAAACATGTTTATGACATTATCAACGCCTCATCACTCACAAACCGAACAGCATTAATCGAGAGTAGAAATAAAACCCGCGAACCCGAGAAGGAATACGCACCCCAACAGCAAGTATTTGTAACAAACCCTCTCGCTAATCGTCAAAAGACCGCACCACGGTATACACAAGATATAGTTCTAGCTGACCTGCCGATTCACATTTATACTTCGAAGAAACGTGGCCCCATAGCAAAGTCAAGACTAAAGCGTGTTCCTAAATCAGTAAATTTGTTACAGGATTCTGTTAATAACAATTCTCCCAATGATGCGACCTCAGGAGATAAAACTCGAGAGCCTCGATGAGGGACCAGGACTGCTACCCTACAAACTTGGGCCTATGAGACTCACGACTCACCACCATACATTTCTACAATATGTACGTCTGAATGATATCGAAAACAACGTCCACTCACTACAGACTCAACTACTAAGCTATCAAAGTCGAATGACCAATGACACCTACTTACTATATGATATCCAAATAAACCATCTTACTGACAAGCTTGGCAATGTTCTAAGACAATTGCAATCTCTGGAGCCCAATAGAGTTAAAAGAGGTCTTGTAGATGGGCTAGGTTCCATCATAAAAAGCTTGCCCAACTTCTGGAAGTAATGAGTGAGAACGTAGAAGATTTAACTCAGGAATTACTTAGAATAGAAAATTGTTTAGCTTTCGTTCATGCATCTACCATGCATCATTCTATGGTAGACATAGAGATACTAGCATCAATGGTCAGGAAACTGAAAATTATATACTCTGAAGAACAGATTTTAGATTTAGAACTTAGGGAATACTACAATATTATAAAACCAGGATCGTACTTCGTTGATAAACAGATAGTTTTCATTTTTAAATTTCCAATCTTTTCAAAGAATAGTTACGACCTATACAGGTTGTCTGCAGTACCTAACAAACACGCACAGGCTCTTATCCCAACCTTCCCATTCCTAGCAACCAACGAGTTGACATTCATGTACATGGAGGCTGAGTGCCCGAAGTCAAAAAGCTGGTACCTCTGCGAGAAGGAAATCACCCACCAGATCCGAACCAAATCTGACTGCATCCAGGAGTTGATCACCAATCAAGTTCTGCTAGACTCCTGCCAGTTCACTACAGTTACCCTGATGAGAGAGGCTATGGAGAAACTCGATGACCAACACTATGTCCTGTCATTCCCTCAACAAACGAAAGTACAACTTATCTGCCACCAGAAGGACTACACATCGCTCCAAGGAAGTTATCTTGCTACAATTCCCGTTGGATGTCGACTGAAATCTGAAGAGTTTAAATGTCTATGATGAAATCAAAGGGCAACCACTCAAACTGATGAAAATACCCTACGATTCCGGGAAACAAGTTACCACAGCTACTCATATTAATTTGAACTCCGTGGATCTTCAAGGACTACGTGGCATCCAGGACAAAATTACGATCCAGACTGCCGTGCATTTGGACAACGTGCAAACAGACACCTTCTATCACACCACAATCCCGTTCTACGATGTGCTATTAAGTGCAGCCATACTTATCAGCATCTTAATGGCCAGGCGCTACATATGCAAATGTAGTAATACTACGAAAATTAATCAAAATAACCAGCAGCCTCCGACCATAATTCGGGAAAGGAATGCAGATCCCGACAACATTCCGGCAACATTTTCACTGAACGTGCTGAAATAGTCGCCGTTCTAAGGGTGGAGGAATTACGTAGCTGTACTAAAGGAAGATCGCCGACGTTGCAGTTACGCCAATACCGGATGACAACAACTAATCGCCGATGCAGCATTGACGTCAGTCGACGGTGCAATCTAATTTTAATGACTATTTTTGTAAGAATAGGCATTCCATATTCCTACTTCGACGTGGAATGAATATTCGTAGGTTAATTAATTGTAATTAATTTTTCTATAATTAAAAGCTATTAAAATCATTTCGGTTTTTTTTCGATCCTTCGGCTGTCGTAAACGTAATTTGTATATAAATAAGCCAGAGATAATATATATATAATTAACACAAACACACACCATACATTGTTAGTCGTTTAGAATTCACATTCATACATACATAGATAGATAAAATATTATATTACATTTTATGAAGTAGAAGAGACTTTTCATTTTGGCAAGAATCATGTGCTTGTTTACAATGTAAACAAAAGTGTACACATAGTTTTTGAGGTCTCCGGTAGACGTATACACAGCGACCCAGTTGTAATGCTGAACGGGCTGCCACTTAAAAGAGTTGACAAATTTTTACACCTGGGACACTGTCTAACCGGAGACCTCAAAGACGATGAAAATATAGAGCGTGAGCGCAGGTCGCTAGCGGTCAGGGCCAACATCCTGATTCACAGGTTCGCTCGTTGTAATAGTGGGGTAAAAATTACGCTGTTTAAAGGCTCCTACAAACAAGCGAGTCACGCGACGCGAATCGTGCGCGACTCAAAGGCACCGCTCGTCGCGCGATGAGCGGCGCCTTTGTGTCGCGCTGTCGCGTTGCGCCTGTCTGCGGGAGCCTTAAGGCGTATTACCAATCGTTCTACACGAGCGGCCTGTGGGTAAGGCATACCACGAGAACGCTAGACGCCCTGCGTATTCAATATAATAACTGCTTCAGGATGCTGTTGGGACTGCCGCGCTATTGTAGTGCGTCCGGTATGTTTGCTTTTGCGCATACTGATGATTTTTACGCCACAAAGAGCAAAAAGAAAAACTATCTTGCCACGAGCGCGGCCTAGTTCTAACGGCAACCTAAGTACCTATGTTAATAGAAAAGAACGACGCACCTTGGTTGTCGCACGCTGTGGAGGTGCTGGTCAGAAGACCCCACAGCTAACCTTACAATTTTCTTTTTGTTTTTTATTCTGTGTTTGTTTACTAACAATACTTTTTAAGAACAATGTTACCTACTAACAAATGGGCCTAGTTGCCATAAATAAACAAAGTTTTAATTTAATTTAAATTTATTATCAAATATATTTTAATTTAATCAATAAAAATAAATGTTATAATTTAGTTAATTAATATTTAAGACATGTTAAAACACGTCATATGTTGTAATTAAGTATTCATTATATTTCAAACATTAATTTTATACTTCTTGCTGTGCTCTCAGGGTCCGTAATTGCTTACCCTTACCTTTAAGCCCATTGTAAGATCTTCACACATTATGGAATGCAAATAAAGATATGAATATGAATATATAATTTCAGACCTCAACCAAACAGTCCTACTTATAGTAAAGTTTCAAATTGAAATCGGTCAACAAAAGTTTATAATAACAGTAACATTTTATTGTTATATGAGTAACGACAATAAAAATTCGCCAATGGTTCACCGACTGACACGTTTGTTTGACTCCGGATTTTAATTGCAGTGCTAAAACACGTAAATGTGTGTGTGTGTGTTATTTACATTCGCGAGGTGCGATTTTTGCAGATGACCCTCAAACATGCGAAGCTTTCCTTGAAATCCTACCTGTATTTACCTTCTTAAGTCACCAGCGGATATGGGACAGACGAAATGTGCCACACTAATAAATTTTGGTCTAACTATTCAACTATCAATTCGTACTTCCTAAGGACGATTCTTATAGTGTCCAGTTTGCCTCGACCTTCATTAACTGCTGAAACTTTCCCTCTTCCTTCATTATCTGTGGTCAAAGCGGGGGGGGGCGGTGTTCTTCCTTAGCTGGCCGTTATATGTGTGAAAGGCAGGGATCCACATGATGTCTCTCATGTTTCATTCATGGCGTTGAAGACGATGTTGTGACGTGTTCACGGCTCCGAGCTACCGTCATGCATTGATCAGTATTGTTGCGAATTGTTTGAATACACAATACATATTGTGGCTTTCCAACCAGTTAGGTATCATACAGTTAACATTTAGCATTGTTTAGAATGCTAGCATTATCTTTAATAAAGAAATTCCTTATTGATGGACTACTTCAGTGAATGAAACAATAGATTTTTTCTCATAATCAGCCTGTAATGTTCCCACTGCTGGGACTCAGGCTTCCTTTCTGTGAGATGGAGTTTGCGGAAAGCCACCACGCGAACGCGAACAAAATCCGTCAAATTATGTTCTTTACCGTTTTTAGAGCACTGTTCGTTCTTCAAAAAAAAATATTACCATGAAATCGGATCGCCAGGTAAAATGGTAATTCGAAAAGTATTCTTAGAAAACTATTTAACTTAACACTCGCTTTGCAATTAATAACCAGCTTGCGTGCTGTGCACTTTTTGTTAAAAAAGGGGTCAAGAAAAGTGACATTACTGGAGTAATTTGTTACACTGCAACTATTAACGTGCGGTGTTTATTCCTCTATATATGCATACTCTATGAAGTTAGAGCTAAGTGTAACTTAGCCATGAGTGCAAGTTCTCGTATTATGGTTTAAGTAGAGTTTGCTGTCACATGATTTGATTAGGTTTAATTATTTAGGGGTGTTCCGTGTTAATTAAGAATAAGTCACCCCTTTCAAACCTTTGGGTTAAGCGAGAGGTGTCTATGGGATCGCTTCAAGGGAACGATGCAGCAGCCTTTTTACGATCACCTATTTATCTGACAAGCGATAATCATCATCATCATCATCATCTGGTTCATTCAAAACCAGCATCAGGAACTGGTTCTCAGGCATTTTTGCTGAGCTGGATCTATTTGGCGCTGCCGTGAGACACACATCCCTGCAAATTTCTTACAACGGAATACACTTTTGTTATTTTATTTTGCAGAATACGTTGTGTGACTTTTAATCTGTGCAAAATTAACGTATTTTCTTTCTTCTTAATCGTTTATTTGCTCAAAAAGCAGGTACATACAATTATCTATTTCCATACTAACCGGATGCAGCTGAATATCAGTTTTTAACAAGCAGTAACTGATGGTCATGTTGCAATTTCTTCTGTGACGATTTATTAGAAGACAATTTTCTATCTTTAACAGTTTGCAAGAAAGCAAGTGAAGGCAATTATTTTGTTAAAAAAGTAGAATAATAACTAAGTAAAGTTAGCACTTACTTCTCTAATTAAAATAATTATGGGTGACCTAGCTTATGAATATTTAGTAGTCCTGCCCACTCAAACAGCTTAGTTTGTTCACAGGATGAAAAGCTAGTGGCGTAAAGTACTCAGGTAAGCTAATTAACTCTTGGTCTATGAAAGCACTAATAAAGTTTTTAATTAGTTAATATTTGAAAGAAAATTGTAAAATTGTATTTAATATATATCTATATCTATAGATATATCTAATATATAAAAATCTCGTGTCACAGTGTTTGTTATCGAACTCCTCCGAAACGGCTTGACCGGTTTTTATGTTTTTTTTTTGTGTATATTTGGTAGGTCTAAGAATAGGTCGTAAAGTATATTTCATGCCGCTGCGGGTGAAACCGCGGGGCGCAGCTAGTAACGTATAATAAATAGTATAAAGCAAAGTCGCTTTTCCTGTCTGTCTGTGTGACCGCTGAGCTCTTCTAAAGTACGCAATGGATTTTGATGCGGTTTTCACCATAATTTTGAGAATTTATTCCGGAAGGATTGTGTGCAGATAATAAACTTCGATGTTTTGTCAAGTCGTAAAAACCGTGCGAATCAGGGCCATAGGTATATTAATATGGACTGGACGGCACGGTTGGCGCAGTGGTTAAGCGATTGACTGCTGCGCTGCGTGTCGCGGGTTCGATTCCCGCACGGAACAAATATTTGTATGACCTACAAGTAGTTGTTCCGGGTCTGGCTGTTTGTGTATGTGAGTTTTAAATGTTTGTAAACGCACCCACAATACAGGAGAAATTCCTAGTGTGGGGAAAAGTTTAAAAAAAAAAAAAAAAAAAAAACAAAAAAAAAAAAATAACAAAAAAAAAAAAAATAACAATATGGTCAAGCATGAGGATTTTTAAATAGGTAGGTATAAATATTAATAAATTTTAAATAGGTATGCATCCGAATATCCGATCTCTGATAATAACAATACATTTTGATAACAAGCTAGTATTTTTTTTCCAATAGATACTTATTTATAGATAGTAATTTTTTATCTTTACGCAATTAATTTCTAAGATATTGATAATTATTCGAGAAACTCGAATCATAAGATATTCGTTTTCATCGCCGTCTCGCTATTATGTTTAACGAGTTTTTAATAACTTTGTGAATTCTTAACTATATTTTATTAGCAGTATTGTATAAATATTAATAAGTAATATTTGAAAATTCGTTGGTGATTTAGTCACATAGCTAATTCTAATTAAATTCAGAGTATATCAAGGTAACATTTTGGTAGTGGTCATGATTTAGAATAAATAAAAAAATAAACTATATCTTACGTTTGGACAGTTTGCTAATTTTCATAGTGTACATAATAAAAGCCTCTTGAAACAGGCGCGACACGCGACGCGAATCGCACGCAACACAAAGGCACCGCTCGTCCCGTCGCGTGTCGCGCCTGTTTGTAGGAGCCTTTAAGGGTATTCTATTATATTCTATTCTAATGCTAATGCGCGCTGTGGTCTATTTGGAGTGTGAATAAATTACTAATGACCACCTTCATCGCATTGGATAACTCTTCTGACTTATCTATAACTTAATACAATAAAAAAATAAGTTCCATTCACAAATTTATTTAGAAGATAGTGCAATTATATACCTACTAGGTACCTATTCGGCATGTATCAGAAGGGTTTGGTCAAATTTAAGGGCACTACACCCTTAAATTTGACCACACCATTCCGACACACGCTGTATACACAATGCTGGTTTCACAGTTTTCGGAAACCCAGCACCAGCACTAAATCTCATCAAACTAAGAACTAGTCCATCAAACCTATTACTAAAATTAAATCGCATAATAAAAACGTTTTAAGAAATAAATTTCGCCCAGTGGCACTCACGCCGGTTCAAGAATTATGAATAAAACATGCCACACTTCTTGCTACGGCCCGGCTATCTGTCTTGCGTTGTGAGGCACCTATCCATCCATTATACAAGGTGTTATTGTACTTCCTGCCTTATGGCACATCATTTTGTGGGGCCCGGAGGCCTATTGAAGCGAGATCGAGCGTATTGTTGTTTATTGTTTCCCTAAACCCTTAGTAACAAAGCGTGAGGGTGGCTAAGGTGACCCACTCAAGAATGTATTTTCGACGCCCACCTTAGACCTGTTTTTATTCGCATATCTTCACGTAGTCGGGTAATTCATCCATTAGGTACTTAATACAGAATGTGGTTTGGAGAATCTTGCGAGTAACACGTATTTAGTTGGGTCTTGCATACTAATCTGTAAATCCATACTAATATTATAAATTCGAAAGTAACTCTGTCTGTATGTTACCTTTTCACGCCTAGACCACTGAACGGATTTCGATAAAAATTTGTAAGGAGATAGATGGCATCCTGGGGAAGGACAGGCTACATTTTGTCCCGGTAGCACGTTCGCTTGGGATAATTTCCGACATCCACGCGGGCGAAGCCGCGGGCAGAAGCTAGTGGTTAAAAATAATATGTTGAATTTTATTCCATCTCAATGGTGTGCTAAATAATTCATTAGTGATTATAAATAGATTTATCTTTGGTATGATCGTCTTTGAATACACAGCCCTGAACCCATTTTTCCGCATAGGTTAACGGTGTTGAACCATTACTTGACGACAATAATTATTTTCCGGGTTAGCTTACCAGGAATAGTCCAAGCTGGAGTTATAAGTAGGAATACTCCAAGCTTGGAGTTATAAGCAGGAATACTCCAAGCTGGAGTTATAAGTAGGAATACTCCAAGCTTGGAGTTATAAGCAGGAATACTCCAAGCTGGAGTTATAAGTAGGAATACTCCAAGCTTGGAGTTATAAGCAGGAATACTCCAAGCTGGAGTTATAAGTAGGAATACTCCAAGCTTGGAGTTATAAGCAGGAATACTCCAAGCTGGAGTTATAAGCAGGAATACTCCAAGCTGGAGTTATAAGTAGGAATACTCCAAGCTTGGAGTTATAAGGAGGAATACTCCAAGCTGGAGTTATAAGTATGAATACTCCAAGCTTGGAGTTATAAGCAGGAATACTCCAAGCTGGAGTTATAAGTAGGAATACTCCAAGCTTGGAGTTATAAGCAGGAATACTCCAAGCTGGAGTTATAAGCAGGAATACTCCAAGCTGGAGTTATAAGCAGGAATACTCCAAGCAACACAGGGAACAGCAGTGGACGTCTTTTTACTGATATAATGATGATCCTTGACAATTCAAAACCGCCTGTAATTGGTTTATTTGAAATAAATGCTTTGAGTTTTGGTTTGATGAATTACTTAGTTATGTATATCAAACTGTACTTTCAATTCTAAAAAAAACAACAAAGAATGACTTCAAAATTAGACAGAATCTGTGTTGCCAAAAAGTAAAACTTACAAAACCCATTTATGTAGAAATTTTCAAGCTAACGTTCTTTCAGATGGCGTTTTAAACGTGTGTACTGGGCTTTGTTTTGTCCTGGTGCTTCACATTCAGGCAGTCAGTACAAACTCGCCACATAATTGATGAAGAAACATCATGAGCTTGCTAATTAGCCCACCAGTAGTTGCTCTAAGCAATGCGGATCTTGGAAGTTAGCCGGGAAACACTAGAATTAAGAAAGGGGGAAACTACGTAGGTATACCTCTATACATTTCTTACAACTGTACGGACTTAACCACTTTGTTAGCTCAACTTGTTACTGTGTGTGTTTCTTTTTAGCAGCTGTAATTACCTTCTCATTAATTATTTTGAATTGCTTCCAGCACGCGTAGCATGACCACCATAGAAACGGGTTTTGTCGACGGAAGAGTAGACAAAATGTCAGATTGTTGGCAGATTGCTAAATATTTTTTTCTACAATCTGTCATTTTGTCTATTCTTCCGTCGACAAAACCCGTTTCTATGGTGGTCATGCTACGGGTGCTGGCTTTGGCGCGTAATTTTCGGTGCTAAAATGGTTGCTAGAATTTGGGTCTAAAACGCATAGTCGATTCTTTCCAAATTTAGGGGTACGTATATACGTATACGGCTCTCGCCAAAAATCCTAACTAATATTATAAGTGCGAAAGTAAGTTTGTTTGTTTGTTACGCTTTGACGTTAAAACGGCTGAACGAATTTGGATGAAAATTGGCACACACATTATAGACCATGACCAGCACCCCAATTGCGTAACACACTATCAATTACAATCTGAATCATTTAGAGGCCTATTGCTAATCCATTACTTCATATGTTCTATTAATTTGTCTGCTCAACACCGTAAATAACGCAATGAATGTTGTTGAACTGTCAAAATGAAAGCCATTTCTACTGTCAGTGTGTTACACAATACGCAATTACCCCGCTGGGTAAGGACATAGGCTACTTTTCATCCTGGATGGCAGACGAAGTCGCGGGCAACAGCTAATATTCAATATTTTGACGATGAATAATATAATAAAAATGAATGCCAAGTTAATTTTTAAATGGAAGAGAAACTTTCAAGAGTGAAAAATAAATAACTCCCAAGATAAACAACTTTTGATAAATGATAAATGATTTTATTTCTGTAAGTAGGTTTGTACAAACACTTTTACACGTCAATCATATTTTAAAACTAGATGAGGTCGGCGTTTCCTATCTGACTACTCTGAGAAGAAAGGCCGAAACAAACTCAGAGGTCACAGTCTCTTTTAAAGTCCAGACATAATCTTGGTCAGATCATGTGAAGACCATGTAGATTTGAGTCTGAAATGGTCTTTTGAGGAAAAAATACCACACAGAATGAGTGGACCTGTCCAGTCAGTGCACGCATTTGTCAGTAATCGTGTAGCTCAACTCAAAACTTAAGGAGCTCAACGATTTGTTCTAAGAGTTACAAGAACTATGAAAATAGAAACGTCTTCCTATAGAAAGTTACGTGAACTTGTCGAAAACGTGTTCTTTTCTCATACCAAAAGTCGTGAAACATAACTTGTAAAGGTGTAAAGAATTCTCTTATTCTATTCTCTATTCATATTCAGAAGTTTTCTTAACGGGGATCCGTCCATGTAGCCCGCAAAATTCAATGTCTTCCTTTTTTGAAAATTGCAGCGTTGTAACTTAAAACCAGTTAGTAACATAGTTTTACCTGTCGAAATTATATTTAATGGAAATAAAACTATTTTATGAAAATCTGACGATTTGCAGAAAATCTAATTACCGGAGCTATATTCGTGATTTAAACAATTAGGTATAATTTAGTAATTATTAAATCATAATTACCGTGTCATGAATTATTATCAATCGTAAAACAGTCACAATTAGCAAAATCCTTAAGAAATTTAAAACGCGGGCTACATTGAAAAATTCACCAAGGGCCGTGCACAAAATAAACTGCTTTTGATCAACTTGGTTCATTGTTTGTGAGCAAGGGAAAAGAATTTAAACAAAATTATTTGAGATTTAAATAGTCGAGTTCATTGTTTTGCATGTGGCTGGAAGGGATTTTTCAAATAGATTAAGTATTCATGGAAAATTACTAAAATTCGCAACAAGTTTTCCAAAAAATTACTCGACACCGACGTTCGATTATCTTTTTACAAGAAACTGCTTTTGATTTCTTACTTTAAAAAAGTTATCAACATTATATGGTCTACTTGCACGTGACTGGACCACTTTTTTCATCATTAGCTCCAAGGATTGTCCCTACATACAAACTCTCAAATTTTAAATCTCAAAATATTGGTATAGATAGTTATACCTATTTATCTATTCCACACCTTTCACACAACACAGTATCCAAGAAGAAATAAAAAATTCAGTGCAAACATCTCTCTCATTCGATTCTAGGTGGCAAAGTATGCAGAGTAGGTACAGGGGATCGAAAACCCAGTTTCCCTGTATCTATTTACGATAAATACATCAGCATAGGTTGCAAGCCAACCGAAACCACAAGGCCATTACCACAGAATAATAAAATCGCATAGAACTTGCAACTTATGTAATAGTAAGGGATTAATTTAATTTTTGAGCACATTGACACACTACGTTAATTTGTCGTGCTGTAGCCATTTCATAGTTTTATCGACTGGCAAAGATTGATATTGTGATTTGAATTTATGGACAACTAGCTTATGTCCGCAGCTTCACCCGCGTGAAGGTCAAAAATCATCCTACGGACGTGGTACCAGGATAAAAGTCGTATTGTATGCCATCATAACCCAGGTCATGGCCTACCTATGTGTCAAATGTCATCGAAATCCGTTCAGCCGTTAAGGCTTTAAAAGGTATCAGAATTATTTTCGCATTTATAATATGGAGTTAAGTAGATAGTCAATTTGCCTGTCATACTGTCATCTAAGTTTCCTGACTTTATTTTACTTTGTAAGTAAGCCTGTTACGACTCACCAATTTTGTCGATGATCAAGCGTGGAGCGCATTAAGCCAGTCTTGCCCGAAACCAAATACATTCGCAGCGGGGGTTTCGCTTCTGTAACATACGTAATCTATGGCATTACAAATAAAATTACTACGACACACCGGCCCCGGCCGCTTCGGTACAAACGCACTGGAATGGATTCACTCAATTTGTGAAATAAAATATTTTCTTTTTCAAATTTCGATTGAATTAACTTTAATAGAAATTCGATAGTGCATATGCCTTTTGGATAATCGAATGGTTTGGGAACGCTTTGTAATATAATTTTGTAGGTACTACTTAGTGTGGAATCTACTATCTACTACGTAGGAATTATTTAGTGTGATGGTCCTTTAAGGCTCCTACATACAGGCGCGACATGCGACGAGAATCGCGCGCGACACAAAAGCACCGCCTGTCGCGCGACGAGATTGGATATTGCATTGCAGTATGGGGTGGTGCAAATAAAACTAGTCTTCTGAGGATCGAAAGAGCGCAGAGAGCCGTACTGAAGGTGATGTCGCGCAAACCTTATCGCTATCCCACTACACAATTATACGCTGATTCTAAAGTACTCTCAGTGCGTCAGCTTTTTGTACTGCAGTCTACTGTTCGTAAACACGCTAGCGTTCCCCCAACTGACCCTAGAAAAAGGAAGAAACTACCCCTAAGTACTCCTCACAAAACCGCCTTCGCTCAACACCAATATTACACATTGAGTACATACATATACAAACAAATACACAAAAACCTAAACATTGTCGATCTAAATAAATATGAAATAAAATCAAAATTAAAGGGATGGCTACTGGAACAGGACTATCTACAGACAGAATCCTTACTTAAGTACGTCTCCTAACTACCTACATATCCCCAATCACACACAACACACCAACACACACACATATACATACACACGCACACACAACACACACACGCACATATACACACACGCACGCACGCACACACACACGCACACACACACACACACACACACACACACACACACACACACACACTCACACATCACGTATAACATATATGCTACCACTTAGATTAACTTAACTTAAATTAGCTTTATATTCATAATCGCTCAGGTAGATCGACACAGTCTACTATTATACTTATACCATCACTTTTAAGCTGAATCACTGTCTCTCAAGATACAGGTTACCTAGTTTGAGAGGCAGGGGTTTCCATATTGTGTACAGATTTTAGTTCCTAGATTGTATTGCATTGTGTTACTACCTAAGCTCATTCAAATTGTGTTTACTTGAAACATTTTAAATCTGTGTTTTTGTGAAATAAAGTTTTATTATTATTATTATTATTATTATTATATATACAACGTCCCCACTTCAAACGTCTGACAGTTGCCCACCAGACACGACACCCGTCTGGTCGGAGGATCCTCCCTTTTCCATAGAGTATGAGTGAACTATACACCCTGTTCCTCATACATCTATAGCCCTACTTACTAAAACAGGATTATTCAATAGTGCACAATACATCCGTCTAAGCAACGTTTGTTTTAGCTCGCTCATATTTTAGTTTGCAAGCTAAACTCCTAAGTCAACATACAAACAACGATAGTTAGTTGAATTGCAATAAACAGAAACGATGACAGTTTAATTAACCGACTTCATAAAAGGAGACAATCCTCTCTAAAAATGCTGTCTTGTTTTAACGAATCCCATGGCTGAACCCATACCCCCAAAATACAGGCCTAGACCTAGGTTGGGAGTTAGGATCAATTGTTTTTAATACATTTAACTTGTAAAATTGTGAATTTGAGTGTCATATTTTTGAATTTTTTTAATGTATTTATTTTAATGACAATTAAACGTTTTTTTAAATTCATTTGTTTGGGGTGGGTGCGACAGCAAAAACGTGAAAAATTAAAATCTTTTAGGCCCGACCTGGGTGACCCTGGAACCAAATCCATTATGACCACCACACCAACGAAGGACACGGACTGGTGCGAAATGACTGATTGACTGTCTGTGAATTTTTATAACGGGGTAAGTTCTATAATTTATATTGGTGATGATCACAGTTCAAGTGATATTTACACAATGACTCTCATGTTATTTTCTAAGTGCCATGTCACATAAGCACTTGGAAATAACATGTAGTTTTTTTTTGTAGAGGTATATAAGTTAGCTTAAAACATCAAACTGCAGGCCGATTTCTTAAAATTCTTATTTAAGGGGGATGCGCTCTGGTAGCCCGCGAAATTAAAACATACTTACTTTTTTTGCAATTTGCAGGTCACTGTCAAGTTGTATGTTGATTAAAATATGATTCGCGGCCGTAACAAATATGGCTTTACAGAATTATAATCATTAGAATCAGCAATTCAACTCCTTAAGTTAGAATTGGCCTCAAATGTCATGATTTCATGAAACAGTCATTCAATAGGGTAATATGAACTTAGACAGATGTATTTATGATTTTTATGTCTATAATTCTATAAATAAATATTTAATACGGCCGCGAATCATATCTAGATCAACATACAACCTGATACTTACCTGCAAATTGCAAAAAACGTAAGAAAATTTAAATTTCGCGGGCTACCAGAGCGCATCCTCCTTAACTACATTTTATCCGGTTTCTTAGTGGCACTTAATAAAATATTAACTTATTATTGTTTCTGCAGTTCATCAATACTTTTTTTAGCAAAAAGGATTGAGGAAAAATGTTAAGTAAAAATATTAAGTATTTATTTTAGACAGTTCTTTGCTGCATGAAAGCCGAATAAAGCGAAGATAAATAAACCATGGTGTGTGGTACATAAATAATATTATGAGAGTGGATGAGCAAACATGGTGAATGGTGGTGTAAGTAGGTATATATGCGTGTATAAGCGCAGTAATCATTGGACGGTGAAACTTTCACTAATATGGAACCGCTATGTATGAAGTGTGTATTTAAAGCTCAATGATGTTGGGAGTTACAGTGGTTTGTAGTTCGATCGACAGGTCACTCAACTCATGTCGATTTTACTCTGGTAATTAATCTACATAATGCTAGAAGGACGATGAGTTCCTTAGGTGAACAGTCGGGTGCTGTGGCGGAAAGAACTTGGAAGAACTTGCTTGAACTTAGAAGAATGCATTTATCCAATAGTGAATTGTTATAGGCTTACTTCTAAACTAGATCGATCTATTTTATGTGGTGTCCTTTGATCACATAAAATCGGATTGACCGTCGTGTGGGCATACTTCATTAATAGCAAACGTTTTCACAATTTCAAAGCAACTCACTTATATCTAAACTCAATGACCTAACCGAAACTTAAACTAGCACAAAGAAACGAGAAACTCAGTGCATTGTTCAGCTCGTATTTCCATATTTTATTCCACCAAATATACAAAAGAATTCTCTGTTAACACTTTTATTTCTAAGTGTTGATTAATATATATTGGAGTCGGGAGAGGCAATCCTCGCGGGACCCGGTAATTTACGACGCGGGCGCCGGAGGCCACCGACAATACCTTATTTACGTTTAAATAAAATACGATCATTGGATTATTGATAAAAAACCTAAGCCACCGATATTCGCAATACATTTTGTGGAATAATGAAGAGTAATGCGTATGGAGTACGGACTGTAACCCGTAAGTTACTTTGTCCAATATCTAGTTATGTTCGTAAAGTTAGGTCACTTAAACCATAAATGTTTATCTGCACGACGTGAATTCTAATTAATCAAAGGAATAATTAATAATTTATAGTAGTGACACACAAATGTCCTAAGATAAATATGCCGGACATATTAAATATATTTCATCATCATCATTTTATTTCATCATTATTTCATTTTTATTATTATATTATTTTATTATTATTTAACGTATTCCCGAGAATACGTTAAATCAATCGTTTGACTTTGACCAATCGGGACGCCAGCGCCACCAAGTGGCGCTCGGCAGAGTCTATAACATAACGCTTGACCAGAGAACAATCAGAGTTTGTGATAGGCGGCTAAGCAATGAACACGTTTAGAAACTGTCGTGCGTTCCGTATAATTGTGTCGTGTACCTACAGTGTGCGAATTGCTAGTGTGATTAGTTTGATCGTAAATTATAACTTGATTTGAACTGCAAACGGTTTTTTTTTATTGCGCAATAACCAACAGTTCCCACAGTACGCCCACAGTAGTTAAAATATGGCTAATGGTAACGAGAGACACGTGCAGTCTCCGTCAAAAATTAGAATGTCAATAGCCAAACACTATCCCCGGAGATACAGCTTTCCGCCTAGTTCAAGGGTTAGGGTCCATACTCTGTGCACCTTATTTATGATCACCACGAAAATGTTGAAATACTTGTCATGTACCTATTTGTATAATTGTAACTTTTAATGGTGAGAAATAAACTATTATTATTTTATTTATTTGTTTGGGTTTGCAAACTGTAATCAGTTTTGTAGGTTGTATCCTACCAGGCCACGTAACGTAAACTTGTAAAAGCAAGTTCGGCTTGTCCGGCTTTTGTTAGGCTATTGGTCAACCCCGCCCCGTCTCTTATTAGGTCTAAACTGGAGTAAAGATACTTAATTATTTTATTGTTGTAATATGGAAAGTTACACCTGCCTTTAATTTATTTACAAATGATAAGGCTGAGAATTGATTGTTTTAGTTACTTTCAATGTAAATAAAGAAGTAACAAATTACTTTAGTAAGAACAGAATGTGATTAATATAAAGGTTTATTGGTTATATATCGGCAATCCGTTAAGGGGATGTAGGAGAGGTCATTTGCAACCGAATGACCCCTGATGACCCCTATGCAAATGTCAACCATTTTCGAGTAATTTGACATTTTATATATTTTTTGCGGTTCACAACATTGTTTATATTTTTTAAACGACTTCAAAAAAAGGAGGAGGTTCTCAATTCGACTGTATTTTTTTAATGTGTGTTAGTTCAGAACTTTTTCTGGGTGTACCGATTTGGATGATTCTTTTCTATTTGAAAGCTGGTGCTTCACATGTGGTCCCATTTAAATTTGATCAAGTTCTGACTAGTAGTTTTTGAGTTATCCTTAATACTGCGTATTTTTTCCACTTAGTTTATATTGATGATGTTTTAATAATTTCCTGTAACGGTTATTTACATATCAAGTAGTGGTATACGAATGTGTGTGGGGAAGATACCACAGCAAAAAGTGAAAAATAAAAACATTTTTACAAAAAATGAATGACTCCCAAAAAAAAAACCACAGAAATACGTGAAAAATAACTTTAATTTCGGAAGTCGGTGTCTTTGGTTGTATATTTTCGTTTTTGGCCTCCGACGCCGAAAGTTTTATTTTTTATTTAACAAATAAAATTTGAGTTTCCGAATATCTTTTACGAGATGAATGAAATATTAATAAAAAGTGATCACTGATCTGATAAAAATTACAAGGAAGTATCGTTTCCATTTTTATCACGATAGGAAATTAAATAAAAATTACTTGACCGTCTGACAGGCTTCCTGTCCTACTTTTATGAATAGATATAGGAAAAGAAAACTAGACTCCATCTTGTAGATTGCATCTTTTTATTTCGTAGTTGCATAAATAATTTAAGAATCTGGCTAATTGCGTGTGCTTCAAATTGAAGACTGAATTCATTTCCATGGGTGATAGTAATTGAAAATATAAACCAAAATGAAAGGTCAGGTCAAAGAGATGTCAGCACAATTGACGGGGTCCGATAGGGCCGATGCCTGCCGGGGTCGCGGATTGTTCGAAAGAGTTACCGTGGCCCTGGCGCACAGGCAACTGAAGGAACACGGGTGGGTTTTAGGCAGTAGGAGTCTGACACGCCCTCCCGCTATGCCAAGAGCGGGAGAGGTCATTTGATGATTTCCCACCCAAAAAAAAAACTCGCAACCGGGTCGTGCGTGTATGACCAGAAGTATGAACATAAACGAGGCAAAAGGAGTATGTAAGGATCGTCGCAAGTGGCGTTCTGTAGTTTCTGCCTACCCCCATGGGAAGAAGGCGTGAGTTTATGTATGTATGTAAACCAAAATGCTATAGGATAAGTACCTAGTTGTATTTTCGATAAAAAAGTCGTTCTAATTTACTCTACGTTCACTTCGGGATTCAAGCTAGGGCCTGGTTATACCCTAAGCGATCAGCACAGCTACCAATCTTGCTAACTTCCTAAACTTTGTTCACCCACGGCTATTGCGCGTCCAAATATCTTCAAGCTACCAGTATTTGAAACGCGCATCCACCAATTAGCTGCTGGTGTTTCATACCAACCTAATAATAAGTATCGTTGTAAAAATATCACCAGTTAAATCTGACCTTTTAACTTCTTAGCTTACCTTTTATCTGATAACACTCGTATCTACTTTAATGTTATTAATTTCTAGTATTTTGAACATTCTCATGTGTTCATGGGCGCGGCAAGTCTATTTTCAGGAGGGTGCATGATCAGCCCCATAAAGCGAGCTCGATCATTTTTACACTTCATTTCGAATATGTTAGTTTATCGCTTGTCTATTCGCACAAGGAGTAACTTTGTCGACTTATGCAGAAAATCTTAACAATTAAGAGAATGTAGAATGCAAGACCCAGCGATACGAGCTCGATAATTAGTACATCTCACCTCAAATGACGGTTTTATTTTGTCCATTCATACAGAAAGAGAAGTAACTATGTCGATATAAATAAAGAAGCTTAAAAATTAAGATAGAGTAGGATGCAAGAGCGAGCGAAACAAGCTTGATAATGTTCGACGAATGTACAAAAGGTTTTTATTGAGAGATTGCTAGAAGGATCTCGCCTAGAACAGCGGGGTAATTAGTTTACGTAACACAGTAACAGTAGGAATGGGTTTCATTTTGACAGTTCAACAACATTCATTGCGTTATTTACGTTGTTGAGCAAACACATTTTTCGAACATATGAAGCAATGGATTAGCAATAGGCTTCAAAATTATTCAGATTATGATGGATAGTGTGTTACGTAATTAGGGTGCCGGTTAAGTTCTTTATTATTGTATTAGGCGTTTTAGGATATTCTTTAAGTTCTGATTGTTTTTACATCTATATTTTATTTTGAAGCCAGGGAGGTGCAAATGCACCATCCTGCACCCCGCTCCCGGCGCCCAGCATGCATGTGTTAATTTCCATAGGGTATTTTCCAGATTTACAAATAAATTGGTTATAAAGACAAATTCTATCATTCAATTTCACAGTCAACAAACACAACATATTGGCGCATTGTTCAGGTGTTTCGAAATCGAAGGTATTCAGGTACAGAAGCGCCATATTTTCCGTATTGTTCCATAGATTTCGCTCCTGTCACCCATGAATGGCATATTGGAAAAGGATTATTTTATCGAACAACGGGACAGGAGGCTGGACATTGAATGCCAGAAACTTATTTACTCATACGTTCACAAGTAGACCCGGGTGTAAATCTGGCCCATCGAATTTATTTTACATAGCGACTGTCATACATTTCGATGTTATGTACTAGCGTTTTGACGTAGACAACAAAGCCAAACTTCTTAAATACGCGATGTGTTAATTTAAATGGCCGCGTACTGTATCTTCCGATTTATTGACGATTGATAGTGAATGTTTAAAACCATTGGCACCATGACAGTCTGATTAGGGAGGTCGAATCAGGGCTCCTTCAAACAGGCGCGACACGCAACGCGACACAAAGGCACCGCCTCGCGCCTGTCGCGTGATGAGCGGTGCCTTTGTGTCGCGTGCGATTCGCGTCGCTTGTCGCGCCTGTTTAAAGGAGCCTTCATCGCAAATATCAAACGCCCGTTGGACAGGTTACGACTTAAGGCTCCCACAGACAGGCGCGACGCGACAGCACTACACAAAGGCGCCGCTCGTCGCGCGACACGTGGTTCCTTTGTGTCGGGCGTCGCGTCGCGCCAGTGTGTACGAGCCTTTAATCTAATTGATTTGCCTGCTTATAGAAAAATTTCAAATCAAAAAACATAATCACACTATCTTTTTGCTCAATGTTGTTCAAAATTAAATCCATACTAATATTATAAATTCGAAAGTAACTCTTGTCTGTATGTTACCTTTCACGCCTAAACCACTGAACGGATTTCGATAAAATTTAGCAAGGAGATAGATGGCATCTTAGGAAAGGACATAGGTTACTTTTTGTCCCGGTAGCACGTTACCGTGGGATAATTTCCGACATACACGTGGGCCGAAGCCGCGGCCAGAAAATGATACATAAACTGTAAATAATCAATTAATCAACTCAGCTTATCGCTGTCCACTGCTGAGCATTCCCAAGTGCCCTAACCCATTCTTCTGTAACCAATTCACCCCAACAAATTTCTGCACGAGAGGCAACCAACTGATTAATTCTGTTTTTCTTTCATTCCAAAATCATTAGCATTAAAATGTAGATGAGGAGATTAAAATTTAATCCCAATTTACATTTTGTAACAGTAACCCACCCCGAAATTTTATCAAAATATGACTAGTGCTTCGTAATGCTAAAATAATTGTTAAATAAAATAACCTTATTTACTTTGGTTATTTACCTAGTTAAAACTTTACTGATCAAACATATTTTCGTTCATCTCACTTTAAGTTTAATGTTGGTAGTTACCTACTCCAGACATAAAGTCAGGGAAATTAATTGTTCAGCAATTTGACTGCCAACATAAATTGTCCACGTTTTCAAACGACAACTGTCATTCGTTGTCAGTTGTATTAAAAGGCTTTAATACGGTAAATTAACGCAGTTTGTTTAAGGCGCTGCCCAAACGTAGGACACCGTAAACACTCAGTTTTTTGTCGCACAAGTTATATATGCGATGCGACACGATACTACGTATTGGTACATATTGCAAGCTAGAAAAAAATGAGTGTATTGTCAAATTTTCAAAGAAAAGGCTTATTCAAAAACATTTCATAAAAATAAAATAGTATCATGATAAAACAACCGTAAAACAAGTTTAAAAAAAAAATTCGTCTCGTAGTTCTCAGAATTTTGAGCGTAAAATATCATATTATAGGTAATGAAATTAAAGGGAATTAAATCAACTAAAGAAATACATAAAAATTATTCCACTCAACCGTGCATTTAGTTTTTAATTTAATTAAAACTGCAAATTTACTTTTATTTTGGCGGTCATTCGAATCAACTAACATCAAATAATCTAAGTTGCTTCTTACCGCCTGGCTAACACATCATATACTTCCTACCCACAGAGCACTTAACATCTTCTTACATCATATATAAAGCATATATCATATATTAGCATATATAAAGAGCATCTCCATTTTCAGCAACCAGACCGTTAGGCATTCAGAACCATTCATGTTTTCTCAGAAAACTAATCAGAGACATATACTTAAGTATACTTAAGTATGCGTGAATATTGAGCTTTTACTAAACTAGATGCAAAATTTTTGGAGTGACTTATGGTACATTGCAAAATTTATGCATTCTGGTCTAAGAACCACACATATATTTATGTCATTAGGTAAGCATTTTAGTATAATGCAATAACTACTATGGCGGCTTATTTAAAAGTCTGGGCTTGTTATGTAACACCATGTGGTCATGTAGACCATTTGGTTCACTCCTCCAAGAAAATTACACTTAGCCACTCTAGAGTTGCTACTGAGGAAACCATAGCTTCATCCTTTACTTGAACTGCTTAGGATTTCAACGACTTCATAATGCTGCGTTCCCACGGGCCACTTTTTCACAGGCCGCGCCGCGCCAGTCCAAGCCGACAGGCCGTGGGAATGTGGCATCGATTAGGCTGTTAAGTTCAAAGCCGCGGCGCGGCCGGCTTGGCGCCTGTCGCGGCTTGTACGAGCGCGTTTCTTTTAGCTTTGTTTTTATGGGAATGTTTGGCACGGACCGCGACAGGCCTCGACAGGACAGGCGTAGCAACGGTTGGGGCGGCCTGTCTGTTAACGGGCCGTGGGAATGCTCAGCAGGGGCCGTGACAGGCCTCGACAGCCATAGCAACGCCTGGCGTGGTCCGTCAATTAACGGGCCGTGGGAACGCGGCATTAAACATACGACCAAGAATTGGCTTAGATTTCTATAATATACTAATGAGGTAGGCAATAGTATTGTTTTAAATAATTTCAATATAAGCATAATTATTATGCATGGTCTACGTGGCTTCAAGGGCACTCATAGTGTTATGGCTACGGTTTCCCTTTCCTAACACAATTGATAAGTTGACATAATATTTTTATATTACAAGATTGTTCTAGAGCATTAAATTGTTAAGAGGAAAGAGAAGCTACACAACAGCACGTACTACGATCCAGAGTAATCCTAACCTACTGCTTTTCACGTTTTTACCTTTGTAGCGGCATCGACAACGCCACATGCGATCTACGCGTCACGCTGACGTCACGCAAAATCCTGCATCGCGCAAGCAGAGTTTACCGCGCTATTAGCATATACAAAGTCCCGACATCAATCGTCGGGCAGTTGCCCATCGGACACGACACCCGTCTGGTCAGAGGATCCTCCCTTTTCTATAGAGTATCAGTGAGCTTTACATCCTGATCCTCATACCGCTATACCTTAATCATCATCGTCATCATTTAGCCGAAAGACATCCTCTGCTGAATGGATTGTAACTGCATTATCTGGTTCTGTGCTTCTCACATCGTCATCGGTCCGTATTGTGGGGGACCTACCCAGGCTGCTGTGACCGTGACCAGTGTGTTGTCAGTTGTAACCGTGACCAGGCTTTCGGCCTGGTCTGTCATCCGACCTGCGAGAAGTGCCTCGCGTGTCTTTTTATTCCGATACTGACTAAATAGTTCAACAAAACCTTTATATACTTACCTTTTCTAAAAGTTGTTTAAGTAGGTTGCGAATAATAGTTAAGAAGAACAAAAAGAAAACTCCTAGCAATGTTGATGGAGCCACAAGACTATTAACGAGAATACATATTAAATAATGGATGGTAGAAACTGTGAAAGGTATTGCAATTACACAAAGTTTCCACCGGTCGAACTTACCAACAGTTCTCCTGGTTAATTGATCGGATCTATTATTCAACGTTGGAAGTTCTCGAGGTGTTCAGTTTCCTCCTGTCACAGTTCCATGAATAATCAATCATCTTTATTATTTAAATCATACTTTCAAGAAAACAGAGATTTTCAAGGAGTAATGTTATGACTACAAACTTTGGACTAGCATCTAGATTTATATCAGTGAAAAGAAAAAGTTTGAGTAAAAAAACTTTTTCCTTGGACTCTAGATATATTCTAATGCTTAGAAGGACAATCTCCTAGCTAATTAAATATGTAGTACCGTCATGTCGCTGTTATCGTATCGCCATCGACCAATTATGTTGTAAAGATGACCGCCATCTTGATTTGGTAAACTTGTCAAATTTATGGCAATTTGTAGTACTGGGTGGTAAGAACATTTTGTTTTGACGTAAGTTGGTTTAGGTAAGAAAGAAAGAAAGAAAAATTGGTCGTTTCCTATCGAGAAGAGCCGGCAAGAAACTCCATGGTTACTGTTTTAAAAATAAGTGGCTATTACAATGTTTTCAAATTACAGTGTTAATAGGTATGGGAGGACAATATAGGCCTGTCAACAATTAACAGGTTCCCAACAAAATAGAAAAAGGTCTACAAATCTACAGTCTGCAAGTTAAGCCTACAACGTTTTCACATTCACAAAATATAGAAGAATCTATATAAAAGATAAATAAAATAATAAAAATAAAAAACCTATTTAAACCAAATGACATGATTGCCATTACAATTGTAACCAATCTGAATTAAAATCCTCTCCACAAAAGCCATTAGTAAAGAGTAAATGAACATTCCTAAGCAAAACACTTCTTGCCTCAAATCAGTATCCTCTTTACATGCATGTGTAAATACAAACAAACAGTAAATACTACTCGTATGTGCAGTTATGAGCACAAACTATGTTCAATAATGAACATCCGTACTTTATCCGGAGCGGCTTGCATCCGGCATCGCCTCGCTTGTGTTATAAAAAAAACTATTTTCCATTACCTTCGATCCGCTTTGCATATCTGGGAATGCGGAATGAGAATTTCATTTCCATTAGGATAACCTTTAGGGGTTGTAATTAGGGTTGCCACCCGTGCTTTAAAATAGAGTATTGTCCTCTTTTTCGTGTAGGTGTACTTTATAATCTATGACACAAATAAAGTACGCTAAAATAATTTATTAATTATTAATTTACGCTAATAAAATTTACGTAACTCTGACTGTTACTGACTTTTTCTCCCTTATGAGTGTAAAGTGGAGAGACGAAAGGAACAAAGCTTCCCTAAACGTATTTAAAAACGATCTGATCACATATTTAAATTTAAAGTTTGATTTCAAAGAGGCTCTAACTATCTTCATTCATCTTCATATTCATTTTCAAAAAAGACAATATTTGTTAAATGTTGCGAAAAGTAACGAAAAGTGTTTTTATTAAAGATAAATAAGTAAAAAATAAATAAGTACTCTTTTTTATGCTGTGTACTTTATTTTCGTTCTACCGTAATGAAAAAATACTTTATTCGTCCCAAAAAAAGGTGGCAACTGGCCCTACTTGTAATTGTTGTTGTTACTCGTATGCACAAATCTAAGCCTAAAGTGAGGCCATTTTGATAGCGCTACTTGTGAAGGCTGGCTATCAGCGAAAATGTGTAATTCAAAACGTTCCATGTTGATGTATGCACGACGACATATCAAGCTATACATTTCCAGTATAAGCTGACTTCTCATTGTACGAAAAGCCTATACAATGCGAGGTCAGCTAAAACTGGAAATGTTTAGCTTAAGCTAGTACGTCAGAAACAGAATATGCTAGGGCTAGGCCCACTGTCTAGGCGCATTGTTCAAAATAATAGTAGCAAAACCACCGCATTTCCATTTCTGATCTGCGAGTTCCGAATTCAAAATATCGAAACACGAATTCTAAAGCTCTGTCTACACTGATGCGTATCCCGCGCGGGAATCGGGACGTGACTGCGCACCTCGATTGTTTTAATCTATACCACGACTGGTAATTAGTGACCGATACTTAAACACATGATTGTACTCATCAAAACAAACAACTTTCCCAAATTACATTTTTTTTTAATTTACCAAGCGTAAGACCCCAGTCACCCCAATAGGATATTACGTACTTACCAAACAAGAATATTACACCGTCAGCTGTAATTTAATTTAGTTACTAATCCCTTTTTACAAACAAAATTATTCCATTTTTACCATGCATTATTCTTGTTTAATTCATTACTTACCGTGCGCGTGCTATCAGCTGTTAGTTGAAAATGCTAAAAGAATTTTTCTAATTCAACTGGTAGTTCCAGAGATTAGCGCGTTCAAACAAACAAACTCTTTAGCTTTATTATTTACTAGCTTTTGCCCGCGGCTTCGCCGGCGTGGATGTCGGAAATTATCCCACGGGAACGTGCTACCGGGACAAAAAGTAGCCTATGTCCTTCTCCAGGATGCCATCCTTGCCAAATTTTGTCGAAATCCGTTCAGTGGAATGTTACCATTGTATAAATATTATGTTTATATGTATAAACATTTAGAACTAGGTGTAATGTATTTATTTTATTTCTTTGTTTTATATTTTCGTACGTTGCACTGGTTGACGTCATTACGTCAACGCCGGCTGTCGCTGAAAACCACCGCTGGGGCTCTGTCTCGCATAGGGTCGTAGCTTTATGCTGAGCGATTGCCGTTTTGAATGGATGTGACGCATATTTTCCCCCAACTCGTTATTTTTTGTATTTGTGTGTTTTTCTCTGCGTTATGTTTACCGCAACTAAACGTATTTTCTTTCTTCTTTTTTCTTTGGTTTAGGCGTGAAAAGGTATGCAGAAACCGTTACTTTTTAATTTATAATATTAGTAAATATGGATACGAAATACGAAACACCATCACAATATGTCACAATAACCCTAACTTACTTCAACATAATCAGAGGCGTCGCGTCGCAACGCTATATCCCTTGTGTTTACGAGCGCGTTCCGAAATGTGTCACACAAGGTTTGGTGAATTAAATTAACATTTTTATTAGTGTTTACGGTTTTATGCGTGTTTATTTCGGATTTGTGACTAGTTGACATATGGATGTCACAAAAGTTTAAAATTGTCCTGAATTCAAAAACTGTTCACAATTTTCAGGTGTCTAAACTAAATTACTTCAATATTTTACAACTATGAGAATAGAACTAGGCAACTAGCTCATAGTTAGTCTGGCGTATATATCAGTAAATCTGTTTTGTATCCGGGTAAAATCCTAACATTTTTGATATTACAATTATTCTCACAAGTCATGATAATCACGTAAATGATGAAACAAACATACATAAACTCACACCTTCTTCCCATGGGGGTAGGCAGAAACTACAGAACGCCACCTGCTACGATCCTTACGTACTCCTTTTGCTTCGTTTACGTTCATACATCTGGTCATACACACATGCTGATTATGAGAAAAACATATTGCACAACATACCTTATGTCTAACTTCAAATGTCTAACTTCAAACAACACTAATAAACTGAATAAATGTTTACCTTAAAACAAAATCCTGAAAACAAAAAGCGCGCGCAAAGAACGCGAAATGGCTGAAATATGTTTTTTTTACATTTTCAACCCCCATATCTCCGTCATTTTGAAAAATTTCGAAAATCTGAATCGACAAAACATCCATATAATTTCACGAGAATCGGTTGAGAAATGCGACCTGTAGAGAAGAGCAGCTGGAAATCCGGACATACGAAACCATTTTTGCCCAAGTTGAAACGAAGAGGCTTCGCGATTGCTCGGTCAATTAAACAGCGCCTACAACATTTCAGAACGCAGTTAGTTCAGCGAAGGTAACCGCGGGTGTAAGAGGGGCTTATAATTCCATTTGTTTAACATTCAGCTAACTTCCAAACGTTACTTTAATTGAAATGCGTTTCTTATGCCCCCCGTAATGTGGACTTTGAGTAATAAATTATTATTATTCTGAAACTCTTGTGACAATTTTAGAATTGGTGGATTTTTTTGTAAGAAAGTTTTGTGAGTAAGAAAATATTTATTAATTAGAAGAGTTCTAATAGTATACTCGTATTTACTGTAGGTACCGCAAAATCTCCCGGATATACAACAACTGCTTTGATCTCTTTAACGAAATAGGTAATTATGGAGGTTATATTCAAACATAATCATTAACGAACACTCATTGGCACCTAATCATAAATAAATACAAACGGCCATAACATGGACACATAGCCGCCCAAAACATTAACGATATCTGACATCAAAAATCGTTGCAATCAATCATCAGCCTCGCCATGACACCTATCAACAATTCCAATTAGTAACGTACACTATACAACATATGGTCTGTTCCAAAAGTACCCGATGAAAATGTAAACAAACGGATCAGAAAACGAAGGGGAGACTGGCGCTGGTTGTGACAGGGGTGGGTAGTTACAGCGGCAACGGTGGCTAAACAGGGAACGCTATATTGAACAAATGATCACGATACCACCGTCGGCACGTCACGCGAGTCAGTGGCGCCAGCGCTTTTGTGAGAGGAGCTCGTGCACGCTGGCGTCGAACCCGCAGGTTAGTAACATTTTCGTTTTTTCTTAATATTGGTCTACAGTTTCTTTTCTATAAAAGCAGATATGTGTGTGGTGTGATATTTGTGCCCTTATCCATTCTTTTTGCAATGAATCTATGTTTGTACAGTTATACTTATTTGCGTTTTACTACTTAACCTTGAAGGGTCAGTTTTGGCATTGGGGCTATTTGACAGTGACATTTGCTCAGAGCAGGTTGTGATTTGTCACTACCTGCCGCTTAGTGCTGCTTGCCGACTGATATAATTGTAGCTATATAATTTGTTGTTTTTGTAGGATGAGGACGTATAACAGAAAATCTGAGCGTGGAAAAATATCTAAAGACACGAAAAAGCAGCAGCTATTTAGGAAAAGAATAAAACTAAAAAAAATCGGAGCCTCGCAAAAGAGTTTAGATTATATCACAAGTCGCTAACAAGATATTTAAAGGAACGCAAATGAATTGCGAAAGTGATTGTTCAGACTATACTATAATGTTAATGACTGAACTGTTTTTTTTAGCTTTTAGGATCTGATTGTTTTTTAAAGAGAGACATTATTCAATTTTTGTTCTTGTCAAGAGGCATAATGTACGTTTTGTTGATTCATACTAAGTTTTTGTCTAATAATAAAGAGGTTTATAATTTTCTTCTAGGTTGGAAGTTACCTATATTTTGTTTTGAATTTTTCATTGATGAGGCATAATGTGTTTTGTTGATTTATAAGTATTAAGTTTTTGTTTAATGAAGGAATTCATCATTTTCTTCTAGGTTGGAAGTTATCTAAATTTTACTTTTATGAGGCATAAGACTAATAAAAAAATAAGAATAAAATTTTGTTCAAAGCTAAACGCTACTATGTTTTTGTTTTGATGAGACAAAATACTGCTTTATAGACCTTATAGTTTGACATTGCAGACATAATAACTTGATTTTATTAAAATTAAGATAAGAAACTGTCATTGTTCTTAATAAAAAGTCTTATTTTACGTTTGGTTTTTGTTGGAACATTTTGCTCCTTACAGTGTAACAACCAGCTCCTAGTGCGGGGCTAAATGTTGCAAGCCTCTTTTCACAGAATTCATTCATTTATGTCACTTCTAATAGTCTGGTTCACACGGCTACATATCAAGCTATACATTTCAGGTGTTAGCTTACCTAGCATTGTATAGGCTTTACGTACAATGAGAAGTCAGCTTGTACTGGAAATGTATAGCTTGATAGGTCGTCGTGTGTACCTTAAATTCTTTTTAAATTAAAATCCGGAGTAGTTACTTAATCAAACAAAACCTACATTCTGGTAAAAAAATCAAACAAATAAAAAATTCCGACACTATATAAAAAATGTCACGACCAGCCACAGTCTCCTCTACTGATACTACTCGCTGATGATCATCTCTGGGATACGCTCTGTTGGATTCTCAATGCTCGGTTCAATACCGAGAGTTGAAATTATAGAGCGCGAAAAAAAAACCGCCCGTGAGTACCTGGGCATCCAAATTAGGTGCTTTGATTCGATTATTTGCATACATCAACCCGAAATTCTAATTTTAAATCACCTTAAAGATGTTATTCATTTAACAAGTAAGGTTATTTTATAACCTCAATTTTTGTCGATAGTTTTTCAAATAAAATTTAATACATTCAAACAATAATTGTTGAAAAAAGGGGTGAGATATAAAGTTGAAACCTTCTAAATATATAGCAATGTGTTACCTACCAATTCCCTTATGTGAGTGATTGCGCAAGAATTTAACCTGCGGGGTAATTGCGTAACACACTAACAGCAGGAATGACTTTAATTTTGACAGTTCAACAACATTCATTGCGTTATTTACGTTGGTGAGCAGACAAATTTTTCGAACGTATGAAGCAATGGATTAGCAATAGGCTTCAAAATGATTCAGATTGTGACAGATAGTGTGTTACATTTTCATCAGATTCTTTTGGAATAGAGCATAGTATGAAATAATTGTCAGCGTCATGGCCTCACTAGCATAACGCTCAAAGCGAGCACAACGTGATGAGTTAAATTCATCGCGGGCCCGACATTATAAATAACTCTCTTTACACAAGTCAGTCGGGCATTGTATTTAGCGCAGCGGGAAAGTTCCCGCATCAACTATTTCCAGTTTTCACAAAATTAGAGCGTTCACGAAGTTCATTCGACCTTTGTTCGTACTCGCGTCTACGCAGAAACCCTAATTGAGCAGCTTTTGCATAGAATGCGAATTTAAAGTGATAATGAGTAATGGTTTATGTGAGCGTTTTGTTTCTGTAAAATATTGTTTAATTGTTTTAAAATAGTTTGTTGGAAATCTTCCTGTTTTCTCGTAGGTGTAGTTAAGGCGATTGAGGAGGATTTGTCGGGGAATTAAAGACAGAGAACTCGCTTGCTGTCTACTGCTAGGTGATTTTATTCAACTATGGAACTAAAGAAGGACACAAGAAAGAAAAGAAAAGAAAGAAAATACTTTTATTTGCGGTAAACATGATGCAAAGAAAAAACACACACAAAAAAGAACGATTTCGGGGAAAATATGCGTCACATTCACGCATACAGCAATCGCTCAGCATAATGCTACGACCCTATGCGAAACAGAGCCCCAGCGCGGGTACTAAATAGTTACATTTTAGGTCACTGGTAGTAATTAATTATGCACTGATTGGTGTGTGAGTATCTACGGGGTACACCACAAATCTATCAGGAATGCGCTTTTCTGATCAAAGAAGAGGTTCCCCTAATTACCCTAGACACCGTGATCAGGTGGTCAGGATTGATGATTTGAGAATGTGATTAGCAGACTCGAGCACATTCCTTCCTATCCTCTTTATCGCAATTTGCATTACTAAGCAACTTTTTTATAAATCCGTAACTTAGTCTTTAGTCAAACATTAGCTAATACTCATCATCATCATCATCAGCCTACAGCAGTCCACTGCTGGACATAGGCCTCTCTAATTGCATGTCATTTAGCTCTATAGAGGTATGAGGAACAGGGTGTAAAGTTCACTCATACTCTATAGAAAAGGGAGGATCCTCCGACCAGACGGGTGTCGTGTCTGGTGGGCAACTGCCCGACGTTTGATGTCGGGATGTTGTATATATGCTAGTTGCGCGGTAAACTCTGCTTGCGCGATGCAGGATCTTGCGTGACGTCTTTGTGACGTGTAGCTCGCATGTGGCGATGTAGATGCGGCTACAGCTCTATTTCCGGCAAGTCTCATCCAGCTGCTACCAGCCACCCTGCGAAGATCGTCGCTCCACCTAGCCTGAGGGCGTCCTACCTTACGTTTGCCGATTCGCGGTCGCCACTCAAGAACACGTCTACCCCAACGTTCATCGGTTCTACGGCTAATATGGCCGGCCCACTGCCGCTTAGCTAATACTCGGTTCCTATAAACAAAAACGAATCGTTTTGCTTACCAATGGTGGCATATTTTATTGCCAAACCGGGCACATAAATAGATTCGTAAGCAAATTTTACCTGTTATAGCTACTTCCATATGGGAGGGTCTTCTATGCAAAGCTATGAGGTATTTGATTAATTATTGGTAAAGATAGAAGAGTCTTAATTTTAACCAATAACGGTCCGTAAATTATAGGAATCGGCCATACTGCTCTAACATAAGAAGCAGCGTACCGAAGTCGTAAGTAACGTGCGAACAAAACGCGTGGCTACCAATTACTGACGTCACATAAGTATCGATGCTCTGTAATTATGTCCATTGTTCGAACACAATGCCTATCTACACCACGCTATTGATAAAAAACCAGCAGGAAATACGTTCAAGTATCTTTTATGCAAATCTTTGTAACTAAAATGCTATCGATAATGATTGTAAAGTCGTGGGTTGTGTTTCTTGATACAAATCTCTCATATTAGAATTGTAAATAGTTATTCCTTCACCCGGAACAACAGTCGGGTTTATATGGGAAATAGTTAATTGATTCGTATGGGAATCGAACTTAGGGCTTGTAACGTAGAAGCAGTCGACGACTAACAGTCGCACGAGTCGATCGATCAGCGGGGTAATTACGTAACACACTAACAGTAGGACTGGGTTACATTTTGACAGTTCAACAACATTCATTGCGTTATTTACGTTGTTGAGCTGACAAGTTTTTCGAACATATGAAGCAATGGATTAGCAATAGGCTTCAAAATGATTCAGATTGTGATAGATAGTGTGTTATATAATTAGGGTGCAGGTTAAGCTACGCTTATCGCGCTCGGTCCTTGTATAGGTGGTCATCTTTACCCCTCCGTGCCTCGAAAATCTCGGCTGTCGATCGTAGATCTTCGTCAGTCGTTACGGGTTATCAGAAGCCTGAAAGTCTGACCAGTCTTAGCAAGAGGTATCGTGTTACCTAGTAACTAGATTGTCGAGGTCAGATAGGCAATCGCTCTTTGTTAAAAAACTGGTATTCAGCTACATTCGGTTAGACTGTAAGGCCGACTCAAATATATGTAGTTGAGAAAAAGTAGGCAGATGATGAGAGGAACTGTTCTAGGCGTGATGACTGTTGTCTGAGACTCCTAAATTATTTACCTTTTGCTCACAAGCGCGGCTATCAAGCCGAGTGTGAGTTCCTAGGTTTGATTCAAGGACAGGAAACCATTTATCACATTTTAAAGAATCAAATCGAATAAGCTTGGCCAACTCTTACAAGGCTTGTAGTTCAAACTCAGGCAGGCGCTTTACTTTGTGTAAATAATTTTACCACCACTGCTCTCAAAACGGCGAAGGAAATAATAGTGAGGAAACCGGCATGTCCTTGAAACAAAAATTCGAAGACATGTGACATCTACAAACCCGCACTGGGCCCGCGTGGTGGATTACAGCCCACTCCGTCTAGAAGAGAAGAGGCTTGAGTCCATTTTTAGCTAAATACACAACAAACTTGTGAATTTTTGTGAGTTTCCATGAATACTTATTATTATAATATAATAATAATAATAAATAAAAGAAATAAATTGTGAAAGACGGCACGGTTGACATTTGTCGGGCATGCCACCGTCCGGGTGAATCAATCAGACACATTATCTCCGGATGTTCTAGTCTAGCTAACGAAGAATACTTGCATAGACACAACCTTGTAGCCAGGATTATCCATCAGCAACTTGCTCTCAAATACACCCTTGTAGAATCGGAAGTGCCGTACTACAGGTATGTGCCCGACCCAGTTCTCGAAAATGGAAATATCACATTGTACTGGGACCGATCCATCATCACTGACAGGACTATTGTTGCCAATAAGCCTGATATAGTGGTGGTGGATCGATTAGAGCGGCGCGCGATGATTGTTGACATAACGGTCCCGCATGACGGGAACCTCGTGAAAGCCGAGAAAGATAAACAAATCAAGTATCTTGACTTGGCTCGCGAGGTTGTCGACATGTGGGATGTGGACTCAGCGATCATTGTACCGATAGTCGTGACAGTCAATGGCTTAATAGCCAAGAGCCTCGACCAACACCTGAGGAGGCTCTCGTTGGGCAGCTGGATCAAGGGTTTGATTCAGAGGGCGGTACTTCTAGACACGGCCCGCATTGTTAGGAGGTTCCTCTCTCTGGAGCCCTGACCGCCGGTAGCTTGGACTCTGTTCCCGATACCGGTGGGCCACTATTTTTTATATTTTTAAATGTTTTTATATTTTTTCATATTTTAATATTTAAAAATATAATTTATATGTACAATAATGAAATAAAGGATCATAAATAAAATATATATTAATAATTTATTTCAAAAATTCCTTTCAGCCACATGCAATACTAAGAACTCGACTTTTCAAATCACAATTTTGTTTAAATTCTTTTTCCCTTTCTCAGTAAAAGTGAATAAAATTTATCAAAATCAGTCGATTTCGTGCACGGCCCCTTAATTAATACCACTGTACCTTACATACAAGGTGGAGAAAGTGAATAATACGACAATAAATTAAACTGCGTATGTCTAATTCCGTTCCCAGTCTGCATATAAAAATTCAACCAAATATATCCAATACTTGAATCATTATATTTAATTACTTTTACCCATTGTGGTATCGTAATTTTATTCTAGGTGTATTGTCTTCACATATAATTATATAATTAATGTATAGCTATATAATATTGTAAAACATTTTAAAAGAGTAACGGGGGAGTTTCTTGCCCTTTCTTCTCCACACAAAACTACCTTTCGGAAGGTGCAACTAGAATCAATTCTATTTTTTTGTAAATTTTGACGTTCTAAAGTGTCTTTTATGTGCTTATTTGAAATAAATGATTTGACTTTGACTTTGCTAAACCCATAGTCGGCTCATCACTACTATTTATTTTGTTAGAAAAAAAATCTTCTTTAATTTTAAGATGTTTTTGATAGTTCCTAAATTATTAATTAATATTACTAGTGATTCCATTTATGTTCGTATTTTCGCCTCCACCTTGTATACTCTTACTTTCCCTAGGTACATAAATAAGAAAAGATAAAACATTCCCTCTTCCCAACTCTGATATAGTACAAAACTTCCACATGATTGATTGACAAGTACTGCCTACATTGAAGGATGAAATGAGATGCTATCATGCCCGGGCATATTGAGCATAATATATGCTGGTAGATGGGGCATATTTGTGATACCAATTTCACAGGCAATATCACTGAATGACACTTATAGGTAAAGAGACCCTTAAAATGAATAACAGAACTGTAGATTTATGTTGTAGGTAGAATAGAAAATATAATCCCTTATTCGTAGAATAGTGTCTGCGTTAACAAAAGCAGTATTTATTGTGGGTCTAAAGAGGTCTTGTTATATGTGTAAATTCTACAATATATTTAGGTTATTTCTAGTATTTTGTACGTGCTTTATACGAAATAAACAATAATTTCTGCATTTTTAGGAATGGTACCGTCACGATCATGTTTACTTATATACATAAACTCACGCCTTCTTCCCATGGGGGTAGGCAGAAACTACATAACGCCACCTGCTACGATCCTTACATACTCCTTTCGCCTCGTTTACGTTCATACATCTGGTCATACACGCACGCCGGTTGCGAGTACTACGCACCTGACCTTTCTGAAGAACATCACCTATAAGGTCACTATATGTCCTCCTAGGGCGTCCCCTCCTTGCGTTTTCACTCACATCTCCCTTGTAAATACTTTTGTTAGTCGCCTTTCATTCATCCTCTCAACATGACTAAACCATCTAAGCATACTCTTTTAAATTTTTGGCACCGTTCTTTATATAACCTATTTAGTATTGTATTACTAAAACTACATAAATAAGCGATTATAGATAAATTGTTGATCATGAGTTTCCAAGCGACCCTCAACAATGATCACAAAAGTTAAAAGTATTATCATCAAGGCAATTGGTAGATCGGCGTGGTAATTGGGTAATACATATACAATAGCAATCGATTGCAATACCTTTCATTTTGTCAGTTCAGTTACGTTCATTGCGTTATTTACGTTGTTGAGCAGACGAATTTTTCAAACCTATAAAGCAATGGATTAGAAATATCCTTCAAAACCCTCAAATTGTGATTGAAAGTAATATGTTACGCAATTAGGGTGCGGGTTGTGGAGATCACATAGAAAGAAACAAAGAAAAAGTATTTATTAGGACTCGCACAGGGATATCACAAACTAAACTAAACACACTCTTAAAAACATTAAAAACAAAACAAAAGTAAAATGAAAATAAAAACAGAAAGTACTACGTGAGGCTAAAAGGCCCTTGTCTAAGAATGATGCTTCTATATTTAAAAATAAGTGTCGCAGCGCTGATATTTGATCTGGCTTCCATTCTAACCGAATGAAGCTGCATACCAGTATTTGCCATGGAGCGACTGCCTGTTACTGGGTAATAGTATGCTCCTTGGTAAGACTAGTTGTCAGAATTTCGGGCTTCTGACGGTGTAACGACTGTCAAAGATCCACGAATGACAGCCGAGACCAACCAGGTTTGACGTGCTTTCCAAGCCACGGAGGGGTCTTGGTATGTAAAGATGGTCGCCCATCTACGGACCAACCGCAGCAAGCGTAGTTTAACCTGATCGATCGAACCGTGTGGCTGCTATTACTTAGCCATATGCCCCTCTTTTACTACCTATACCTACTGACGTTTTACATAAGATGCAAAAAATGTCAATCAGCAGAAAATGGATGATCTATTTCTGTTGAGAAGTCACTACTTGACACTAGTAAATACAACCAAGTAAACAAATGTAAATAAATCCGTCCTTAATAAGTTACCAAAAGGCTAAAAATAAACAATCTTCACATTTATACATCCTTTGTATTTAATTTAATGTCAAAATGTCGCTCCTTTACGAAGTAGAAACAACGGGAAAAGTTTCAGGAGACTTTCATAAAACTTTTAATTGGTTTTTTGTATATTTTTCACAATGACAATACAAGCAATCGATATTTTTATTCGAACCCATTGGTTGTGGGATTAACGTATTAAAAGTTTTCCCGTTAGCTTCCCGATGGCCTTTAAATATTTATTGTAGATGTTATTTTTTAATGATATTGAGGGCACTATCTTGCAAAATAGTGGTACATAGCTATTGTAAGTTGATTGTGGTTTTTACGTGGCTGAAAACTGTAAAGTAGTTAGCTGATAGAAAATTACATAAGGCCATCAAACATACTGGTAAGCCCTACTTCGGGGAACAACCAACCTGAACATAGCGTAACATCACACCATGTTCCCCCGAAGGGTTGGGCAGGGATGTAGGTACCTATAGTACATCCACATTTCACCAGTTATGTTTAGAGGAGAGTAGGTTTAGTAGTAGAGCCTATTGCCATCAAGCACTAATCCAGACTCCGGTCTGCTACTGAGAAATTGCTGATTGAAAAACCCAATAACACTTTGCCCGATCTGGGAATCGAACCCAGGACTTCATGCTCAGGAGTAGCATTTGCGACCACTAGACTATCGAGGCAGTCACCGAAAATTAATGAGTAAATTATAATCCTCCTTCTGGGGCAGTCGGCTAAATATGAGTAAAAAACCGTCACAATTTGTAAATCTGATAGCATGTTCACTATCTCCTGTTTTAACTCCGTGTTAATTGTTAACGGTTTTCAGTTTGCTTCACAAACAAAGTATCGGATTCACCGTTGTTTACCTACGGTTTACGTAATTACGTTTAACAGCGACGATTAACGGCCAGTTAACAAGTTGAACTATGTATTTTCTGAAGCGCGAGCTTTCGTTTCATAACAATTAAGTATTTTCCAACTTCTTACTGTTTCAGGTAATTTGAGGACTGGAATTACGTTGTTTCAGCCTGTTCGGGGTTGTTATAGACTCTGAATGAGGCTTCCATTTTGTATGTTATTTATTTATACATGACGGAGAAGGTACGTCTCTCTCGTTATCATCAGTCATATTTTAACTACTGTGGGCGTACTATGGGAAGTGTTGGTTATTGCCCAAAAGAAAAACCGTTTGCAGTACAAATTAAATTATAATTTACGAACAAATTAATCACACTATCGAATCACATACTGTAGGTACACGACTCAACTATACGGAACGCGCGACAGTTTCTAAACGTGTTCACCGCTTGACCGCCATCGACCAACTCTGCTTTAACTCTGGTCAAGCATTATGTTGTAGACTCTGTCGAGCGCCGCCTGGTGGCGCTGGCGTTTCGGTTTGTCAAAGTCAAACGTATGATTTAACGTATTTCCGGTAAGCGTCAAAACCCCTAGACCAGTAGAGATATTTGATATTTAGAAATTACCAAAATGTACTTTTTAGTATATATGTATAGTTCTAGAAAACACAACTAATTTATCTTTTAATAAATATTTACTACCTTCTTAGTACCTCAACATATATACTTTTTTTAATTTTTTTGGCATGCCAAATAATGTTACGAAAGAAAGAAACTTTGTTAACTATGTATATTCTGCCTCTTAAATTACAGAATAAGCAATAACGTTATTAATTAATAAAAAAATATTTAAACATAATATATAATCCTACACCTGTCCTGTAAACCTACACTGTGAAGTTAGACTATGTGTGTGTGTGTGTGAGTGAGAGTTTTTTTATGGTGTACATAACAAAGAGTATATTCTATTCTATTCTAATTTAGAAAAAATATTTTGCAATCAAACTAAATAAGTAGTAGTGGCCGACTAGCTCCCTAATTCGGTAACACACTATCTATCACAATCTGACTGAATCATTTTGAAGCCTATTGCTGAAGCACTGCTTCATATGTTCGAAAAAATAATCTGCTCAACAACGCAAGTAACGCAATGAATGTTGTTGAACTGTCAAAATGATAGCTATTCTTACTGTTACTGTGTTACGCAATTACCCCGTAGGTTAGGTGTGGGTTTTGTCGATCTTAAACAAGCTATAATTACTAAACTGTTGAATTTATTTGATTGTTTTTGATGTAAGATTGCGCACGTCATTAGATATAAAAATACCAAGTTATTATTGTCCCCATATCCAAATCCTAACTATTACTAACTAATATTATAAATGCGAAAGTGAATTTGTTTGTTTGTTACGCTTTCACTCGAAAACGGATGATCGGTATTAGATGAAATTTGGCGTAGTAGACCTTGAGAGCAGTGGTGGCCCAGTGGTATCGGACCCGACTTATGAATTGTAGACCGCGATCTAGCAGCGGAGCAGAAAATTACTTCATGTGAAAAAAAGAAAGAAAAATAGGTTTATTTGTCACAGACACACGTGCATACAAAAAAGCTATCCTGCCAGCCAGCTTTCCATCCATCCTGTATGCGGTGGACATAGAACGGGTGGAGATGGAACACGCACGCTCACACAGCGTTAAGACACTTCTCCATAGTTCCATCGCTCCATCTATATTGTGCACATTCTTTGCGAATTTTTGAGACTCATTGAATTTTTCAAAATAAATACATAATTTTTTTTTAAACTAATAATGTTGATGTGTCGTCCTGCCCGACAGCTGGTATGAGTCATACTTTTCCATTGCACTCTGCATAAACCATTGCAGGTGGGTAGCGATACCAACATTGCATAAGCGATAAGGAGTCATTAACCCTTGGCTTGAGAACAATATGGTAGTTAAGGACACGCTTGTCGTTCATTCTTCCATACAAACGTACTATAGTGATTACTCCTCTGTTAAAAAAAAAATCAGTCTGTGAAAAATTATATCGATTTGTCTCGCCATTATCAATTCCTGTATCGAAGCAGAATCGGAAAAAAAAATGGTTTGAAAGTTATAAGCGTCGAAACTTCCATATTTCAACGCATCTTTGGGCGTAAATAAATAACTCCCGGAGTATGAAAATCGCAAAATTGTTACCATACAGAGATAGATAATTTATTCAAAATTTCAAATAACGTTATTTTGTACAAATACATCCAGTAGTTTTTTCATAATATCTATACGCCCAAAGGTCTGTTCATGAAATATTACCCTCGTTTTCGTTATAAATCATCGTTTATTTCACTAAATAAACAATATTAAATAAATACAACTAAATTATTAAATAAATAAACTACATAGCATACATATTAGCCACACCCACCAACAAGTCCCAGCCGTCGACTAGTGCAACCTTAAGAATAGAAGTCCGATATCCTTGGATGACTTTTACAGCTTGCGGAGTTTGATAAACAGCGGGTTCTCTGTACGTTACCTATATTAAACAACGTGGTTTCACCCGCAGAAGTCTTGATCCCGTGGGAATGTCGAAATAAAATTTATCTTATGTCTAAATCCAAGTCATAGTTTACCCATGTGCTAAATTTCAGCCAAATCCGTTCAACTGTTTTAGCGTGACAAACAAACATACAAAAAATCAAATCTTTTCTGTTTATAATATTACTAGCTTCTGCCCGCGGCTTCACACGCGCGGACGTCAGAAATTATCCAACAGGAACGTGCTACCGGGACAAAATGTAGCCTATATCCTTCCCCAGGATGCCATCTATCTCAGTATCAACCGAATTTACCGACATAGCTTGCAGAGTAAGCAAGCTGAAGTGGCAGTGGACTGGTCATGTTTTTCGAAGGACCGATGGCCGGTGGAGCAGACGAGTCCTGGAGTGGAGACTGCATATCGGCAAGCGTAATTTGGGACGCCCCCCAGCTAGATGGACCGACAACCTTTAAAAGGTAGCTTGGGCAGACTGGATTCGGAAGGCGGAGGACAGCCAAAGCCGCCCTGTAAAAGGGCAGCTTGGAGATATATAAAGTCAAATAGAAACTAGACGTCATCTTTGTGTAATCTAGAGCGATTGTTTATATTCTTTGAAAATATACTGCCCAAAAATAAAAAATAAATGGAATTTTCTAAAATCTTTTAAAATAATTTATGCCTTACCATCCATCCATTGAAAACTTTATGAGCCCTCTGAACGTAGACCCAAGAACGAAACTGCGCATGGTACAGTTGAGTGAGAGTTGAGTTGCGTTGTTGAGTTCCCTCGGACACCTATATTATGCATACTGCGCAGCCACTCGCTGCAACTTCCGAGAGCTCATAAAGTTTTGCGAACTGTCTTTACATAAACAAAACAACAAAAAGTGAGACTACGAAAGAGTGACACTTTAAACAACCACACCACCGTGTCAAATAAATTAACAAAACACAACCGCAACACTACTCATAATGAAAAAGGCTCCTGAAATTGAAAAGATATTTCAAACCTGTGCTCTGGATCAAAATTCTCAAATATGGGGTGTTCGCGTAATGTGGCTTACAATGGCCCTGTATATAGCCCTATATAGTCGGGTAGGTGGAGGTTGAATATCCTCTCGTGATTTCTCTGGAGATGTGTAGGTAGTACCTAGTGAATGGCGGTCTTTGGGCCAATGCGTTGCGAGCAAGTATGGAGTAGGAACTTGATTTTCTTTTTATTTTACTAGTGTTTTCATCTTTGTAATCTAACGGGTTTTTGGTAGTCCTCATAATAGTGTTGGGTATTAATAATAATTAATAGATAATTTCTAATGATTATTTCTTCTAATAACCTATTAATTATTTATTCGGCCAGATTTGTCTGAAACTTTTGCATTACTTAAGTTGATAGTAAAGGTGCACCCAGTACAGTTTGATTGTTATTAATAAAGCTATCGTTTTTTTCACTCTTCCAAACGACCAATAATATTGTAGCAATATGTACTGAGGTTGACTAATTATTTTTTTATAAATAGGTTAAAAGGAAATTCCTCCACAACAAGCATGTTTCTAAGGAAAGTCCTCGATTTCTTTACAAACCCTTACATATTACAGGAAGCTTCTTTCAGCCAGTTTATTTTACACAGAATTCCCTGAATTTCATGAAATTTCATTACATTAACCGAGTGAAGTGCGTTTATCTTCACTCAGAAGTGAGGTCCCATTCATTCAGAGTTCATTTACGAGAAAATACGTTTTTGATGTTCATTTAGAATCAACATTTAAACTTTATAAAGCAGGAACGTCTGTACAGTTAAATGAAATGTTGAACTAATTCATGGTTTTAAAGGGAACTTAATTAGACTTATTTTCGATATAACTTAAAAGAACGTGAACTCCCCTGTCATTACCAAGAAAAGATTAGTTTTTGTGTTTGTTTGTTTGTTACGCTTTCACGCTAAAACGGCTAAACGGATTTGCATGAATTTTGGCATATGGGTAGACCATGACCTGTATTAGGATACAGGATTTTTTATATTCCGTTATTCTCACGGGATCGAGACTTTTTGCGGGTGAAACCGCAGGGCGCATACGAGTGGAACAAAAAGTGGATGACAGGAAATAGATTTTTCTTTGCATTTATTTCTGTTCCAACCAAACACAGATATTGTAGGTATAAACTACAATACGACAGTAATATTTAGTTATATTCTAAACACGTAGATCTAATATCTCCTAACATATTGTTTTGACATTTACTATAAGCATTCTTTCATTTAGTGCAAAGCTTGGCCCAAGTCTGACGAGGCACATAAATGTCGAATTCAACATTTGTTGTCATATACAAGTCTGACAGGGCTCATAAATGTCGAATTCACCATTTGATGTCTTATGCAAGTATTGGAACTGGCCTTTATCATAACTAAGTCCAAAGACTGAAGACATACGGCTAGGTTCAGACAATACGCACTTTTCAGATGAAATAGCTTTATAATAGCATGTTCTTCATTGGACATTGAGAGAGTTTGTTTGGAAAATGTGCACTAAAAGACTATTTTATGAACAGTCTTTAACATATGGGGCTCGTGGCTAAGTAATGAGGGGCTCGTGGCTAAATAATATTACCCGAACGGGTCGATCAATCAGGTTAAGCTACGCTTGCCACGGTCGGTCCGTGGATGGGTGACCATCCTTACTTACCGAGACCCCTCCGCGCATCGGAAAACTCGTTATGCCATTGGTCCCGGCTGCTATTCGTGGATCTTTGACAGTCGTTACGGGTCATCGAAAGCCCAAAATTCTGACAACCAGTCTTACCAAGGGGTATAGTGTTACCTAGTAACTGGGTTGTGAAGGTCAGATAGGCAGTCGCTCTACGTGAAATACTGGTATTCAGTTGCATCCGGTAAGACTGGAAGCTGACCCCAAAAATTGCTAGGAAAAGGCTAGGTAGATGATGAGAAGATGATGATGATGTGAAGCCTCAGCTGTAGCCCGCCAAATTCAATTTTTTTTTCGTTCTTTTTGCAAATTGCAACTCTGTTTTACGTCATATGTTGATCAAAATGCGATTCGCGACTGTAGGAATGTTATATTTACTGAATAATAATTATCAATTTTATATCAATCGTCAAACTTTGGAAATCTGTTTCACCTAAGAATTTTTCAGAATATTTCATATGAAAATTCTTAGGTGTACGAGTAACAAATTTCCAAAATTCACCTGAACATTGAATCACATACTGAGCAACAATGTTCAACAAACCAGCTACAAACTTGCAAAAAATCGGCTATTTTCAACCGCTCTATAAACATCCAAATCTGAACGAGTTATTTTACTGGTAGGTAAATAATTATTTCCTTCATCAGAATATTCAGCGGAATGAGCTTATGAATCATTCCTTTACTTTGTCGGCGATTTACTTATACAGGAAATCTGTTTTCCGTTGGTTTAGCTTGGATCATAGACTTCGGTCTGCGGCAGACGTGCTTTGAGCGGAAACTAATTGCAAGAGAGCCGTACAACATGGATGTAGAATCTATGGAAGGATGAGGAAAGGGGTAGCAAAACAATTCTTAGCGCAGTTTTTGTTTTGTGTTGTTATTTATATTAATGGCACTTCTTGTTCATATTTCGTTACAATGATTCGTTTTATGTGTTCATAGATGAAGGGATTTATTTATGCACAGCACGTTGCTTTAAGTTAAGCAATGATTAGTGGATCTTTAACCGTATATTTTTGACGTTTAAACATCTCTTAATTTTAAGCAATGTTTGGTAAACATGGAACTTTGAATTTATGGATAATAGCCGTGATGTTATTAATTTTATGTAGTTTATTTGGCATTTCACTGTGGTAAGCACCTAAAAATGTCATGAGTAAGTAGATACAGAAAAAAAAACAAAAAGGTGATACTACTCTCTTGTCAAATACCAAATTAATTAGGAAGAGTCCCGGATTTTGGAAATACCTACTTGTTGATGTAATATTTTACTTGATTGGCCATTTGTGATCACAAACGTTACAAATTGTCGATAAAATTTGTTATGTAAATTGAGCAAAGCAGAAAAAATACCAGTTTGATTTTAAAGCTATTAATAAAATAGGTTGAAAAAATTATAATAATATTCTGAACAAAATCAGTACCAAACATTATTTTTGTTCTTCATAATTTCGATGTTTAGTTAACAACGATCTGTTGTGGAAATTATAATAGACGTTAGATTTGTAAGTGGGCATGGTAACAATTATTATTTTTATCCTATCATATATTTTTCTATTGTTTCGATATTATAAATTACTACCTACTCGAATATAATTGGATGATAAGTGGGTCTTTCTACAACTTTTTTTTTAAATGTATTAAATTCATGTGTGTCATACATACATACATAAATCATAATATATCATTCTGCATACGTACCTTTCTTAGTACCTTTCATTGATAAATATTAAATGATTTTATTTGTGTAAGTAGGTTTGTACTAACACTTTTACAAGTCCATTATATTTTAAAAACTAGTTGTGGTCGGCGTTTCCTGTCCAATTACTCTGAGAAGAAAGGCCGAAACAAACTCAGAGGTCACAGTCTCTTTTAAAGTCCAGACATAATCTTGGTCAGATCATGTGAAGACCATATAGATTTGTGTCTGAAATGGTATTTTGAGGAAAAACCACACAGATTGAGTGGACCTGTTCAGTCAGTGCACGCATTTGTCAGTAATCGTGCAGCTCAACTAAGAACTTAAGGAGCTCAACGATTCGACAAACAATACCAAAGAAAGGACATTTGAATAGGCCACAAAAATTACTTAAACTGCCAGACCATGATTCAAATTAACTGAGAAGGAGAAAAATAAAAGCAACAATGACCCACATAGTCTTCACATTCACAATATTAAAATCGGTCATTCCGGCATTAATCGGTCAGTTGAATTGTAACCTTTCTGAATTCAGCACCCCTAACATTCTCAAGGCATTGCACCATCCAGTAGCTTTTTTAATTCCCCAACTTGGCCCCCTGGATTAAAGCCAACGAAGATGTTTGGTGTAGTCCTGAATAACTAGACGCTGCCAGTATTCCGTATTGCAATAATGCCGAAATACGTGGCCAGGCCAGGATTGTCCTGATTACTGGGCCGTGACGTCACAGTCACATGGACTATCGCTTTTGGTGTCTTTCTCAGTCGGATTACGACCGGCTGTGTAGCATGTGTGATTGGATTTCTAATGCATTGACTGAAAGCTTGTAATGGTTAGTGTATCGACTGCAGAGATGCCTTTGAGGCCAATAGAAATCGTGTGCTGGCTTTGTTATCTCTCGGCGTTTGTTTGTGTGCGTTGTGCTTTTGTATCTATGCGGTCGTAAGTTTAGATTCACTAGCTTTGAATGATGCTGTTATGTATGAGCTTATTGTGGTATAGTAATTTTATTCTAGGTGCATCGTCTTCACATATCATTTATAATAAACGTGTACAAAATACGTTACATTTTGAGTGATAATCAGGTCGAAACCTATAATCTATACCTAGTGATAAACTGTGATTGTCACCTGTCGTAATTGCCTTGTGAATAAATAAATAAATATGCGACAACTGTAAAAAAAAAAACACGTGTGGCACTCGGGGACTGCCGCGGTAAAGCTATTGCATAGCATTTTTTATCAACTTATGCAATTATAATTATTTATTTATTTTTTATTTATGCAATTTTTTTTTCTTTGATATTAATTCAAGTTTCACTTTTTGAGCGTGGTGACCGATAAGAAAACATTTTTTTTTTCTTTTATTGAATAAATGAGAAGTTAATATCGTTTAAAATATTTTTATTTTATTTTTTATGTGGTGAGTGTGGCATTATAAAGATATGATAGACACCTATACACCTATATACTTTCTCACAAACAGCTGCTTACGTATTCGTCCGATTTCGGAGCAGCTCGTCTCGATCCGTGCGAGCTTCGTACAGTCGTACCATATACATACACGTTAAGCGAACGCTCGGCCGAGCTACATGGTAGGCGGAGTGGGGGGTGTTAGGTTTTATTTTCGTTATGGAATTTCTTGATTCGGTCGCCGCGCTCAAAACCCGCGATAAAAGCAATGCAATAACTTAAAAAAAACAATATTATAAAACATTTTAAAAGAATAAGGGTGGAGTTTTTTGCCCAATTCTTCTCCATACGAAACTACCTGTTGGAAGAGGCAACTAGAATCAATTCTATTTTCTTGTAAATTTTTAAATTAAAAAGTGCCTTTTATGTGCGTATTTGAAATAAAGGATTTGAGTTTGAGCTTTTGGAAGCATTCATCTTTAATTCTGTAAACCACTTTCATATCTTTGCTCAGAAAACCTTGCCAAATATTTACCTGTCTGTTCGTACTTGGGATAATCTTAAAGCGTTATCTTATTAGTGTGTAACTTTCCAAGAAACCACAATCACGAGAAAATCTACTCATATTACATTTCTGTGAGGAAGTAAATACCCATTTCTTAGATGTTTGGAAGAAGTTCTATAGGGTGTTTGGAAGCTGGGTGCAAAGCCGTTTTTAGGGTTCCGTACCCTAAGGGTAAAACGGGACCCTATTACTAAGACTCCGCTGTCCGTCCGTGTGTCTGTCCGTCTGTCACCAGGCTGTATCTCATGATCCGTGATAGTTAGACAGTTGAAATTTTCACAGATGATGTATTTCTGTTGCCGCTATAACAACAAATACTAAAATAGAATAAAATAAATATTTAAGGGGGCTCTCAAGTCCCATACAACAGACATGATTTTTTTGTCGTTTTTATAGATAATGGTACGGAACCCTTCGTGCGCGTGTCCGACTCGCACTTGGCCGGTTTTTTTTAAATTTTGAACTGCAATACCTTTACATAAAAAAACCTAGATGTAACAGTCAAAAATAAAAATGACTTCATCTAACAAAAATGTCTGGCTCAAAATGCTCTAAATTGCTTGAACTTTCACCTCCGGCTTTGCAGTTGCTTCCAAACATCCTGTATTACCCAAAACATGATTTCACCTTCCGACATTATGCTGAGCGGTTATTCGGTCATAATTATGTTTTATTCATAATAACATAACATAACATCAGCACCTGTTGTACTCTCAAATTTCGCCAATTATTTCATAATCATTTAATTTAATTATTTCGTCTTATAAAGGTCTAGCTTCTGCCTGCGATTTCGTCCGCGTGAAAGGATATGTTTCTAAATCGGCCAGGTCTGTGTACACTTACTCAAAATAAAGAGAAAAATCCGTAGAATTCGGGAAAAGTACAGATAAGTAATTAATTTAAATGTATACTGTTGTGGTAGTTAATTGAAAATTATCAATAATTTTTATCGACTTTCAACATGGCGTCTGACCGAATTAGTTACTCTGTGCTTAAAAGCAATGACAGTAAACCATAGATCGACCATTGATCATGGAAAGAGAATTGCTAGCCGTCACAACAGTGTCAATAAACATGTCAAACGTCATTAATCAATCAAAATGACAGCTTACCGCCATGACGGGTTTTTGTTGTGTGTTGCAATTTCAAGTGTAATTTATTGTGGTTTACCAGCAAACAAAGCCAAATTAAAGTAATTGGATAGTTGAGAACAGTTTTAAATGTGTTTCCCTGTTTTAAAGAATAGTGTACCTGGCCCAGTCTCCATGCATTTTTGAACATCTCCTTTATTGTTCTCCCGTCCTACCTCGTCGCATCGCATAGCCCGCGCGCGCTGCTACTTCGTTTTCGCTTAGCGTTCTTTCTGATTGTTTTCTTTCTGATCGGCTCCTAAGGGTCGTAACGTGATGTTAAGTAGCCAGCACTTTCCTCAAGAATTGGGCTATCAAATGCAAAAAGAATTTTTCAAATCCGACCAGTAGTTTCAGAGATTAACTCCTATATATAGATAGATAGATAGATAAATCGTTTATTTGGTGAACACAAGAGACATAACACAACATACAAAGCATGATTAAATAATAATTTAACGTGATTACAATTAAGTTAAGTAGGTACAAAGTGCCAATATACAACACGAGAAAAAAAAAAAAGAAAGGAAGACATAAAACAGTGACGATGACACTTTGTCTCAAATTAAAATATAAATGAAAATAACGTGCGGTGGAAGACAAAAGTCCGGTGTGCGTCTCAAAGTGGCACCAAATGGGAGTCCAGCTCAGCATGTGTCAGACAAATATATATGACGCTGGTATTCTACTGGATCCCTGTAGTGACCTACGGACGGATAAACAAACAATCAAATTTTACCCCTTTATAATATTAATATATATAGTATAGTATAGTATAGTATAGTAATATAGTATATTATTAGTATATCAGTATATATAAAATAGTATTCTGAAGTAACAGCTAGATAAAAATAACAGCAACTAGTTATCATTATTATTTAGTTATAACTACAAAAGTTTTCTGTAAAAGATCGCTTTTAGCGACAAGACTGCCCATTGTGTCACCCTATGTTAAATTTCTACATTTTTATCTGTAATTCGTATGGTGTAACATAATAATAATAATCTCTGAATAAAACATTATGGGGAATCACACGACATCCTTGAAGTTGGCGATTTTATTTTTGGTGACGGATAAAAGGCGTTAATATGACTTCTTAAGACTATTAGCTTTAAGTATGTTTGTATTTATCGTGTGTAAATGAAACACCGCAGACTATCTGCAATATTGTATTTCCTTCTCCCTTTAAATCCATCCAAAGGTTGTCTTTAAATGATCGCTTTTAGCAAGAAGACCGCCCATTGTGTCACCCTATGTAAAATTTGTACATTTATATCTGTATTTTTTGTGGTTTATTTACATAATAACGAGTATTCTATTCTATTACATTATTAACTTTGTACATACCTTGATATTCAATTCCTATTGTTTCGGAAAATCTGAGTGTCTGTCTTAAATCCCGATCAGCGATATTTAGGGCGAAAGCACAACAGGGCGGTGGTATTTGGCCGTCAGTAACACATAATCTCGTGCAATCGACATCTGGAGGAATACTCCTTAAGCACGAAGACCGTAGTTACGGGCGTTTCCTACTCCGTATCACTTACTGACATAAAATTAGTTCAGTTTCTGAACTAAGAATGAATGACAGCACGATTTGACAGTTGGCCCTACGCCCGATGTGTTTTTGCCCATCTGAAAAATTTAATTTGTCACATGTTTTGACGGATCAACAACTTTCGGACAGGCCCGTATATTCGTTGACGGTCTTAGAGAGTAAACCCCCACCGCGTCATTGCGTACATTGGCATTCGTTGTCAAGTGTTGCATTTCATCATTGTGTAATGAGGGCCTAGTCAAGTGGCAATCGCTTTCAAACCGTTTCATTTTTCTACTCTGACTTTCAACAGCACCTAGCGTAACACACTTTCAATCACAATCCGAGTGTTTTGAAGGAAATTCCTAATCCCTTGCTTCATAAGTTTGAAAAATGTGTCTGCTCAACAACGTAAAGAACACAATGAACGTGGCTGAACTGTCAACATGAAAGGAATTGCGATAAATTGTCATGTGTGTGACGTAATTACCCCACAGGATTGAAATAAGTTTTTTGGTAGCTTATGTCAATATAATACATTTTTGACATCATCATCGTTATTGCTGATAGAACGTCACTTGGTCTAGGCCAGGGATTGCGAAGCAATGGCACACGTGCCGTTGGTGGCACGCGACAAAATAATTTGGGCACGGCAACAATTGAGAAACTTAGATACCTAAGTCACAGTAACACACATAGAAATCTGAGTGCGCCCTTCTAGGATAGACGCTTCGATTTCGGGTATCGCATAGATATAAGTATAATTCTATGGGCTATCGTCGCCGCGTAAATGCAAGGGAAAATGTGAATCTGATATAAATTATTTGGCATATAGTTTGTAACAGCAGAAGTGGCAGTAATTTGTTCTTTCATTTAAACAAATATGAAACGGTAAATGTTAAGAAGACTGAATAATAGTAAAGGTCTATTTCTGTTTGCAATCAAGGAGGATTGTTCTGAAACTATTTTGCTAGTTTTCCATTAATCAAGAAGTCACGATTGTCTGTTGGCACATCATGGCCACATTAAATATTTATTTGGAAAAAGTGGCACGTGGATGTATAGAGATTCGCCATCCCTGGTCTAGGCCCTCTGGTCTTAATTAGTTGCTAGTATTAGTCCCAAAAACATGCAGAAACACTGCTTCCATTCAATTAACTAAACTGTAGCATGTAAACACATGTTTAGTTGCATCGTTGCCCATCGCAGTGGTCGGGCCACGGCTTTCATGCCGAGTTCGGATTAGTCTGCAATTAGAAACATCATGGCGGCGGCAAATCTCTCTTATGCTTGGATTTAAGTGGTCAGAGCTGACCTCATGTTAGAGCTGTTCGTAATGGTAAGTTAATTTAGTAGAAAACACACATAACGCCTATAATCCCCGAAGGATTAGACAGAGGTGTACCCTACTGAACACCAACAACTCGCCAGTTGTGTTTCCGTCCCATGTAATAGGGGGCGAGCCTATTGCCATGAATCGGGCCCAAATCCTGACTCCAAGCTGTTCGTATTATGATATTGATTCGATATGATATGATGATATGATATCGATTGTTCGTGATATTGATGGAATTTGTGTGTTAAAGGTTTTTATTGAGGGGTCTTTTTTCAATTCCAGGTTTGGTGCGAGGTGCACAAAAGATACGACTGAGATACATGGGAATCATGAGAGTGTATTGATGAGTAAGAATAGTAGATATTTATACAAGGGTTGAATAGAATCAATTCTTACACGAGGTATTTAGACGCCCGAGCGCAGTGAGGGCGGCTATAGTCCGAGTAGGAATAGATGACTCTACTTTTCATTTCGAATATAAGGAAAGTAAACGCTGTAAGAGAAATCCGTCAATTTACTAATGTAGATACCGCGAGGCTAGTCTATTTCAGTTACTTTCATAGTATCATGTCTTACGGTATTTTACTATGGGAACAAGCTGCAGATATCGTGTCTATTTTTATTCTGCAGAAAAGAGCCATTAGAGCAATATATTACCTCCGCAGGCGCAATTCTCTAAGGGAACTGTTTAAAGATATTAACATCATGACGGTACCTTGTCATGACGGAACACACCGCGTCCCCGGCCCGGGCCGTCCCGCATAATATGTATTTTTTTTTATTCAAACTGGCTGTTTATACACTCACGAGACTGCAGCATTTTTTTAATCTATGTTTTTCTTAATAAAAATTTTCGTAGCCAACTAGTTATATTTTTTCAATTCATTCCCGCCGTAGAGAGGGAAGCAATTATTATGGGTCTTTCCCGCCCAAAGATGGGGAGCAGCGTCTTCCACCCGCTACTCCGATCTAACAAACACTACTTTCAGAGTATGAGAAATAAAAAATGATTACATACGCGATGCGTGGTGAGAACGCATATTTTACTGTTGGACATTGCTTATTATTTGAAAATGCCGACTCTTTATAACTACGCCTAGTCTCTCTTTTCCACAGCTTGGACAACTGGAACGAGACAGACTCTTTCGCGCTGTCTCATCGAGATGGGGCCAACTTTCCGAGTCTTCTCTATCCATTTCGTCGTCTTCGAAGACTTTATCAGGCGTTTTAAGTCAGTGTTTAATTATGCATGAAGGTAAGGTTCCCTGTGTATTCCAAGCCTTAAGCACCAGCCTATTAAAATCTTGGAAAGTTATTCCATTAAAGTTAGCTTTTATCATTTTGTTGCTAGCTGTTTATTATGGATCTGTGCCAATGTGTTACATGGTGGAGGGAATGTTTTCGTTTCTGAAATAATATTTTAGTCGAAACTATATTTGTACCTAACTGTAGGTAAATGCAAGCGTATACGAGTATAGCGTAAGATCTAAATAGTTGCTATCGTACCTAATATTTTATATATTGCTCATAAGCCAAAATACTTTCTTTTAATATAGGATAAATCATATTATTTAGTTAGTCTGTCTGAAAAAAATTGCCGGTTTCAATTAGGTTAGCGCTTAAAATATTTCTGGAAGTGCAATGTGTTGTCATAATACCAGAACGATTGCATAACGGAACCGTCTGGCAGACGTGTACCTATAGAGGTGTACATCCATATTTCGCCAGTATTGTTTCAGTCCCATGTAGTGCTAATGACAGATTTTGATAATTATAACAGATTTCCATAGTCACTGTTGAACATGCACCCATAAAAATAAGTCGACGATTGCTGACAAATCCGTGCACTGACTGGACAGCTCCACTCAATCTGTGTAGTTCTTTCCTCAAAAGACCATTTCAGACAGAAATCTACATGGTTTTCACATGATCTGACCAAGATTGTGTCTGGGCTTTAAAAGAGACTGTGACCTCTGAGTTTGTTTCGGCCTTTCTTCTCAAAGTAATCAGATAGGAAACGCCGATCTCACCTAGTTTAAAAAATATGATTGACGTGTAAAAGTGGTTGTACAAACCTACTCACAGTATTTATTTTTTTGAGATGGGTTTGCTCTTGACTCTAGTCTAGGTCAGAGATGACAGAGACAAATTCGACGATGGAGTGAGCTTATCCAGAAGAAGCCTGTTCACTCGCACTTTGCAGAGATGAAAAAAAAAAAATACATTTATCATTTACTATTGTATTCCCTAACAGATATGCAATAACCACAAAAATAACGCAACATCACCGAACAAATAAATGATTGAACATGTGGTCGCGGTTGATTAGTATAAATATGTACTGAAATTGTGCTGAACAGTCAGATAATTGGGTATCACGGAACCCACCACAAGCAGACCTGTGGCTAATCATCTGCATAATCCTGGATTAGTCTGGTTACCACAATGTGCTAGGTTTTGTTTAAACACGAGTTTAGCCTAACCAATGATTATATTACTAGATTAATTTGGACCATCATTATAGGTAGTGGTATAAGCCGGATTACCTAAATGATGTGTATTTGGGCGTGTGTTGGATTGGTTAATGTTCGGGCGAATTTCTAATAGTTTGTTTCTTTGGTATGGTTTATCAATGCATGCATGCATACCTGTGTTTTGACGGCCATTTTAATCACTAGTAGCTGTGGCAAGATAAAATGAATTTCCTTCAAAACGGCACGTTAATACATGTGTATATTATGCATTTAATAAATACGAGTTAAGTATGTAAGGATCATAGCAGGTGGCGTTCTGCAGTTTCAGCCTACCCCCATGGAAAGACGGCGTAAGCTTATGTATTTATGTGTATGTGAATCAATCAATACTCTAACGTCTCTAAACTACTTTGTACTGGTTTCAGTCAAAAACTGCGTTTTCTCTAAAACCAGTTTTATGAGCAACGCCTTAGTTTTAAGTAGAATCACAACAACAAAAAAAGGTCACCAAAAGCCTATCAATCCAATAGGTTTCTAAACAATAGGTGAAAAGTAGTTTAAGCCGGTTAAGAGTTTCGACTGTGACATATTCTTTACATTAAATTTGACTATCACCTGGTTTCTGAATTGAGAATTTGAAGTCGAGAACTTGTCAAACCCTACTTTAGCATTACTTAAGGTGATTCCTTCAATGGAGCCCCCAAAGTTCAAAATTTCTTACGTTTTTTGCAAAGAAATTTTGAATTTCGCAAGTTTTCACCTTAAGTAATGATTACGTAGAGTTTGACTAGTTGTCAACTTCAAATTCTCAATTCGGAAACCGAGTGTAAGACATATACATTAAATAGATATACAGACAGGCCTTAAAAAGCTTCTGATACAATAAGCGACAGCTAAAAGCATCTCAAGCACAAAACCATATTTGAAACTTTACCAACACGAAAGCTTACGGAAAAATTCCAGAATTCATAACACGTTTTAAGTTCACAAGTCATGGTGACACGTTACGGCACAAAGCCAGCTGAGAGGTGTAATTGGTAGCTAATCCTTGCCTTCGTCGGCAACCCGACGGATTGCTGGCAACACAATCCGTGTGTACGTACGGGGTTGCTATACTAAAGTGGTGGAGTCGCCGGGAACTGAAATAAGTGGTTTGGTGAAGGGTTTTTGTTAATGGAGGAATTTGTTGTTTTTGTATGATTTCTTAGTAGATAATTTAGTTCTATAGAGTTCTTATTGCTTATTTTTAATCCACCTTTCGTTTTCATTAAAATGTTGAAAATAAACACGGAAAACGAACGGTTGGATCGGTCTGCATAATTTTGTATGTCAGAGTCAATTGCACGTGACTTGACTGCCAACTTATGATTTTAAAAGTTATTATGTTAAAATTATTACTCTGTTCTCCCCACAGATGAGATAAATATCTGTTCTGTGGTTCTCCCCAAATAGAAATATTAATTTCGGGTTAAAAACAAATAATTAGTAAAGCCTTCAAAAATACAAAAGTCAAAAATTTTAGACATCAGAACGGAATAAAGCACCATAAGAGTTTTTTAATCCTCCCAGACAGGAATGTTAGTAATAACAGACGTTCCTATTTTAACATCCTTTTAAACCGTTTTTGCTTTTTTCGACTACAACATTCAACGGAGCGTGTATTCACAGTCTGGGGAAGTTTGATTTTCAGGAATTCATTGATTCCATTTTCAAAACGTAGACATCAATAGCCGTTTTGATTTATTTTAATTTAGTCTGTCCCAGCAAAGTTGTGTCCTCAAACTCGGTAACGCCAATTATAGCTATTGGGAAGCATTTTTCAATTGGTTGGTTGAGAGCCATTAGCCATCTGCGCTCGTTGCTATCCAATGAAGCAGTAAAAGCTATCATCAGATAATTCTGTACAAGACTATATCTTGTGCGACGATGAGATTTCCATTAAACAATTGGGTTACTTTAAGATAGGCTTTAATTGGTTTCATTTTATTTTCTGCATCTTACTTTATATCTTTTCTTGGATATTTATGATTATATTCATATCCATTCATATACAGGTTGGATGTATTTCCATTAAAAAATAATTTCCAAACTGACTCCCATGTTTTAGGCTGTGTTCTAAACACTGGCAGCCCCATGTACCCACATTGTTAGTATATGCGGAGCGGAATTATATATGTACCTAGTTTATGATGTATGTTGATTCACGTAGTCCGGATGCACGGAGTAAATCTCCCGTTTACGACGGATTTCGGCTTAATCCGTTGTTCTTTAAGACTCTGTATTTGCACAAATCCTCGCAAACGTTCTGTTTATTTTGCACAAAATTAATATATACTTAAACTAGTTTGTCTCAGTACTTATTTGTGTATATTTGAGTTATGTTTCGGGTTTGTTGCTTCAAGTTTAATATTAGAAAGTTCTGAAGTTTCGTTGGAATCGAGATATCATTATGACCCTTTAAATAGAGATTAGGTAGCTAAATGTTTAATTGTTCAGAAAGGGTTTTAAAAGTTAGGCTAATGGTGCACCACGATTTTTAAACTGCGAAATAAAATCACAAACATAAATATTTTTTTAAGCGAATTCTCAAGCGATTTTTTATCATAATACTACTTTGACATAATGCAATGGTTAGGTTAGGTTATTTTATTGCAATAAACATTATGGCAAAACATTTATGCGTAATATTATTATACGTAATGATCATTATGCTGAATTTCGTTATGCCGATGTTATATTATGTCTTGAAATTTTATGCAAATGGATTGGTAACCAGGCAGAGGTGTACCTACAGTACACCCACATTTCGCTAGTTATGTTTAAGTCCCATGTAACAGGGGGCGAGCCTATTGACATCAACCAGGCACAAATCGAGACTCCGGGCTGCTGCTGGGAAATTTCTAGTGGAAAAATCCAATAACACTACCTGACCTGGGAATCGAACCCAGGACCTCATGATCAGCAGCAGCGCTCGCGACCACTGGACAGACGGGGCAAAGCAATAATTCAAATTATAATTATATTGAAACTTCAATAAGAGGTACTTTGCCAACAAAACTTTGCTCTAGTATATTGGCATTGTTCACAGATTTGTGATTATTATCCGCAACGATTAACATTTTTAGTGCGCGCTTAACCTTACAGTTCCCTTTTTTGACATTCCTTTACCTTTTATATTGTTTGTCCTTCCACCAGTTGATATAATATATCAGGTGTTTTTTGCGGAATTTCATTGTCAAAATAATAGTTCAAGAAAAGGGTCCTTTATTCTTCCCGGTCGGGACCTCGGGCCGTTTGTTTGTGAAAAGCCAAGGAGGGTCCCAAACAATTGCCAAAATGTTACAATATGTCACATTTGTTAGTGAGGTTGTGGACTTGTGATGTTTTGACACAAATATTATTTAGTTTTCTGGGATTTGTACTCCTGAACAACTATTCTTTAATGTGTTTTCGTATAGCTGTGCCTAGCTACGAGTTCTTTGTATTTTCTTTTCCTGTATTGGCTTTATAATATTTATATCATTACTTTCTCAAAAAGCTTCCTGAATCCCATTTAATGAATTCCAGCTTCTGCCGTTCGCGAACGATACATGTTCCTTTTCAACAATTCCGATCCGAAAAACATAGCAATTATTAATTTATTCCGAGAAAACGTTGAAAATTCCTCATTCACGTATATATATCTCAGGTCTTTTCACTCGAATTTCAAAAAGTAGAAAGTACCTATTTACTTCGAAATTCGATTGGGATGAATTGGGAGCTATAGAAATTGGAAGTACATTGTGAAGATTCTAGGTATTTAGGACAAAGAGGAGAGATTGTGTGATATATGAAAGCCTTGTCCTCTGGACGTGGGCTTACAGAAGCTTTACTAAGAACGGCTTACTCCACAGTTTATACACAGGCTTCCACCCGGTAGTTCCCGGCCTTTACGAGATGTATTCTGTTACTTATAGTACCACAGCGTTAGTACCAGTGCGGCACTAACTATAGCACTCTGAATAAAAGATTGAAGTGTTTGTGCTGGGTCGAACAAAGGTAGTTTTCCTAGGTCGAAAGTGTAATTTAAGAATTCGCATTAGAATTCGCACTTCCATTCTAGTCTTTGCATCATTAAAAATTGCATTTTAGCTTAATTATTTGTTATTTTAGCGGCACTAGAAATACACACTCTCTGTGAAAATTTTAACTGTCTACCTATTACGGTTCATGAGACATAGCCTGCTGACAGACGGACATACAGCGGAGCCTTAGTAATAGGGTTCCGTTGGCATCCTTTGGGTACGGAACCCCAAAAAGGTAAATAAAATTAATCTTTTGTAAAAGAACTTCGGGACATCGCCTGTTTAACGTCTCGTGACAAAATCTTAATACAAAACATGTTTACTAATCTATACATACTATAATAAAATAGTAACACAAAGTCAAAACTGTACATTGAATATTTTTGTAAAAGCAATTGAGGGTGTGGGAACGAGTCCGATGCTGAAAATATAGCTTTTTGATTTTTTGTCCGTTTGTCTGTTTGTCTGGAACTGGATGTATGTTCGGTACTGGCACAAAAACGACTGAACGGTTTTTGATGAAATTCGGCACACAGATATATTATAACCTAGATTAACCTGTGTTTCGATACGTCATATGGACTCTTGTCATAATATTTTTTGCAGATTACCTACATCAAGTAAAAATATTTAATGAAAATACCTTCTAAACTCGATCTCTTGTAGCATAGTTTATTTTACTATCATAATGATAAGGTAATGACTAACAGTATTGCTCCTATTTCTAACTTCAAACATACCGTTCCGATACTCGTTCTGAAGAACGTTAATTATATGCATGCAATCAGTGTTTCTCATTCTAAGTGACTAATAATTGTATTCTGTTTTTGAGAAATAAATGTCTTGTTTGTGCAGAATGAATAATTTTCTTTCTTTTCTTTTTAAGCTATTGCATAGCTTTTATCACGGGCTTTGAGCGCGGCGACCGAATCAAGAAATTCCGTAACGAAAATAAAACCTAACACCCACCACTCCGTCTACCATGTAGCTCGGCCGAGCGTTCGCTTAACGTGTATGTATATGGTACGACTGTACTTGAATTATATCAAAGAAAAAAAAAAATACTGCATAAATAAAAAATAAATAAATAATTATAATTGCATAAGTTGATAAAAAATGCTATGTAATAGCTTTACCGCGGCATTCCCCGAGTGCCACACGTATTTTTTTATTCTTTTCTTTAGACACTATTAACACTTAAGGTACTTTTAATCCCAGTAGTACGTTCCCGTGGGATATTTCATACATGCGGGCGAAGACGCGAGCAAAAGCTAGTTGATTAGCTAAAAATAGTACTGGCCACAAATTATAATTTATAAAATATAACAAACTCAGAACATTTGGGATCTTTAATTTCTCTGCCTGCAAAGATAAACCAGCCACACTAAAGTACCTATTTAATATAAAGTTAAAGGCTCATTAACGTTAATTGACATCTGTGAGTGCGGGGTAAGCCGTATATTCTCCTCGTAATACTTTTATGCGCAAACTTGGCATAAATATGAGTTACATTGTGACATTCTGGGTACCGCTTCGTTGGTGTAGTGGTCACAAGCATTACTACTGAGCTTAAGGTCCTGGGTTCGATTCCCAGCACCCTAATTACGTAACACACTATCAATTACAATCTGAATTATTTTGAAGGATATTGCTAATCCATTGCTTCATATGTTCGGAAAATTTGTCTGCTCAACAGACAAACGCAATGAATGTTGTTGAACTTTGAAAATGAAAGCAATTCCTACTGTTAGTGTGTTACGCAATTAACCCGCTGGTTAGGCGAAGTATAATTGGGTTTTTCCATCAGGAATTTATTAAAAGCAGCCCGGAGTCTGGATTTGTGCTTGGCTGATGGCAATAAGCTCGCCCTCTATTGCATGGGACTTAACCATAACTGGCGAAATGTAGGTAAACAATAGGACACCTCTGCTCAAACCCTTCGAGTAGAACAGGCGTGATGTTATATTATTCTGGATATAAATAATAAGGACTTTGGAAGATACAATAATAGAGTAATAAATCTGAATAATCACAGAATGGATTTGTTTATCATGGCTTCGCTTTCGAATGAGAACGTTCTACTTGAAGTTATTAAATTAAATAAAGTCGAGAGTTGGTCGTTTTTGTTTGGGAAGTAATTAAAAGTTGTCTTTCTGTAGCAAAATAAAGTTGTTGCTTATCTTCGGCCCTGATATTATAATTTAGACCTCTACACCGAAGCGGCGTGGGACTGAAGACTGTTATCATAAACAGACTATTCCATTGGGATCATTCTTTAAAAATTGCTTTGCTGTTATCATCAAGCTTACCTGCAGCCCGACGCAGAATATCTAATTACTTGAGCCCAAGTGGTAATCTTCAGAGCCCTTTTCATGTAGGCCGCGGCCCAGATATTTTTTTCTAGATTTCATACTATTATTATAAATTCGAAAGTAACTCAGTCTGTTTGTTACCTTTCACACCTAAACCACTAAACGGATTTGGATAAAATTTGGCAAGGAGATAAATGGCATCCTGGGGAAGGACATAGGCTACTTTTTGTCCCGGCAGCACGTTCTCGTGGGATAATTTCCGACATCCATACGGGCGAAGCGGACAAAAGCTTATAAATGGAATATTTAATTAATAATATTTCAATCATTTGTAAAAATTAAGGGATACGTAGGTCCTTTAGTTGGTTTTCCTGCAGTTTTATGGTAACCAAATCCATATTCATCATAGCTTTTGCCCGCGGTTTCGTCCGCGTGAAACTTCTTGTTTTAATATAAAATATATCCTTTAACGCTCGGAAATACTGTAGCTTCCCATTAGTGAAAGAATTTTGGGAATCGGATCAGTAGTTCCGAAGACTATGCCCTACATACATACTAACAAATTTTACCTCTTTTATATAGATTCCATTGCATTGTTACGGGAAACTGGGTGTAGTACTTTCACATGTTATACGTTAACATATACAGCTACCAATTCAGAGGAACCAAGCCGTCGTGATTTCAAAATCACCCGGTAAATTGGTATGTATTTACATATCACTAACGATATCTCAGGTTGAATGCATGCAATTTGGATCGTCATTTCCTCAGATCCATCTCACGATACGTCGACCGATGAAATGGGAGGTTTATGGCCAAATTACAGTCAATATTGTGTGAATCAAAAAAGACGGGATTCTGCTTACTAAAAATCTTAAATTATGCATTCATTCACTGAAAAACAACGCAAAGCCTTAACCTCTGCGTCTAAAGAAAGAAAGAAAGAAAATAAAGAAACATGAAATTGATTTCAGGGATCCAGCAGTCTATCAGCGTCAGGTATATGTGCCTGACACATGCTGAGCTGGACTCCCATTTGGGGACCTTGAGACGCACACTGCACCTTGTGTATTCGTTATTTGATTTGAAGTGTGTCATAGTGTCACTATATTTCTTTGAGTATGTGTTTCTTTTTATATAATGGCACCTTGTTTTTATCCAAATAGTGACGTCAAAAAATAAAAAAAATCATCATACCCAAAAATACCGCATTTTGTTCCGCGATTTTTGATAGTTTTCGGATTATAATTATTGCTTTTATTTCTTGAAAATTTTATGGGCACCGCTTTCAAAAATTCTATCTTTGTTTTTACACGACTTTTTCAAATAATCACTTTATGTTACATACATCATATCACATATCTTAATAAACTTAAAATAGTAAAAATAAAAAGTTACAAATGTCTTATTAAACCGACAACGCCCGTCTCAGGTAACTCATCATAACATTACCTGTTTTTCGACTCTGTATCATTCGAACGTAAATTCCTCCTTTTCGATCAAAATTTTTGTATCTAGAATTAATGATAGGATTATGATTATTTTATAGGCAAAAGAATATTCGATACCAATGAAAAGCAAGAAAAAAGAATGTGAAAAAGCCGTGTACAAAAAAGATAGAATTTTTCGAAAGCGGTTCCCATTACATATTCAAGAACTAAAAACGAAATGATTACTCGAAAACTTTCAAGAATCTCTGAACATACATGGAGTATTTTCGGATACCCTTCGGCATGAGGAATTTAAATTTTTCTTATGACGTCACTATTTGGACCATAGTGTATTTATATATTCATATAATTTAATTGTGTTTTGTCTTTGCGTGCACTGAATAAATGTTTTATCTATCTATCTATTTATCTATCTATCTATTTAAATTTTGCACTAAAGTTTCATACCGAAAGTTAGCACTAAAGAAGGATTTTTGAAAATGAGTCTTCTTAAGAGGTTAATAGCGGTGAAAAGTTGGTATGGAAGTTCGTCATTTTTGCCATTAGGAAATCCCATTGGGCTCGCGGCTTGTGCTGAGATAAAATCCAATAGTAGTATGTAGGTAAGAAGGTTTATAAGAGCAACACTTAGCATGGTTGGTACAACCCGTAGCTTTACTCCAAAAACTATGATTTCACAACAATTTTTACGATAGGTACTTTAATCTACGATACTAGTTTTATTAACGAAGTTTCAAAACACCGAAACTGATTTATTGAAAACTTAAACGCAACGTTAAACATTTACGCACCATGTATACGCTCCAATACAAACAGCATACAGTAACCGGACATAAACATGGTACAGCGAATTTTTATAGAGTTTCAGGTTTGTATAGCGCCATCTCTTTCACTTTTACCTGTGTTAGTATGACTGTCTCTTTCTAACTCTCGATGATCAATTTTACGCCCGGGCACTGTAATTCATCATCTACCTAGCCTTTTCCCAACTAAGTTGGGGTCGGCTTCCAGTCTAACCGGGTACAGCTGGAGCTGGAGCGACTGCCTGTTAATGGGAAATACACTGTCCCTTGGTAAGACTGGTTGTCAAATTTCGGGCTTCTGACGGTGTAACGATTGTCAAAGATTTACGAATGACAGCCGAGACCAACTGCTTAACGTGCTTTCCGAGGCACGGAGGGGTTACGAAAGATGGTCACCCATTCATGGACCGACCGCGGCAAGCGTAGCTTAACCTGATCGATCGACCCGTGCAGCTGTTATTACTTATGTAAATAAAATATTTGGGACACCCTTTTGTGAATCAAAATGGCGGCGTAATTTGGGCCATGCTAATGTTCTTTTTACGATTTGTTGTGCAAAACGTGAACTCTTGATGTGGGGCCAGCTGTAGCGTTTTTATCTGTCTATTGGTGTACCAACGCCAAAATAGATTCCATTTGCTGTATTGACGCTCGCTTCTGGATATAAATTACCCTTTGAAATGGTTTTATCTTGCATATGCGTGTCAGTTATCGTAATTTGGTGGATAGGAATAGCTGTATAAAATTGATTCATAGTTTATTTTTTTAATTGAATGTTTTCGTGATGAAACTTTTCGATTTTCCAAAAATGTACCAAGGTTTATAATTTTAATTAAGGTTTTTAATTAAGGTTTATAATTTGTATACCTAGAAACCAAGATTTTTTTTCAAAAATAAGATTCTATGATCAGTAAAAAAATCATCACTGCTAAACGAAGTGTCTATTGCACAAATTACAAAATAATATCTTAGATGAGAGCGATTTTCTTATTAGGGTGCGTCCACCATCCATCCGCCATTCCACTGAACTTCGGGAGGGTTCGGGTCTTGTCGGGAATGCTCGGGGTAATTGAAATCCGTCATACCAGCCGCGTATGACAAATGACAGGCTGTCGACCGCTGGCCGTAGTGCGGTGGCTGTCAAATAAACTGGTATTGGTCACATTAAACGGAAAACTAAAGGAAAAAATGGAAACAGGAAATGCTACACTTTGTTTTCTTGACGCTATTTTAGTAAGTTTTCCTTCTTGGGTGGTACGGAAACTTGAATGGTGACCTTCTTCCAGCGATCATTATTTTTCTCAGTACTAATGCCCGGATGATACGAAACTAGTTTTTGAAGCTAGGATAGTAAGCAAGTCATATCCTGGCTTAGCACACGCTAGAGCTGTTAACACGAGATGCCATAAAAGGACATTTTAAGCCTGCACATTGCAGTGACTTAGTCTGTAGAGTAAAATGATCCGATTGGATACTAGCTTTGCCGATCACATGAGGCTGGTACAAAAGCCAGGATAGTAAAATCAGTGGCGGAAGGCGCTACTAACTCCTTAATAGAACCCCTTCCTTTTAAACTATCACACTAGCTTACTATCTGTATCTCTAGCTGACTAGTGACTAGCTTGCTAGCTTACTAGCACAATCTTGATATCGTAGCATGGAAAACTAACCTCGTGTAACCTGGGCATTAGGTCGAATTATTTACCTACATATAAAGGGCAAAATAATCAGCACCTACCTACGTAAGTGCTGATTATTTTTATATTATTTTGCCCTTACTTACTTTACTTACCGTCGGTATATATATGTAGATATAGCTCATACCGACGGTAAGTATCAATATCTTCTTTTTGTGTTTTTTCTTTGCGTCATGTTTACCGCAAATAAACGTATTTTCTTTTAGGTAAATTATGAAAGACCTCGTATTTGCAAAGGCATAAGGTCTGAAATCATTATCACCATTATAAGCGTTTCCTATTATATTTTAAAATATGAGTAAGTTTTATTCAAACGTTAAAAAGTTATAAAAATTAAAGGTGTTTTTCGCCTCCTGTAAAATCATGGCTTTGTAGTTATTAGATATTGATACTACACCGTCGATACCCCGGTTTACCTTAATTTATCTTAAAACACTCCAATATTTCCAACAAACATCAACAAAAAGAGCTGCACTTTATTTAAATAGACCAAATAAAACAATCACAGTTGTTTAATATTATTGTTTAATTGTTTACATAAACCAATTTGCATAGCGTTCGAAAATGGCGCACAACAAATATTGGTAGGGAAGGCAATAAGCTGTAATTAATTAAATTAATAAAAATCGAACGCGGGCTAAATACTGGGTAAAAGTAATTACGTGCAATAAAGAAAGTATTTACATAATAGGCATGAGATGTAAGCACACATTTTGTATGGTGAGATTACACATTCCTGATTCACTTTCATTGCGTATTCAACTACTTATTTGTGTGTTGGTAAAGGCTTCCAGTCAGTTGGGTATGAATATCAGATTTTTCGTTTGTATAATTCTGATACATACCCACCGCCCCTTTCCAGCGATCAAGTAATCAGATTCTAAGTTTATCTAAGGCACCATTGACATCGGTGAAGGAAAAATATTATGAGGAAACCTTTTTTTTGGGTGGTAAATCATCATATGTCTTCTCCCGCTCTGGGCGGAGCGGAAGGGAGTGTCACACTCTTACTGACTAAAATCCACCCGTGTTCCTTCATTTGCCTGTGCGTCAGGGCCAAGGTAACTCTTCCGAACAATCCGCGACCCCAGCAGGTATCGGCCCTTTTGGACCCCGTCAATGATGCTGACATCTCTTTGAGGCGCGCGTGGAACACGACGCGCCGATTATGAGTAAACCTGGAACTATATTTAATAGGTATACATACATACATAAACTCACGCCTTCTTCCCACGGGAGTAGGCAGAAACTACAGAACGCCACATGCTACGATCCTTACATACACCTTTTGCTTCGTTTACGTTCATGCATCTGGTCATACACGCACGCCGGTTGCGAGTACTACGCACCTGACCTTTCTGAAGAACATCACAAATAAGGTCACTATATGCCTTCCTAGGGCGACCCGTCCCGGCGTTTCCAGTCACATCTGCCTCGTTAATACCTTTTGTTACTCGCCCTTCATTCATCCTCTCAACATGACCAAACCCTCTAAGCATACTCTTTTCAATTTTTGTCACTACATCTTATTTTAAACCGCACCGTTGCCTAATAATACCGTTGTCGTTGTTAATAGGTATAAGCACGATATAAGTCGGAAATCAACCCCACCTTGAGCAAGCGTGATGATCAATGCCTTCTCTGTCAGAAAAGAGGCCTTTGCCCTGCAGCGGAGCAGTTATAGGTTGGTAATAAGTAGTCGGATGTGGCTATTTTGCTTATATTACGTATCGGGACCATTTCTCTTGAAGTCTTGTAGATATCAAAATATTTTTTGTTCATAATTTTGTGGAATATAGAAAAAAAGAAAAGAAAGAAGAAGAAGAAAGAAGAGGTGTTTATTTTTGGTAAACATGACGCAGAGAAAAAGACACAAATAAAAAAATAAAAAGAACGAGTTGGGGGAAAATATGCGTCACATCCACGCAAAACAGCAATCGCTCAGCATAATGCAACGACCCTATGCGAGACAGAGCCCGGCGCTGGTTTTTCTAAGCGACAGCCGGCGTTGACGTGATGACGTCAACCAGTGCAGCATACGAAAATATAAAAAAAACAAAAAAATAAGAAATAAAATAAATACACTATACCTAGTTCTAAATGTTTATATAAAAATTATATTTATAAAATGGTAACATAGTGCATAGGCTTCTGCTGATGAGAGTACGTATAGATGTCTGCTTGGGCCTAGTTTTTCCACAGGAACTAACCAGCACCCCAATTGCGTAACGCACTATCAATCACAATCTGAATAATTTTGAACCCTATTGCTATTCCATTGCTTCATATGTTCGAAAAATTTGTCTGCTCACCATCGTAAATAACGCAATGAATGTTGTTGAACTGTCACAATAAAAGCCATTAGCTGTTAGTGTGTTGCGCAATTACCCCGCTGGACCAGTTCTCATGAATGTCGGAAAGGCGCCTAATATAGAGGACTTTCATATTCATGGCGTTTCATAAGTCTATGTTCAACAATAAAAGTTTGTAACACACACACAACAACATAACAACACGCCTGTAATCCTCGAAAGGTAAGGCAGAGGTGTACCTCTTGTACGTACACCCACATTTAAGCCACCCTGTAAGCCATCCAGTAATAATAGACATAAACCATTTTATTTATAAAAGTTGCATAAACTTAAGAGACGTCTAAATGTATTTACTAAACTTTAAGTGACGTTTATGAATAAACCCCAAGATGGATATGAAAAAAAAATGGGAGCTAATAGAATTCCAATACGAGATACAACACCAACAGACCAACTAAACTCAAATTCATACTTCTAGTAACAACATGAAGTATGAGTTAAAAAAATATGTTATAGCGTGTTCAGATATTGATACCAATCACGTCTGCGGAGTATCTCTAAATAATTTAATTTGACCCTGTATAATAAATAGGTCGGGGAAAAAGATTTTAGTATTTTTTAGGTATAAAGTTGTAGTAAAATCTCTTTGGCTGTACTGTTTGTATCTGGCTGGTTTTGATGCCATTAAATAAGTAGATGACATTTCAAAACAGAAAAATAAAAAGTAAAAACGATTTACAGCCATTTTCCAATTGTTTTTCCGTCCGCTAAAATGAGTGAATCTAACGAAGAAATTCGAAACATTTTGAAGTTTTATTACAAAAAAGGGAAAATGCCATACAAGCCGCGAACATAATATGTGACATTTATGGATTAAGTCCATTGTCGCAGAGTCAGTAAGAGTAGCACAAAGTTGGCTCAAGTATTTTCAGTCCGGGAATTTTTATGTCAAAGATGCAGCTCGCTCTGGTCGCCCTGTTACGAATAAAAGCAATGCTATTTTCTTAAAAGTGGAGCAAGATATTAATAGATATATTAAGATGTTAGTAGTTATGACATAACAGAAGAGTTAGGGGTTGACCACAAAACAGTTTTGACCTATTTGAAAAAGCCTGGGTATACAAAAAAGCTTTATATTTGGGTGCCACACGAGCCATTAGTCTTGAATCCTAACTATCCTAACTATCCTAACTTCCTAACTATCCTAACTTCCTAATCCTAATCCTAACTTCCTAACTAATATTATAAATGCGAAAGTAAGTTTGTTTGTTTGTTTGTTACCTTTTCACGCCTAAACCACTGAACCGATCATCCTGAAATTTTGGATATACGTTGTCAGGGGTACAGAAACGGACATAGGGTACCCTTCATCCCGCAAAAAAGTACTGTTCCCGAGGAAAACAGCAATAACGTCCTTATGATAATAGATGGCGCCACGTGTTTTTCGAGTCATGACTGAATTATAACCCGAATTGATAGTCAAAGTATACATTAACGCGAGCGAAGCCGCGGGCAAAAGCTAGTTTGTATATAAAATACGAAAGAACTTTTTATCCGACCTAATATAAAAGTACTCTGTGGACCAACACTATTCAAACATGGTATCACCCCGCTGAAAATTATGATGTGACTACGTAGAGTATGTAGGCTGGTAACACTAAACGTAAATAAACGTATTTTCTTTCTTTTTCTTTATTTCTTCTATATGTCCCATTTAGTGAATGTTGCCTTTATTTAAATACCTCAACAGAAAAAGTTTCCAACTACTCGAAACACTAGTCCGGACACGTTTATTCCGTAAACCCGTGCCGCGACATGTCAGGATAGATGTAAACATAAATTCGCCACATTCTTGGGGCACCTCTACTGGTTGTCATTTGTCATCTGCGCTAGATGCCGTGTAGTCCGCGAGGGCGAAATACTTTGCGTTTATTACCAGGTCTATATTTTGGTGTGTAAAGTTAAGTTTTTTTTTTGTTATATTAGTTTTTTTTCTATAGGATGATTTTGTTTTATGTTAACAAGCTGACCCGTTAGACGTTATCCGGTCAAAATTTCAATAGTTCATTAAAAAACCCCATAGAAAAATTAACGTTAATTTTTCCCGAATTTTAAAGTTTTGCGGGAATCCGTACCATAATAACCTAATTAGGATTATTAGGAATATTTTAAAACCTATAATGACTAAATCGGTCCAACCGTTCTCAAGTGATGCGCTGACCGACGAACAGCATTTCATTTTTATTTATCCTACTAATATTATAATCCTACTTCCTACTATCCTTCCTACTAATATTATTAATGTGAAAGTTTGTGAGGATGGATGGATGGATGGATGTTTGTTACTCTTTCACGCAAAAGCTACTGAACGGATTTGGATGGAATTTGGAACACAGATAGTTTATAACCTATATTAACACGTAGGATACTTTTTATCTTGGTAGTATATTCCCATTGGATAATTTCCGACACAACGCGGGCGAAGCCGCGGGCAAAAGCTAGTATATAATAGATATATACATACAGATTCATGGTTATGATGGAAAACATGCAAAACTTTTCGTAGATAAACCATTTTTCCAATGACAAAAACTTTGTCTTAGCTGGTGTATACGAAATTTCTAGGCAATCATAGGATTTGAGAAAAGAGGAAGTTCTCCCTTTTTGTACAACCTAACAACTATAGAACCAGGACTAGTGTTACATTTTCTTGGTAATTCGAGTAAGACTTAAAATGCATCTTGTAGTAAGAGCTTTGAAGAACCGCAAAAATACGGCACGACCCAGCGAAACCAGCAGGAACACCTTTACGTTCTTGCTGGTTTGTATTAAGCGCAGGCCACACCACCAGCTAGCGAGCGAGAGAGTGAGCTGGTGGGCAAAGTGAGGCGAGGTAAACTATATAAACTAAGCGAAGCTTTAGCGAGCTCAACTATGTGGGTTCACACCGAAAACTACGGACGGACGAGCAAGCGAGCGGGCGGGCGCGAGAGCAAGGGAAGCGTTCCGTCTCAAGCGCAGGCCACACCGCCAGCTAGCGAGCGAGTGAGCGTTCCGGGCGAGCATCGTTTCATCTCTTTTCATAACTCGGTTCACACCGCGAACTACAGAGCTAAGCTACGCTAACGAGGTGAACGAATAGCATCGCTGGCATCGTCGGATATTTCGTTCGCTTCGTTTGTATCGCTGACGTAACTTATCTCTGTAGTTCGGGGCGTGAACCGAAGTATGAAAAGAGGTGAAACGATGCTCGTCCGGCTCGCTCGTTCGCTAGCTGGCGGTGTGGCCTGCGCTTTAGCATTGAACCTTAATAGAATATGAGATAAAATGCGGACGAAAGAGGTAGGATCTACTATTTTAATGTCTAGAGAACTTCTAGCTTTACAGTCCACCGCCCATGGCCACAATCCTTTCAAAACTTTATTACAGGTGAGAAAATGCATTTCAACCCTTTTAAAGCTTAAAGCAATAACACACTGCACACTCGTTTCGAAAATTCTTCAAATGCAAAGCAATAAGAAAGCCCTTTGACTGCCTTTGTCAGATTCAAAGGAGAGTAGTAAAAAGACGGTTAAATCTAAAACTATAAAGTGAGTATGTTAATGGACACTTTCAGGCTTATCTGCATACTGGAGTCGTAACTCAGAAATAGAGCTACTGGGTTATTTTAAACTAGTCATTATGAGTTGCTAATTTAGTCTAGACGTTGACGGTGAGGGCTATAAGGTCGGTAAGTAGCAGCGGGTTTAGAGCTAATAGGACATATTTGTCATTGAAAGCTAATGCCTCTGGGAAGATTTAAGGTGAATCCTCAGCTGTAGCCCGCCAAATTCAAATTTTCTTTAGTTTTTTTGCAAACTGACGCTCTGTTTTACGTCGTATGTTCATCAAAAGGCGATGCGCAACTGTAGGAATGATGTATTTACTGAATAATAATCATCAATTTCATATCAATCGTCAAACATTGGAAATTTGTTCCAGTTAAAAATGTTCATAATGATATATTCTGAAAAAAAAAATAAGTGAAACAAATTTCCAAAATTTGACGATTGATATGAAATTCATGATTATTATTTAGTAAATATATCATTCCTACAGTTGCGAATCGCATTTTGATAAACATACAACGTAAAACAGAGCGTCAATTTACAAAAAAAACTAAAGAAACTTTTGAATTGTGCGGGCTACAGCTGAGGATTCACCTTAAACCACTAAACCAGTTACAATGGTTGGACATAATTTTGGTGTTTATGACCTACGATTTCTTCAAAACTAGTCTATAAAGAAAGGGTGCCGGATGGTGGTTGTTTTAAGGCTTAAAATCAGCAGCACCAGTTACTGGATGAGACTAACACAGACCAAGGAAGCATGGCAAGAAAGGAAGGAAACCAACTCAACAGTAGGTACATATATGTAGGTAGGTGGAATAAGGCAGTCAAAGATTATGATGATGATCAGTACTGCAGTACCTACCTACACTACCTACCACGTTTCTGGGCATAACACAAATAAGTCTTTTCACGGACCAGCTAACAATATAAAATTCTGAAGGTAAAAGTTAAAATGCACCACCAACAAACACCAAAGTCCGTAACTCACCCTTTAAAGTTATTAACGTAACATAAAAGAAATTTAAACAATTTGATCCAAAATCTGGCAGTAATTATAATAATCTGTGTTATATTAGCGTTATAATGATCATTGTTTCAAGCTATGTTGTTAAAATCTCAAAGAAAACTTTTAATGGGCATGAAGTTACGGGGAATTGAATAGAACTCTGTAATTGTTATATCAAGCCTGTTTCTGAGGTAATGGCGTCGTAAAATATTCCTCTTAATATTATTTTGGAGGGAAATTTTTGCTTCAAAGTTATACAATTTCGCCACTGATGTAATTACCTTTGGAGAAGTAGCCAATTCTTTGAAAGTTGTTACCTACTTATCTACAACTTTTTAGTTCAATTAAAGGTTATGTTTGGTTTGATTTAAGATTTTAAGTTTAGGTTGACTTTTCAAGGCAACGTTTAAGATTTCATCGTGGTTTTTTTATTTAGGTACTTAGTCTCACGCAGTGGGTTTTTGTTTCGAGAAACAGACCTCGGAAAGGACCTCAATATTTTTTCCCGTATAGTGACTTTATTCCAAGAAGTTCCGTGATAGTTTGCATGTCTTATTTGTTGTCGTTTGATTTTCTACTATTTTGTTATTTTCTATTGTCATATGGCATTTTACTGTGGGGTCGGGCTGCTGACATTGAATCCATTTTCATTTTGCAAAAGAGAGCTGTCAGAGCCATTTACAATCTATGTCGTCGCGAATCTCTTAGGGAACTATTTAAAAAGATTAATATTATGACGGTACCTTGTCAATTCATTTATGAAAATATTATGTATGTAAGAAAAAATCTACATCTTTTTAATAAAATAAGTGATAGACATAATTTTAATACTAGAAATAAAGATAAAATAGATCAACCGTTTTTTAGATTATCTAAAGTACATACATCTTTTATGGGGTACTGTGTTAAATGTTACAACAAAATACCTTGTGACATATTGCAATTAAATGAAAGAAAATTTAAAACTCATATAAAAAGTACACTTTGTAAACAAGCATATTACAAATTAGAGGATTATATCCTAGATAAGAATGCTTGGAAACATGCTGGTCCTGTTCCATAGGACTATCTAGAGTCTAGACAAAATCAAACTGGTTGCTAATTTAATTGTATAATTTATAATTTTTATGACATTGATTGTTACATTATGTACTTAACTACTTTAACTCACACACTAAATTATTACTTGTTAAAATTTTGGAAACATCATCTACTTTTCAATATTTGTAAATATGTGAGCACCATGTATCCATCACATAATTAATTTACCTGCCTTTGCATTATATTTAATTATTTTTACCTATTGTGGTATAGTAATTTTATTCTAGGTGCATCGTCTTCACATATGATTACATAATTAATGTGAACTTACATAATATTGTAAAATATTTTAAAAGAGTAACGGTGGAGTTTCTTGCCCATTCTTCTCCATACGAAACTACCTTTTGGAAGGGGCAACTAGAATCAATTCTATTTTTTTGTAAATTTTGACGTTCAAAAGTGCCTTTTATGTGCCTATTTGAAATAAATGATTTGACTTTGACTTTGACTTATTCGTATAAAAAATAAGAATAAAATACTTACCGTCCTTGGTCATTGTTACAATTTACATTACAGTCGCTAAAACACTTTTTTCTTTGGGCCCAAAACTACGCAGAACCTATATTATTGGTCCATATTATTCGCGAATGAATTCAAACATGATATGACATTACAATGTTGCTATCTACCTGTCTCGTAAATAACTCCGACAAAGAAACTAATTAATTTCAAGTGCCGTCAAAACACTTCATCACCAGTTAACTCAGATGTCACATTTACTAACGAATTGCGGGCTTAACTCTCACATAAAGTAATTCTCGACAATTTGGGCGTTTCCATTTCATATACAGATCGCATTTCGTATGATGCTGCATCATTTATAATCGTTAAAGAGTCTGTAGACGTGGCACATGAATTGACGATGTTTATTTGTTTGAAATTCAACTTTATGTCATTCCACAAGGTGGGAAACAAGAAGGACTTTTGCCTTTTCCTATTGTTTCCAGCACGCGTAGCATGAAAACCATAGAAACGGGTTTTGTCGACGAATGAATATACTATTCTATTCTATTTTTCCCTAAGGCAATGGTGCCGATGTCGACAATTCTGCCAATGTCAGATGTGTTGCGAGAAAACGTGCGAAACGGAGAGCAAAAAAAAAGAAAAAAAATTGCCAAAAACCAAAACCCTGATTGAGTTCAATGTGAAACTTGTTGACGAGAATTAGTACACTGAAACAAACAGACAAAAAATATTGTTAGGTATATTATTAAAATGACAGATTGTAGAAAAAATTCTTTAGAAATCTGTCATATTGTCTATTTTTCCGTCGACTAAACCTGTTTCTATGGTGTTCATGCTAGGCGTGCAGCGGGGTAATTACGTAAAACACTAACAGTAGGAATGGGTTTCATTTTGACAGTTCAACAACATTCACTGCGTTATTTACGTCGTTGAGCAGACAAATTTTTCGAACATATGAAGCAATGGATTAACAATAGGTTTCAAAATGATTCAGATTGTGATGGATAGTGTGTTACGTAATTAGGGTGCAGGTCATGATGTCCATAGATGGAAATAGGTATCAATAACAGTTTTATCGATCTATTCCCATCCAATACCAAGAGCTAATACCATTTGGTATTAGTTGTTGTTAGTTTGTGTATTGTCTTTGGTCTCTGGCATCAAGCAATAGACAAAATTATGAAACTTTTGTAACATGAATACGAGGCTTTTGGCTATTTTGTATGTCTCTAAATTAATGTCGTTCATTTGTTAGGTGCGTTTAGTTTGTGCAGAATAAACTATTTTTCTTTCTTTTTTTCTTTCTAGTTTATTTCCGAATTTATTTTCTATTCCAAACGAGTACCACATTTTTTTAAATAAAAAATCTATTACTAACGAATACCAAAGCGTGACTTTTTGTACACTCAGCTACACAAAGTTTTATTTAAATTGCGTTTTACCGAAATCTAGGGTAATCTAAATATAGGGTTAGGGTTAAAAAGCTGGTCGACGGAGCCCCGCTTTGCGGGGCTCCTATTTCTGTCTAAAGGTTTTAAAGGAACCTAACCAACCGAACCTCGGGATGCCACTGACGTCGACCGTCTAGAGTTAGGATTTTCGGGAACATTTATTATGTTTTCGGAAACTTAGTGCGGTAATTCATTTTAACACAGCTTAGCTGTTAGTATTACAGTCAACCAGAGATCGATCGCTGGAAGTTAATTTGGTAGGTAGGTAGGTTAAACATTACTTAAAATCACTCAAAGCATTTTAATTTTACTGAACCTGACTGTATCTGATTTCTTCAAACTTGTTTTGGTATTGGTTTTAAAATGTGGTACTCGTTGGGAATAAAAAATAAATTCGGAAATAAACTAATACCAAATGGTATTAGCTCTTGGTATTGGATGGGAATAGACCGTTTTATCGTTTTGTCTGTTATGTTCTGTATACGTTGCTGGTCATAGACTTCTGTAATATACCTGTAGAGAAGTCCATTGCCATCGGTGGACTTTGAACTGTATTGAATAAGGTAAGTAACAAAAACTATACAACCACGGATGTACCTACTCCTAAACGCCTTATTATACAAGGATTCAAAATATATCCTCGGACCTCAATATTTTCTCAATATTGTCTGGCCCACCACTTGGACCATTTATGGATATGCCAACTACATCTTTGAAAGTTCCAAATATATCTCTCATCGCTGGCACTTCTCCCTGAAACTAAATTTTTAATCCATGCAACCTTTAAGTAATTTACCTATTAGCTAAACCAAGGTATTAATCAAAGGATGCAACTAAACACAAATTACCTGCAAGTGCTCGGAAATTCCATTTGAAATAAGAACTTTGCAATCCACGTTTGAAGCACTTATTGAGCGGGAAATCTAGTAATTAGGTACCTAGTCATCAAAACTAAATGAGACGGAAGTCGCGATGTTGCGAGTGATCTATAAAATATTCTATTTGACACCTAAGCCGCAGTGTTTGGCTGTGTACGTAGCTGGAAAATAGACAGTGTCTGGGGAATTATGTGTATGTGACACAGAATAAATAATGAAGACGGGATTCCGTCACAAAGGGTCACATCGCGGCACGGAAGCTTAAAACTGTGGCGGCTAAATAAGCCGGGCTAAGGAATATTCTTGCCGGCTAAGGTACAATTTGAATGAAGTTAATTAGAACTTCATAATGTATTCATTGAAGTAATTTTAATTGTATGAGTTGGGAAGAAAGTGTTTTTTTTTATGACCGCTAGTGATTCTGAAAAGGTGAGCCATGAGTTTAATAGACAACCTTTTAAGAATCACTATCACGGTCATAAAGATAAATCCGCTATGGTGAACATTTGAGAAAATATTGTTAACATTACAACACACGAATCAATTAAGATATTTTTTTATTACCTACTAGAAATAAATTAATAAAACAACAAAAACGCTTGCAAAACTAAATTAAACGCAAATGTTTGTTATTAATTTTTTTTAACATAATGTTCTTATTTTCTTTAAAACCAATATATGATATTACATCTTACCATGATTATTTTAAGTATTTCATACAAAACTGTAAATAAATGAGCAGCCTGGATAACACTCAGCGCCATCTATTGTTGGTGAGTGGTAAATATAGAACACTCGGCGAAGAGTGTGTTAGTGTCCGTGAGATCGAGTAGATGGCGTGTTACTCAATATAAACATAATTTGCCATGTTCTTTTTTAATTCAACGAAAATGAGGTATAACGTTTAAAGATGTTTCGAACATCAAAACCTTATTCCACGTTAACGATTTGACCTAACCAGTCACTTTGTAATCACACTTACAAATATCAAGGCAATGTCGGAATGATTTATCGCCAACCCGCTAAAATAAACGATGTAATTATGATTTCCGGCAAAAGATCTAAGAAAAATATGCAAAAGTAACACATGCCTTCCTTTATTTACAGATAAAATACTTCGCCACACGTAAAAACCTAAAAATAAAGTTTGAAAAACAAACAAAAAAACGCGTTCTCGATCACACCCACAAGAAAAGTTGAGAGTGCTTCGAAAAATGCAATGCGGCATTGCAAAGATCGATTTGGCGCTTAGCAAGTCGAGGTCAGTTGCATAAGCCACTCAAAAGGGAAGCTTGAACCGGGGCCGGCTAATATTTTATAAAAGTTTTCTAAAGTCCGGTGTGCAACGTGCACTTTATTTCTTGAGGGTAACAATGGGTTGGTGGACATTGACAGATCACTCTGCGGGGCTTGCCTCCACCTCGGAATGGAACGACTAACTATTTATAAAGGTGTAATAACAATATGATGGAGTTGCTCTAGTTTTTGTTAATTTCTTAGAGTGTGACGGTAGATTGTAGGTACAATAGGGACTTAGTTTGGGGACTTAACGTTAAAGTTACTTTCTACATAGACCTCCCTGAGGGCCTAGGCAAAGTATCATTCGATTATCGATGACGCGGACGCTAGTAGAATTGCCAAAAAAAATATGGGGTTTAAATAAGCTGTCGAAATGTCACGTGATCATAGGTCAACGAATGTAAATTAGCGAGATTATATATAACTCGGATATCTATGTATATAACGAATCGACAACATCGAACGATTACTTCCATAGAGATGTATGTAGCCAAGTGGCACTTTTTGACAAGCGTTATAGCTAGTTTTCGATTCGTATGATGGGATTAGCGAAAGCGATAGCGATTGTAGAAATAGAATCGCTCCGAAGCGAATGCCATTTGTCTAGGCCCTCTGGTATAGACGATCATATATATTGTCTTTTTAATTACATCTACGTTTACCTATTCCTATAATTGTGTGTATTTCATATCTTTTCCTGTACCTACTTAGAATACCAGCACGCGTAGCATGCCCATTATAGAAACGGGTTTTGTCGACGGAAGAATAGACAAAAATGACGTACCGTGAAGACAGTAAGATGGCAGCAAAGTAAAAAGAGTCAACTGCACTTTTTACGAAATTCAGTAGTTCATTCAAGTTTTTCTTTTATTTTGCTTATATCTCGAAAATGGTGTGTCCTATCGCAAAATTATGAAAATTTCGACCCCCTTTATGAAGCCCTTAAACCCCTAAAACTAAACATGTAGGTAATAATTTTTCACATTTTCCATACAAAATGTGACAAATTCCATTTTTCCATTCCATTTTTATACTTTGGGGCCGCCGAGTACAGAGTTTTCTACTGTCTTTAGCATGGCGATTACAAAATCAAATTTTCTTCACTACCTTAGTCAACTGTCAGTTGTCAGTGTGATTTTGACGTTTGGGATAGAAAACTTTCTTCTGAAATAATCTACCTATAAAAGGACCTAGACAGCGATCGGAAGAAACGAAAGACAAAATGACAGATTGTAGAAGGATTTTTACGGTGCGATGTCAAAAATAGAGAAACGAAATGTCTCTTTGTATAGAAATAGCTATGTCTTGTCTTCCAAGAAATAGAAAGCCTCATGCTACGCCTGCTGTTCTTGTACATAGTTTAGTTGAACAGCTTTATTTGTTAACAAACTGCAGTAACAATGAAGATTCTATTATTTTAAGTTCGCTGCGTAGTGACTAAGTATAGCACCACCATTGATACCTAAAGGCTTCCGCAGACAGGCGCGACGCGACTCTAATAGAACGATTCCTATGAAAACTTCTAAAAATTGTTCTACAAAAATCGCGACGCACCGTCGCATCACGCCTATCTGCGGGAGCCTTATTTGAATTTAAAGAACAACATTAACGTTAACATTTAATCTATTGATGCCAACAGTGCATTTAACGAGCTGAAATGATGCTGAAAAACTCCGTAGTGAAATTATTGAGATGGCAAATGTTAAGCAAAAATTAGGAACCTTTTTTTTGGGTGGGAAATCATCTAATAACTTCTCCCGCTCTGGGCGGAGTGCGAGGGCGTGTGAGACTTTTACTGAATAAAACCCATCCGTGTTCCTTCAGTTGCCTGTGCGACGGGGCCACGGTAACCCTTTCGGACAAACCCGCGACACCAGCAGGAAGATTAGGAACCTTGATGATGAAGATATCCTGGATACGACGAGTGTTATAAAATCATTATTTTGAAGGTATGTATGTCTCTCAACATTAACTGATTAGGTATTGTGAAAATGAAGGAAGAGAGAGAGAGAGAGAGAGAGAGAGAGAGAGAGAGAGAGAGAGAGGGAGAGAGAGGAAGAGAGAGAGAGAGAGGGAGAGAGAGGAAGAGAGAGAGAGAAAGAGAGAGAGAGTGACTATTCTATTCTTTTCTAAAGGACTATTGTCTGCTTGTAAAAGCAAATTTTTTATACCCCTAAAAATGTTATATATCTTGAATTACAATAGTATTTACAATTAAAATATAATAACATAACCTAACTAAAACTATTAACAAAGGTATTTATTCTTACTTTCTAAAATTTAAAAATACCTAAGTATTTTGATATAGATGTATGAACGTAAACGAGGCAAAATGAGTATATGAGAACATAAAGAGTAGAAGAAAGCGTGAGTTTATATATGTATGTATGTGCACCTAAGTACCAAAAGAAAACAAGCAAAAATCTAATGCTTAAGCTATATAGTTTATGTGAGTAAAAATTTTAATCAATGTAAGAACGAAGTTTGAAGTTACCTACCATCACAACACGATGGGGAAGATCGGCGTAGCAAACCTGTAGGTACTGCGTGTATCAGAAATATGTGGTCATACTTGAGATTGTGGCACAGACCATCAAACTGAATAACTTTCTCCATGGGAACAATATCGAAATTGCGAAAAAAAAAAACACGTGTGGTACTCGGGGACTGCCGCGGTAAAGCTATTGCATAGCATTTTTTATCAACCTAAGCAATTATATATTTTTTTTTTTCTTTGATATTAATTCTAGTACAGTCGTACTATATACATACACGTTAAGCGAACCCTCGGCCGAGCTACATGGTAGGCGGAGTGGGGGGTGTTAGGTTTTATTTTCGTTACGGAATTTCTTGATTCGGTCGCCGCGCTCAAAGCCCGCGATAAAAGCTATGCAATAGCTTAAAATGCTGTCTCATACATTTCGGTCGAGTAGGTATTAAAGCTTTGTTCCACACCCATTGATATAAAAATGAAGTTATATAATATAAGTCAATGACCACACCCTTTAATATGACCACATATTTCTGATACACGCTGTAGATAGTCAAATTATAAAAAAATATCAAATCGTTCTTTATAATAATAATTTTTCATCAGACACAAATATGATATCTACCAGAAAAACTTTTAAAAACATCCGTCTATTGACCTAATCTTCTTATAAACAACAATTATATAACAACGCACACGTCACAAACATAAGCTTCTTTCCTACATAAGTAGGTGCCTATCTAGAATATCTAGAACTAACTACAATTTAGTACAGTCTAGAAAAGTCTTCCGACAATCGGCTCGGCAGTAGTTACAAATAGCGTTCTTGTGTCGCCCCGAGCCGCGGTTACGCTAAACGGTTGACTCGATTGCCCCGCCGCACCGCCGCGCCGGTTTCGCATTGCCCCGCCGGCTTCCTATTGCCCCGCAAACCCTTCTGGTCTACTAATGTTTCCATTTGTTCTTACTTAGTTTGTTAGAAATAGTAGGACTTGTAGGTACTATCCGTTTGTTGAGATGGAGAGTACCTTGAGATATTTGGTGACTAAGCTAAGGATAAGCCAAAGTTTCGTCATAGAGAATAAAAGGAAGGAAGAACTAAATATGGCGAAGCTATGTTATATTTTATCCATCTTATACCTACGCTGTAGTATTCTGAAAAATGTTCATGTAAAAGCTGTGAAGTCTGTAAAGCATTTTAAATTTTAATAAAGTCTCATATATAGTACTTATTTTACGATGTTCACATTCGATTTCAATCGGAATCAAAAGAAAAACATCCATTTTGAAAGTTACATTACGTTGATAGGATGTGATCGAGCTTCGGGTACAAAATTAATAGATATTTATGAAATGATATTTCAGTGCCGTAAAAAAAAAATTGTCAGCTACACAACCTAGACGCAGCTTCAATAAATAACACTATTCCACAACCAACATAAAACATCCAACAGTCCACAAGCAAACCAGCAAAATGCTCTGCGGGCAAAAACCAATTTCACTTAATAAGCATTTCCATTCGAGTTCCATTCTAGTTACCCAAGTAACGCTCTATAGTTTTCCCGCTGCAACTTTTCAATCGACAGTTAAGAGGCTTGTGGACTCCTCCCGATATTTATTTACCACGAAGCGGCAAAGAAACTTACTTTGTCGACAATAAATTGTGTTTGTTCATTATTCAATTGCACCTCTCTTCATTTTAATAAGCTTACCGATTTTTGTGGTGATATTTTGTTGTTTTCTGTAACGAAAAGTTTTTGTTTAACAGTCTGCGAAGTTGTGTTGTTATAATGGGTATCAAAATATATTATTTTGTTGGGTACTTTGTTGTAGTTATATTGGATGTTTTGATTGGATATGTATACCTATTTGGATTTTTTAATTGGTTGTTTGAGTCTGGATTTATGCCCGGTTGATGGCAATAGGCTCGCCCCCTATTACATGGGACTTAAACATAACTGGCGAAATATGGACGTACTATAGATACACCTGTACCTAACCCTTCGGGGAATATAGGCGTGAAGTTATGTTATGTTAATTAGGTATTACTCTGAGAGGTTGTTTACGTAAAATTGTCAATCGTTTCTTTCTTCAGCTTCTCTTATTTTCAATTAAAATCCTACGACCTACCTCTAATACAAAAGCTACTTAAGTGAATGTGATATCTACATGATGAACCTATAATTAAAATAATTGTTATTTATTCTTCTAGGAGTTTGCCCCTGGTAGAGCCAAGTCTGTCAGTCTTATTAATCAGATGGTTTTCCAAGGAATCACGCTAGACGAGAAATTACAATGGGGACCCCATGTTATATATCTCTTGCGGGGCGGCTAAGCTCGGCTGCTTATGCTGTTAGAAAGATAAGACAGTTAACAGATGTAGAAATCGCGTGTTTGGTCTATTTTAGCTACTTCCACATCATTATGTCATATTATTATCGCATTTTACTGTGAGGTAGGGCTGCTGACATTGAATCCATTTTTATTTTGCAAAAGAGAATTGTCAGGGCCATTTACAATTTACGTCGCCGCGATTCTCTTAAGGAACTATTTAAAAAGATTAATGTTATGACGGTACTTGCCAATTCATTTATGAAAATAGTAAGTAATAAGAAAAATTCTAAATCTTTTTACTAAGATTAGTAATAGACATAATTTCAATAGAAGAAATAAACATAACATAGATCAACCATTTTTCAGATTATCTAAAGTACATAACATCGTTTATGGGGTACTGTGTTAAATGTTATAACAAAATACCTAGTGATATATTACAATTAAATGTAAGAAAATTTAAAATTAATATGAAAAGTACACTTTGTAAATAAGCATATTACAAATTAGAAGTAATATCCTGGATAAGAATGATTGGCAACATGCTGGTCCTGCTCCATAGGACAATCTCTAGAGTCTATACAAAATCAAACTGGTTGCTAAGTGAATCGTATAATTTATTATTTTAATGACATTGATTTTACATTCTGTAACTATTTTAACTCACACACTAAATTGTTACTTGTTTGTATTTTAGAATAATCATCTACTTTCAATATTTGTAAATATGTGAGCACCATGTATCTATCACATAATTAATTTACCTGTTATTGCTTTATATTTAATTATTTTTAGCCAATCTGGTATAGCAATTTTATTCTAATCAAATCAAATCATAATATTTTATTTCACATAAACCTACATAGGCACTTATGAAACGTCAGAAGCTAGGTGCACGGTTCCAATTGGTAATTTCCTATGGAGAAGAGCCGGCAAGAAACTCCAGAGTTACTCTTTTAAAAATAAGTGGTTTTTACAATGTATTCAAATTACAGTATAGGTATGGGAGGATAGTGTAGGTCTGTCAACAAGTAACAGGTACTCCACAAAATAGAAAAAGGTCTACTAATATACAGTCTACAAGTTAGGCTTACAAAGTTCTCACATTCACAAAATGTAGAAGAATCTAAGTATATAAAAGATAAATAAAATGATTAAAATAAGAGCCTATTGAAACCGAATGACGTGACAACTGTAACAAATCTAAATTAAAATCATGTCTACAAAAGCCATTAGTAAAGAGTTGAAATAATAATTGTAATGTCAAATAGTGAGAAACAACTCAAAGAAAAAAAAAAAACAGAAAAAACTAAACGAAAAAAGGTTATTTTAATGGTAAGTTTCGTAATTTGGGAGCAGTTAATAGACATTTACATAGTGATGCCGTTAATGAGGTACCAGAGAAGCCACATGTGCAGAAAGAATTATCGCCGAACTTCCTTGTCTTCAACGTAGTCTTCTAATATACCTAATTCTAATATACCAAAAATGTATATATATCTTATAATATACATTTTTGATAAGGATACGTTTGATGTGGGTTTTGAACTTTCCATCGCTAAGTTATGACTGACTTAGGCAACTTATTATAAAAGCGAAAGCGGACTTTTTATAAGAAATTAATCTAAATTTGGGTATTTCAATTTTCTGTTTTACTAAGTACGTGTATTTTTATTATGGAAATCGCTTCTTATTTTGAAAAGTAAGGTGCATCTAGGTGCCTCGTCTTCATACTAGTGGCTCTGTGAGCTGTAGACCTCACGAGTCTGTTAAATGTTCACCGCGATATAATTTAAAACAAAAGAGCATGAAATGACTGAAATATGTTTTTTTTTACATTTTCAACCCCCCATTATATCAAAACATTACTACTCCACCATTTCGAAAAATTATGAAAAAATTAATCGAATAAATAAATCCATATAATTATTGAACCTACTTACAAAATTTCACGAGAATCGGTTGAGAAATGCGACCTGTAGAGGAGACCAGACATCCGGACATACGAAAGCATTTTTGCCCAAGCTGAAACGGAGACGCTTCACGCTCGCTCGGTTAATAATTAATGTATTCAAAATAATGTAAAACATTTTAAAAGCGTGACGGTGGAGTTTCTTTGCCATTCTTCTCCATACGAAACTATCTTTTGGAAGGGGCAACTAGAATCAATTCTATTTTCTTGTAAATTTTGACGTTCAAAAGTGCCTTCCATGTGCCTACGAGTATTTGAAACAAATGATTTGATTTTGACTTTCTGAAATAATCTAGAAAAGCACAATTTATGTATTTTGATTTACAAGCCACTTTCAACTTTTAATTTTGTTACTCTGATGAAAAAAGAAAGAAAAGAAAAATAGGTTTATTTGTCATAGAAACACGTGCATACAAAAGAGATAATTAGCTCTGGTAACAATGTAAAATAAAAACAAACAAATAGATCTATAATCAGGAGCATGACATGACGTGTCCATGCCCTTTATTAATTTGGATTCTATTTTATGTTATTAAAATTAATTAACTTTATTTAAATTTTACTATAGTTTGTAAGCAGCTTTTGTTCAATGTCTTTTCTCTTTAAATGTAATGTTAACATATACTTTGTGTATCTGTTAGCAGTAATACTTTTTCTAAATACTATTGTAACCAATGTTGAATGTTGGTGTTATTAAAAAATCGGCCAAGTGCGTGTCGGACCACGCACAATGAAGGGAAGTTTGGAACAAACGAACAAACTTAACTTTGTAGTTGAAACAATGCTCTCCCATACATCGTCATGGTCAATTCTCCAACTGCAAATGTAGGTAAGTTTGTAATCGATATGTTTATGTTTTAAAACTACAAATTAACAATTTTCGGACTTTTTCCTTTACTTGTGCTGTAAGACCTTGCTTTTTGCCAAATTTCATGAGTCAAGTCAACGGGAAGGTGGTTGGAACCTTATAGGTTTGATTTATTTGCGAGTATCAAAGTAAATGTCATAAATGGCCGTATTTTTTTATTGCGTGTTTTAGAAGCTTAATTTTGTAGAGCTCTCAGGGACCGTAGACCTACGTATTTGATATTAATTTCAACTTGTTACCTCCACGCGTTCCTGAGAAAAAGGGTCTGGACAAACTGACGGATAGACAGATGGACAACAAAGTGATCCGATCAGGGTTCCCTTTTTTCCTTTTGAGGTACGGAAACCTAATAAATAAACTCAAAAACACAGCATTAAAAGCCCCAAAATCCAACTGGTTTATTATTGCATCAAACGATTCAGCATGATTAGAAAGGTTAGGTACTTGTAATTTTAATCTCAAATTCTTATTTCTACATTTCAAAGTTGCCTAAGCCAATCATAATACCTATATTAAGTAAAAATCACTTATCACATAAACATTTCCGTAATCCATCGAATATAATGTATGTATGCAGAATATATATATACACATAGAGTAGCTAGTTTGTTAGTCAGCCCGAACATATAGGCTTCACATCTCTTATTCATAACACGTAATGGCAAAATCCGTTGAGCTTAAACTGATGGCCAATTTCAATAACAATATGGCTTACTAAATGTGAAGAATTATTAATTAACTTACGTTTACGATGTTACAGATTTAATAGTGAATAGCTGATGCATGTTTGTGCTCTAAATGGAGCTGAATAATATATCTATTATTGCTATTGATTTTACGAAAAATTGGAGTTTCAGTTTTAAACAACATTTATACATTGTTCAAAAGACGTATTTAGGTATTATGGTCAAACTCTACTACTACTATTGTCTACTATTTCTCCTGACCACCGCCAAAGAGCGCTAGAATCTAGGAGCGTCTAGAGATTTTGACAACGTCTTTGCTAAATAATATAAAGTCAGCTCAATAAAGAAAACGGTATTGCATTAGGCAACCCAAAATCGACAGATCCACATTCAAAACAATTTTTTTTATAGCAAAGTGAAACATCGAAACGCAGCTTTTATAGTTTTATTAGGCAGACATTAAAGCAAGGTTTTGAAACTGCGTAAAGTGCCGCCAAAAATTTACGCAGAGAGTAATATTAAAACGTTTCAATTGCCGCATTTTACGAGGAGGTCGAAATTTAAAACGCGTTTCGGGGAGTGTTGCCAGCCTCCGTCTAAATGCTTTATGTTTTATTTTATTATCCGTGTCGCCACCTAGTCTTTATTACACGTTGTATATTATTCGCATTTGTTATGTTTTTTTTAAAGCTGATAAGGATTTTTAACAGAATGTTTTTTGTTTGAGTTTGTAAGATAAAATTAAATGTTTGTTGTGTTATTGTTACAAAATTATGCCTTAGCTTCGAAAACCATCTAAAGTTAATGTAGGTGTGTTGACTTTATATGCTGTTTTAGGGCAAAAATTTAAAAAGAAACGGTTTAACACTTTAAAAGTAGGTACAGGGACTTTAAATTCACTTTTTAGGTTTATTTTAGTATTCTCTAAACCCGTGTCTGTCACGTAATATCATTAAAGAATATCGACAGAACAAAACGACTATAACTCGACATACGATCGACGGGATCACAATAAAATTGACGTTAACTAATAAAATTTTTACAGGACGTAATAAAATTCTACGAATATGATTCTAAAATAGTATTTTTTTAATCTCTGTAATATTTATCATGTGCACGGTCATACCTACATAACTTTAATCAAATAGGTAGGTATGTATAATTGGTTTCACAATTAACCAAGATTCTTTTCAGAAAATTGGTGTCGCTTTGCAAAGAAATGCGTAATCTTCTGTAATGACACTAGTTTCAAATTAATGTTAACCGTATTCAGGGGTCGATCTACTTATGATAACTATCAAAATAGGTTGTCATTTTTTCCAACAAATTACTCAACAAACCTAGAGACGTCAACATCAACTATCTCTCAACAAAAACAATAAAAAGTACATCATACATTCAGAGTCTTCTTTTCCATTCCATTCATCTCTGGGCAAGTGCTCAGGATCCCTCGATTCATGGGGCCCCCTATTTCATGCTAGCGTCGGAGCTAGGGGCTATCAGAGGCAGGGTGCTACAAATTTCGAGCTCACTTCGCTCGCCCTTGCATCCTAGATTCTCCATAGGGCCCCAGAATCCTAAAGCGCCTAGGGCCTCCAATAGATTAAAAACAGCCCTGCATAAACAAGGCTCTATGTATGTGTATAAAATATAGGCACCATTAGCTTTGGCAAAAGGTTTATTCAGGATTATCCGAGTTTTGGAAGAAGCAATTAACGCTTTTGAATGATTGAGTAGGTAGCTCGCTTAGTTAAGCTTTCAGAGGAACCTTTCAACTTGTGTCTGCGTCTAATACGTACAACGCATTTGGATCTATAAATTTTATATAGGCTGAAATTGTATACATAGTAAAGGTGCTCGTGGCTAAATAATAACAGCCGCAGGGGTTGGTTAAGACAGTCCATGAATGGTTGACCATCCAATACATACTGGGATCACTCTGTGCTTTGGATAGCACGTTAAGTCGTTGGTTCCGGATGCCATTCATAGATCTTTGACAGTCGGTATGGGTTGTCAGAACCCCGAAAGCCGGACAACCAGATTTGCCAAGGGGTATCGTGTTACCCAGATGTGATGATCAGATAGACGGGCACTCCATGTAAAATACCTATACAGGGCTGGCTTTACCTATGGTGCAGGTTGTGCGGCGTACACGAGCGCAGAGTCTTAGGGGGCGCCAAGCGCCAGCCACTCGCGACGGCTCCAAAGAGCCTGCGCCACTCGCGACGCTCTGAAAGGCGCGCTACGAACGTCCTGTAATTCCTAATTAGCAGTGGCGGATTAAGGGGGGCGGTAGTGGTAGACCTCCCGGGACCGGGGGACCTTCAAATCTCGACAACTACTATTGTTTTTAATTAAATCCCAAACAAGGCCAAAATATGATCAGAAAGTAAAAGACAGTTTGTAGTTGGAGGCCCCCTAGGCTACGAATGTTTAATCATACTCCTATACTAAAGAATTTCCGTTATATGTGAGTAGTATCTAAGCCTCTCGGGGGCCCAGAGCAGCAAAACTAAATGCCCGCCACCCCCCCGCCTCCAGGTATACAGAAAAGTTTGAGAAGTTGAAGAACTTAGGATGTTACAGCGAGCGAAGCGACCTCAAAATCTATTGCACGATGCCTCGAATTTGACCATTTATTATACCGAAAAGTTAGAGCAAAATATAGAAAACTAGAGCGAGCGAAGCGAGCTCGAAAATTTTTGCACCCCGGATAGGTTATTTTAAACATATAAACAGAAATAGGAGTTTCTTTGTCGATCTATACAGAATAGTGAGAATTCAGGATGCAAGAGCGAGCGCTGCGCGCTCGTAAATATTTGCACCCTACGTTTATATTAAGTTGCCCAAGGAAATAAAGATTGGACTATGAAACAGTGTTCGGAGACACTAGTTTGTCCAGGTGATCTTCCTAGGTTTATAGTTTTAGTTTCAATAAGTTCATGTTGCATGTGAGAGCGCAAAACTTTGTAAAAAGGGATTATGGTTATTTTGCGTCTTTTTAGGAGAACACATGACACCTGATTGCGTCTAATTTAAGTAAGCTAAGAGTATCGGTGGTTGCCCAGCTAAGTATAGAAAAGGTTTCAATGTACATATTTTTGTGAAGTCTGTTGTGTGTGTGTGTTTGCGAAGTTTTATCCATACTTATTTTGTCCTATGATTTACATGTAGACTCTCGAGTCTACCCCATGGGTCCACGGGGGCGTACCGTAAGGGAAGTAAACGGGCTGTTGTTTCCCAAAACCATTTATAATATGCACCATTTGCGTTCCGATCACTGGGGAAAATATAACTAAGTATTCCATTTTGATCGCGCGCCTACTAGAGGGCGCCAGGGTATGTTTGGACCCGGGCGCTACATGAACCAGAGCCGGCGCTGCAACTATAAGTACTGGTATTCAGCTGTATCTGGTTAGAATGGAAGCTGACCCCAACACAGTTTAGGAAAAAAGCTTGGCAGATGATAACGGTATGAAAACTGTGTCTGATTTTGAAGCACATAATCAGCCTATAATGTTCCCACTGCTGGACACAGGCCTCTTCTCTTCGAAAGGGCAGGCTGTAATCTACCACGCGTGCCCAGTGCAGGTCCAGGTTCGTAGATGTCACGTCTTCGAATTTTTGGTTCTAGGACATACCGATTTCCTTACGATGTTTTCCATCACCGTTTTGAGAGCAGTGGTGATGAAATTATTTACACAAAATAAAGCGCCTGCCTGTGTTTGAACCCACGACCTATAACTCGTAAGTCGGGGCCGAGACCTCTGGGCCACCACTGCTCCATGTTGAAGCACACTAGCTTAAAATCAGACAGTTCGCTTTGTCTTTGAGGGTTTAGTAAAGAGATCAATAAAAAAAAATTGTGATAAAAACTCGTCTTGTTTTCCTTTTTCAGGCCTCCACCATCAAGATACTTTCTTTAATAAACCTAAGTAACATTGTTTATTGCAGTGCTCGCCAGCTTTTCACCAGTATTTAGACTGGCAAGGTTACCCCCATTTACCCCACAATGCACTGCGTGAGGTAATCTGGATTATGTACTAACTAGTTACCGTTATATAACGTTGTATTCAAGGTGTTGTGTTTTTGGTTTGGTTCAAATCTATTTGTAGATATACATCTACACGTAGTCTACAAATAGGTATGTAAACAGACTTCGTTTTTCGTCTTCCACGGATTAGGTTTATATCCTAACTTCCTAACTATATATATATATATATTTATATATTATATTATATATATTATATTATATTATAAATGCGAAAGTAAGTTTGTTTGTTACCTTTTCACGCCTAAACCACTGAACCGATCATCCTGAAATTTTGCATATATGTTGCCAGGGGTACAGAAACGGACATAGGGTACCTTTCATCCCGCAAAAAATACTGTTCCCGAGGAAAACAACAATAACGTCCTTATGATAATAGATGGCGCCACGTGTCTTTCGAATCATGATTGAATTATAACCCGAATTGATAGTCTAAGTCTAAATTAACGCGAGCGAAGCCGCGGGCAAAAGCTAGTAGGTAAATAAATTGTTAATTATTTTAGATCCTCAATCTGCCTAGCCTTTTCCCAACTATGTTGGGGTCAGCTTCCAGTCTAACCGGATGCAGCTGAATATCAACATTTTACATGGAGCGACTGCCTATCTGACCTCCACAACCCAGTTATTGGGTAATACGATACCCCTTGGTAAGACTTTTGGGTTTCAATTACCCGTAACGACTGTCAAAGATCTACGAATGACAGCCGGGATTAACGGCTTAATGTGCTCTCCGAGGCACGGAGCGATCTCGATGCGCAATGTATGGTTACCCATCCACGAACCGACTGCGGCAAGCGTAGCTTCACGTTCGATCGACCCTGCTGTTACTATCAAGCCACGAGCCGTATTCTTTCCTATCGATCCTAATAGCGGAAAAATAGTGGTTTTCCTTAGGCTGGTCCCTTTTGTACTTTGTAACAACCTTCTAAAATTTTGTGAAATATCTAAAATAAATAATAATGTTTTTTTAAATTCCAGTATCTATTCAATCATAACAACTGTTTAGCGATCACTTCACAATTGATTTGGTATCCGATGACATCTCGGCGCCAATCGCCTTGAACTCATGAATATTGGATGAATCGCATTATTACCCTAATTAGGGGTACATTATACACTTTGTGTTCAATAATACAATGATGCCTGAATTATTTCAGCTGAATAATAGGTTAAATGCAGCATCTAATCGTATGATTTTCATAATTGTCAGGTCAGCATTTCAGAACTTTAGAATTTACCGATACTACGGTTCTTGGCTTTTGGTTTTCAGGCTTTTAATATACTGAAAGAAATATGTGAAGGAATACTGCGACGGATTTCCAAAATGACGTACGAGAGTACCCAAAAACCAAAAAGTTTTTTTTAACAAATTGTGTCTATGCACTTACGCTGAAAGCTTTGGCAGATTTTCAAGTTATTTACACTGTAAAACAGTATGGTGTGTTCAAAGTAAATTAGCATACCTAATCTTCGTCCTCGAATAGCGTTAAGTTGTCTATCTACCGTTCAAAGGGCTAAGAAGTCAGTAAAGGTTCCTGTAGGTTCATGCACAATTAGCATTTTTACACTCACTTAATATTGAAGTGCTATATTTTGAATGTTTACATAGTGATGTCAGATCCTTATTCTGAAAGGGGAAGAAGTAATTTACATTCATAAACATCGAATGATTTGCAGCATTCTCGGGTAAGCTGTCATTGTCGCTGCGAATTCACAAATTAAACATCATCCCTCCGTTTTTATACACACTCATGAAATTATGAAACGTATGAATACTTGCCATCGAATCCCCACATAGTTATATTGAGTTTTGCCTTTCCCCTCACGGAATCGTCATGAATAATCATTCGAATTAAGCTAATGCATCAAGCCTAATAGACCATTCTACGTATATGCGCTAATCGAATAATGGATATTAATCGTCTCGCATATTAATCTCAAATGGAACATCTATTTAATTTCACTGTGCTAGTTACGCCAAGTGCTTGGAAAGAATAAAGAATTTCTATTATTCTTCTGGGTCTCGAAAAGGTGAATAAAGAATTTTCTCGAATGGTCTCCTCCAGCATAAAGAGCTTTAGCGGTTTCAGATAATTCGTTTTTTACGACGTTTGTAAATATTTCTTATCTGACCAAGCCCATTTAAACTAAAGTGTCACATTTACTATAGGTATCCAAAGTACTTATCGAAAAAGGTAAAATTCTTGCTGTTTTATAGCTACTTGCCTTACAATGATTCCGAGTAGGTAAGCTTTTGTACCAAACTGTAGTTTGTTTGTTTTCAGCATTTTAGACACGCTCTATTCCTAAAAGTTTGTTAGGATTCATATTTGCACTTCATATTTTTCTTATTTGCTCCTAAAAAGAAAAGCATTTTCATCGTCCGTATCAAAATAATCACAAAAGAAAAATCCACAACGCAGTTCTAAAACCGTTCAAATTTTTCATAAGACTTGAACATATTTAAAATCGATGCGGTATTTCCATGATTAAACCTTCAGGGAACAAAGTAGTGTATTTAGTTTCTGAAATTCAATATTTCCATTCAGTAACAATTCGCGAAAGTTACCAATTTCATTAAGCTTCGTATTTATTATGAATTACCAAGTATCGTTGGAACATTTCATCGACTCTGAGCCTGCGTACATAGGGTATATTGTATAGCTTTGTAACAAAGCTTTTTGTGCGGAGTTGTAGTCAATTAAAAATGTGGCTTTCAAACTGTATGGATTGGTCCAATATCAACACAACACGAATTTTGTTGGTACAAGTTGGTTTAGCGGTAGTCGAGTTTGTTTTGCCAAAATGGCTAGTCCGGGTAACCTGGGGTTTACTATGAGGCCGCATCGTATTTCAATAGCAATTAGAGGGTGGAAATCTCAGTGAGTCGACGCATGGAGCACCATGTTGAAAGCATTGTTCTGTTGTGCCCTAATTAAATGATCATTGTTCTGGTCTGGTACCCAAAACGGACTACGGTTCACGGTGAAAGCCTGCTACAAGTCAACTAGGTACCTCGCCAAAACATTTTGAGTTGTCTTTTCATATTTTGCGTTGTTTCTTTTTTGAAATGTAGATTTTTGATAATGATTATGATTAATTATTCTTTTTGTGTCTGTGATTTTTAAAATTCGCAGTTGCTGATAAAGAATTGGCATAATATAATTTTATTGTCATTTGGCTTTATAACTAAGTTTTCATATGCCATCGCACCCCGTCGTTTTTTTAAAAACTTTAGCAGGAGGAATCATAAACTTCTAAAGGCTATGGTGTTTTTCTGTGATGATAGCATTATAATAATAAAGTAAAACTTATAGAAGAGCTACGAATCTTCAGTGATGCTTATAGTGTCCAAGTCAAAGTCAAAGTATTTATTAGTGTGATTCTTGGTGATATAGTAGGTCTTATAGTTAGATTATGGTAACTCAAAAAACTACCCATTAAGGCATACACAATTTAACAATATAAGAATTTAAAATCGATATTACATTCAAATTAACAAAATTTTCAATATTTAGAATACAACCATTTTTTATAATAAACATTTGGAATACAATTAATTATTATAATAAATATTCAGAACACAATTAATAAGTCAAGTTTTTGAATTTTCAAGCTTAAATACATAATTATTATTTAGTTTATTAAATTTTGTCAAGAAGGAATTTGTCAATGGTACGAGTACAGTAGGATTTTTAAATTAAAAAAATATTTAGTCACCGTTTAAATTGTGTACAGTTTAAATCTTTAATGTCATTTGCTATTTTATTGAATATTTTCGGAGCCATGCAAGTGGCATTTGAACAAAGCGTACACGAGCCGGTCTTGTACACTTGTAAAAATACCACTATCGGCCACCACTGGAAATTCGTAGAGGATGTTTCGGCGCTGTTTCATGAAAAATACGACTAATAAAAAACACCAAATACGACCGAACCATCCCTAATGAATGAACCTTCCCCCAAAAAATCAACTGAGCCACCTCTCATCGTAATTAACAACACATCAATCCACTCGTAGTAAGCCCTCGTTTTTGGCCATTGTTCACCGTATCCGTTTTAATTTTCGGTTGGAAATCAACGAAGTGAGCGTCGCCGGCGACCTAGCGCCGGCCGATATGCTTCCTGGCCTGTTTACCCGGCAAATAAACCGGTCCGGCCAATTCGTGCCATTGTTAGGAATATTGTTTGGTACCCACAGAGAGCTCTACGGAGTTGTGAACAATGGACCGATTTTAAGGGCTTGCGGTGTTCGATTTTTTAATATATGGCAAACTAAGATGAGGTGTAGATTCTATTTTGAAGTGTCTTCTGTCATAGGTCATTCGACTAGACATTTCTTATTACAGAGTAGGTACCCAATGTACATTCACCAAAAGAGATAAGTAACCAGGGTCGTCGATATAGTTGAAGTTTAGTAAGAAACCGATAAATACTTTCGAATGAAATTTAATTTAATTAATAGAAAACAAACAAGTAATTTATCAGATACAATTTCGTTCGAAAACATCCATCGGTTTCTTACCAAACTTGAACTATATCGACGACCCTGGTTACTTATCTCTTTTGATAACTGTACCTTCTGGTAAGAAAGAAATACTTACGAATGTTGATGGTAATTACACTTCGATCAATAAAGCAATTACAAGATCAACAGACTTAGATTAGATTTAAAAAAAAATAGTAAATTAATAGCTCTCAAACTCCGGTAAAGTGTTGAGATATTCGTCAAATCACATTCAGATTAATTCTCAGATTTTGACCGACACCAGAAACGTACAATAACAGTTATGTGAGGGAGAAACAAAATAAAATAAAATTTATAACTAAAATTAGTACCCAATTAATTTCATTTCAACCACTTACATCAGGCACTTTTGAATTGTAAAGGAGTAAGTTATTTAGTCAAAAAGGTGAAGCTAGTTCACAACCCTTACCAATTGTCTTAGATCTAGTAAGTTCATAAATCCACATTTGATATCCACAAGTGACCGCGCATCGACCCTCGAACTTTTCCTAGTTTGTGTACTTTAGGAACTGCCCCGTGATGACGGCGGCGGTCGAAGGCTTAACCTGCTCTCCGTGAGGTGAATACGACGACGATTTGTCGAGATAGCCCAGTTCCTTGACGTAGGTATTATTACGAGTGAAGTAGTGACATATTGGGAGAAAGTAATGCTTGATGTAAGCAGGGATAAGGACCTATTGACTTACTACTCCTTGAACTAGGTGTAGTGTATTTATTTTATTTCTTATTATTTGTTTATTTTTAATTTTCGTATGCTGCATTGGTTGACGTCATCACGTCAATGCCGGCTATCGCTGAAAATCAGCGCTGGGGCTCTGTCTCGCATAGGATCGTAGCATTATGCTGAGCGATTGCCGTTTTGCGTGAATGTGACGCATATTTTCCCCCAACTCGATCTTTTTTGTGTTTGTGTTTTTTCTTTGCGTCATGTTTACCGCAAGTAAACGTATTTTCTTTCTTTTCAGTAAATACTAGAAAGAAAGAAATATTGTTTTATTGTCACAGAAACACGTGCTTATAAAATGATAAGTTAACTTGAATTATGATAATTGTTAGTTGTAAAATAAAAGCTTTGATTTCAAACACGGAACTGAAATATTCGGCCTGTAAAAATAAAATATTACCCATTTGTTTTAGATGTTTCAGGAGACAATGATTCTTAATATAGGTAAGTAGATATTAGTACCGAGCATCCTTAGCTTAAAATTGTGCGATTAACTTCGGATAAAAGATTGACTCTCCGTATAAGCCATACTAGTAAGCAAATAGAATGAAACGTAGGTACCTACAACCATTTAATATTCTCTTTAGATGCCGATGAGCTGAACTTCATACGACCTTTTATTAAAACCCACACCCTATTTCCCTACCTAAAAAAACATATCTTAAATAATCATTATTATTTCCATATCGAAATAGAGTAGAGTAAGATGAGGCATTAAAACAACACTGGCAACTTCGGTTAAACATGTTATTTCAAATATATATTCCAATTAGCCGAGTTTACTTTTGGAACCTAAGTTAAATTCACAAAGCATTCTGTTTGAGGTGTATAGCCCGAGGGCAGCAGGGGAACCCAACAACTAAACTAGTGGCCGGCTATCACAGAGTAATGGAGTTTAATATAATAGGTATGTCGGTCCTATAATTAAATAGGAATAGACCTACCCAAATACACGCTATATAGCGTTGTTTTCATTGAATTTGGAAAGGGTTGGAAAGGATGCGTTGTTTCAGGAAATTCTATTCGTATAAAAATACGCAAAAATTCCGTGAATACGGTATTACAAACCTTGAGTGAGATGCCAGCCGAAATAAGTCTCATTTCTGCGAAATTCAACAATGATAGAAAAGCGGCTCTTGAAATTGATTGTTATGAAAATTGACTACCAACTTTAATTATCCGTATATTCAAATATTGTATAAAATGGCTGTAACACGCCAGATTGACGTTCAATTTGATAAACAATTAATTTGCCTGACTATACTTTACTGTAAATGTTTCAAGACGCGAAGCTATATGGTTGTTTCAAGTTGTATCAGTACTAAGTGCATGCTTATATCATCCAATTAACTGAATAGGTTCCTGTATTTAAAACCTGAAAAGCCACTGAGGTTAAATGATAAATGATAAATGATTTTATTTCTGTAAGTAGGTTTGTACAAACACTTTTACACGTCAATCATATTTTAAAACTAGATGAGGTCGGCGTTTCCTATCTGACTACCCTGAGAAGAAAGGCCGAAACAAACTCAGAGGTCACAGTCTCTTTTAAAGTCCAGACATAATCTTGGTCAGATCATGTGAAGACCATGTAGATTTGAGTCTGAAATGGTCTTTTGAGGAAAAAATACCACACAGAATGAGTGGACCTTTCCAGTCAGTGCACGCATTTGTCAGGTTGATGGTCTACGTTTCGGAGTAGAATACGATAGAGGTTGACAAAGATAAAAACGACTGACTGACTGGAAGGAAAAAAGTTCTAACGGTGTGAAGCAGATACGAAATACAATTATACAATTATACGTTACAATTCAAAAGTGCCTGCATATGGTTTAATTAAAATAAATGCTTTGAGCTTGACAGTAGTTACTGTTAAAGAATAAACAATGATGATGTTTAACGGCCTTACAAATTAATTTAAATCTACTAGTTCGTATTAAAATAAAACTATGTTCAGCGTACAAGCTGTCTCATTTTATACAATGTACCTATAATACCTATGTAGTTGGCAAGGCTTTGAGTTTCACAAGTTGTCTAAGTCCTCTATCAGACGAAGTCTTAAGCTGATGAAAATGACGAGATGCTGTGTCTTTATTATTAACAAGCTACTGCCCGCGACTTCGTCTGCGTGAAGTTTCTTGTTCTCCCGACCCACCCCGTCGCATCGCAACATCTGCCCGCGCTATCACTTCGTTTTCGCTTAGCGTTCTTTCTGACTTTTTTTTATTTTTGCTCGGCTCCTAAGAGTCATTGCGTAATATTAAATAGCCTATAGCCTTTCTCAAGAATTGGGCTATAATATGCTAAAAAAAAACAAATTCGACAGGTAGTTTCAGAGATTACCTCCTCAATAGAAACTTACAAACAAACAAACAAATTTTACTTCTTTATAATGTTAATATAGATTAAAGCTACACATAATAGGATGCTGCATAAATAATGACGCGACATCTAAAACAAAAGCGAAGGGTGATGTGTTGGAGATAATCACTAGAGCTTTAATTTTATGCCAAGCATAATAAAGCTAGATAAAGTCTTAAAGGTGTGGATGGGTTTATCGTTGGTTTCTACCACAGCTCATTGGTTTTCCCTTGCAATTAATTAAAATACTCGTATTATGTAATGACCCAGCAGTCAGTCAGTTTCCCCTATGATGTATAGATATAGATGCCATATTGGGAACTTGCGTTTTAAGGCTCCCACAGACAAGCGCGACGCGACATCGCCACACAAAGGCGCCGCTCGTCGCGCGACGTACGAGCCTTTAAACACTAATACAAAATTACATGAAATGCATTTAAAAATATTCACGTTATTAGGATCTCCATTCAGAAGACAGAATATCAGCGGTAACGTGTATGATGGAAAAATAAAAAAATACAATGGGACTGACATAAGCTGCCCAAAAGCTTTTGTCAATTCCGTTGAAAGTTGTTGTAGAAAAACGAAACGCTTTGAAAGCGATCGCCACATGTCTAGGACTTCTTGTAGGGACAGGGAGATCAGACTACAGATCTAAGTGAAAAGAAGAAGTGGATGGTGGGTGGGTGGCTGATAAATGATAAATTATTTTATTTCTGTAAGTAGGTTTGTACAAACACATTAACACGTCAATCATATTTTAAAAACTAGACGAGGTCGGCGTTTCCTATCTGACTACTCTGAGAAGAAAGGCTGAAATAAACTCAGAGGTCACATTCTCTTTGAAAGTACAGACATAATCTTGGTCAGATCATGCGACGACCATGTAGATTGGTATCTGAAATGGTCTTTTGAGGAAAGAACCACACAGATTGAGTGGACCTGTCCAGTCAGTGCACACATTTGTCAGTAATCGTGCAACTCGACTCAAGAAGTCAGGACTTAAGGACATCCAAATACATACAGGGTGTAAAAGACTCACCACATAGCAGTCAACAACGCATTCTGTACATCAAACTAAGTAACAGCACAAAAATAATTGCTGGGAAACGAATTTTATTTTTGGTGTGAAAAATCGCTTTTTACATTAGTGCGCAACGTAACGCATGCAAAACATTGTTTTTATGGGTGCATGCTAGTACAGAGCCCGTAGGGGTGTTTAAAGTTGTGTTATAACATTAACAACTTGTTTTCGTAAAAAAACGGCAGTAAAAGTTGGAATTTTGACCTTCAATATCTCCGAAACCAGACGGTTCCCAGCTATGGTCCAGTACAAAAAAATTATAACAATGACGTGGAGTACAAGTGATTCTTGGCTTCGTTAAGTGTCTTTTTACATCCATTATAGGCAAGAATTATAAAAGAACTGCTATTTATCACGATTGGTAGATGGGATAAGAGAAGAAATTATTGCATACATAAACTCACGACTTCTACCCATGGCGGTAGGCAGAAATTACAGAATGCCAGCTGCCAAGACGGTATTGCCACCCGCTAATAAGGTATTCTTTGTATAAAAACAGCACCTAGACTAGACGATGATCTCGTAATCTTTTTCACGTAATTCTTCGCCGAGAAGACACGGCTAAGATTAACCCGCCAATAGTCTATTTATCCTGACTTAAGTTTACATCACTCAAAACTTGCCAAGTCATCTCTCAGACAAGGTGCATATTCCAGTTTAATGAACCGAAACCTAAATAAGCAGAGAACTAAATGAAATCCCAACTGCAAATAACCGTAAAATAAATACGAAGGCATGAACGAAGGTCTGAGGATACTTATCTGTCAGTTCCTACACCGTTGGTTTATTTATTTTTGTTTTTTATATCTTTATAGCAGGTTTTATTGTTATTTTAAGTAGAGTTTACATTGTGCTCTCCTTTTTTTGTGTTTTCTATATCTACCGTTGGCTTCTTGTAAGCCATTGTTTTCTTTGTACATAGGCTTTCTCCTTTTTCGACTATGCTTTCCTACTCTGTGTCAACTGTTTTCAGGTCTACTCAGAATATTTTGCGGACTGCCCTATAAGACTTATTCTTTTTTTTTGGTTGAGAAATCATTAAATAACTTCTCCCGCTCTGGGCGGTGCGGGAGGGCGTGTCAGACTTTTACTGACTAAAACCCACCCGTGTTCCTTTAGTTGCCTGTGTGCCTGGTAACCCTTTCCGACAAGCCCGCGACCCTGGCAGGTGCCCTATACGGCTGTGACTGCTATGCCAATACTCACCGATCATAAGTTTAGATATTTTTCAGAGCCAGGGTCATCAGTTGATAGTCTGAATTCATTTTAAGATTCTTCTTACTTTCTGTCCTACCAATGGCTGTTACCGTGATTAGATACCTAGAACAATTTTAAGTTACAAAACGGTTATTAGATTCTTAACAGTCTCTGGTCTTTTAGTCGTTAAATTCTGTAGCCCCCAATGAAAGTATAAGCACTACAAAAAGCCAACAAGGACTAAGAACTCAGAAGCTTGTAACATTATGTACAAATTTTCGAAAATGAACTCAAAGTGACGATCAAATTAGCATTTAGTGGTGCCCAAAGTGCACTTCACTTTCGTTATGCTCCTTTTAATGGGCCCTAAAACAGTTTACTTGGTCGTATGCAGATGAGAGTGCATGCTTACTTTTGTCTAACCGAACAAAAAGTACGAAACCTTAGCTACATAAGATTCGTTTAACCGACTTTAAAACTGAGGAGGTGCTTGTGATAATCACCAAGCTATATAGAAAGACTAGTGATCATCGAAAAGGGGTAGTATTATGCTCTCAGGAGGTATCCTCAGGATACTGCTCTTCAAAGTCAAAGTCAAATCATTTATTTCAAATAGGCCAATAAAAGAAGGAATTACAAAATTTAATTGATTCAAATTTAATTTAATTTAATATAATAATAGTGGACACATCCTAAAGGTAGTTTCAAATGGAGAAGAAGAGGCAAGAAACTCCAAAGTGACTCTTTTAAAATGTTTTACAATATTTAATAGTCTACGTACCTTATCTCATAAGCTTGTCTTTTAAAACAATCAAGAAAAGAGAGAAGTTGAATCATTATTTGTCTGAAAGTAATTCCTTTTTCTTTCAACTCTGTTAACCGTAACATCAAACAACCTTTTTACTCAAATCGCCTCTACAAACCACACCTTACCTACTCTTTGTTAAACCGTTACACTATAATTACTGTTAACTTTGTGCCGTACCCATTATTTCAACGAGAGCTAACGAAAGACGCACCTTTTACACTGAATTATTAAAATTAAACCGTTTCACGTTGCGAGTTGCGGTCTCAAAGTCGCTTCGGTGCGGCCGCAAGAAAGTTGCGGGATGTATAGAGAAGGACAAAGGAGCTAGCCCGGGGCCACTTGTTCAGCATACGTATTTGTTCGCGCCTAATTAAACATGGAACAGTGGGAGATGGTATATCAAGGGAATTAGGGATTCAAGTGTAGATTTTAATGTATTGCGAAGCCAGGAGATGGGTTTTAGTTTTATTACTGTTGTGTTTCGGTTAGTTTTGTTTTCAGGGGGTTTGTTAAAGGTGAAATATATTTATGGGGGTCGTACTCTAAAAGTTCTGTAATTTATGTCAACCTAGCGATAGCTATTGGTGGAGATATGTTTATCATTCATTTAACGATCTTTAGGTACAAGTAATTGTATGATTGCAATCGTAAGCTGCTGAAAATAATAATTTTGAAAGATATTTTTCCATGGTTGCTTTATATAGCGTGTATCAGAAATGTGTGGACCCAAATAAAATTTCAATACCTACTCGACCCAAATGTATGGGACGGTTGATATTTTTTTCGCGATAACGATGTTGGTTCCACGGATAAATTTGTTCAGTTTGATGGTCTATACCACACCTTTCTGATACATGCTGTATTCGGTAATGGTACCCAAAGGAGGAGTAGAGGCAGACTGTATACCGACATAATCAAGCAACTTTACCAAAGAAACCAAAATAACTACTTTTTATCATATTTCCAACATTTTCTTCCTGAACGCACAAACATTTCCAACCAGCTTCATTTTATTTCCAAATGAGTGGAACTATATCTTTGTTGAAGCTCACACCCAGTAAAACAGTTACCAGTTATATTAGTGACGACCTCATTCCGTTAATGAGAGCAATCCACAAACATTTGCGCATGCACCGGTGTTTATCTGTTAACTGGCAACACTTTGCAATCAGGACCGATGTGGGCAATATCAGTATCTATGTACTCTCGGAAAATTGGTATTGCTAGCTTAGAGCCGAATGGTGAACGTCAATATGGTCGTTTGTTCTTATGATGCATTGTTTTATGGAGTCATGGTGTAGGTATTTAATTTAGTAATATATTATTTTGTGATTAGGAAATGGTGCGTCCGTCTTTTCGGGTTATGATTTGTTTTGGTAGAACATTTCTTTTAATGCTTCCTTCAAACAGGCGCGACACGCGACGCGACAGAAAGGCACCGCCTGTCGTGCGATGAGCGGTGCCTTCGTGTCGCGTGCGATTCGCGTCGCGTATCGCGCCTCTTTGAAGGAGTATTAAACGAAGAAACTAGAATTATAATTGTAATTTTTTTCAACTACATTAGTTTTCCCATATTGTTGACAATGATGTAACTTTATTAGTAGTCGTTAAACACTCTCAATGGTAACAAAAAAGTCATAAATATTTATGTTATAATAATAGACAATGGACATGAGTCAAAAAGTGTTCAGTATGCAGCCCGTTTTATTACATATTTTACCGGAAACCTTGACCCTGAGGAAGAAAAACCCATAAGCATTAAATACGTGACCTAACTTACCTCATAGGGCGGTATGGGTAGCGTTTTTTAACAGCACCACAATAACAAAAATTACAAATTTGTCGTTGAAAAAGGCGCATGCAGTCGACTATAAGGCCTGCATTCCTTCTGCGCTGATGTCGGTCGCGTACGTCGGTCGCGCGTACGAATATACATTGTTTTCGATATAGCACCACACTGCGACGCTGACGTCAGCGGCGCGTACGTTGCTACAACTGGTACGCGACCGATCGTACGCGACCGACATCAGCGTAGGAGGAATTCAGGCCTAAGCAAACGAATCGACTTCCAATAAATCACTTTACGATTTTACTACTTAATCCGTGTACCGGTATATTAATATCTAATCGTGACCTATGTGAATCCGAATTACAATTTAAATTCGCAATCGCCCCGCATTACGCGCGTTCAAAGATATCAAATCTATCCGAAACCCTGCTCCATACTTTCAGTACAATATTCGCGAAAATAAATCCGCTTAACCACATAGAGACTGGCGAAATAAAATATTCTATTAGCAAAATCCGTTGGCTCATAATTCACTCAGAGCGCAGCGCACCGTGGGCATGGCAGGTGGTCTTAATAAATACGAAAATGGCCTATCGCGAGGTTAGTAATAAATTCAAAAGGCAATCAACGCTACGGGGGCGGGTAAAAATATTAATAGCCGAGAAATAATTATGTATTCATGACTTCCAGCCTCGGTCGGGGATGAAGTGGAGCCGAAGTATCGGGGTAAACTAAATCCGCGGGGATTGGGTGAAGCACTCGATGACCGCGACCGCCAACGCTACCGCCGGCCGTACCGCCGCGTCTCCGCCACCCGTTGACGGCCAGACCTAACGGAACCTCACGTTTTTACTAAACTGCACGAATTATCAGGGATCACCTACTAAACTTTGACTCGATATTTATAAATGCCTTTTTCGTGTTATCTAAACTTTCATGAAAATTAGTACTGCTTCAAAATTAAACTTGTGTTTACACAAGAGTTACCTACTAGTCAAATAACTGGCTAATACTTGCGGCTTAGGTAGGCTAGGTTTCACAAACTTTATACTCAGAAGTCAAGAAGCGAATGTTGGGAAAGCAGACAGACTAAACATGGCCATTATTTACATTTTGCCATGCATGCGAAACTGGATAACCTAGTTCTAGTTAACCAATGGACTGATTTAAGTCCTTCAGTGGAAGGTCACACTGGTAATTCATAATTATTAAAATTTTATACATAGGGAAAGGTGCCCTTTTTTATCACTTTCCGTTTGGTTCCAGTTTGTATCAAACACAGGATAATCCCCCAATTTACAGTCCACCTGTACCTACTGTTTATTAATCCACAGTGACTGAAAACAAAGCAAGCCAAATCAGCTTTTCGCGTTCGGTTGCAAGTCATCAATCAATCGTTAATCCAACGACGCAATATCCATAAAATGGATCGCGGGAGGTCGGCGTGCATTGGGTACGCATTGGGTACGTAATTCTGGCGGAGCGAGCCGACGACAATGCCGCAATCGGACCAGCAATCTGCATAATGGATTGCTGGGCGAACGCTTCGTCCGGTCGCCGCTCATTCAATTGTCGCGGTCGCCGATGTGTCGCACCGTTATTACGGAGTACGGAATTAATAATTTCATGCCGTATGGGCGTGAACTTCACGCCTCATTGTTAGGTTAGATTTTTTTTGTGCAATGTTTCTTTTTTCATTTTGTAATTAGCTGGCTTCCGGGGGCTGCGTGGAGCTTTGTTTGGGTTGTCACAACTTTTGCTTAGGCCAATTTTTTATCTATGTTTTGACAATGTCAACATGACCTACTTTAACATAGTTATTTTTAAATTAAACCTTGACAAAACCTTCCTACCAAACTGTAAAAATGATCGATTCTTCAAGGAAATTTAAAAACTATGATACAGCAATACATACCTATTACCAGACCCTACATTGTATCGAATCGTAGTAAATGTATGTACAGTAAATAGTACGAGTAAGTAATTTTGAATTTGAAATGCAAAATAATACTGTGACAGTACAGACACAAGCTTACTGGAACATGTCCCATCGGGGATCTTTGCATATTTGATAAACTGTTTTGTTATATTCTAATCATTTATTCAACGAATGTAGGCAAAGCTCTGATCTATTGGAGATGGCAACACTTCTGGGTAATGTCACGTGCATCGCCACGATTTAGTAAGTACCTATGTGTTGCAAAGACTTGGAGCTATCGCAACTTTTGTCACAAAAATAAAACAAAATTGTCAAAGAAAAAGCCACACGAGTTGCATAGTACCTACAGCTTCTTGTAACGCATATTATCTAAACCGGGCTTATTTCAAACATCAAAATAATTCTATGTGTGTGCGTTTTAGTTTGTCAAAGTTGAATTATTGTGCCTTTATCGAATAGCCACTACCAATCTAACCCCCAATATTTAATTGACAAATACTTTTAGCTACATCTCCATCAAGGAGCAGCGTTTTGTCCCGTCTCGGTGTCGAGTATGGGCCATAAGATGTGATGATGCTCATAACGCGTCCTAATCTAAGCTCAGCTTACTATAACCATGACTTTATTTTAAACTAATTAAAAGAAAATGAGTTTCTCGCAAAAAACAAACAATTTAATTGAAATAGACTTCAATTAAAGTTGTATCTCTATCAAGGAATTCGAGGAGCAGCATCTTGTCCCATCTTGGTGTCGAGTCTGCACCGCAAGATGTAATAACACTTTCTAATCTAAGCCCTGTTTTAATCTTCCCTTCAACGCGAGAAGTAACACATACAGTTGACTAGACAAACAAACTTACTCAATCCATATGTTACATAACATAAACTTCAATCAAAGCTGCATCTCTATCAAAGCAGCGTCTTGTCCCGTCTCGGTGTCGAGTGTGCACTATAAGATGTATGGTTCAATAACGCGTCCTAATCTAATCCCCGCTTTTAGTCTTCCGTTCATCGTCTTGAGTATTTTTACATACTAAAAAAACAAACTTACTCAATCCACAAATTATAAACCCCAATCAAAGCTTCGTCTCTATCAAGGAGCAGCATTTTGTCCCGTCTCGGTGTCGAGTTTGTACCACAAGATGTACGGCTCTTTAACGCTTACTAATCAAACCCCGGCTATCATTTTTAGCTACCTAGATTTAACAAACCAAAAAAGCTTGTTCTAAAAGCATGTTAAAGAAAATCAGTTGTAATTCGTTCATAAACTTCAATCAAAGTTGCAACGTGCCTTTATCAACGCAGCATCTTGTCCCGTCTCGATGTCGAGTGTGTACCACAAGATGTACGGCTCAATAACGCCTCCTAATCTTAGCCGGGCTTTCAACAGCCACACAAGATTTACTGGCCACATATTATATGTGTAGTGAAGAGGAACAATAGCCAGGATATTGATTTAAAGTATGATATAGTGTGCGTACATCTTGATGTGGAGTAAGATGTAACGGAGATATTAGTAAGCGTGTTTTGTTTGCCTGTTCTGGCATTGGGCAATGATTTGTTGTTTGGCTTTGTGGATTAGTGACTTAGTAGCGGCTAAATGGAGTGTTGGTTTTTGTTCCTGGATTTTCTTTCTAAGAAAGATATACGGAAAATGTAGTAAGGTATCAGGTGAATGACAAGAAAATAATTCTTATAATATTTCCAAGATTGTAATATCGTAATCAAATTCATACGGGTCATTATATGTATAATATTAAGTCGGGGAAAAAGTTTTTTCGTATTTTGTAGGTATAAAGTTGTAGTAAAATGTCTTTATGTACCTACTGTTTGTACCATTAAATAGATGACATTTAAAAAAATAAAAAGAAAAAACGATTTCCCGCTATTTTTAAATTGTTTTTATGTCCGCCAAAATGAGTGAATTTAACGAAGAAATTCGATACATTTTGAAGGTTTATTACGAAAAACGGAAAAACGCGACAAAAGTCGCGTAAAAAATATTGACGTTTATGGACATAACGCAGTGTCGATAAGAGTGGCACAAAGTTAATTCTTATGAAAGCGTTACAGTTCGGGAATTTTGATGTCAAAAATGCAGCTCGCTCTGGTCGCCCTGTTGCGGATGAAATCGATGCAATTTTTGAAAAAAGTGGGGCAAGATATTAGTAGTTACGACATAGCTGAAGAGTTAGGGGTTGACCATAAAAATGTTTTGACCCATTTGAAAACGTCTGGGTATACAAAAAGCTCGATATTTGGGTGCCATACGAGCTCTTAGTATTGAATCTAATATATAAAATTCTCGTGTCACAGTTTTCGTTGCCATACTCCTCCGAAACGGCTTAACCGATTTTGATGAAATTTTTTGTGCTTATCCGGTATCTATGAGAATCGGCCAACATCTATTTTTTTTTTTTTTTTTTTTTTGGTAGGTAGGGTAGGGAGTTAGGGAGGTAGGTAGGTAGGCAGGGTAGGTAGGTAGGTAGGGTAGGTAGGTAGGTAGGGTAGGTAGGTAGGTAGGTAGAGTAGGTAGGTAGGGTAGGTAGGTAGGGTAGGTAGGTAGGTAGGGTAGGTAGGTAGGTAGGGTAGGTAGGTAGGGTAGGTAGGTAGGGTAGGTAGGTAGGGTAGGTAGGTAGGGTAGGTAGGTAGGGTAGGTAGGTAGGGTACGCCGTAGATAAGTACCGCAACCCGTGCGAAGCCGGGGCGGGCAGCTAGTTTGTATATAAAATACGAAAGAACTTTTCCCCGACTTAATAATTTCTTTAAACCTGTTTAAAGTAACGGTAAGTTTATCTGTGAAAAAGAAAAGTTTTCTTTGCTACTTGTTATACAAATGCTGAGCTTTGTTTGTACCAAAGAGCAAGTAGCTATAAAATCAAATCATCCTCTTGGCAACATTGGAGTTAAATTAATTAACACCATAGATAACCACATAAACCTTATACATAAGCTCACCACGTAAACTATTAGGCAGTTGTCATCTACAATCAGATACGTACTAATTACCTATAACCAGATTAGGTTACTATGTACAATTAATAATTAATTAGTCACACATACTTACACGTCATCAAGTAATCGAGTCACGAAGCTTACAACTATGTATGTTAATTGATTAATTTGCAATCATTGTGCTGTCTGGAATCAATTTGCCGAATGAGATCATATTGGCACTTATAGGTACTTGGCTACATAGTTTTCCCATTAGAATTGTTACTATGGAAGATGGATCTATGGATCTGTTTAGGATAGGGGAGGTTCTACTCAGCGTGGGTGGAGATGATTATGAAGAAGGATATGGAGAAAGTTAAACATCGTTGATAGATTTAGACATAATAGTTTTTTTTTTATGTGTAAGATCTTTCCTCTCGCTTTTCTGCAATCTGTGGGAGTGATTTCGATAAAAGGGACGGAAGTGTGTAACAGAAAGACGGGGTAGCGCGCGCTATTTGATTTGACCAATGAGCGCGTGCGGCGGTAGAGTTGGCCGTCAGATGGTACCAACCCATTTTCCGAGAGGTTGGTACTGTCAGCCAACAGTGTGTGCGTGTGTGTTATGAGAAAGGGAAATAGAGAAGGAGAACTGCTGTGCGCTTAACCTATAGTGTTTTGTATAAAGTGTGCTGTTATACAAACTAATTTATGTGTGTAAATTAATTAATTAATATATTTACTGTTGATAAGTGTCTGAAAAAAGTGCAGATTATTGATAAAAAATGCAAGTGAGTAATAATAATTATTCTATTAATAATTATTCTAATAAATATTTCAGTATGTAGCTTTTTTAAATTTTGAGGTTAATTTCTGTCGCTATTCAATGGAGAAGTTTTCGTGTTTTTTATTTATACTGTTAGTAAATCGTACTAAGGATTTAATGAAGTATTGTGTTTTATTGAAATATCTTCATAAATGACGTAGTTATGACAGTTTTACCTCCGCTAGTTTGATAATCGCCGCCGCCGCAGTCTGCACTTTCCCCCAAATTGAACAAAAGTCTCAATAAAAAATTGCATTAGTGCAAATTGCATTAGCCCCCAGTGTTAATTAAATAAAATATAATCTTCACTAAAAAAATATTATTCTACGTTACGCAAACTCATTTCTAATAATACCTGAATAATTTTGTTCAAGATATAATGTCAATGTTGCTTATTACCAAGGTGAGATGTCAGATGTAACAGATCATATACGACTACTGTATCCGTACTATGACGTGTTAATACCGTCATGGTTCCATTGCGGAAAAGGGATAGTGGTATCGGTCATATATAGCTCCGTCTCTCTTTCACGCTGGAACAATGACGGCTTTAACACGTCATAGTACGGCCGCTGTACGGCTCGCTCGTTTTTTATTTTTTTTGTCAAATATGGCTTTCACATCGGGGAATACAGGTATGATGGTATGTATATGTGTTATTTCCTCCTCAGACAAATTAGGTTTAGGTAGAGGATGTAGCTACAAAAGAGCTATTAATCAAATCATTCTTTGCTTCATCATATTTCGTACTTTGGGTAGGAGAAGGGCATAACTGGCAAAAATCTAAAAATGTCTTAAGTATGCCAAATTGCTTTAAAAAGTTCCCTTTATCCGAAAAAAAAAACCCGTATCAATATCAGCTTAATGCCGCCAGAGGGCCACAGTGCCTTTATCATATTGTTGCATTTTTTTGACTATCTTGGCGAGAAAAGATCTTGAAATGACTCTCCTGTAAAATCACTAAAAGTGCAGTTATGCCCTCGTCCTACCGAATGTGCGATTTGTTAATTTTGAGTCCTAGATCCCATATAAATTTTGACGTTCATAAGTGTCTTTTATTTATTTAAACTTCTCGCACATAATAACATACAAAGGCGGACTTAATGCCTTGGGCATTCTCTACCAGTCAACCATGGGTGGTTAAGGTGTTGCCCGCGACTTCGTCTGCGATCCAGGATAAAAAGTAGACTATGCAATTTCCCAGGTCATTTTCTATCTGTGTGCCAAATTTCATCCAAATCCGTTCAGCCGTTTTAGCGTGAAAACGTAACAAACAAACAAACTCACTTTCGCATTTATAATATTAGTTAGGATTAGAAATAAATGATTTGACTTGGACTTTGACCTTGACTTGACCACCTCCAGATTTCATAATAACATATATCCAAGCTTACCATACTTGCCATTCATGTAATGTTTGGAAAACAAGAATGTTTTTTCATTAAACTATCAACCTACACGAAACCCTGCTTCAATAGAAAACAGAAAATAAAAAAAAACACCCTACATGCAACCATTTACACATTCATTGCTTTTTAAACCGAAAAGCAATTCAATTATACTAAAAGGTAATCCTAGCTCCCCGATAGTCTATTAAAATAACTAACCCAGCAATTTCAGTTACATAGTCAGTACAGTAATTGAAATCCATGAACAGTGCACCCATTTCGCGTATGAGCCGTCGGTCAATAGAAAAACACAATGGACCCGACACAATAGGGTCCATTCACTGGTCTGAAACGGTCGCGAACAAAATGGAAATTTTAGTGTTCTCTGAAACTCAAAACTATCCCTGATAGTCGATGTTAACTTGATTTTTTTCGTACGGTGTAATGTGAGGCCATTTTTAGACTATTGTGAGGAGTAATCATTTGATAAGTGACGATAGTAATGTTATTGTGATAAGCCACTTTTAGGGTTTATATTGCTTTAAACATAAAGTTCGTTTAGTGATTAAATCGAGACCTGCAATAAAATCTTGCTTATAATTTAGGCAATTTCCTAATGTGTTTTTAGTAGATCTTAAGAAACTTGACTAATGAACCAAACCGCTTCAATCGTTTTTCCGTTCAAAGGGGCAGAAGCTTAACAGACGAATTGAATAATTCTAAGTACCTACAATTATTACTGAAACTATCCCAACATTCACATTGCCACGATTTCCTTGGAATGCTTGACTCCCAAAAGACACTCACAAGCCCTGGCTTGGTTTGGGTATCAGTTTCAGAACTTTAAGTAAAAATAAATAAATACTGTATCTATGTATAAAATTCCTATGAAAGCTCTTTATACTCGTATGTGACAATAAACGATTACTTTTATAACGTCAGTTTTTCTTTTTCGTCTGCTGTCGCTATTGTGATTATATCTCATAGCCATTCTAAATGTCACCTTTAAAAAACCTTACTAACGTGCACTTAATTTGAATATACACCCACTGTGGCTATGAGTAATTTACAATGGTTGTCATTGCCATTCCTCAGGCATAATTCACTAGTAATTTCTTACTGGGTGAAGTATTAGGGTTGCATAACTGCAAAGCACATGACGCAAGACACGAGGCACAAAGCAACTCGTAGGTATTCGTAACGTGTGACGTGACTCCATTAATCCGGCTTGTTTCAGCTACACGTCATTTCATTTCAGACGTCTTGACTCTTGATGCAACTATAGTGCCCTTTATACGCGAAACTTGGAAGGATATAGATTCTGGCACGGGCACGTTTACACTGTCAATTATTCAAATCAAATCAAATCAAAATATTTTATTTCACATAAACCTACATGAGCACTTATGAAATGTCAGAAGCTAGGTGCATGGTTCCAATTGGTTGTTTCCTATGGAGAAGAGCCGGCAAGAAACTCCATGGTTACTCTTTTAAAAATAAGGTGCTTTTACAATGTTTCAAATTACAGTGTTGATGGGTATGGGAGGACAGTGTAGGCTTGTCAACAAGTAGCATGTACACAAAAAAATAGACAATTAATTAATTTTTCCCGAAAATGTGTAAAGAAACAGTATTTTAAATAAACTTTCGCTTTTTCTTTACTTGATGAATGTAACGTGTGCAAATAACGATAACCAAAATAAAGATAACAAAAAAAACAACATGTTCTCTTCCATTTAATTTCAAACTGAACGTTTCAACTTATTTTTTAATTACTATCTGGATAAAACCTAAGCCTTCTCCACCACCACCACCTTTCCACCACCCAGCCACCTTTCTATCCCCAGTTATTTTAGTATCCCTACTGCTTTTGGGTTCGGGCGAAAGAAACTCTTTCACACTGAAATTAAAGAATAACAGATCACTGATTGTCTGTTTATTTTATCTTACTACTTGTGAAAGCCAACCGGACCTTTAAAACCCATTAAATCATTGTTAGGTACTATAGTTTTCTGCAGCCTTTGCGTGATTTTTCAACCAGCTTAACAGAATTACATGTAGACATTACTTACTTTTCCTAATTGATCAGTCTTGAATGACATTCCCTTTGACGATTTTCCAGTAAGTACCTAATCTTGTATAGGCATTAAGAATATTATGTCCAACATAGGTAATATTTTACGTATATTTTTCATAACTATGTTTGTGCATGAGAAGTCCACCAGGTCAGGATAATATCTTGGTAAGTTGTACGAAGATGCTTGACTAACGTCATTTCTGACATCATATATCTGTAAGTGCAGAAGAAGATAGGTAGGCCCTCTTCCATTCTACTTCCATAATCTTCCACTCTAGTCTCATGAATCATGTATGTGAGATAGGATAATAATGTACAAAATATGGTATGAAACAGCCACCGCAGCAGCTACATTAGGTAATAATAGAGAATTCTTCGGGCTACCTGTAGATTTTAAAGTAGACTTAGCAATGTAACACAGAAGTCGGACTTTTTAGCTTTTTTCGCTGGCGACGGAATACGTAGTATTTGATACGTGTTATATTATATGACAAACAGACTATATTATTCGTGACATGATAATTTTACAAGCTATGTGTATATTTGTATATAGCGAAGGGTAAAGTTGCAGTTGTAAATATTGCGATCAGTTGCGTTAGGTAAAGATAATTATAAAAATCTGTGAAAGTATGTAATAGTGTTAAAATTGGGAAATAGCTTGGAAAGACCAAGCCTTTACCCATTTTTAATAAGAAAGGACTTTTACCATTTCCGTTTTCAAATATCGTAGCCTAAAGTTCCCTATCTATAACATCCCGGCAATTACATTCCTGTGCTCGTGCCATAGTGTGGGGCTGCGAGCATTCACGAGCACAAAATATTATTTGCTTGAGTCTGAAATGCGAAATGCCTGCAAATAGGCACAACTGGTGTTGCACTCTTACTGCGCTCTCTGATTGCAGACGCCGACCATCTACTATTTATGTAAATGAATTGATGCTGGGATTGGTTTGACGTGGTGTAGCTTTTGTTTCTTGAATACATAGATTGTATTAGCCTATTCCTCAGGCCACAGTTTGAAATATGACGTAAGGTGAAACTATATTTTTAATATCGTGAAAAAATTAAAGGAGTTAATTTTTGCTTATCCAATATTTTTATTTATTACCAATATTGTTTCTTTAAGTGGGTGCTTATTTACTATTATAAATCTTCGTGCGTAACTACTCGATACTTTTCTAGTTTCATTCGTTTTTAAAATGAAACTACATATCATTGCTATTACGGAATACCAATAATTCCAAGCTACTATTTCGTACTCAACACCGCAAACATGCTGTAAGCAGATCTGACTACCTGAAAAGAAAACCCTTAATTAGCATATCGCCTGAAAATTTTACGTTTTTTAATTTCAGTGAGTTCCAGCAATTCATACAACAGAAGAAGTTTATCTTTACCAGAAATAAAGTTGTACAAAGATCTTTTGGCGTTTGTCCAAAACCAGAACTAACGCCACCATCTTGTTTTTTCAATACGATTTCGCGCAACAATTTCACAAATGTTTACCAACCACGCCCCCCTGTCAATGTCATTCAAGAATCAAGATATCCTTGTGGCACTCTAGCTATTTACCGAACCAAAAGATCCCTGTGGCACTTTAGTTATTTACCGAAACAAAAAATCCGTTTGGCACTCTAGTTATTTACCGAAACAAAGGACTCTTGTGGCACTCAGTTATTTACCGAAACAAAAGATCCTTGTGGCATTCTAGCTATTTACCGAAACAAAAGACCCTTGTGGCATTCTAATTATTTACCGAAACACTAGTTATTTACCGAAACAAAAGATCCTTGTGGCGTTCTAGTTATTGACTAAACAAAAGATCCTTGTTGCTCTCTAGTTATTAACCGAAACAAAAGACCCTTGTGGCACTCTAGTTATTTACCGTAACAAGAGATCCTTGTGGCACTCTAGTTATTTACCGTAACAAGAGATCCTTGTGGCACTCTAGTTATTTACCGAAACAAAAGATCCTTGTGGCATTCTAGCTATTTACCGAAACAAAAGACCCTTGTGGCACTCTAGTTATTTACCGTAACAAGAGATCCTTGTGGCACTCTAGTTATTTACCGAAACAAAAGATCCTTGTGGCATTCTAGCTATTTACCGAAACAAAAGATCCTTGTGGCACTCTAATTATTTACCGAAACAATAGATCCTTGTGGCACTCTAATTTTATTTACCGAAACAAAAGACCCTTCTGGCAATCTAGTTATTTACCGAAACAAAAGTGGCGAGGGAAAGCGGCACGATCCCAGAAACTGTTGGGGTGATGCTGTGTGACCAGCGCAGCATAGCAATCAGGAGCAAACGGCGAAATTGTGGAGACGCCGACAACCAGTCACTCAGGTATACTGACGTTATTACTGAATCACTCTGAAAAATGCATCATGAAGTTAAACGTTAGATAGTTAGTTACATTCCCGATGAAACAAAGGTGAGTTAATTAATTACATGGTTTTGATTATTTTCATTTTATGTAAGTATATAAACATGGATTTTTCTCAATTATGATCACATAATTGATGATTTTGTTGAAAATTATGTTCTGTATTCATGAAGTTTAAAAGTACAAATTACGTGAGTGTATTACGCTGGTCCTGCAGCCAGGATGGTCTCCGTTCGAGGGAACTCTTTAAACTACTGGTATCGTCTAGAATCGTCTTTTTGGGCGTTGAGGTTGTATAGAAACTTACAGCATTATTTTGTTTTTTTAAATTATTTTCTTTAAGGGTTTATTTAAAATAAACTTACCTCGTATCGCACCAAGTTACCAAAGTAGCAGTAGAGAAGCGTCTGAGCTAACAATATTATTAGCACGAATGCCATGAACGTGAATGGCACCGATATTACAGGAGTCTAAAAAGTAAAGAATATCATCAAAGTAAACCATACTGTGCATTTGTATCAATAAGTATGACGCTTAGACTCAGGCCGGCCACAGTTTGGATGCGTTTTCGTACGAATTTGACTCATACGAACACGTACGAATACGCACGATCCATCCCAATCCTCCGAGTAGTGTGATGCCTCGCACACAAGGTACCACCACATTTCAGGCATTATTCCACCTTCCTCAAGACTTAGTCTATTAAATGCTAAAATATTTTTTCAAATCTGACAAGTAGTTCCAGAGATTAGCGCGTTCAGACAGACAGACAGACGCGGCGGCGCGACTTTGTTTTATAATATGTAGTGATGGTGATCAGTGTAATACAGAGATCTGAAAATACTGGTTTCACACATGATATTTACATCGTTTTAAGATTTTATTAATTATCTATGGGAGATACTAATTGTCGCAATTTTTTTTTACCAAAATCAAGAATGTATTTTCGATAAAAAAAAATCGACTTTACCTACGTTACGTTTACTCCGCGCGTTCATGGTAGGTTTCGGGCATTTATGGTTATCCTGTTAAGAAGATTCTATGCGCCTGAAGCGATACCAACAAGTGTAAGTGGCCATTCTTAACTAGGAAACTTTTTAAAAGTTCACCAATAAGTCAAATCAAACTGCCTAGCCTTTTCTCAATTATGTTTGGGTCGGCTTGCAGTCTATCCAGATGCAGCTAAATACCAGTATTTTACATGAAGCGACTGCCTATCTGACCTCCACAACCAACTTACTGGGTAACACGATACTCCTCGGTAAGACTTGTTGTCAGACTTTCGAGCTTCTGGCTACCCGTAACGACAACCAAAGATCTTCGAATGACAGCCGGGACCAACGGCTTAACGTGCTTTCCGAGGCACGGAGCGGTCTCAGTATGTAAAGATGGTCACCCGTCTACGGACCAACCGCAGCAAGCGTAGCTTAACCTGATCGATCGACCCTTACGGCTGTTATTATTTAGCCACGAGCCCAAGTTCACCAATAAGTGTATAAAAAAACCTATTTTATCCAATTAACACTTCAGTTAGATAGTTCCTGACCATATAGCTTGGGTAAGTAAATTGTAACTTACAAAACACATTTTGTATGACACCACACAAATAGTGACACTACAGCTGAAGAACTGATATGACATGGAACTGTTGAACACTTCGCTGATTTCTTTCGTATACCTGAAACGTACATAGAGTGAACTAAAGAACAAATTAGAAATGGAAACGTCGTCCTTTGAAGTCAGTAGCAGTGTAACAAATATGCAACTGATTATTATTAACACTTTCACGGACACTGAGATGAAGTTACCATTCTGAAAATAACATTAAAATTTTTCATATAAAATAATACCACGTCTATAGTCGAATTGCCGTAAAAAACAAGTCAAGGTAACTGTAATATGACACTATACAATTTTAAGTAAATGCAATACAGTGCTTAGTAATGTACGTTAGTTTGGTTGTTTGGTTTGTCTGTTTTGACTTGGTAAAATTAACGGCCTGTGGGCGTAGCGTCATATCAAACACGAAAAGACAAATGGGCGCGTAGCGTCATATTAAACACGAAAAAAAAATACGCTTCTGGCCGTGACGTCAGTGAGTGTCAATAAGTGATCGCCGACCAAAATATACTTTTTGACTAGATTAGGCACCCATTACCAGGATTTTTATTTTTAAATTCTCACATACCACGCCACAGCTTCATATCTCTGCACATAATGCACAAAGCGACACCTCAGATCCTTGTCAACAACATCCCTATATGCACAATAGTCCCTGGGTGCGCTGTCCGTATCGAACAAATGCTCTAAATTGTACTTGATGATCTTCAATTGGACTTCCGCCTGTGCATAATACGTCGCTACGAGGCAGTCGAGGGCTAAGTGTCCACACCCGGTCCATAGTAGGGGTCCCACTTGCAGTATTACTGAACATGAGTATCTGTGGACAATCATTCAATTATTGGAGATTGAGTGCTTTTTATGTAGAGTAGTATTTGTGGCATCCGTAAAAAAAAAAACATCCACCGCATCAGTAAATAGAATTGGAAAATCTGTAAAGTGCTTGTCGCAAAATGAATAAATGAATTAATTAATAAAAACATTTTAAAAAATCACCGGTATATACACGGTTAAATTAAATTAGCTAGCGTAGCTTGGCAGACGTACTGGGTATCGATAGGTATCTAAACATGATAAAAAACATAGAACTTTTGTGGGGTCATAGTAATATTCTAGTTTTACATACAATGCAGATATAATAGTCTAAAGATATACTAGTCTAAACTTATAAATGTCTAAATTATGCATGTATGCTGGTTTATTTCGATGTTATTGTTTACGAAAAAATAAAAAATACATTTTTATATGAGCATAATGTAAATAGCAGACAGGACTGGTTGAAGACCTTAATCTTCAAACATTGTCGTATGGGCGAAAAAAAGACCTGACGAAGTTTTTTAAATGCTGCCCAACCCAACTGGATCTTTCTGCCAGCTTCTTTCTCGAAGTAGTGATAATACTCCTTCACATATTCGAGTAGCGAACCTTAGATGTGGAGTGCATTCAGCAAGACGTGTAAGTTGTAAAGTGACTGAAGTCTAGTCTACATTCATGCCGAGGTTAACCAGCCTAGAGGCTTTATTTCATTTATAGGCTGTGCAGTGTGCAGCATCTGGTCTAACTGTCCCAGCGATTCTGCCATTATAGATGCAAAGCGAAGATGTGGTCGCCGTTCAAGTTGATTGTCCAGTCCAGTGTCTTGAAGACAACAGATTGATGAACAATTTCGGGTATAGCACATCCCCCACCCCTCGGAGGAGTTGGATGGGGTAGGTTTTCTGATTCTGGATCTGGACGGTCAATGTAGCAGCGTCATGCAAACGCCTCAACACTTCGATGACGCGCCAGTTAATTCTACATCGTTGCAGAGGGTCTAGAACTGCGCATATTTACATTTAATACTTCTCGTAGTCAACAAATGCCAAACACAGCGGAACACATTTTTGAAAAACAGAACCATCGCCTCTTGTGCCTTCTCCCGGGCGCTGTTCCTTCTTGGAAGAAGGAATTGAAGAGACTCGCAAGCTCTCTCACGATTAAAGTCCCGCTCGCTTTAAAGAGCTCTGTTGTAATTCGGTTATCACCAGGTAGTGGTATTTCACCATCCACGCATCGGCGTAATCGTACGCCGATGACGCCCCCGTCGCAAACATCATATCTTTTTTATTTTATCGTATTTAGTTATCGATGCTCATCACGACTGCAGAGTTTCGCTAGCTAATTTAATTTGACCCTCTATATTCAAGAAAAAAAAAGGACAAGTCAACGCAGTCTGAACGATAAAAAAATTACTAAAACTATGCAGATACCTTTAACAAGTGATATTTAAAAATTTCCCTTTTAGCTAATTGCCAATAATATAGTTATTATTGTGTAATCTTGAACTGACCTTCTGACCTCGGCCCCTGGGAATTGTGCAGTGTAACACAATGAGCTATTAAATCATTACTTATCTGTCATAATCTAGCAAAATGTTCCTATATAATGTAGGTTCATCGTATAGGAATAACTCGGTAATTATAATTAGGTAGAGGAAAGAGTTCTTTCGTATTTTATACATATACAAATTCAAGACTAAGAGCTCGTGTGGCACCCAAATGTCGAGCTTTTTTTGTATACCCAGTCTTTTCCAAATGTGTCAAAACTGTTTTGTGGTCAACCGCTAACTCTTCAGCTATGTTGTAACTTCTAATATGTTCCACTTTTAAAAAAAATGCCATCGACTTTATCCGAAACAGGGCGACCAGAGCGAGCTGCATTTTGACACCAAAATTCCCGGACTGAAAACGCTTGAACCAACTTTGTGCCACTCTTACTGACACTGCGTTAAGTCCATAAAAGTCACTTTTTTTTCACGGCTTGCGTTGTATTTTCCCCCTTGTTTGTACCTAATAAAACTTGAAAATTTGTCGAGTTTCTTCGTTAGATTTACTCATTTTGGCGGACAGAAAAACAATTGAAAATGGCGGGAAATAGTTTTTACTTTTTTTTTATTTTTACTATGTCATCTAATTTTAATGGTATCAAAACCAGCCAAATATAAACAGTAAGCAGCCAAAGAGATTTTACTACAACTTTATACTTATAAATTACGGAAAAAACTTTTTCCCCGACCTTAATCTAGTTTATCGTTTTTCCTCCACAAATATTTATCAAAATGATGGAAATCAATTCGATGATGTCGGCAATAACTCTCAGTTTTTGAAAATCTTTTTGCAGGATCGTGAATTCGTGATTTGTCTATAGTCAAGTCTTTTAACAATTTACCGCTGGTTAGCCTGTTCATTTGCTCAACCAATGACAGCGTATAACTTGAGATTTTATATTAGATTTGCTGATCACTGACCTCGTTGTCACAAGCTCTAGTGGTCATAAGATGCTTACTTTAGGTTCAACGCCAAAAATAATGTTTTTGGGTTTCCTCATTAGAAAATCGTCAATAGCAACTTGCAGTTCCGGGTTTGTGCTTGTTTGATGGCATAGCAAGAGTGGAATTTCCTGACAGTATACACATTTATTGGGGAGTAATTCCTTGTAAAGTCTGGGAAATTAATCATTTATCAAACTGACTACCAACTTAGGGCGGTCACCCACGGCGACTTTTTGCAGCGATTTAGTAGCGCAATTCGTTCACGCGCGTCTGTATCGCTACTTTTGGCTGTTTGTCGCATTTGCAACGCGCGATAGAAGCGATTGACGACCTTGCCTTTGACTTTGAATATAATCGCATAGTATTGATTCAGCATCACTTCTGCATCGATGCAAACGTGCGACAGCATTTATTCAACATCGCTACTAACTACGAGTCCATATTCCAACTGTAGCGTCCACAGGCATTCACAAGTAGTCAAAACACGACTGTATCGATACTGCATCGCGTCTGTATGAATTCTGCATCACGAGCGCGACTGTATCGATGCTGAATCGCGGCTGTGTGTGTGTGTTATTTAAGTTGCAGTTGCCGTTGCAAAAATAATTCAATAAGCGATGCAGAATCGTGGTTACTTGGGCGAAGGTCCACCTTCCACCATCACCTTCGCCCACGTAACCACGATTCTGCATCGCTTATTGAATTATTTTTGCAACGGCAACTGCAACTTAAATAACTACCTACAACAACTACCGGGGATCCGTCAACGACGAGAAAACTCCAACATCTTTTTCAGCGTCAGCATCGCGCCTGTATTGAGGTCTTTTTGCTATTGTATCGCTGCAAAAAGACGCCGTAGGTGATCTTAAATTGTCCGTATATCCCGTCCGTCTAAGCGTAAACTGTCAATCTTTGTTTATTGTATGAAATGGCTCTAACACGGTAAATTGACGTATAGTCCGGCCGTCGAGACATAGCGTTCCTGACGCTTGTCAGTGCGACAATTCTATAGTAACTTATAAAGATCAAATTCGCAAAACACGTATTCGTTTGTATGAAATTGACGGGTGACAAGAACGCATTCTATCAGAGGCCGAACAATAGTGTGCATTGGCACATTATTGTTCGGCTCGGTTGTTAATTGTTTATCAAATTGTTGATAAACAATTAAACAATTATTTTCCCTGACTGTATTAACCTTACTTACGTACCTTATGTACCTTACTAACGTACCTTATGAACCTTACTAACGTACCTTTCTAACGGAATGATTGCCGAGAAATGGTAGAAGGAGCGTTAGCAGACTAATATCCAGGTAGGTGGACGACTTTGCGTGCTGCGCGGTGCGCTCCTCCATGGCGTCGGCGTCATCTGTTACTTCGATGACACGCTGGTAATAGCAGGGGGAAGACGCTCCGGCAGGCGACTGTCTTAGCGACAGCTTGGGTCGCGCAAATCATAGGCAGGACCCGGCGGTTGGGTCTCCAGGTGGCATTGCGTAATTCGGAAGCCATTTGTTTCCACGGGTTCCGGAAAGCGCCACCTTCGGAATCCAACATCATGGTAGGAGGTATCCTACCTAGTACCTAGGACTCATCCTCGATAGCCGGTGGAACTTCAGGCCGCATTTTTAGCGGTTCGCTCCACGATTGATGGGTACCGCGAATACACTCTCGTGTTTACTGCCTACTCTGGGGGGGCCAAATACCTCCTGTCGGAGGCTCTACGTCGGGATCGTACGGTCCACGGCGCTCTATGGAGCGCCTGTATGGGCGGATAACCTGATGGGCCGCACCATTGCAATACAGAGAAGACCACAGAGAGCAATGGCCATCAGGGTAATAAGAGGATACTGTACGGTCTCTTTCGAGGCGGCAAGCCTCTTGGCCGATTACCATCCCGGGAACTTGACTCCAAAATCCTAGCTTCACTATATCGGTGGCGCCGAGACGCACTGGCACGGGGCGAGCACCTGATGCCTCGTCATGTCGAGGTGTACAAGACTGAGCTCCGCCAGACTCTAGTGGTGAAGTGGGAACACCGACTTGCTCAACCTAGCGCAGGGCACGCCACTATAGCGGCGGTAAGACCCTTTATAAGGGAGTGGCTGGAGAGACGGCATGGCGCCCTTACTTTCCGGCTGACACAGGTATTGTCCGGACATGGGTGCTTCGGAAAGTACCTGTGCCGCATAGGGCGGGAGCCGACACTCGGTTGCCACCATATCAACGGTCTCGACGACACGACGTAGCACACTCTTGAGGAATGCCCTGCTTGGGCAGGGCAGTGCCGTTACCTCGTCGCTGCGATTGCTGCTGCGGATACTCTCTCGCTTCCGGATATGGTCCAGTCCATGGCCGGAAATGAGAGCACGTGGGACATCGTCGCCTCCTTCTGTGAGGAAGTGATGGTTCCGAAAAAGACGGCGGAAAGGGACAGAGAGAATACAACCTCCCTTCCAATCCGTAGCAGACGCACCGGGCGCCGGAGGGCGCCGAACGATCTCTAGCCGTCTTAGGGTGAGGCCTGCAGGCAACAGACTTGGGGAGTTTGTTGCCTGAACAGTGAAAGGTCCGAGACGGCGGCGCGCTGTGTTCCGCGCGCGCTTCTTTCTAGAGGCTGCATGAATTCATGCGGGCCAACACCTGGCCGAAGGAGCGTGACGAAATGCGCAAGCACTCCAGCACCCGGCTAAAGGTAGCAGAAGAACGCTGTGTAGTTTTAGTCAGTAAGAGTCTGTCAGACCCCTCCACCCACCCCAGGGTGGAGGACATCCATGAGAACTTCCACACGATAAAAAAAAGGTGGGTGGACGACTTACAGACAGAAGATCGCGGGGAAAACCTGGATGATAATAACACAGACTAAGGAATCATAGCAAAAAAGCGAGTATTAACCTTTCTAAACTTACCCAGTCCACGAATCAGTTTCAAACGGCGTATATACAGGAACAATAGCAGTTGCGTCCTGGTACCTCTTGGCGAAGAGTGAGGCTGGCCACAAGAAACCAGCTACTCCTATGCTTGTCTTCAGGTACTTCACACAACGCTGCATGTTTTTTGTAGTCTCGAGAAGCATCTCTTCGTCTTTTTCTGTGTATGCTGCGAAAATTGGGTCTGAAAATGTGCACCTGAACATTTCATTATATTTTTATTTTTGATTCGTACAGTATCTAATGACTGAGCGAACGCGTAGCGCAAGCGAAGCGTTTCCTTTTCAGCTTGGGTAAAAATGCTTTCCTATGTCCGACGGTGTCTGTTCTCCACTACAGGTCGCATTTCATAACCAATTCTCGTGAAATTTTGTGAGCTAGTGTGATAATTACATGGATATTTTTTTTTCAATTCAGTTTTTCGAAGTTTTTCAATTTGGCGGAGATGTGGGGGCCAAAAACGTAAAAAAAAAACATTTTTAGCAACTTCGCGCTTTTTGTTTTAAGGTGAACATTTATTCAGTTTTAAGCTATGCAAAGACAAACTCGCGAGGTCTACAGCTCACAGAGACACTTGTTTCTAGTAATGGAGAGAGCTCACGAAAGGAAAGAACATTTGTCTGGGTCAGTGTCATTGGATTCGATGAAGAGGACTATACATATATTTTTTATTTGTTCAAGTTTCTCAAAGGTGCAATCAGCTTCAGCTTATTATATTCATGGTGACTTATTGTGATAAAAAAGAAATGGCCTTTTGGTACTTCTGGAAACTATACACTTTTTTTTTCTTAGCCCATACTGTCCGTTTCCCGGGCAAGGGCCTCTCCTAAGTCTTTTCAGAATTTCTCTATTATACACTGAAAACTGTTTTAGATGCATAGTCTCCTTTTAGTACTATTCTCGTTGTCTTACTAATGTGAAATCAGATATTTCTAAATTGTCTCACCCCATAATAACTTATTAATTTTATCAACCCTCGGTATATTCAAGTTCAGCGCAAGGATTTTCATGACTAAGTTGATCTGCGGTAGTTCAATCATCGAAACATCGAACACATCATCCCAGTTATGACGTCTCTGCAATAAAAAAAACAAACATATAATATGTAACAACCTTTAACTGTACTTCAGGCTTTTTCCTCCGAAAATAAATTTACATTCGTTCTTTTTAAATAGTAAGGTGCATCCACACAGGAGTTACTTTTTCTGGCGCAACAACAAGTGTTCGTGGGCAACAACGAATAATAAAAAGTTATAGCAAAAGCCGCAAAATTTATAGTAAGTTACTTAATGTTATCGTGTTGCAAAATGTTGCTATACAAAAAGTAACTTCGGTGTGGATGCACCTTTAGGTACCTACTAGCGACCCGCCCCTTCTTTGTCACGACTTGACAAAACAACGAGATTTCTTTATTTTATGTAAGTTTAATATTAATACTTTATACAGATAAACCTTCCGCAATAAATTCTCTAAATGATGGTGAAAACTGCATCAAAATCCGTTGCGTAGTTTAGAAGAACAAGGTGGTCACACAGATAGACAAGAAGAGCGAGTTTAATTTAAAAAAGTATAAATATATAATACATAGATAGATATAGATGTACACCTATGTAGATTCTAAATATATAAGAAGAAAACTGGACTCACTCCCTCACTCACTGACTGATAAATGATAAATGATTTTATTTCTGTAAGTAGGTTTGTACAAACATTTTTACACGTCAATCATATTTTAAAACTAGATGAGGTCGGCGTTTCCTATCTGACTACTCTGAGAAGAAAGGCCGAAACAAACTCAGAGGTCACAGTCTCTTTTAAAGTCCAGATATAATCTTGGTCAGATCATGTGAAGACCATGTAGATTTGAGTCTGAAATGGTCTTTTGAGGAAAAAATACCACACAGAATGAGTGGACCTGTCCAGTCAGTGCACGCATTTGTCAGTAATCGTGCAGCTCAACTCATAACTTAAGGAGCTCAACGATTCGACGAACAATACCAAAGAAAGGACATTTGGATAGGCCGCATAAATTACTCAAACTGCCAGACTATGATTAAAACTAATTAAGAAAGAAAAAAAAAAACAATGATCTACATAGTCTTTACATTATAATTCTCTCTCAATATAAGTCTTTAAATAATATACTATTTTACAAAGTAAATATTCATGTCAATATATTTATAAAAATTCATCAATGTCAACTGGTATAAATCAATAAACAAATGACTCATTAACGTCCAAACCATTTGACCTAGTAAACTGAAATTTTGCACCGAGGTTCCCTCTATGATGTAGATTAGGATTTTTAAGGAAAACATACCCACGGGTAAGGAAACAGGGCGGAAGAAGTCGCTGGCAAAGTGCTAGTTGGTAATGATCATTATTCATTGACCAGTGTACATGCTCACACACTGACCAGTGTACATGCTCACACACTGACCAGTATACATGCTCACACGTTGACCAGTGTACATGCTCACATATTGACCAGTGTACATGATCACACATTGATCAGTGTACATGCTCACACATTGACCAGTGTACATGCTCATACATTGGCCAGTGTACATGCTCACACATTCCTTGTGGGTAAAATTAATACTCTTATGACTTATTACAAGTTTGAAAAGTTTTGCTAGCTGAACAATAAACCACGGTTGAACATTCTATGATCCCATAAAATAAGATACTTAAATACCAGTCGTTTTCCGAAATTCGCCTCGTCATTATGATCGCATATCCAGCTAACCTACAGCCTCCTTACTCTCTAAGTTATTCAGTGCCTTGTTGATCAACAGTAGTCACCTGGTTGAGTTTGCGTAACCCAGCTGGGCAAACGCTTTGTTCCATTGTAAATAGACCAGTCACACAGTGCTTACAGTACCTAAGCAGTTAGCGTTATTGGATGCTTAATTGTTTGCGTAGTAACCTAGTTGAACCATGCGGTTTGCGAAGTCGTATCGACGCCGACGCTTGAACTTTTATTCTCAAAGTCAAAGTCAAAACATTTATTGCTAACTAAGTGTACAAATAATATAACACATAACATCACACCTGTATTCCCCGAACAAATACAAATATTGCAATAAATACACACTATTGTCTACATTTCTTTTTCATTTCTCCTTTCGCAGGTCTGCTGGAAGAAATTTCTTAAGAAATAAGCAGTACCTTTGTACTTAATACTAATAACTGTATCTATTTTACTGTGTGTACATAAATAATAAAATAAATAAATAAACAAAACACAAAAACAAAACAACAAACACAAAACAACAAACAAACAAACACAAACAAAACAAACACAAACAACAACAACAATATTGATCAAGTACAAATATTAATCTATTATTATGTGGAAACTTATGACTTAGCTGTATTTTGCAAGCATTGAAATTGCAGCTCATCCAAATAAACAGCTTGTGATAAAACCCTACCTGTATAATGGATATAATATGCATTACATTATATGCAACAACCACCATAAACGCAAGGAGTCTGTATATTTGATGGCATATCCATAGGAACCTGGTCTTTGGTTTTTTCAAGAGCTTGAAATATCCTGCCCACATCAATATTTTGTATACTTCTGAAAAAGCTTCAAAAGGGCTTATTTTTTCGTCACGCATTTTACCCGACTGTTCCAAAAGGAGGGTAATGTATGGTCTTCATGAATGTTCAACGATGACTATTCAATTACAGTTTAGTAATGAGTTCGGTCAATTAATTAGAAGTAAGGAATAATTCATTAATCATTTTTAATCGTAGGGTTTTACCACCATGTGATTAATTGAAGCGTAGTTTTTCATTCATTTGATTACCGCTATGAAATGTACAATGGTGCTGTGGTATCTTCTTGTTACGACAGTTTGAGTTCGATTCTCGCTTTGGATATTTTTTTCTTCTTACAACTCTGGGTTAGGGATAGAATGGGAGCTCGCATTCTAGAACAGCGGGGTAATTACGTAACACACTAACAGTAGGAATGGGTTTCATTTTGACAGTTCAACAACATTCATTGCGTTATTTACGTTGTTGAGCAGACAAATTTATCGAACATATGAAGCAATGGATTAGCAATAGGCTTCAAAATGATTCAGATTGTGATAGATAGTGTGTTACGTAATTAGGGTGCTGTACCTAGTCAAGCATTTTTTTATCTAATAGGTTTTACAATCCATGCTTACCGGCTAGAATCGGTAGGGCGTGCACAGATGTGAAATGTTTTTTTTTTTATTAAATAGGTACTAACTTTTGCCCCGCCCGCTTGGAATTCGGAACTTAGGCTTTACTGTCTAAGCACGAAATCCGTAATTTCGGCCGAAGTTACAGGCGTTTGCTACTTCGTATCACCTACGTTTCCATCAGATACTTCGAGGCCCGAACTAAGACAGCACCATTTGACAGTTGTCCTTGCTCCCGATGTAGTTTTAGCCCGTCCAAAAACTTAAATTAATCGGGAGTAGGGTTCATTCCGCAGTATCAAACTACTTGCGGACGGCCCCGTATTTTCGTTGATGGACTTACAGAGTAGGCTCCCTTTATGCCACAGGACTATTATTGAGACAACGTCTACACGGATAAAAAGTATCCTACGTCCTAACTACCTAATTCCGTTCAGCTGATAAGGTGTGAAAACGTAACAGACAGACGGGAGTTGCTTAAGGATTATATCAAAAACAAAACTATGCTCCACCTAAAATGTACAAATCAAGGAAAATATGTTGGTAAAATTTATTAGAGTGCCAGCGATTGATACTTTTCCTTTGGGTATCCACGAAAACCTCGCAATACTACTTATAATTAAAAAATAAATTCTAAATCTATTATACAAACACATTTTCAATCGTCACATTAATTTAATTAAGAGTCAGGAGCTATCATATAATTTGTGACCTCAGTTTCGATGTAGACTAGTTAATTACAGCTTTTTAATCATATAAGTTCAGCTTTATTAACTTGTGACGGTGTAATTACTTAATTGACAGTATTATGTTAGACGACTGACGAATACGTCACTCTAATTATGTTAATTTCTTGGTACCCTGGCACAAAGGACTGTAATTAGTAGGATTGCTTGGTCCATAGGTCGGCCATAGGTAATGGTATGGAAATGGGTATGTATTAAAATTTATTTAATCATCACAATCTCATTAAGTCATGTATCTTGGGTGTAGAGCTCCCTGCGAAAAGGATTGCCCTTGAAGGTTTCACCACCATTCTTGTCTATCGCCAAGCATTTTTCAAGTTCCAATTTGGAATTCAAGAGTTATAAGAGTTATACAGACCATAGATCTATGATAGGATAAAGTAGTACGATACAGACAAACTTTATTGGCAGGTGGGATGATACGTTTTTATTGTTTTTAAAACAAGTAGGGTTTAGTAAAGGCTATCTTCTTCTTCTTCGTGTCTCTGGCACGACTTTTCTCAAATTTTGTTGGCCCAAGACTTCGCCACTTCCACGGCGTCATCGGTGGCAGCGCAGAGGTCACTTTGACTGCAAGTTTTGGGACACGGGGGGCAAGGTAGAAGGTGGAACATAGTTTCTCAAGTAAAGGCTGTTGTAGATGGTTAGTAGGACGGTTTAATTAGCAGCAGGCTAAGCCATGCAGTCACTCCATGGGTCATGTGTTATGTAAAAGTAAAACAACAAAATATTGTATAGTAAGCATTTATTCCTCTATCTAACAGTAAGTTAAAGTTAGGTAACCACTTATGGCTTAAAATATGAACACATTAGAAGGGAGGAAGCCACACTTGGAAGTGGGGCCCAAAGTCTAACTTCTTTCGGAGGGCTTCTTCGAAGACTGCGTCGCGGGCAGCGTCGCGGGGCCCCGACGTGTCCTTACCGCACTCGCGGCTCACCTCACGGGCAGCTCGAACGAACTTTGATACCTGGGCCACGCTTTCACGGACGTCTTCTACTGGTAACTGTAATTTTTGGATATAGTTGGTAAATGGTAATTTTAATCATGAATTAATATTTTAGGATGAAGTCTTTATGTTTGCATGCATACAGAGTTTTGCCGTAGGCCGTGTCAACATACTTGCTATGTGACCGTTATAAAGTAAGGGAAAAAGCAAATTGACTGCCAACTTAATTTGTCCGTATAAATCACAATAGTAATTTTCTGACAGAGGTATGAAATGGCTATAACACGGCAAATTTACGTAGGGTGTCAATTAGCTAAGCAATTAATTTTCCTGACTGTACTGACGGGCTCTCTTCTCTTTGAAATGCTCACTGCAACTAAAAAAATACTTATTGAAGTTTATGCTAACGCTAAATGTGACCGATAGACTCCGGGTTCAAAGTTTTATTTTGAAAAAAGAGCCCATTATCTAGGATCCCTAAATATGTGATTAAACTGATTCCGTTCTGCCCTAGAGCAACAGGCTTATCGATGGATAAGTCTTTTGCTCTAGGGCAAAACTTAGCGTTCTTTGGCTCTACGAGCATGCAAGAAAGCTAACGCTTAGTGAAAAGCCTTAACAGTGTAATTGCGATAAGGCTAGGATTTGGTTTTTCAAACCATTTGTCCAGCATAGTGACTTAATCTTTTCCCCCTCATTAATAAATGAAGAGAAAAATGTATGCCTAAACTTCTAAAAATTGATGGTTATACTGAATTAGCATCAGCTTAACCATACATATTGGTTGTAACTTTACTCCGCTTTTACTATACGCAGTTTTTTTGTGATAAGCCTATATTTATCCATGACTGAATTTTGTTGTTACCCTGTTTATGACGTTTAAAAAACCTCACCTCATTCTCATCTTTAGGCAGCGAGTGCGGATATATCCTAACCCAATGTCCCACTCGTCCTATGGCCCTGTTCCAACAGACCCCGTTCCCCCACTGGCAGGCCGACATGACCCGACGTCGGGTTGCAGCGGTCGAGTAGCCACCGCGCCAGGACTCGTCCACGCTCTCCGCAGGTGCTATGGGCACGGTTGAGGATGCCTGTAATGATAGTCACCATTATGTTAAGTTAAAATATAATACGCTTCACTTTTTGTTCATTTTTGCCTTTTATTCGGCATCTTTCACACGAAGTATAGCGTCTGAATACAAAATAAATCAAAAGTGAAAAATTTCACTAGAGATTTCATTAGAGAACCGATCCAATGATGTTGGGTTTCGGCACTCGCCATCTTTCACACGCCTACCAAATGATCGAAAAATGATATGAAAGGAGCAGATGAACGTTCATTTCTATATTATTTTAGTCGATGTCGTGTGAACGTGAACTGAAACTGAAATGAAACTTCACTGATTTTGAGACTGTTAGCTTATAATAATATTACGTAAATATTATCTTGGACCTTCACTCGAGTGAAATGTCCGGTATCGGGTTTAGAAATATACGAGAGCATAGTGAAGTTTAGCTCAAAAAAAAGCCTATCAACCAACAGACATGGCAAATCTTGGCTATTGAATTTTGTTTTTTGTTTACTGATTTTAAACTAGGTATGTCTTTTGGGTCAAAATAGGACCGCAGTCAGGACATTTGCAGGGGACAGGTAACCCTCTTCTCTCATAAATACTTTTTCTCAATCTGTGCATTGTCGACAAAACCCAGCGTGCAATTGTAGCAGAAGGGAGTTTTTACACAATGCGACTAACACATGCCTCAATCTAGATCGGATTAGCAAACAGTACTCGTGCTGTATATGTACAAGTGACGTCATAGCATAATCAGCGTATAGTGTGCTGGGAGACAGGCCTTCTCTGTGTGAGAGGGAGTGAGCCGTAAACCACCACGCGGGCCCAGTGCGTGTTAATGGATGTCACATGTCTTCAAATTTTTAATTCTAGGACATGCTGGTTTCCTTCGCCGTTCCGAGAGCAGTAGTTATGAAATAAATTACACAAAGGGAACTGCCTATTTCCACCACTACCACTGCCCATTGCCTACTGGGCCACCACTTCTCAACAGTGACGTCATACTACATTTAAATATCACAAACAAAACCTACCCTTATAAACTTTTCGAGCGCCAGACATCTTAATTAAAACGACAACGTCTAGATATAACGAACTCAGTGAAACCTTGTACCGATTCAGTATTATTTAGTACCTAAGCGATGAAGTCACGGAAGACATTTTTTTCTACTCAAATCGAACTGTTCTATTTCAGGCCTTCGATGTTTTGCGACATAATAATTGTGTATTCATCCTTGTATTCATACTTTGCCAAGGCCGCAACCTTCGGAATGGTGGAAAACGCGAGATTTTATAAAAAACAAACGGCATATAATTTACATTTTATGTTAATAGTATCGAATAGTTTTCGATGGAGTAATTCGTTTTTATTTCATTCGATTGACATTGGAAATTATGTTTTGATGAAACGATGGATTTGTGCCGCGTAGCAACACGCAGGAGTGCAATAGAACCGATGAGCGTTGGGGTAGACATATTCTAGTGTGGAGACCGCGAATCGGCAAACAAAGTAGGACGCCCTCAGGATAGGTGGAGCTACGATCTTCGTAGGGTGGCTGGTAGCAGCTGGATGAGAGTTGCCGAGAATCGAGCTGAATGGCGTGCGATCGGAGAGACCTATGTCCAGCAGTGGACTACTGTAGGCAATGATGATGATGATAATGATAATGATTCAACAGAACTGTTAAAGATTCTTTTGTGGAAAATTATCTAGTTTAATCTTCTTTTCTTCCCGCATTCCTCTTAAACTTAAGGGGAAATTATATAACACAATGGTTAGACCTGTTTGCCTTGTATGAATCAAAATGTTGGGCCCCAAAAGGGATGAATGAAAGGCATTTGAGATGATAATACTAAGAGGGATGTGTGGTGTTACACGAATGGATAGAATAAGAAATAAGTACAAAAGAAGAAGTCTCAAAGTCGTACCGGTAACTGAAAAGTTAAGTGGAAATAAGTTGTCATGGTGTGGGCATGAGGTACGGAGGAATGAGGGAAATGTCGTGAGGAAAGTTTTGAGCATATATATCGATGGCTATAAGAGTAGGGGAAGACCAAAAAAACGATGGTTGGACTGTGTGAATGATGATATGGTTAGAAAGGGGGGGTGACTACCGAGATGACGACTACTAGAGAAGTATGGAAGCAAAAGACATGTCGAGCCGACCCCTGCAAAAAAATTGGGATAGCGACAGGAAAATTATGTTAAATCTTCTAAAGAGTTTTTCATCTAGGAATAGTCTATTGACTCATATTTTTGGCTAAAGTCATGCTTATTGGCGTATGCGGACATATTAAGTACCTGAACGTCAGCTTCACTGCTGGTATCCGTTTTGTATCGTCCACTGTGTAACTCCTTGTTTTTTTCTGTCGAGTCCTGCATTTTTGAATGATAAGTGTCATTAAGATTTAAGCCAATATATGGACATCTGATAAATTTTGAAATATACGTGCCATTCAGACAGTTAAAATTGACAGATTTCAAGTTTTATCGTTCAACATTTATTTTTCATGTTTTAAATTTCTATGTTTGAAAAGAAAGTACTCTTATAATCACAATACTCTGTTGCTAAAATGTCTTAATTATTATAAAAGATTAAGGCCTGCTTGCACCACTAATCACTAAATGCGTTTAGCGCTAAACATGTTTGGAACATCATTCTGTGTCTGACAACTTCAAATGATTAGTAATAATAGTAGTATTGTAATAAATTTTAAATAATTTTAGCACTATAATGCATTTAATGATTTGTAGTGCCGGCGGGCCCTACAGTTATTAATCCTTATACTATACAAAAAGGAGTAATTAAAAATAAATGTTAATAAACCTTTTCAGCCTTTTCCGTTCCAGCCGTAGTCAGCGTGGGCGGCGTGGGCGGCACGGAGTGCGCGGGCGCGGCGCCGGCGGGCGCGGGCGGCGCCAGCGTGACGCAGTGCAGCGGCAGCGCGCGACGCCGGCGCAAGCGCGGGCCCCGCCGGGCCGCCGAGCGCGCGCGGCCCCGGCCCCCGCCCTCCTCCTCCGAGCTGCAACTGCCACTTGTACCAAACGTCTTTCTATAAAAAATGTTGCGTTACCTCCACTTCTCCTTCTCTACTTACTGTATCTAAGGTCTACGTGGAAGATATTTTTGGCGTTACCCAACGAGGAAGTATATTCCCTACTTGACTTACCGATATTAAATGTTGCAAAGTGAATATAAGATAACACATGACAGCTCGACAAATATTGACTGACGTCTAGGTTTACTAAAATCGTTGCAACTGCTGTGCCAGAATGTTTTCATCAGTACTATTATAACGCGGTAAGACCTATCATAAGCCTTCCAAAGAGACGACTTAGTCCAATATGATCATGTAGAAAAGTCATTGGCGCAGAATTTGTTGAGTTGGGTTAACGAATATTTATGTCACCATCTGATGAATTGGTCATCGAAACCCCCGGTTAGTCTGCAAAAAATGCTAAGAATTTTCATGTATTGCAGCTTGCTTGTTATTCGACTTCCACATAGGTCTAGATAATATAAGTCACCTATTAGTATTAGGCGTTGGTGGAGGAGGTGCCTTTAACTTGGCAAGTCCCGTGTGCTTCATGGGCAGCCCTAGCAGGTCGAACAGTTCGTGTAGCATTGGCTGTTTCACCATCACGTCAGCCTCGCAGTCAGATGCCAGCGCTGGGGAGAGGTTCACCTGAAGTTGTACCAGAGAAATGCTTAACATTTAGCGTATTGCTTTGCAAAAAAGGCATCAGCCTTGTTGTCTACCATCACGAAAGAAAGATTGAGATAAAACCTTCAAGAATTTTGTATTTTATCATAACCTTTACCTAGGAAAATGATTAAGAGGGGAATAAGTACAAATACCAACTCGGTTGGAGCAAGAGTGAAATGAGGGAATAAGTTTTACTATTGAATGTACACTCTAAAATATCAAACGTCCTCTAATCCTTACCTCCAAGAGCCAAGGCTTCAAACAATCATCAAGTAGGACATCAAACCCGTAGAATTCGAAGCAGTTCCTAGCTGGTGGAGTACCAGCCGCCTGCGCTAACAGAGTCAATGTCACCAGAGCCCTGATGCGCTGCCATACCACCCACTCTGCCGCCCCCCAGCGCCCTATAAGGGCTTTACGAACTTGCGTTAGGGTCCACTTGCACCCTGCAATGTTAGAAACGGGACTTATGAAAGGGGGCTGTTGTATTCGTACACGCTTTTAAATTTTGGTCCTAATATACGTAGGTACTTATATTGTCTGCAAGTATAGATATATTTTTTTTGTGTGTGAGGAAATGTGTTGGGTCACACATTAATTTTAACGGTACTTCGTATACGAAGCTATATATTATCATACTAACAAATAAGGAAAATTTTAAAATAAAAAAATAAAAAAATTATGTCTTTAAAAAAGCAACGAGTGATTTTTTCGGACTACATAATCTTATGCTATAAAAAGAATACTCTAGCAAATAGCTACTTTGATTTCCCGGAAAATTTTATTTTGTTTTCTCGACATTTTGATTAAATAACTGTGCTGCTAAATACAGGCTATTGAAATTTGTCTGTGCGTTTCCACGATGCAATAAAAATGGTTGTGCAGGTAGGACATTTTATATTAAGTAAATAAATAAATAAAACTTGCGCTACAGCATTCATTTTTCTTCCATAATATAGCAACCTTAACAGTCTAGCTATAGTCTGTTCCAAAAGTATCTGATGAAAGTGTAAACAAACCCTGTTCAGGTAAAATTCTTATGCAATTACTCACTAAAAGGAATTAGTAACATATTCATCTGTATCTAGCAGGTTTCAACTTTTATGTCTCACTACTTATTCCATCAATTATTGTTTGAATAAAATGATTAAAATTTAAATGAAAAATCATCGACGCACTACAAATTGGCATCCACTGGTACGTTTTCTGATCAATTACTTTTGGAACAGACCATACGTTCTTTATAGTGCTCTAAAGTATTGCTAACGTTTATTAATAATAACAATAAAAATGAAAAAAAAAACAAAACCGTCAATACATACAACAGCAACATCGTACTTGCAAAGCATCACACGGTTGTCAAGACGTCCGGTGTGAGGAACCGGACGTCTGCAGCGACGTGTTAACACTCACCGCTACCGATTCGGTCCTTACATTCAGCGTATCGGGGGCCGCTCTTGTTGAGTGAGGAGTTGGTCAGGTGGCGGTACGGGTTGTGGATGTCCGAGAGGGTGTACTTGTCTGTGCCTGGAATGTGCAGATGAGTAGGTTAATAAAAAGGAAATTTGTGCGATGTCAACAATCCCTACAAGAAAATTATTGCAATCCTTGCCTGTAAGTGTTTGGATAGGTTAAGTTGCATCCACAAAAGCTAGGATTTGGGAACGCACTTAACTTTAATTCCCGTACCGTAACTACTTGTAGGCCGTAGACTGTAGATTTGTAGACCATTTTCTATTTTGTTAAGTACTTGTTGACAGGTCTACACTGTCCTCCCATACCTATTAACACTGTAATTTGAAAACATTGTAAAACCAATTATTTTTAAAAGAGTAACCGTGGCGTTTCCTGCCAGCTCTACTCCATAGGTAATGACGAATTGGAACTATGCACCTAGCTTTGACGTTTCATAAGTGCCCATGTCGGGTTAAACGAAAAAAAAAAACAAAATTAGTTAGAAAATACTTTTCACTCTTGTTATTAGGCGAAATGCATACAGAATGTAATAAGCTGAGAAAGTTAAGAATAGGTTACTCCAGCCACGACAAGGTTATTGAAAATGCACCAAAAAACGAACAACAGAACAGACAGTCATTTAAATATGGTCACCAACTAAGAAGACCTTATGTAAAAAAGACTGTCCCAGTTTTTATTAAATCTTTAATTTGCTGACTAATCTATTTTTGTTTGTAGAACGTTGAAATTTTCGACTAATTACAGTAGAACATGAGACATAGCAGGCTTTTAAATCTGACTTGAATAAGACCCACTTGCACCGCCAATAACTAAACACATTTAGCGCTAAACGAGTTTAGTGACTGGCGGTGCAAGGGGGCCTAAGTTTCCAAAAACCATAGCAGTAAATTAAAGAAAAAGAACACATTACCGAATCTCGCGAGTCCCTCAGCATACATGTAGGCGGTTAGCGGCCTGTACCCCGGCACACAAACGTACAGACGGAGGTCGAACTTGTAACCCGCAATCAGCAGCGGCCGCTCTATGTATCGCTGTACCACCGCCGAAGTACCGCAGTTCATCTCGCAGAGGCTCTGAAAATTAGAATGTTTCTGAGTAAATAGACACAAATACTACACAAATACTACTCAAATACTGCACAAATACTACACAAATACTACACAAATACTACACAAATACTACACAAATACTACACACATACTACCCAAATACTACTCAAATACTGCACAAATACTACACATATAATAGATCTTCTAGGTACAGCTGAATTGCATAATGCACTTCTCGCCAGCTAAAGGCGCGTTTATAAAAGGAGTTTCTCGACATAAGTATCTTTAACACGATGAGCGATAAATCCCCCGACAATTCTTACCTACGAGTCTTGCATGGACCTTCTCGCGTTTCGAGGTCGAAAAAACTCCTTGTCACCTTTAAAAGCTTCGCCTCGACTTATTTTTTTGGTTTTGAAATCATTAAATGACCTCTCCCGCTCTGGGCGGAGCGCGAGGACGTGTCAGACTCTTGCTGACTAAAACCGACCCGTGTTCCTTCAGTTGCCTGTGCGCCAGGGCCACGGTAACTCTTTCGAACAATCCGCGATCCCGGCAGGCATCGGCTCTATCGGACCCCGTCAATGGTGCTGACATCTCTTTGAAGCGCGCGAGGAACACAACGCGCCGTCGACCCGGACCCTGGTCCTTACCGGACGGTGAGATATTCATTGCTCGCCGTCCGCAGGTCCGCGCCTACGGTGGCCGGGAATCGGCTATCGATTTCCGACGCCCTGGGCGTCTCCTCCTGCGGCGACTAGGGACCTGAGGGCGCAATGATTGCCTCACCCTCACGCGCTCCGCCTCCTCCTTCGTGAGCATTACTGCTACGCAGAAGGAGGTGACGGCTACTCGTACCCATGTCCTTTCACTCCGTACTATGACCTGGACCAGGGCCGGACGCGAGAAATCACCCGTCGCCGATCGCCGCCACGAGGACACGGTGGTGCTCCACCCAAGCCGGGCAGACCTCCACCGTATGCTTCACCGTGTGTCCTCCGGTCGATCCACACAATGGTCACATCTGAGCTTTTTCCTCCCTCTTCGCCTCGACTGGTTAGTAACAGATTCCTATTATGATAGTGCAATGTTCTAGGTGGGTATTACTGTCCGCAGTACATTTGACTTTAATTTCGCTTTGATTTTGAGTCAACTTCTGCTTTACAATTAAAAGCACTCAGCATGCCTGTTTCAGGCAACTCTTCTTAAGTAGTTTTGGAGTCGTAAAGGCGACTAAGAGATATAACATCCAGATTTTGACTAGTTGATTGAGTTCTTCTGTCAATCGGTTATCAATTGAATTTTTGGTCGTGTCTCTCAGAGGCAACTCCCTGAGTCCATCTTCGTCCATCTTTCCCTTAGAGAAACCAGGTCATAGATATTTCAAACTGAAGACTAGTTACCCTGAACAGAAAGATTCCTCTCCCTTGGCTCTGGGCAACCGGCTTGTGTATCCACACGACATTGGCTCCCGCTCCATTCTCGTCCCGTCGCAGTCGGGAACATTCCGACACCAGCTTTGCATACTCCAGGGGTAAGTGGTAACATGGTGGACTGAAGGAAAAAGATTATAATTACTTTTTAGATACATCTGCTTAATTAAAATCTTGAATTCATTGATTCACTGACATTCAACGGACGGCATAAACTGCTGGACATGAAACAACAAATGTAATGAAACAACAACATGAAATTTTTCATAAGGGTTTCCTATACAGAGTGGCAGCTAGGGACATCGGCGCACAAACTTTAACCATGAATTCAGGACATCATTCTAGACCCCTAGTGTAGAAATTGTTCGTCGCTTATCAACAAAAATAATTTCCGGTTTCATAGAAAAGTACAATACCTACGCGGCAAAATGTATGGAAAAGCATTTTTTTTTAAATAACCGATGTAAAATTTCAACACAGGGGTCTTCAGAATCATGTACTGAATCCATGGTAATAGGCTGCGCGTTAAAATACCTGCCATCCCGTATAACAGCAGTGAGCACTAAGAAAGGATTTTTGAAAATTCATCCCCTAAGGGGGATGAAAATTTGTTTGGAATTTCGTAGCTTCTGCCGCTGAGAATACTCGTACCTCGGGCACACAGCTTGGGTTGTGGAGGTCAGATAGGCAGTCGCTGCATGTAAAATACAGGTATTCAGCGGCATCCGATAAGACTGGAAGCTGCGGAGTAATTACGTAACACACTAACAGTAGGAATGGGTTTCATTTTGACAGGTCAACCACATTCATTGCATTATTTACGTTGTTGAGCAGACAAATTTTTCGAATAAATGAAGCAATGGATTAGCAATAGGCTTCAAAATGATTCAAATTGTGATAGTGTGTTACGTAATTAGGGTGCTGACCCCAACGGACTTGGAAAAAGGCTAGGCAGAGACACGGCACGGAAGATTTTTGAAAAGAAATCTTTTCAGACTTAATCATAATACCTAACTAATAAGGTGACTGACTCTGTTCTTTCGAAGCAGCAGCTAAGCTTAAGGTTGCAAGCTATTAAATAAAATCTTTCCAACCTATGTATTCCCTGACTCATGGCAGTTTAAAGACCATGTTTTATTGTAATCGATATAGCATAATCAACCTTTAATGTTCCCTCTGCTGGGACACAGGCCGTCTCTCTTTGAGAGGGATAGTTGCCCCTTCCAAAAGGTAGTTTTCGTATGGAGAAGAATGGGCAAGTAACTCCACTGTTACTCTTTTAAAATGTTTTACAATATTATTTATACATTAATTTTGTCATTATATGTGAAGACGATGCACCTAGAATAAAATTATTATACCACAATAGGAAGACACACATATATACACGAGAGGAACAGGCGATCGTATTAGGTCCGGGGCAGTGATCCAACTGCTCTGTCCAACTAGTTGGACCATGGGTTTTTACTAGGGGCAGTTGTCCAACTTTAAAAATAGTTGGACTATAGCAGCTTTTGAGAATACCGTGGTTCAATTCATTGCCCCTAGTAAAGACCCATGATCCAACTAGTCGGACAGAGCAGTTGGACCACTGCCCCGGACTCATCGTATTACGTCTATAATCGAAATAGACGTAATACAATTTCTACGTCGGTTCGGAACGAAGTCATTGTCTGAAAATCGAATAGGTAGATACGCAGAAACTAGACACAACATCGCTGTTACCTATTTATAGAAATCGAACATCATTGACTATAAATAACTTTCCCAAAATAGTTCCACAATGAATTTCGGTAACCGAGTTATTCTTTTACGTTCAGGTAACAAAGAAAAAGTCTGTAATTTTACGGCTGACAAGCAAATCGAGGACATAAAAGTAACTGCCGGTATACATAGAAAATTTCGGAACGTAAAGTTTTCGGGCGTGCGGATAATGGCAGGGTAGTAGCGAAAATATACGGGTTGATGGTACCCTTTGCTGCAGACCATAAACTTTCGCCAGCACTGATTGGTGATAAGAATTTACAAGTAAATATATGGATGTTCTCAAGTTGGCAACACCACGTGTATCGTAAAATGGCAGCAGTAATTTTTTCGCGTAAAATGCAAGAATTGAGAAACGACCTTAGAGGCACGCAATAGGTACCTACTATCATAACAAATACCTACGTTTCTAGTATGAAATGAAAGGTACTCAGTCGTAAAAAGCTATTTCAGTATTCAGATTCAGTGCTCAATATTTTTTTTAAGTACGAAAAATTTTCGTTTACGTAAACCGTCATATCATCGATGCATGTAGAATACGAGCGTTATAAACTATTTTTATACCATTACATTTTTTGAGTCACTGATCGACTTTCAGAAGTCATTCAACCTCAAACGCATTTAAATTCAAATTTCTGTTTGCATCGTACACAACTACACCAAGCATTACTTTTTCACTACCCCAATTTATCATCCATTTAGTTTTTACTACGCTCTCTGTCTCGCTCGCACACCCCTGAACGAAAACACAAATATTTGGGGTGATCCAGTCAGTTTTGTGGTTCAACAATGAATACTAATACCCAAAACACAACAAAACAATGACATTGATTCCTTTTTCTTTGTGCAATCGTCACGCGATCTCGACGGTACCACTTGGGGTAATTACTGAAAATACGTTCATTAATATTCAAAACAATAATTTGGTATTACCACGAACTTTCACCTCAAGACACGATGCAGGAATTTTTAATACGACCTTTAAAAACTTGGCAGCAAAACTTGGTGTCCGACGGTAACCAAGAATTAAAACGAAGGTCTTTATCAATTATGCTCAATTTGTTATAACTGTTTCAGGATTTACTTTCAGTTTTAACCATAAATTAATTGCAATAGCATTTAGCGTGACCGTAATTGAATGCTATAAATTGTAAGTTTCAACTTTTGTAAGTTGACAAGGAATACAGAGTCAAGTTGAATGTCAAGTCTATATTAAGAAACTATTAACTGCAGTAAATTCTGTGGAACAAATATTGCGCTAGCGTGACATTGAATTTTGAAAAAAACTTTAAGGTGAATCCTTAGCTGCAGCCCACCATATTCATTTTGTTTTTGGTGTTTTGCAAATTGCAGCTCTGTTTTACGTCGTATGTTGATCAAAATGCGGTTTGCGACTGTAAGAATGACATATTTACTGAATAATAATCACCAACTTCATATCAATCGTCAAACTTTGGAAATTTATTCCACGTAAGAATTTTCAAAAAAAGTCTTAGGTGGAATAAATTTCCAAAGTTTAAAATGAACATTGATTGATCATTCCGAGTAGTTAACCTACCGTTTTCTTACCTAATCGTTTATCTATTAAACAGTTAGGTATATATATGTATTGAACCGCGAGGGGCTCGTGGCAACGTAATAACAACCGCACGTGTCGAACGATCCAGGTTAAGCTACACTTGCCGCGGTCGGTCCGTGGATGGGTGACCATCTTTACATAGCCGTTAGTCCCGGCTGTGATTTGTGGATCTTTGACAGTCTTTGCAGGTTGTCAGAAGCCCGAAAGTTTGACAATTAGCCTTACTAAGGGGTATCGTGTTAACCAGTAACTGGGTTGTGGACGTCAGATAGGCAGTTGCTCCACGTAATATACTGGTATTCAGCTGCATCTACTAAGACTGGAAGCATCTGGTTCTGGAAAGTTGTTAGGAAAAGGCTCGGCATATGATGAGAGGTATACATATATGTATCTATATGTAAATAATAAATGACATGAGACTTACAAGTAACAATCCATAAATACCTCAAATCATACATTACCACGATAAAGTCATCTGCCGACTATATCGCATTAAATTACACACACTAAATATTCGGGCGCAAATCCTTTTTTCTTACCGCAGTAAGAATAGGTAATGCGAGGTACTGCCGTGTGGCACGCGATCCAGCGCGTGCGGGTTCATTCAAATACCGTGTGACGAGAACGATTGACTCGTGACCCGGACCACGGTACACGACAGTGGAGACCGACCTTTAAGTACGTACTGGGTACGCACTGGCTACATAGACTAATTAAGTGCAGAAGGGGCTTGGGGCTGCAGGATTCGTTTTGATACCTACGTCTGGTTGACCCAAGTTTTTCATGTAGGTAGTTAAAAGTGAGCCTTAATGGAAAATTAACAAATAACTGGCTTCTGCCAGCGACTTCGTCCCCGTGAAATTTCTGGTTCCCCCGACCCACTCCGTCGCATCGCATCGCTTGCCTTTTTTTCTTTTTGCTCGGAACCTAAGAGTCCTAGCGTGATGTTAAATAGCCTATAACCTTCCTCGAGAATTGGGCTATCAAAGGCAAAAATATTTTTTCAAATCCGACTGGTAGTTTCAGAGATTAGCCCCTACATACAAACTAACAAACAATCATTCAAATTTTACCTCTTTATAATATTAATATAGATGAAACATGATTTTCATAAAAATAGCTTATTGAAAATCTCATGAAACCAGAATTCATTTATTTGTTTTCTACATCAGTAACCATCATACCCATAACATAATACCAACTGATGCAAAGAAACACTAAACTTAATCTAGTCTTACCCAGTCTTATCTACATACTCAAAAATAAAGGCAGAGAGAAGTCGCTTAGAATGAACGAAAAATTCATGAGAGAGGACTTTCAAAAGCAAAAAGCAGTAAGTTAAAGACTAAAACGAAACACCTAAGTCCTTACCAATAGGGAATCGCATGTGTCTTATGAACGTAAACTTCCAAACCGTCTAGCCATATTAAGTCTATTATTGAAGGAAAGTTTTATGATTGATGGGTAGATTTGGATAATTTATTTTTATATTCCAGACTTATATGAGTTCCCTAACAACGTTGTATTTGTCAAAATTCTTTCGACGTTACAGGGGAATCGGTTTGACCATAAATCAAAATTGCATGTGAGGTAATTTTGTCAAAACGTACTTTTTATGTTGGATAAGAATGCGATATTATCCTGGAACGACGACATTATAAAAATAAATAAGCTTATATGTTGGAATCGTGTTTTGTTTTCAGCAAAAATGTGACGCAATGAACCTAATTTCCTAAGCAATTGTGCAGCTTTTATTGTCCTTTTTTTTTTTTTTTTTTTTTTTTGGGTGGGAAATCATCAAATGACGTCTCCCGCTCTGGGCGGAGCGGAAGGGCGTGTCAGACTCTTACTGACTAAAACCCACCCGTGTTCCTTCAGTTGCCTGTGCGCCAGGGCCACGGTAACTCTTTCGAACAATCCGCAGCCCCGGCAGGCATCGGTCCTATCGGACCCCGTCAATTTTGCTGACATCTCTTTGAGGCGCGCGTGGAACACGACGCGCCGTCGACCCGGGCCTGGTCCTTACCGGACGGCGAGCTGCCCATTGCTCGCCGTCCGCAAGCCCGCGCCTACGGTGGCCGGGAGTCGGCAATCGACTCCCGACGCCCAGGGTGTCTCCTCCTCCTGCGGCGGCTAGGGGCGCGAGGGCGCAGTGATTGCCTCTCCCTCTCGCGCTCCGCCTCCTCCTTCGCGAGCATTACTGCTTCGCAGAAGGAGGTGACGGCTTCCCATTCCCTCTCGCTCCGTACCATGGCCTGAACCAGGGCCGGACGCGAGAGGTCGCCGCCGCCGATCGCCGCCAAGCTTTTATTGTCCTGATTTACAATTCCCAAAGCGTCCTCGAAAATAAAAAGATAAACGAAATAATAGCTTCTGAATTTTACGACAATTTTAAATCAATTTTATTAATCTTTGTAAACAATACCGTTACCCGGTTGTTAATTCCCATCAGGATAAAATTACAATTTACAACACCGGTGGATCGTGGAGCTGCGTGTACAAAAATGGTTTCTGCTCGTTTTTATTGCTTAAAATTTGTAAAAATGACCTGATATTGAACCGTTTTCATTATTGTCGTGAGCAATGAAATGAGATTTACATTTCAGGTTTATTCGCCAACCATTTTTGGTGAAAACAAATATAAGTAACGAACGTTGTTTACAGTATTTTTACTTCCTACCACACGATTCTATAAATATACAAATACGAAAACTTGTTCCCATTACCTTCGTGCGTGCGTAATAACTTTACCTACAATATCAATTTCCTTCACTCGATTTCATAGGTATTTTAGACCAGAACCCTTTACTGAAACTAATTCAACTCCAGAAATAAAATTAAACATTAGAAATTATGCCTATTAACTAGCCAAAGATACAACTGGTAATCAAAAAGAAATATGATAATATTTCACGTCTTCTTCCAACACGCAATGTTAGAAATTAAATGATAACATCTTTTGTGATTTGCAATGCAATAATGTTACGTGAAATATCATTATTTTTATTGACTTAGGCAAGTATTCATTCATCAAATATACCTAATTAACCTTTGTTGTGTATCTATCTCGGATACTGAAGTAATTAGGGGAGATTTAATAGTGTTGTATATCATTAAAACATGACTATACTGTATATATCGCAGATTTTAGTATATATCATAGTATGTGGTAAACATGTCTCTGAACCGTTTCTTTGATTTTATGTTAACCTGCATGCAAGTTTTTATTTTTATTCTTGTATGTGTACACATGTTTGGGTAAATAAATACATCTTATCCTATCTTTACTATAACTAAGTAGGTAGTCTATTTATGAAGCAGAAAAAGTTATGGAAAATTACTTAAAGGGCTAGTAATTTTTTGAATGAAACTAGGAAAATGGCTGAAAAAGTTGGTTACCCCTGCGCATTCTAGGTCATTTTACTTAACATAAAATCCCGTCTGTATTTCCGGAAAGGTTAAGACGGAAGGGTACCTATAGTATACCCACATTTCGACAGTTATGATTAAGTCCCATGTAATAGGGGGCCAACCTATTGCCATCAACCGGGCACAGATCAAAACTCCGGGCTGCTACTGAGAAATTCCAGATGAAAAACTCCAGTAACACTACCCGACCCGGAAATCGAACCCAGGACCTCATTCTCAACAGTAGCCATTGCGGACACTATACCAACGAGGCGGCAGACTCAGGAGATAAGGGGATAGGGAATTCGGAGACAGGTCATTTTATCCACGCGCGCCTAAAGAGATGTCAGCACTAATTGACGGGATCCGATAAGGCCGATGCCTACCAGGGTCGCGGATTGCTCCGAAAGAGTTACCGTGGCCCTGGCGCACAGAAGGACCACGGGTGGATTTTAGCCAGTAAAAGTTTGACACGCCCTCCCGCTCCGCCCAGAGCGGGAGAAGTTATTTGATGATTTCCCACCCAAAAAAAGGGCATTTTATTAGGACGGTTTTTCGCTTTTCGCCTGCCCTAGTAACAGACTAAAGAGATAATCATCTGCCCCTATTAGCATTGCATCAGCTTGTCACATGAAAAGTGGAAAGACTTGCAAAAAAAATCATTTTAACTGTTTGCAATGCGGCTCTCAGGAATGTAATTGAACCATACGAGGCTAGTCATTTTGTAGTTAGTTGATATCTAGGTACCTACAGGTAAACGATGCGTTTTTGTCGAATCGATTACGCAACATAACACCGAAATCAAAATCAAAATATTTTGTTTCACATACACCTATATGGGCATTTATGAAATGTTAGAAGCTAGGTGCACGGTTCCAGTTGGTCGTTTCCTAAGGAGAAGAGCCGACAAGAAACTCCACGGTTACTCTTTAAAAAATTATTGGCTTTTACAATGCTTTCAAATTACACTGTTAATAGGTATGGGAGGACAGTGTAGGCCTGTCAACAACTACCAGGTACTTAACAAAATAGAAAATGGTCTACAAATCTAGTCCACAAGTTAGGCCTACAACGTTCTCACATTCACAAAATATAAAAGTATCTATATATAAGATATATCCATCACAAGTATCTTCGGATTACTTTCTGGGAAGCCCCGGCAACTTAAATATATCTAGATAAGATAATAAACACTTTTTTTTAATTTATTTTTTTCTATGTCCGTTTCTGTACACCTGACAACGTATATGCAAAATTTCAGGATGATTGGTTCAGTGGTTTAGGCGTGAAAAGGTAACAAACAAACGAACAAACTTACTTTCGTATTTATATTGGGAAAACAACAATAACGTTCGTATGATAATAGATGGCGCCACGTGTCTTTCGAGTCATGATTGAATTATATTATTATAGAAACTTTAGTTGTGTATTAAAAAAAAAAAATATTAAAAAATAAAAAAATTTTTTTTTTCTTTATAAGAGATGAATCAAATAATAAAAATAAAAGCCCATTTAAATAAAATGACATGATTGCCATTACAACTGTAACAAATCTGAATTAATGTTCCGTCTACAAAAGCCATTAGTAATGAAATTAGAATTTTAGGTATATAATGTCAAATAGTGAGAAGATTATATCAAAGACGTGTGTTGTAAGAAAAAATAAATGTTGTGTGTGTATTATGCTTTTTTGATAAGGATACGTTTGATGTGAGTTTTGAACTTTCCATTGCTAAGTTCTGTAACTGACTTTGGCAACTTGTTATAAAAGCGAATACTGGTTAGAAGAAATGACTGGCGTGTTTTAGTTAATCTAAATTTGGGTATCACAATTTCATTTTTACTACGTGTATTTATATTATGGAAATCGCTTCTTATTTTAAAAAGTCCTATGTTTTTGCGAACTTAAAATACTTTCTAAGATATAAAGAGAAGGCAGAGTTAGTATATCAATTTCTTTGAATTTGTTTCTAAGAGACTTGCGTGGACCCATTTTATAGACCGCGCGGATTGCCGTCTTTTGTAAAATGAAATTTGAATCTACGTCAGTTGCTGATCCCCACAGCAGAATGCCATAAGACATAATACTGTGGAAATATGCAAAGTATACTAACCTAACTGTGGTTATACCAGTGAACTGCCTTGTTTTTCTAATGCATATACTGAACTTAATCTACCTGAAAGAGCTCTAATGTGGGAGCCCCATTGCAATTTTGAATCTAAAGTAATTCCTAGAAATACAATTTCCGTAATAGCATCTAGTTTCTTGCCCTCAAGTTTTAAATTTAGACCCACTAGGGGTACATTTGGTAAAGAAAACTTAAGACATTTAGTTTTGTTCGCATCAAGTAAAATATTATTAGCTGCGAACCATTTCGAAAGAACAGCCAGACTATCGTTTACATGCAAGACATTCGTATCTTTTCTACCTATTTAAAAAATAAGAGAAGTGTCATCTGCGAATAAAATTACATCCGATAAGTTCGCTATCATGTAAGGAAGGTAATTAATATAAACCAGAAATAGGACAGGGCTAAGAACTGAATCTTGAGGCACCCCCATCGTAACTAAGAACCCCGAGGACGTCACCCCGTTAACGTTTACTTTTTGCTGCTGTCTGTGTGATAGATAGGAAAGAACAAGTTCAGCACGTTGTCCACGAATTCCGTAGTGGTGTAATTTATAGATCAGTGTATTGTGGTCAACGCAGACAAATGCTATTGAGAGGTCACAGAAAAAGCCTATTGCATCTTAGGCCTTTTCCCAGGATTTCAAAATGTGACTGATGAGTTTTACTCCTGCGTCAGTCGTCGACCTACCTTTCGTGAAACCAAACTGGCGACTATGTAAAATCCCATTCGAGTTAAATTGTGACAACATCTGGTCGAGCATGATTTTTTCATAGATTCTTAATAAATCTGGTAGCACAGATATAGGTATATAATTAGAGGGATCACTCTTATTACCCGATTTGAAAATTGGTACTACTTTACTATGTTTAATTAAATCAGGAAACGTACCGCTGTCTAAAAATTGATTAAATACGCCTGTTAAGACAGGGAAAATTGTTGACGCAAATGGGGTATTTGAAAATCCTTGTTATAAAGTCGAATGAAAAAATTACTCTTTATTGTCACAAAAACGTAAATTGTATTGTGTATTGTGAATTATAATGCTGTAATAATCCCGTAACAAACAAGATAGAAAAACCATTCATTGATTCATTAACATATTTCATTCTGACACAGTAATTTGCTGCAAAAAGTTACTTATTATTGTAAAAAGTCTGACAGGTAATACTCGTAATATAAAAACCCACATATTTTATCGAAGACTATTGTAGGTAGATACAAGTTTTATTTATTTTCTCGAATTTCAGTAGATAGTGGGAAAAGAAGATTAGTAGCCTGCCAATTTTACGTAACAGACGCCTTCCGAATATTCCCCTAAGGGAGATACCCAAAAAAAATATAGCAGGTGGTATCATAAACTCACAATTTACGTTATAGGGCGGAAAAAAAACTATTTTTATGGAGGATAAACAGACAACCAAACATAAGTATAACGACAAGTATCTTTTTATGGAGCTTACTTATAAATTATGATTTATTATTTAACAATAATGTTTTATACACGGGCCGTCAAAACTTAGTGCCACACTTTTAAAATTGCAATAACTTTTAAAGTACACAAGATATATTTTCGAAATAAAAAGGATTACAAAAATAATTTGTTTTTTTATATAAAAACTTTATAGTCTATAACCTTTTTTTAAGGAATGGCTGAAAAATCTTTATAAATAAAAACACTCATTTTCAAATTGCTGTCTTACTTTTGGCTTTTTTGTTTCTGTTTTTGTTTTCAAATTTATTTCTTGATCGATGAATTTTGATTCAAAAGCCAAGGTTATCTTCAGCAAGATTCTAGATCTAAGATTTACTTATCATGGCTCTTTCACCTGAGGAATGTGCAAAAATCTGGCTTTTCATAAAAATTAGGCATCAGAATGCGTCGTACTGCAAGAATGGTGGGTATAACATTAAGAACGGTCCGGCAGGTAAGTTGCTGCGAAGATACGAAGAAACTAGAAACCATCTGAGGAGACCTTGTATTGGCAGACCCAGGTACACTAGTACCCGAGAAGACCGCTATATTGTCTCCACTGTGTTGAGAAATCGCCACCTCAATGCAATTGAAGTCCAGCAACAGCTTCTTCAGACCCAAAGAGACTACATTAGTAACAGTACAGTGAAAAGAATACTTGCTGAAGCAAACCTGAAGCCCCAAACTCGAGAGAGGGCATCGAGTAGCAAGACTGCGGTACGCCCGTGAACACATACAGTGGAGTGAAGAAGAATGGGCAAAAGTTTTGATTACTGAGGAGTCACGATTCTCACTGTTCACATCTGATGGAAGGCGAAGAGTGTACAGGCGACCTGGTGAGCGATACATTCAAGCCTGCTTCACAGAAAGAGTCCAGTAAAGTGGAGGCTCTGTACACGTATGGGCTGGCATCTCTTCAGAAGGTCGCAAAGAGCTAGTGGCCATAGAAAATGGCACCCTGACTGGGGAAAGATATGCTCAAGAGATCCTTAATGAGTATGCAGGGCCATATTTAGTAAATATGGGTGATGGATCGAAACTGATGCAGGATAACGCCCGGCCGCACACCGCTCGGGTCGTACAAGAGTACATTCAGGAGGTTGGTATCAACTTGATGGCTTGGTCATCAAGAACTCCTGATCTCAACCCGATCGAGCATGCCTGGGATAAGCTCGGGAGGCCGCAGATCACATCCTATCACCTTCAGGGCCCTAAAACATACCCTGATTGAAGAATGGGAGAATATTCTTCAACATCGCCTCCGAAACCTCGTGTTCAGTATGCCAAATCGACTCGAAGCTGTAATGAGAGCCTGAGGAGGCACTAGTCCTTAAAATGTAAATAAGGCGTAAAACATACTTATAAATGTTGTTTGAGTTTTCTGCCAGTAAGTTAAAAATGCCAATTTTTTGGTTTTTATCTTTGATTAAGTTAAAAACGTTCAAAGAAAGTTGATGAAATTTGCTATAAAACGTTTTTTATTTCGAAACTCGTGACTTCTATAGTTTAGGAAAAAAAAACAATATTAAAAGTGTGGTACTATGTTTTGAAGGCCAGTGTACGAGTATATAAATATAACTGAGAGTGACCCTGTTCTCAAATAAATATATGTTATTATTTTATCTCTTTATGCTAATAAGAACAAAATAAAAACATATTAACCTAATAATATAATTACTCTGCAATTTTACATAATTATGTTATGATTGTAAAGTGCAAAGTTCATTTCGAAACCACTTAACCTTTGTCTACTACGTTCTAACAATTGCAGCAAAGTTCGCGGCACGCCAGAACGTAACGTCTTGTTAGACGACGTAACACGTTAGAGGTACACTGACGTCAAATACCAGCCATAAATTTATACTTCTATGATGCTCCAGTAAGTAAGGTCAAGGCCTTGACCTTTCCTAATGGAAAAATCAGTACCAATTACCTATAATAACGTCTCAAGAGAGAGGGACACAAATAAATAAGTTTACTGACTGTCTGTGGGAATGTCGCACTTTAAAAAAAAAAACATAATTATTGTTGTAATATACCTGTTAAAGGCTCCCACAGACACGCGCGACGCGACGCCCGACACAAAGGCACAGCGTGTCGCGCGACGAGCGGCGCCTTTGTGTAGCGTTGTCGCGTCGCGACTGTCTGTAGGAGCCTTAAATCGTACGTTGCTAGAGGTTGAGGAAGAAATCTTAATGTCCGTAAAATAAATCTGTACCTATTTAGTCGGGCACTTTCATGTAGATACTTAGTTACCTACCTGTACCTACTATGATCTAGATTTTAAAACGACAACGCAAATTATATCATTTCATTCGTAAAAAATCTTCACAACTTAAAGTATAGTAACGCAGAATCACAGAACAAAGTATACACATACATAAACTCACGCCTTTTTCCCGTGGGGGTAGACAGAAACTACAGAACACCTCCTGCTACGATCCTTATACTCCTTTTGCCTCGTTTATGTTCATTCATCTGGTCATACACGCTCGCCGGTTGAGAATACTACGCACCTGACCTTTCCAAAGAACATCACCAATAAGGTCACAAAAAAATACTGTAAAACGATATTTACCTGAAATCATATACAGCTCCATAAATCCTCTTCATGCACCGTAAAAGACGTGACAGATTGTCTTTTCTACATATCGATCCGCCTTTCGGTATATGGTTCATAAACTGAAAACAAAAATACTGTCTGAAACAACTTTAGATTTGAAACTAGAAAAAATATATTGAAATTTTACTGGGTGTACATAAATAATAATGCAGGGTGGCGATCTAGTCACCTGCATCCTTCAAGGGCATCCGTCAAAGTTGTTTAAAATGACGGGTAGAATAACCGTCATTTTAAACAACTGTAGCTACGAAAGAAACTCTTATCCGATTCGTAAAAAAATAATCAAATTCATATACAACAGTAGACAGACTATTTCATTTCATGTATGAAAATTTTTTTTTTACTATTTGGGTATGAGTTCCATAGCG